>JAWWEW010000001.1:54572997-54638700 GCA_035583185.1 Anabacerthia variegaticeps
TCCCTGATCTGCGGCCGGCTCTCCGCCGGCATCCGCGGCGGCGGCCTCCGCGCCGCGCTCGGCTCCGCCGCCGCCGCCAAGGTACGGCGCTCGGGGAGCGCGGGGACCCCCGGCCTGCCGGGGCTGGGGCCGGGGTCGGGGCTGGGGTCGGTCGCAGCGGAGCGCCGGCGGCAGGAGCGGCCGTCTCCTCCCGGTGCCGGCGGGGCTGTCAGCCCCGCGCTTGCCCTCGGGGCGCGGCCCCCGGCAGGCCCTGCTCCTGCTTGTGGCACCGCTTCCCGGCGTGGTTCCCCCTCGGCGCCCCCCTCCGCTGACTGGCTCGGGAAGACGCGGCGTTCCCATCCCCGCCGTCCCCGTGCCCGTAGGAGGGGGCGCGCTGTGCCATTAAACTGCTCCGGTAGCTCGGGTCTCCGCCTGCCTCCGCGCAGTGCCGCTGCGGGGTGCGGGCTTGTGTTTGTCTGCGGTGTGTGAGTGACACGGTGTGTGATACTCGGTGTGTGACACTCGGTGTGTGAGGGTCGGTGCCACCTTCTGCTGCTGCCGCGGACGGGAAGGTCGCGGAGAGCGCCCCTCTCGTGTTACGCGCAGCCTCCCGGGCCGGCCGTCACTCGGCCCTTCTCCCCGGGGTTCCGTGCCAAGCAGAGGGCCTCCTGCTTGCAGGAGGAATCCCTCGGAGCTTCACTAGGCCCTGTCCTATTCGCTGGCTTGGAATGCCCTAGTAAAAGCGCTTGTGCCGTCTGCTTGCTCATTAAGAGCGAAACAAAACCTTAAAAATTAGAAACTTTCTAATACAGGCTGATTTTTGCGGTGCTTGTGCCAGTGCTGCGTACTAAAAAAATTTAAAAATAAATGCAAAACTTTGTTTTCTGTCTGAGTTTGTTTTGTAGTCTTTTTGCTGTCAATCTTTTGGGGCTAATCTGTGTTCATGGATTAGCTGACTTCAGTGGCCTTGCTGATTCATGTGTGTAAAACGTTAAGATCTTGTTCCTGTATAGTGAAGTATGAAAAAAAGCAAACATTTGTTTACTTTTGTTGTTACTCATTTTTGTGTTACGAAATTCTTCTGAAATTCCTCGAGGTTCTTTTCCTTACAGGTGTGTTCTCCTTAAAGTACTTAGGTGGTAACTGAATACTCAAGGGTGTTTTAACCCTGCCAGTCCTTTTCAGTGCTAGCAGCTTCACCAGCTCTTTCCCACTGTCCAGTAAAATCTCCAAAATCAAAAGTCCCTGAAAGGACATGAATGACTAATGTGGAAGGGTAGGATTAAGTGTTCAGGTGTTTGTATTGGTCCACTGAACTGTACTTTTTTGATAGGTAGACTTTTTTTAGCCTAAACAAAGAGGGCAGTTTTTCACAACAGTCACATTTGTTCTTTTTGTTTTGTTTTCTTTTTGTTTTATTATTCTTTTCCTTCAGGCACTTGCTGGAAGTCCAGGAATACTCAACAATCATGGATTTCAGGTGCAACAACAGCAACAGAGGAGTCTATCACTCCATGAATACCTGAGCATGGGACTGTTGAAGGAGGCTGGCATTTCTGTTCCACATGGAGTAGTTGCCAATACGCCAGAGGAAGCTTACAAAATAGCCAAAGAAATAGGTATAATATTCAAGAGAACATATACAAATAGGCATGGGATTGATACAAGGTGTAACTACTTTTTCTGTCTTTCCTGGTAAGACATTGGTTGGAGTTCTGAATATACCTTCTCTTTAAGAGAGCCTTTCCTGTGAAGCAGCGTTCTTGCTAAATTATGTTAGCCTAGACTAATATAACTACCTAAACTTCTTTGAGATGAGTAATAGGCTCTACTTAGTGCAAATCCTGGATTTATTTCTACTTTCAAGCAAGGTTAGAGTAAGTCTTGTGTGAAAAGCTTCAGTGGTGGTGCTGTAGAGAACAGAAGATGCAAAACATACTTACCCTTAGGTTGTAGAAGAAGAGTAAAGTCTTATCCCTTTGTGAGTGCACTTTTCTGGCAGAATGCAGCTACTTCTTACAGGAGGGGAGAACTTTGATGGCTTGTGCTTGTACACTAAATTCCTGGATTGTTGGTGAAAAAGTATCCAGTCTCATTTCCCTGGTGCTTAAATACTTCATTTAGTCTGAGCTTTAATTTGGACTTGACTCTGCCTATTCATTTGCCACTTTACTTACTATGTGTCTTAGTAAAATTAATAGGTGGGGAATTTTTTGGTTGTTTGATTTGGTTGGGTTGGTTTTTAGTTTAAAGTTTGGGACTTTTTTACCCCTGGAAAAGTGTAGTAGTCTTGTCATGGTGTTTTAATGAAGGACACTGCTTGTCATATTCCACTCTGCTATATACATGCCCAAATCTCTGTTCAGCTCCAGATGGATACATTTGTAGTGGTTATAGGTTTTGTTAGATTCATTTCAGTTTCACATGTAGATTTAATCCAAGAAATGAGATCTGAAAAAGAAGATAATTTTTCTTCTAGAGCAAGCTATGCTGCTTTGTAATATAGAAACAAGTTGAAAAACTGCTTTTCCTTCACATCTGATGTCTGAGAAATTCAGGTATTGTCTGAGAATGTCAGACCCTCGCCTTCTGTTAAGGGTGAGGTTGTAGCTTGTAGATCAGAACTTCACAAACTGGGCATGCCCCTTTGCTCTACTTTAATATCGTCGCAGGTAGTGCTGGTGGCAAATGAGGCAACCTTTGTCTGTGACTCTTTAATCAACAGCCCAGAAACTCATAGGTCAGGATTCCTTTGTTTTGTTCCTTGTTCGGGCAGGATGCTATAGCAAAGTAGGTTTGTCCAGCTGGTGGTTTATAGCTCTGTGTCATCCACGTGATGTCACAGGTATGCCTCTTATCTGGAATATGTGACTCTGTGCAATTTCTTGAGGATCAGAAAAATGAAGATGTGCATCATATGAGCTAGGATCCTTTAGTAAAGGAATTCAGGGCTTCTGGTTGACAGCCAAATACTTTGTTGCAGGTGGTGTGTATTCGACACTGTGGCTGAGATGAGCAAGGGAAGGCTTCCCAAAAGGAAGAACACTCTGAAGGAGCTTGAATTTTTGAGACATTGCTAGAGCATGTCCAGAACTTATTCTGAATTGTGACAGATTATCCTTTGCTCCAGTGTTTTGGTTTTCTTTGTTATTGTTGCCATTTGCCCATGGGTTTTTATTTAGTGTATACTTAAAAAACCCAACAAAACAAAACCCAAACAAACCAAGTCTCTAGCAGAATGAAAAAACTCACTTTTTTGTTCACCCACTTATTCTTTATTTTTGTTGTGTAAGAATAGTTGCCAGTAGATATGAAATTATTTTTTAGTTCTTCTAATGTGTTAAAATGGTTTTTCAAATGTTTTTCTGGACTATGTTGGTAATACTCTTTGCTCTGTTTCCCTAGTGCTGTACCACATGCTCCTGATAAATTTACACAGAGCAGATTTCTGACTAAAGGTTGAGTTTGGCATTGGATTTCTTTTGCAAATACTTCACTTCACTTAGAAACGTTAACTTTTTATCCAGCATATAATGAATACAAACTTTCTGTTAATAGAGAATATCATAGTTAGCTGTGGCTGTAGCTGAATCAGTGTTACATGAGCATCTTCCTTAAATTTTGAAAAAATGAGCTGAGTAAGTTCTGTTCCAGAGTGTTGATAGAGGCTGCAGCATGTCTTGGTGATTGCCTCCAAGTTTATGGTTTGCCCTCAGCCATGTGTGCATTCCAACTAGCACTGTGACCAGTGCTGATTTAGAAGCTGATATGCGTTAATCAAGGACATGACTAATGAACCTAAAGACTATTTCTTGAAGAACAGATGTCTTATCAGTGTGGTAGCACATAGCTCAGCAGAACAGACTAGTTGAAATGTATAACATTGCTGTTTGTTAAGACAGCACCTTCGAAGGTGTATGTATTGCTGTAACTGAGGTTTTGATGCTTCCTGACACTTTCCACAGCTAACAGTTGCATGGGAGGGAGTGGCATACCATATGCCTGTAGCAAAGGCTGCTTACCTTTTATAGCTTGTATTTCTCTTTATAATGAGGAGTAAGACTTTTCAAGTCATCAATATCTTGAAGCGACTTTTGTGTCCCAGTAGTTTTGTTGGATTTTCAGGTGGTGAATCCCACAGCTTTATGTTCATGGCACCGTCAAATTTTAGAAAAACAAAAAGCTGTACAGAATAAGAGGTGTTGAGAAACTGAGTTCATAGCATTTCACTTTTCTATGAGAGTTCTTGAAAGGAGACTGAAAGCGATGAAGTCTGCTGCTTTTGCTATTGCAGTTTAAGAGGTCTAGTGTGGCTCCCTATCTGTGTGGTTTAAAAGGAATATTCTATTTTTGGTATGCTTTCTACGGAATGGCTCCAATAATTGTCTTGGCTGTGTTCCTGCTGACGGCTCTGTGATTAATAGATGTGTTTTTTCAGACCTCTTAAGTTCTTTTCAATGTTATTGAAACTTCCTAAGTTCTTTTTGGTGTTATTTATTTTTCCATCCGTTGCTTAAGCATACAACCAGTATCTGCTAAAAAATCCCCCAAAAAGTAATGTGTAAACTTGGGTAGATATATAAACAGAATTTTTTATATCAGGCTTGATTTAGTCAGAATTCAGAGTTCAGTACATTGTGTGAAATAATTTTCGTAGGTAAAGTTCTAGCTTTTTCTTTATTAGCTCTTCAAAAGAAAGATATTCCAGGCACTGTGGAACAACAGCTGGGGTGCTTTCTTCCGTACTATGTACCATACTTTCCTTGGTAGTCTGTGGTTAAGTTGTTGGGTTTTTCATTTGTTCCGTATCATACTGAAAGCTCATGTCTAGATTTTAGTTTTCCCTGTTGGTCAATTATCTGCTTGACTGTGTTACCTGATGTCTTTTAGGCTGTCTGTACAGCCTGAAACTCCAGAGCATTCAGACGCTGTAGGTGTGGCAAACTTGTGCAGAAGCCCCCCGTAATTAAAAAATTATGTTCCAACTTACCTGGTCAAAATCTTTAGATAAGCAGCAGTAGTAGGTAGTAGTCTAAACCAAACATTTACTTAAATTCTGGCAAATGTTACCTTTTTTGGCATTTGAAACTTATATTTTGCTTCAGCTTTTGCTGTTTTCTGTAGCACTTCACTCCTTTGAAGTTAAAATACCAAAACATGTTGATGATAATTCACTGGTTAAAATAAACTCATCTAACTAGTAGATTAAAATTTTGACTTCTACATTTTAATTACTTGACTTAAGGTGTTGCCAAAACCAAACCTGTCTTGTGAGCTGATGACGAACTTGATGTGGTTGATTAATGTCAGGAAGTATTTGTGTAGAAAATATTTTGTAATAGCAAAACATCTTGTGAAAGTATGAAGATTCCGGGCACATAATTATTTCAGTTGTCATACTTTTGATTTGCATGCAATGAGTCTTCTAACACTCAAAAGTTTCAAATGCTGAAAAGATGTGATTTTGAAGTTAAAATTCTGCATAACTATACTTAGTAACAACATGGAGACATTATACTCTGAAGAGATTCTCTGCTTCTGTTGACAGAGTTAAGGCCAGGGTATTATTTGTGTTGACGCTTCTGTTGTTAGTTACAAGCCCATCTTTTTGCTTCCTAATACTGGTAAATACAACTATATTGTTTAAATATAAGTGTTTTTATTGTATCTATGCAACAAAAAAAATTAGCTTGTGTTATAAATGGAGACATAGTTTTTCTGGTATGAGAACTTATACAGGCTGACTGAGGCTAAAGTTATGTGTCTCTGTCTCTCTCCCAGGATAAGTTTGCAGTTGAATGGTAGTTGAGAACTTGATTGGCAGTTGTGTTACTAACCTGTCACTGCCTTTTACTGTTGTCTGTCTTGTCAGACTTGCCTGGTTATCATGAAGGTATCTGTAATATGTGGAATGCAGTACTGCTGCTACAGTTACTGTTGGGCAGAGAAGGGGCTATTAATGCAATTTGACGAAAGCCAGAATGGAAACTTGTAAAGCAGAACATTTTAATAAAGTTTGTCTGCCCTAATCATCAGACTTCATACTTGCATCCTGGAAAACTTCAGAGATGCAGTGGAAGCCTTCTTGTGTCTTAATACGTGTATTAGAAGTTTGTATTTTACATAGATCAATGCATGTGTGCAAGCAGAAAGAGACCTTTCTCCCAGTTTGAAAGCTTAGGTTATGGAATCAGAAATTATTCCTTCCAATAAATAAAGATTAGTATTGATAGAAGTTAATATAATGTTGTTTCCTGACTGTATTACTCTTTCACTGTCTAGTTAATAAGTGATTGTTCAAGGTGAAACCTGTAGTGTTAGTAGTGTATAGGGTTTTGTTGTCCTGAACACATTAGTGCTAAGTTAGTGTTCTGCTGATTTCAGTCACCTGTCCTCACTGATATCTACTCTTAAATTTCTAAACATTTCCTGATTTTTATTTTTCAGGCTGTTGTGCTTACTTTCGGGTATTTAGTGCTGACTGCCGTTAACATGGAAACGTGGTGCTTAACAAATGCTTGTTCTGAGATTTGTGCCTTGGCCTGTAGCTTCCTTGCCTGGGACATTATCTGGACTGATGTTCTAGTGCCCTGTGTTAAGGCTTTACAGTTTGTTACTGCTGCTGAAAGCTTTAGTCCTGCTCACTGAAGTGTCCCTGTGCTTGTGCTTGTCACATGGCATGTAAGTTTGTAAAAGTACTGTCCGCTGGATGAGTTTTTGCCTTCAGGGAGTCACTCTTCTGACATGCTTCTAGGAATGAGTGCACAAATGCTTATGCTGGCACACGAAAGAAGACTGGATAGGACTTCGGTGAGGTTGTGTTTGCTGGCATAAACTGTCCTGGCTTTGTATGTGGGTACCTGCTCTAGGGCAGAAACTGCTATATTTTATTTGAAACAAAATCCTAGGAGTATTTCAGAGCCATGTAAGCAAAACACAAGGAGACAACTGTTGATACTGCGTATGGTAGCTGCTGGTTTCCAGGTTTTTTCTTGTGTTACCATGTATCAGCAGTTCTCTGTTGTGTCAGGTTGCGTGACAGTGCAGCAGCTGTAACACTGCGAATGGGGTATATGACCAAATATGTCTGTCGTCTAATTTTAGGGTCATTTTATAAAGAAGCTGTGGTAAAAAATGTTTACTGAAAAATAAACTTTCTGCATGATGGGTTAAGTTATGGTTTTCTGGGGACATATTATCTTAAATTTTGTTTCAGGTACATCTCTGTAGTTTAATTGCTTGTAAACATAGCTGGTTAAATAAACCTTGAAGTGTTATATGCTTACGCAATCAAGCACCTAGTTTGCTTGGAGAGCTGTAGGAAGACAATTTACGAATTATTAGTGTCCTGCTCATTTAATGGCACAGTTGTTGTGTAAGGGATAGTCCAATGGTGTTATGGCCAAATTGATTGTGAAAAGTTAAAAGTTGTTTTTCTCACACTTTTTTTTCAGTTGTCTATATGTTGACAAAGTGTAATAATGCGTAATAATGACATTTTTAAGAAATATCTTATGAGATCAGGGCAATGATGCATTTAGCCCAATACTCTGCCTAAGGACAAAAGAACACACTATTTAGGGCAGTTGTTAGCCTGCCTATATTCTGCAGTCCATTATCCCTCATTACTCCTCAGCATTCAGATTTGTTGTCTTTGGAATATCACAGGGAACATAATCCAGTTCCTTTTGACTCCTCTCTTCTTCCTTCATGTCTCCTGGAAGGCTTCATTATCTTCTGTATAAAGAAGGATCCTTTTTTCTTACACCTTTTTAAAACTGCCTTCCCTTGGTAGGTGGCTTTGGGTTTTGGCTGTTGTAGAGCAGAGACCAGGATGAATGATGTACATATAGTTCACAGAATCACAGAATATGCCAAGTTGGAAGGGACCCACAAGGGTCATCGAGTTCAGCTCCTAGCCCTGCACAGAACCATCCCCAAGAGTCACATCATAGTTGTGTCTTCTAGTTCTGTCCTTCACAGGTATGGCTGAAGACTGTAACCACGTTCTTGTTTTCTTCTCCTTTGATAGATTTAAAGAAGTGCTAAACTCATTAGTCTCTTCTTGTAGGGGCATCTCTTCATTTCAGTGATCATCCTCGTAGCCAGTCTTTCCCATTGAAAAAATTTCTATGCCCAGAGCTAAATGTGATGTTCCAGCTGAGATCTTACCAGAGCATTAGTTGGGGACTAGTTTTGACTTGTTGAAATTCTGGTCTTTATTGCTAGGAGGAATAATCACTACAAAAAGGTGCCTGTGGATGAACTTCATGGCTTTCCTGAAAAAAACCTGCTACTATAGCAAAGTTATCTTCTGGAATTGTTGTAGGAAGTGAAAATAGGGTGGAGAAATAGGACCCTCTCTTCTGAACTTACTAGTGAACTGTAAGTTAAATCTTTTCGTCTTGATTGATAAGGATAGTGCTTCTGAGGCATTGTCAGATCTTCCATGGAAACCTCAAAATAGTAAAATAATGCTGTGAATATAGTAGATCTTAAATATTTGAGTCCTTTCAGATCCTTGTGAAGGAGCCCAGATAGATCCACTATGAGCAAGGGATCAAGTGTGAGGTGGCAAGTTTTTTTTAAATCTCTTCACAAATAAGGAAGTATTTTCCTCCCTTTTATACTAACACTGAAAGTCCTGCTCCTTGTACATAAAATAATTTGTTTTCAAATGGATGGAACTTCTAAGGTTGTGTGTTAGAGTACATGGCTTCATTTATCCATGAAGCTGCTGCTTGCAATCTTATTCATATATGAAGCTTAATGTTTCCTAAAGCAGGCTTGATACTTAGAGTAACTACATGAAAGTTAAGTCTTGTGTAGCTTCTATAACGTTGATTGCCAGTATGTAGTAGCTATAAAGAAAGTTATCTTAAGGAAGTGAATTAAATGTTAGAATATAGGCAGAATCATGGGCTGTGATGAGTTTACATATACTTGTGTGTTTATAATGCTTCTTGTGAAAAAAGGAGCTTTAAGTCAGTTGTGAATTCAGAGATCTGTTGTTAGGTAGGCAGCCAAGAAGTAAAATCAATGAGTAGCTAGTTGAGAGTAGTAACTTGAGTATTCCCTTTGTTTATAGCCTCCCTAGCTTGTGGTATTATGCAAGTTTAATTTTATCTGTCCAGGCAGGAAGCAGGTCAAAATAGGAATCAACACAACTTCTCTGTGTCTGCCATAATCTTTCTCAGTATGTGTAGTGGCTAGTTTTGCTTGAGTACTGTAATTTTTCTTAGGCTTTTCCATGGTCCCTTTTCACATCCAAGAGAACAGCAAGTTCTTTCTTTGCTCAGAAAAACCAGAGGGGCTCAACTAATGGTGGCATGAGAGAAGGTGGGATGTGCTGAACAAATGTGAATGGGTCAGCTCTTCACATCTTTGAGTCTAGTTGCGCTCTGTACTCTGTGTAAATGAACTTGAATAACAACTCAGGACTTTTGTTTTTCTTCCTTTATCACCTTAAATGACTTGAACATTTTTCTTTGCTTTTTATCTTTCAATGACACTTCAGAATATCCCAGTTTAATTTTCATTATGGTTTCCTACTTTTTACACTCCCCTACCTAGAAGAATATTTTGTGAAGGATTTTTAAACAGTTAAAGCAAATTAAAGGGCTTACTTTGCATGCTTTTGGAAAAATAGTGGATTTGTTTAGGCCTCTGACTTCTGCAAAGCACTCAGGTTTATGCATTAGTGCTCTGCTGAAAGGAAGCCATAGTAGACCTGCAAGGTGACTTGGGTAAGTGCTATACTTACATATCATTGCTGGGAAGATAGTGGTTACAGATAGAGGGCATTTGTACTTGACTGAGGAAAATCTTGGATTATGGTGTGTTAGATATTCAATTTAATCATGTTAACAGAATGTGAGATTAATAACCATTTCTTGCTGAGTGCCTAATCATTTGTGATTCAAGCACGTGCTAAAGATATATCAGAACACTCGAAGTACCAACACTTTTGGATACTGACTCACCAAGGTTTGTTCACAAAACAGACTAAAGCTGCAATTTGTGGATTATTTGAGACTTTTGGAATAATCTGTGTGAGTTAAAATACAGTCTTTGATTCACATGTTTGTGTTTTGAATGGTGGGGTGGAGAAGGGGGGACAAAATTAAAACAGCCTTTATTATTCTACCAGAGGCAATTTGTTTTAGTAGTTACAGATGACAAATTTTTGGGTTTTTCTTTTGTTCTAGGTACAAAGGATCTTGTGGTAAAAGCACAGGTTTTAGCTGGTGGTAGAGGAAAAGGAACATTTGAAGGTGGCCTCAAAGGAGGAGTGAAAATAGTTTTTTCGTAAGTTGTTTCTAAATTATGCAACCAAGTGGGAAAAAAAGTTTCATATTGTGAATTGAACCTATTGGTTTCTTTAAAACAAGTGTTTTAATTCTTAACCTTAAAATTACAAAAATTAGGTAAGAATTTTTTAATGCTCCTTTTGTTATTCCAGCAGTTTCTGTGTCACATTCTGAGCTTCTTTTATTCTAGTCCAGAAGAAGCGAAAGATATCTCTTCCAAAATGATTGGAAAGAAGTTGTTTACCAAGCAGACAGGAGAAAAGGGCAGGATATGCAATCAAGTATTTATCTGTGAGCGCAGATATCCCAGGAGAGAATACTATTTTGCAATAACAATGGAAAGGTCTTTTCAAGTGAGTAATATTAAAAATAGAAGTAAGCTAGTTAATTGTTTTAACTGAATTTTTTTAAAAATCAACGAAACTGTTTCCTGTTCACTTTCTTGAAAATCAAAAGTATATATGAGCTAAATTTTGTTTTCTAGTATCTTTGACTATATAATTGCCTTAGTTTTTAAGTGCTTTAAAGATGTAATGCTGTAATTTAAATTTACAGGATAATAAATGGGTATCGATAGTACCAACTGCAGTTCAGAGTCACGTGGCTGAAGAGGACACGGGTGGAATGAGGGGGTTATTTTCATTTTGGTTTTAGTTTGCACTGATCTACTGTATGCTTTTATTAGCTTTGTTTTTAAATGACGTTCTATATGTGTGCATATACACATACATACTATTTAAGTTAAGAAACAAGATAAGTGTTGTAGAAGAGCAAATGTCCTGCACAAATCAAACATACTTTTTCTCCAATGTGTGGAGGTTCCTGTAAGTGTATGGGTGTGTCCTTTGATTTTGAGAGTCCTCTTCAGGAACTGGAAGGAAGATTTAGGCATAGAGGTCTATCTTCAGAGCTTTCAGGAAAATAAAAACCATAGTCTTTTCTGCTTGTGTGGACTGTATGCGTGGGTATGTAGTTTTTTAGGCTACAATTCAAACCTGATTACTGAAATGGGTCAGTGTTTTCTGACAGACAAGTATTCTATTGTGGAGGATAGAGCATGAATTGATAAATAATTTTAATGAAGCCAGGGTAAAACAGATCTTGGAACTTTATGTTCTGAAGCTCAACCCAGTTTTGGTCTGTTCAGATGCTTGAGAGTTTGCAGAGGCACTGGTTTTTGTAATTAGAGAAGTATTCCTGACATGAGTGTGAAATGACTTTCTATGGAGGAATTAAAAAACTAGTCTTATTTTTGCTTTTGTAGCAGTGTTAGAAATTAAATATTGTATTTGTTCTTTTCCTCTGTAGACTTGTTTTTGATATGAAGGTCTCAGTTGTGCTGGATTTTAGTGCAGTTATGTGACATAGGCATGTACATTCTGATATTTGCTGTAATAGAGCAGGAAAGATTCAAATGCATACATTACTATATGCAGCCCAGATTTACCACAAGGTGGCGTTAAAATGCTGTAAATGAACAGATTTTAGGCTTAAAATTGTGTAAACAATAAGCAAGAATACTTATAGAAATAAAATTTACGGTAACTGATTTAAGCAAATTAGATAAAGAAGGAAAATATGTTTTCCTGACTTGTTCTTGCTCTTGTATAAAAAATAAGTCTTATGAGAATATGTTGAACATACTGTGTGGGCTATTGCCTTTTGATAGGGATGTGCTTTGTTTTTACTGCTGACTTCGTAAGTCATGCTTTTAAATATGCTTGTAATTGCTGTAACTTTCATAGATACTTTTGATGAGGAAATGCCTTTCAAAAGAGGGAAGTGTTAAGACTGAATAGCACACAGTGTTTATGCCTGATGTTACAAACCTCTTCCTTTAAGGGGGGAAAAAAAAGACTAAAATAGCTGAAACTGGAACTTGGTGAGTTGGATATGATTTGCCAACAGATGTTTATGTCTTAAGCAAAAATGTTCACTTTGGTCAATTCTGTGGAACAATTATGGTGCATTTGTAGCTTCCTGACCATTCAAGATACGAATATCCAGAAGTGTTCATTGTGTTGAACCTTGTTATTAGTTGCAGGACAATTTGCCAGCTATCTGTTTCCATTTGGAAGGATCTTAATGGGAGGGAGTGGTGTGGTTATTAAGCATGTTCTCTGAACCAGGGTCACATTTTATGTAATTAGTTGTCAACAGCTATAGGGTTGTTTAATGTTTAAGACCTCTGCTGATAAGTACACTCATGACTTAGTACACCCGTGGTAATAATCCATGCACGAGTGGTGATAAGGGGTGGTAGGTTGGGGTGATACAAGTGAGTGTGACTTTACTCTGAACTGGAGGAGAGATTTTTAGGTTCCATGATAGTGAGTCCTTTATACTTTAGTTGAGATTTAGACAGCTTTTAAAAAAACCCAAACTGCTGCAAATGCTATCAATTCTGGTTTCTTAATTTCTTTTATTATGGAAGAATTGAGTACGGTTTTGTCAGAACTCCATTTCGTAGTTTGTGACACTAGTCACTGAACATTGTGATCCTGCTAAATAGGTATGGTTTGCAGTAATTTAGCACTGGGTTCTGTGGACCAACATTTGTCGTTGGAGTTGGGGCATAGCAGAATAAATGTGTGTGTGGTGTTTGATCTGCGTTTGTAGAGGGGTGAGTGGAGAAAGGTGGAGATGAGAAGGTTGTTCTTTTCCTAGTGACAACCTAAAAGATGAAATGCATATGATTACTAAGTTGAATCTTTCCAGCAAAATTTAAAACTAGTATGTCTGTGTTAATTGCTCCGTTGCTAGTGTTTGCAAAGGACAATTTTCCTTGTTAAAAGTAATTGGACCGAACATATATCTTAAAACTTGAAAAGTATTGTTAAAAGGTTTTATATAGATGTATTGAGTAGATAATAACACTGTCCTCAGAGCACACAAGTAAAATGCTCAAATAAAAAAAAATTTCTAGCAAAAAGGTTTTATTGCTGTGAGGCATCATACGGGAAGACTCGAGTTTCAATCGAGTGGTATAAAATTACTTATGCTTTTTTTTCCCTTTTTGTTCTAGGGTCCCGTGCTGATAGGCAGTTCTCAGGGTGGCGTTAATATTGAAGATGTTGCTGCAGAGAATCCTGACGCGATAATTAAGGAACCCATTGATATAGTAGAAGGCATAAAAAAGGAGCAAGCTGTTAGGGTAATTGCTAATGTGAAAAGTACACATTATTGAGAACGGGAGGGTTGTTTCTAAATTTTGTAAAATGTGTGTGTGTGTTCAACCTGCTGAGTTGTCATAAACCCTTTTTTGAAACAGATTTGAACTAGATATTTAAGTGTTTTCAGGTGATAGTGTAAAGGCAACTACATGGCAAGTGCTTTATCTAGCTTTTATGTGGCTTTGTAAAGGCATATGATGAAAATTTTTACTAGCTCTGTTTTAGGGTAAGTTCAGTGTTTTGTATTGAAAACAGTCTTTTCAAACCTAAGAGTTATTTCCCACCTGCCCTCCTCCCCACTCCCCCAGGTACACAGAACAGGTTCTACATCTATAAATTCAATAGACACTGAAGTAATAGCTAAACTGAGATGCCTCTTAACATGAGTTAACTGATAACCAATCTTTTACTTTCAGCTTGCCCAGAAAATGGGATTTCCTCCTAATCTGGTGGATGAAGCAGCTGAAAATATGATCAAATTATATAATCTTTTTCTGAAATACGATGCTACCATGATAGAAATAAATCCTATGGTGGAAGATGCATCAGGAGCTGGTAATGTTTCTTACTCGTATTCTTCATGTAACAGCTTGACATTTCTGTAAATCTTGGTTGCTTTGCATTGCTAAAATTTCAGCTGTAAATGGCAAGAGGATTTAGAATTAACATGGTATGGTGAAAAACAAATTTAATAAAGCATATAAATTTGAGAATCTAAACACAGTAGATATCTGCTCTTAATTGCTAAGCAGAATCTTCAGTTTAAGTAGTTTCCTTTTTTAATTTTTCAACTTTTTTTTTAATGAAAAACACATCTTCCACTCTTGAGTGACTATCCATGATAAGGCATTCCTGGAAATCAGGTGTTTTCAAAATTTGTGAATTGAAACTTGAGCCATCTCATGTGTCCAAAATTGGTACTGTAAAGGTAACCAGAATAGTAGCACCTTCTAGAAATCTGCTTTTACTATTCGGCATTCAGAACGACTGACTGATGGAGTTTGATATATTGAAAGACATTGATCTATTAAGTAATATCTTTATCAAGTTTTTAGCATATGCAATTGAAGAATAGGTATTTAATATTCAGTTACAGCCAATTCCCCTCTCAACAGAAAGGAAATCTGTAGAGAATGTTTGTGGTTGAAGTCAGGTATAACAGTTTTAAATGTAAATGAGAATGTAGCTCTTTCATAAAAGTTTGTAATTACTCTATTGTTCCTGGTTTGTTTTTTTTCCTTTTCTTTAATAGTACTGCTTGAATTAACAGTATGGAGCAGTTTCTCCAATGTGTTTCTTGTGCCTTGCTACTTTTATGTAATTTGTAGTGAGGGATAGAGATGAAGTGATATATTTGTACAGACAGAAATTTAGTTCTAATGTAAAGAATACTCTTGGTTTTCCATGTCACCTGCTATTAAGTAGAACTTACTTTTTTGTGTTTTCTCCCAACAACTTTTCTTCCAATTCATACATTTTTTTTCATTGTGTTTCTGTGTGCTTACATGCATGCACACACACTATATGTATTCTAAAAGCAAAAAACTATAAGGGATTAAAACCCCTCAAATCAGAGATCTTCTGTAGGGATTTATTTATGCTAATTACTGAAGCATAATTTGGCCTGATTTATCAAACAGTTTGTTGTAAGCTTTTTTTATTTTTAGAGTGTCTCAAGAAATAGTTAACTCTGCTTTTTGTGCATGTAAAGGTATTTAACTGATTGTATGGGTAAACTGGAGAGAATCTTGTATTTACTTGCAGTGTTAAGTGTGCAAAGTGTGTCTTTTCTAGAAAACTTTGTGCTTGGATTGCATGACCGAGCTGCCAAGTTTGACTTAACATACTTTAACACATTCATGTAGCAGTTGAGCTGTTATTCTAATATTAAATGATGGTTAGTTGTGGGTTTTTTTCCCTTTCAGTGTTGTGCATGGATGCAAAGATAAACTTTGACAGTAATTCAGCCTATCGTCAGAAGAAGATCTTTGATATGCAGGATTGGACGCAGGAAGACCAAAGAGACAAGGATGCTGCAAAAGCAGATCTCAACTATATAGGATTGGATGGAAACATAGGCTGCTTAGGTATGTTCTGTTTAATGAATGTTAAATGACCTACTGGATTTATAAACTGAATTCCTAAATGTTATCTTTATTCTCATATAGTCAATGGTGCTGGTTTAGCTATGGCCACAATGGATATAATTAAACTTCACGGCGGAACTCCAGCAAACTTCCTTGATGTTGGTGGTGGTGCTACAGTGCAGCAAGTGACAGAAGCCTTTAAGCTTATTACCTCTGATAAAAAGGTGAGGGAAGAATTGGCATATTGAGCTCCTACACAGTAGTAAAACAGGCTGTGGTTTGGAAGACAGTTCTTAGTGCATGTTCTCCAGAAAACATGTTTTTATAGGAAATTAATTGGAAAGGGAAAAAGATGGAAATGTTAGCTTAATCTTAGAGCAGATTAAGGAGGCCTGAAAACATATTGCTTTTTTTTCCCTTTTTAAAAAATAGGTTCTTTGGCTGTGTACTGAGTAAACAGTTTTGTGTCTTCTGGTTGAAGTTACAGCTATATTTGAATCTTTCCAGAAATCTTGGTGTTGGAAACTCCCACCACCTGCTATTTAAACAGAAGGCAATATTCAGATAGGTTTCCACTTTTTTTCTTTTTGATCCATTTTGCAACTGAGTCTGCTTTGTGCATAGTGTTGTAGAGGTGGATATTTGCTGTGCTGTGCACAAAAAAGTTTCTAAGGTACTGAATAGATGTAAGATAAAATAACTTCGTAATGGACTTGGAAGAGTATTAATGTTTCATCCTATTAAAAGTTTATCAGAAGTGTTTGAATATTTTTAAAATAATAAATCTATTGAAACTAGAGGAAGAGCTTTACTATAACGTGAGGACTGGAGTGATGGTCTGCATAGGGGTGGTTATCCCGGTGGGAACTCGGCTGTTTGGGACTTTTTAAAAAAGAAAGAAAAATATTAGAAAACGGGTAACTGAAAAAGGTGGGAGTGACTTGCAGGACCTGGTAATGGTATGCTACTTTTGCACCAGAATTTTGGGTGCCACTTGCTCATCTTTGGAAAGGGCCAAAACCAAATAGTGAGTGATGTTACAGAAGAGCTCAGCCTCTTCCTCATTGAAAAGACTTTTATTACCAAATGCAGGGTCTGACACGCTCTCCAAGAGTGTTTAGATTGATTGAACCATTTAGATTGGAAAAGACCTTTAAAATGTAGTCCAACCATAAATCGACTGTGACCTTAAGCACTATGTCTACAAGTCCTTTAAATGACTTCAAGGTTGGTGACTCAACCACTTCCCTGGACAGCTTGTGCCAATGCTTAACAACCCTTTTGAGGAAGAAATTTTTCCCAATATCTAGCTTAAAACTCCCCTGGTGCTACTTGAAGGCATTTCCTCTTGTCTTATTGCTTGTCATTTGTGAGGAAAGACCAACCCCCACCTGGCTACAACCTTCTTTCAGGTAGTTATAGAGAGCAATAAGGTCCCTCCTCTGAACCTCCTTTCCTCCAAGTTAAACAGCCCCAGCTTCCTCAGCCACTCCTCATAAGACTTGTTCTTTCTTCGCATTCTTCCAGCAAATTGAGGGAACAGTGAGGGACACAGGCACAGAACATCTGAAATACAGAGAGAAGAAAAGAAACAAGGAAGAATCTGAGGGCTGGTGATTGGGTACAGGTTTTTGCAATGCCAATTCTCTGCTAATGTATGGAGAGAGGGTGTCCAAACAGACTTCTTAATACAACTTTTCCTTTCTGCCTTCTTTCAGCTGCTCACTCTTTTATCAAAAAGCAATGACTATAGCTGGGATTCCTGGTGCTGAAAGTCGGCGAGCAGTGCAGCCCACTGGTGTCATGGACTGCAGTCTGGCTGACATTCAGCGTTCGGTTCAGGAGTAGTTTGGAACAGCCTTCTGGGGTGTCAGTCTAAGTTGCTTCTGCTAATTAGTAGAAGGAACAAGAACGAGGTCAGAAGATGAGCTAGTCTAATTGCAAAATAGAGTTATTGTTTATTAACCAGTTGCACAGGAATGTTTTGTTTTACTAAGTTTATTCTGTCCTCCAAGGCTGTTTATACATTTTGTATCCTGCTTTATTTAATTTTTCACCAATGACTATGATCTTCTCACCCTTCCTTTCTACTTTTTGAGTAGGAAAAAGACTTTCCCTTAACTGCTGGCTTAGTCCTCCTACATAAAATTTATTTCAGGTAGCTTAGCTTCAAGCATGCTAGGTTTTCTGTAAACTGTTCAAATACTGTCCTGTATATGAGTTTTTTAAATTTTCTGTGTTCTTTAGCCCAGCTACTTCAGTGTGTGGAGGTACCAGTGTGGGAGGTATCTCTTCTGGAGTACTGTTAGAAATGGAAAGACAAGTAGTCAACAGATCTTATTTCCTGAAGTAACTGTTCTGCTGTATGTTATGCTGTACTTCAAAGAACTGTATTTCTCTTGGTGATGTTACCTAGAACAAAAATGTTCCATGTCTTTTGCAGAGTCACTTAATACATTTAAAGAGCTTGAATTTTTCTTAGGCTGAAAGGCTGAGTGGTGGTTTATCTGATGTACCTCTGGCCACTTTTAACATGAATATTGTCATTGATTCTGTAGGTACTGGCTATTCTGGTAAATATTTTTGGTGGCATTATGCGATGTGATGTTATAGCGCAAGGCATTGTTATGGCAGTAAAGGATTTGGACCTAAAAATCCCTATTGTGGTACGGTTGCAAGGTGAGTGTGTTTCATATATATTTGGATATATTTCTCTCCATGTTGACAGCTGTTACTGAGCTTATATATTATTTAGCAAGTTGCCTGTAAGTTGAAGTCTATGGAAAAATAAGACAAACCCTGAGTTTAGAGGGTGAAGATAGGCAAGTTAATAAAGAGACTTCCTGCTTTTAAGCTACTTAGTCTTCTAGATTTATTCACTAACTTTTGAACAGGCTCCCTAGTAATAGTACTCTCCTGTTCAATGAGTGGCATTTTATCTGTTTCTTTAGGTACACGAGTTGATGATGCCAAAGCTTTAATAACAGCTAGTGGCCTCAAAATCCTTGCATGTGATGACTTGGATGAAGCTGCAAAAATGGTAAGAGAGTTGGTTATGAATATTGTTTTCAGAACATAGCAGTTGTAGCAGAGTATGAAAAGTTGAAACTCCATTCAATCAACTAAAGGTAGCTTAGGATAATTCATAGTGCCAGTTGTTATCAGGGCCTGAACAAATTATCAGGGCCTTTAACTAATTAGTAAGTACATAGTTTGTCAGGGGAACAACTAAGCAGTCAGAAGCTATTAAACTCCACAAACCAAATGGGTAAGAGCTTAGCTTTATTAAGTCAGAGAAAATATTTAAATTGAGGTAACTGAAAAATGCAATGTAACACTTCCTCTGATAGACTAGACCATTATATTTCAGTATGCATGATTAAAACCATAGCTGATCATCCTGTTGCTTTGTAAGATAATTAGAAATTCAGACACACAGTGGGTTTGGTTTTTTTTTTGGTGTATGTGTATTTTGCCTTGCTTTGTTTTTGGATAAGCAAATCATACTAGAAACAGGTAACAACAGTGAAGATGAAAATTTGTGATCTGCAAAAAATGAGAAGGCATCTGGTGGATTTTGTATCATGGGGAAACACATTCCTGAATCTTTCCTACAGAACCACTTACTCAGTTATAACATTACATTCTAAGCAGGAAATAATTCTAAGAGATATAGAGTTGTTATGCAAGAGAAGATGAGGCTCCGTATGGTATCAAAACAAGATCCAGAAGCGCTTACAACAAAAACTCAGAAGAGAAATAATTCTAGATATATAGACTCTCTTGAGTGAGAGAGTGGGTACCCCAACACTTCCCAGGATAACAAAGTGGCACATAAAATTTAAAACTTTCAGGATTTTATGAAGATATTTGGTCGTATATGAGAAACTGACATTATTAATTCTGAGAGATGTTTCCTGGAAGACTTGACTTATCATTTAAAAGTGGTTAAGAAGTACTGAATGAAGTTATAATCCCATTCCCACCTCTCCCTTTAAGATCTTACTGATAATTCTCTGGAATTACTTTGTTTAAAAAGATTGATCCAGCTCAGTCAAATTAGTATTGTTTTGAAATTAAGTAATTATTTTTTGTTTTTCAGGTGGTGAAGCTGTCTGAAATAGTAAGCTTAGCAAAGCAAGCTCAGGTGGATGTTAAATTTCAGCTGCCAATTTGATCTGAGAAATGTCATGCCAGTGTCTAACATGTTCTCTGAAATACTGTGTTCTGTGGGATATTTTTAATTTTTTTCTGTGTGGAGGTATTGATTGACAGGCGCACAAACTGAAGTATCTGGTCTTTGATGTTAACATTCAGAATGGTCAGAATTCTTGTAAAACCGTGTATTGCTGATACTTAGTCCCTCTTCGTTGTTATTCTCAAGCCTCCAGCTTTTGCTGCGGAATGTCACTTGCAATATACTTCTGCGTTGTCCAAAGTAAAGCTTCGGGTTGAAATATAATTATTCTGAATAAATTTTGAAGTTACTTTACTTGTAAATTTGTATTAGCCTTTGTTAAAAGTAAATATGACTGGATTATCTAGTTGTCCATGGGGAGAAATGTATTGAAACGGTATTTTATGTTGGAGACAGTTGTACTTAGCAGTATAATGGACATGAGCAATTCAATCATTATTTATGAACAGATGCATTTGAACTTGATCAGAAATATTTTTAGAAGCCCTTCACTGAAGTAACTGGTAACTCTTCTGGGCAACGTGTTAAATCACTACAAAATATACTGTAGCACTTAGATTTTCGCAATTTTTGGTCTTCACAGAAAAGCATTGTGTAGTTTTATATATAAACAAGCATTTACCAAACTTCAAGGAGACAGGATACATAGAGAATTAAAATGTCTATTGTACATTGCTAATAAAATTGTACATTAATAAAATATCTCCCAAAATTTCTACTGGCTTTTTCTTTATATGTTACCATTTTGAAAAATGGTATATACTCATAGATTAAACCATAATTTAAGATAGCAAAGCAAAAGGTTTTTAGGAGTAAAATTATATTGGCATACATATAATTTTTTTCCTCTTTGAAATGCATTGTGTGATTAAACCCACATGAGCTTGTGTTGAAAACAGATGCATATAACATCTTACTGAAGGGTCCACAGCTGATCTCTGCACGTATAAATATGCAGGAAAGTGTTGCTTTGTGGGAAAATACTGCTTCTACTAACAAACCAAGTATTAACCATTGATTTTTGTCACCTTACAACACCAGTGTTACTGATTTGGACTTGGAACTTGGATGATGATCCATTTACTCAGTACTCATTTTTTGTTTGTATTTAATAGGCTACTTTTGTTTAAAATGTTATTTTCTTGGCTAATGATAGTGTAGTTTTATCTTGAAATAATGAAGCCTTGTTTATGGTGGGATTTCAGAATGGGAAATCGTATAATGAAGTAAGGACTTAGAAGGATTGTATGAAATGCAAGGAAACTCACAGGCATGTCAATAAACATGAATAAAATGTGGGTTTGAGGTAGGTGGGGTAATAAATGAAGAAACTTTATACTAGGATGGTGTATTTCAGTAATTTTTTGGCAGTACTTAAAAAGAAAATCAGCAGAAATTAAACTCTGAATTTAAACTGGTTTATTTTTAGTCCTAGTTGGTCTCTCACAACTGACTACTGTATGCTTTTGATTTATTATGTTGAATTGGGCTTGTGGGTATGCTAGGAATTGCTTTTATTCAAGGGCCTTGAATTCATTTGTAGAGATAACTAGCTTAAATACATTTGTTAAGCATTGAATAATATAGAGAATATAATTAATTCCTAGTACGTGGGTTTGCTCCTAGCTTTGTTTTTTTTTCCTTTGAAATCTGTGTGAATTGATAATGTTCCACGTTCATAAGAAGATATTTTTCTTTTTAAACATACAAGCCCAAAGTGACTTGATATTGTGAAAAAAATGACAAATGAAAGTGGTCTTTTCATACAGATCTGTACTGGAGTCTAGGCAAAAATAGATCCTGCTGTTGATCCAGGATTCGCTTACACCTTGTTTGAACTGTTAAATGTAGTTGAGTAGGGGAGAGGGAGCAGAGTCCGTCTTTGAGAGGATTGTAAAATACTGACATTCTTGCTAAAGTATTCAGAAGTAACAGATAGAAGACAGTATTTTTCAATTAGGGGAATTCTAAAGCCCATAGTACTCCTTTAACAACAGATGAAGAACAGATGTGGGATAGGGAGGTGACTGCATATAATTTCCTGACCAGAGTGTTCAGAATGTACCAAATCACTCTTAGGGCTGAAAGAATCTGTAGAGTGGAAAATAGTTGCTTTAAGTTACTTCAGCAATACTTAGGGCTTTGTAATCCAAATACTTCCTAATAGGGAAAAACTGGAATTTCCCTTTGGTTATGATGCCACAGACAGGATGAGAGACATGGGAGGAGTGCGAGCAGTAATATGAAGGACTGTGACCAGGATGGCATATATAGGTGGTGCATACAGATGTGAGGCACGCCCCTTTCCAAAGACAGGGGGCCGGAAACATTATTTCTTGGTATTTCACTTGATGAACAAATGGAATTAGTGATTGAGTGGTTTATGTTAAGTATCTTGAAACTAAGTAGGTACAGGGAGGTTGCTTTAATTAACAAGATACAAGAGTGCCATGGGACCTCTTAATTATATGTATGTTTTAATCATTCTTCAGACTGTTTTGCCTAAACCAAAGGATGTTGCAGCCAAAGAATGTTAATCCATTTGGTGCGTAATTGATAAAGGCCCGAAGCTTATGTAGGAACTGTCTAAATTTTAATTTAAAGCCTTATAGACAACCTCCTTGCCCATACTGTATTATAATGTTAATAATCAAAAGATGTGTAAGAATGGAGACTTGCTAAAATTAGTCTATGCAACCAAAAGCAAAATTTCTAACAAAATAAGGAAAAAAAATAAAAAAATGTGTAAACAACTTCTTACAAATGAGCTTCAAAGGAGTGGGAATTTTAATGACAGGAGATTATATTAGATGACTTGCTGCATTTTGATGCATTTGTTATCAATGCAGAGTTTTGTGACTGTATTTGAAATACCATAGAAGCAAATGCCTTTTTGTAAGAGTAGTGTAAAAAACTGCTACCAGTCTTGAAATTCAGAAATTGGCTGGTCTCCTGTTCCACAGCAACCTCAAGTGTTAGCCTCAGAGCAGCTTGTGGCCAATGTGCTTGAAGACAGCTCTGGTGAAAGTTAAGGGTGAAAATTATTCCATAAACATTCAAAAATATTAAGTATGCTATTTTTTATTTTTTTTTAATGCTATCTACTCCACCAGTTTCTGTTTAATATATTAAACCACTTTCTACTGAAATAGTTCAGTGAAATAGCTGACCTTCATGGAAAAACAGACAATAGGATTCTAAGTAGTATTGGAGGATGTAGTCTAATTTGGTTAAAATAATTCTTATGCTAGCATTCGTATGCTGAATAATTTGAAAGAAAAGTAAAAAAGACTAGAGAAGTTGGGAGTAAAGTTTTGTTTCAAATTACTTATGGATCTAATGCATTTAATGTGGGGAAGGCCTGTGTAGTAACACCTTGAAGAATTCCCTGCAGCAAGGAGAAAAACTCCAGTTTCTTGGAAGTGAAAGTGCTGAACTTCAAGTAGCTAGCTAGCTTCTTACCTTGTGCAGATGAAGGAGTAGCCCTGGATTTGATGGAGGCTTAATTGCAAGCTAAGAGTATAGTATTGTAAAACAAACATTTACATTCAGATATCAAGCTATTACCAACCAAAGAGAAAACTGATGTAGAATGTGCATGAAGCAACAGCTCACCTTTGAGCTGTGCAGGGCTCTAGGTGGAAGATAGTGAATTACTGCTATTTTGTACGGGGGAACCTGTGCCTCAGTGTACTAAGGCTTGTTTCTAAATCATGATGCCAGTCTGCCTGAGTAAACTCTTAATTGCTGTGGGTGGTGTCTTTAATATCTGCTCTATTCCAGCTGTGGGAGTCTGCAGTGTAAGAAAACTTCTGTACTGGCTGGTGTCTCGAGAAAGATATGTTTTGAAGTTTTCATCTTGTGAGTGCAGATAGGGAGGAGAAAAAAGTGCAGCTCAACCTCTTTAGTGAACAGAGACTGGAGCTAAGAGGAAGGAGGAGGCATCAACTGCCTGTTCTTCCCAGAAAGTTGCCTGAAAGTCAGTTGAAGTACCATGCACCTGAGGAAAAAAGAGAACAGTTTATTACTAGATTTAATTTGAATATCACTGAAATTCAGTTACTGCTGTTCTACATGGCAAGGACTGACCTCATGGGTCAGGTAAAATGTTACCCAAATAGGGGATGCCGAGGAAAGGTACTAGATCTGGATAAGTAAGAATCATGCTTCACAAATACACTCTCCCAGTCAGCCGTGATTTGGGGTTTGGAGTATTTTTAGTCAGAGGTAGACAGACACAACTGAGGTAATACCACTCAAAACTGGCAGTAGCTGCCCCCTGCAGTTTTTGGTCTGCAGGTGTGCTTTAGTGCATCAGGTGTGGTTATTTTCATTTAAGGTGCATAGCTGGAACACTCTGCAAACCAAATTACATTTCCTAAAGACAATTAGGATAGTTGGTTTTCTAAGATGGTATGTCATAATTAAGCAATCCTTAAAAAGTAATGAAATATTTTCTTCAACTGTGTGTTAAGGTACAAGAAAACTAATGAAGAGCTTGCACACGTAGTTCTACTGCCTGGTTTGTTATGTTTTGGTTTTTTATTTTTTTCCCCTCTTTCTTTTACCTGGGGCAAGTTACTTCCATAAGCAGGAAATGCTGAGGGAGTCGTGTTTTTTACCCAGGAGGAACAGGGAACAGAGGAGTAAAGTCTCTCAGTTGTGGTGGCTGATATGAGGCCAGTAAACAATTTTACTCACAGAAAATATAAAAGACAGAACTTACTGAGAATTGATTTTTGTCAAAGTGTTTTTGGTTTATTTGTTGTTACCTGATTCCAAATTTCATGTGTTAAAATACAAGAAACTCTACAGAAGTCTTAAGAGACAGAGGGAATGGTGTGTGAGCAACAGACACACAGCCAGGGGGGATAGTTTATTCCTAAAGGAGAATTGTGGTCTTCTGTGACCACAGGGTGGATTATTTCTGAAATGGTGTCTTTGGTTTCACAGGCAATAATTATCCCCTTGGTGTAGGACAGCAGAAATTCGAAGTGCAGGAGGGGAGCCTGAAGTGCTGTGTATTAGGTTTTCCAACATTTCTGATAATTCAGTTTTCTTAAGGGAAATTTGCAAAGCTGGTGTTTGTGTTTTTTGTTTGTTTGTGGTTTTGTTTGGGTTTCTTTTTTCCCCTTATCGCCGCCTTCTGATCTTGTATCATGCTCTGGACTAAAATGGTCTTCTTTGGTCTCAATCTGCACCAATGTCCAAAAACACTGTTTCCCACAGTTTCTGTCTCCTGCTGTAGCTTCTGCTACTGCTTGAAATCTTCACCAGTCTGTCCTTTCCTTTGCAACGGTGGCTGATTTCTACACCATGGTAAGGGAAATGAGAAGAGACCTTATTTGGTACATCCTGAATAAAAGACTTCACTGCAAACAATGTGAATACTGTTTGTATTTCTTCTTCACTCAGATTCTGACAGTGAGAGCATGCCAGTAGTTTTATAATTATATGTATACCTATGTGTGTATATATATGCACGTGTCCATGTATGTGTATGTATAAACATATTAAGAGTGAGATTAATATATATGAATTTGGGACCAGTTTATCACTTTACTGCAGTATGAAGTACAGTGTATATTATTAGTAAGTCTTCTTATTAGTCGTGGTCCATTTAAACAGAAAAGATGTATTGGCAGGGAGAAAGAGGCAGTATTGCCTCTTGTGTTGGGCAATACCTATGAGAGAGAGGTGATGTATCATTGTTGCACTATGCATTCCTCTGCTACTACTAACTTTGTTATCTGATTAACTGCTGCTTGCAGAAGGTGTGGGTAGGCAGAGGTGTCAGTAGCTTTGGGAGCGAGTCATGCACTCAGCATTTGGGAATTTCAGGCTGGAAAGAGAATGGAATTGTGTTCACTGGAAAATAACATCATACACGTAGGACATAACCAGGATTTGGGGGGCCAGTGTCCTATGAGCCAGCAGTAAGAAAGCTCTTTTCTTGTTCCACACTTTTGAGCTCTCCTGTCCTAGGCAACATCAAATCTTTTCACTAAAAGAAGCTATACCAGGTGTGGCATGTGAGCTGATCTGGTGGCTTGGCTGGGTCTACCCACTACGGCTGGGCAAGGGGACAGTGCTCATGGCCCTTGCAAAGTTGGCTGAAGATGGAAGGCTCACAGCTACTCCCTGGCTGGCAAACTCCAGCTGCAATTTTCAGTATTCACTAGCTGCTTTCCCCTTTTCTCTGAACTAATCATCTTCACTTCTTCAGGGAAATAGCAAGAATGCTTCTAATGTTTTTCTTGTATTACCTTTAATTTACCATGGTCCCAGAGGTAAGTAAGCTGCAGTGTTGTCGTTGCAATATAAGCAACAACAACAACAACAAAAACAGGAAAAAAAAAAAAGAAGAAAAGGAGCTCAATCTAGTGAAACTTGCAGCTGTGGGATGCTGAATAGTGCCCTCATTGCTGTCACAAGACTAATGAACCCTTTACTCTCCTGGGCTCCCTGGCATGACCTCAACCTATCATTGGTGTGACAGGTCTATTGCAGTTTGGATCAGCCCCATGACTGGTGTCTGCAGATCACACATGATTACCTCTGACACCTGCCATTTTCATTCCTCCAAGAGCAATTGCAGCCATGACCTCTAATCAGACAAGGTCCTTGAAACAAAATCATCTGGAGCAAATCCATTTCAAAGAAAATGGATTTAAAGCAGCTCCTGCTCTTGGTGCTCCTGTAAGGTAGCTAATGCCAGTGCAGCACAACTCTATGTCAGACACTCTTCCTGACAGCTTGATATTACTCTGCTTTAAGAAAGGAAAACAAAAAAACTCCTCCATACCCACACTCCCCTCCCATATTATTTTCTGATTTTAGTTCCTTGCATCTAGAGAAGCTTTGTTTAAAGCAGACAACTCTCCTTTGCTTGTCCTTTTCCTTTGATTTCACTGCTCTTTGGCAGCTTGCCTCTATGTATCTTCTCTGTTGCTTTGCTGATTGATTGTTTTTCCCCCACAGCTGTCTGTCAAGTAGTGTTTTCATACATCAAGCCTAGCACAAATAATGCCATAACCCTACTTTCTTAACTAATGCATTGTTGGCTGGTTACTGAATCCTTGTATATATATCCTTAGGTGGTACCTAATTTATTGTTGTCTTAGGCAAAGGAGTTTTTTAAACTGAAATCCCTGTTATCAAGATGTACTGGGCTAGGATAGAGCTAACTTTCTGCAGAGCAGCCCATATAATGCTGTGCTTTGGATTTGTGATTGAGAATGTTGATAACATAAGGATGTTTTGTGAATTGCTGGGCAGTGCTTGCACAGTATGGATACTCTCTCCACTTCTTTCTCTACATTCCCTGGTGAGTAGGGGAATTAGCAAAAGGTTGGGAGCCACACACATAGGCAGGACAGATGACCTCAACTAACCAAAGGGATATCTTCATGTCATATGACATGTCCTTGGCAAAAACAACACTGGGGATTGTGCCTCCCAAGCTGACCTGCTGCTTGACTCTCTGGGGATTGGTCTGCTTGTGGGAGATGTTGAGTGAGTGCCTTTGAGTCCTTTATTAAACTGTCTCTAAGTTGACCCATGAAGTCTTCTTGTTTTTAATCTTCCTGCTCTTTCTCCCATCCCGCTGGGGAGGGGGACTGAGTGAGAGGCTGTGTGAATGCTTGTGTAATTGAGGAAGATCCTGCTTGAAATCAGAAAGAAGATCCTGCTACCCATCAGAAAAACTATCTCTTCAAAGCTCACTTCGAATAGGTATATTGTGAAGAGTCATTTAAGTGTAAGTTGAAAGATGTTTTCTCCTACATATGTAAAGCCAATCCTTAACTAAAGTTTCCTAGTTTGGTACGGGTGGGTTTTTTTTGGAGGGGTGGGTTTTTTTTTTTGTTTTTTTTTTTTTTTTTTTAGTTATTAAGTTATTGCAGTGGTTACTGGTGCGATCCTCAGGTCAAGAGAAAGATTCCTGTTTCCCACCTAGCTTTTTGTAAATGGCTAAACTGCTAGACACAAGTGCTGCCTATTTGTTTTGAAGTCTCATGCTGTGTGTTTCAAGGGAAAATGATCACTTAACTCCCTTGACCTAAGATTTGGCACAGATGGGGCCATTGAAATCTGAATTGCTTATCTTTATAGCAATTGACCCACACTTGAACATGACCTGCCCATGTCAGTGTGTGCCTGAGTTTTGCTAACTAAGATGGTGTGGTGGCAGGAGTGCTTTCTCTTTTCTTTTCTGTATGCTTTCCCTCAGCATCAGATACTAATTTCTTTCATATCTTTGCGATGTTAAAAAGAAAATAATGGAGAAAAAATTGAGGAGGGCAGCCTTGGAATTACAGCGGATGACTCATGGGTTTAACTGCATTGTGTTTGGGTTGCATTATCCAATATTTTACTGAAGTTCTTTCCTGCTTTCCCAGCTCACCTTGCTCTGCTGTCCTTCCCTGTGGAAAAACTGTGACTCTGTCTGAGAGCAGATGGCTCTGCCCTAGGACCTGCCTCTGCCCTCAGCTCTCTCTGGCCATGTCCCCTTCTAGACAGCACTGGTGTTGGGCTCCGGTTTCCCTTGTTCCAGTTGCATGCCTGGCAGCAGAGGATGGCCATGCAGCATCCAATCAAGAGCACTGGCAGGGGGAACATGACATCATTTTCTGTCAGCTACCAGGCCAAAATGAGAGGTTTCCTTCCCCTTTTATACCATCTATATTGCACTGCCCTGTGTTAGCCGTTTGCTGTCTCGTTGACTCACATACTTCACACAGGCTAAAATCCTTCCTACATGTCTGTCCATTTACATTTCTTGGAAAAGTGCAAGTTGGTTGCATGTATCCTAGTTTTACTAGTCCCTACCTGTAATTACATGACTTCATATGTATTGTCAGTGTTAGCACAGCTTCTCCTACCAGATTTGTAGTTTTCTGCATTTAAGGATTCTCACCAATTGGCATGGACGCTGAGAGAGTTAAATCAGCCCAAACTTGCTGGAGCAGTGTGACTGTGTTTAACATTCAGAAGTATCTTATAATCTCATCCATTAGATTAATACACAGCTTCACCTTTATTTGAGGGTCTATCTATTTTCAGAGATCTTTTTCCTCCACTTTCACCAGCTTTTCATGTCCTCTTTTAATTTGGACGAGTCAGTATGTGACCATTCTGAAGACTTTTGCCCATTTCAAGAGGGCAGGGGGATCCAGGACTTCATGGCGGCTGGTTTGGAGTTGTCCAAGTCTGG
Organism: Anabacerthia variegaticeps; assembly: GCA_035583185.1. Taxonomy (NCBI): domain Eukaryota; kingdom Metazoa; phylum Chordata; class Aves; order Passeriformes; family Furnariidae; genus Anabacerthia; species Anabacerthia variegaticeps. The sequence continues at coordinate 54,601,959 of JAWWEW010000001.1, forward strand.
AGCTTTCTGGCAGCTTCAGGCCATGCCTCCTGACCCAAGCATGAGTTAACACCAAGTATATGACACTAGTTCTTTGGAATAAGTAAAACTGTCATGCTTTTCAGCCAGATGAAGCCTAGAAAGGTCATGGAGTATTTTCCAGTAGAACAGTTTAGATAGTCCCAGCCTGTATCCTGTAGAAGGTCTGTGCTATCGAACCACTTCTGTCTGCAGCACCAGCTTGGTGGGAGGGCAGCCCCTCCTGCAGGCCCTCTGTGCCAAGGTCAAATAGGTAAGCAGTGTTATGGAGTTAAAAGTTCATCCAGAAGGAATGGAATAGGCTGCTGTTGTGGTTTTGGCTGGCATAAAGCTAATTTTCTTCACAGCAGCTCATATGGGGCTAGGGTTTGGATTTTTGACCTAAACAATGTTGATAACACAGTGATGTTTTTGGTACTGGTGAGCAGTGCTGACATGGAGTCAGAGCCTTTTCTGCCTCTCACGCCACACCACCAGCGAGTGGCCTGGGAGTGCACAAGGAGCTGGGAGTTGACAAAGCTGGGACAGCTGACCCAACCCAGCTAAAAGGTTCCTGTAGCATACAGGGTCATGCTCAGCATATAAAGGTGGGGGAAGAAGAAGGAAGGTGGGGGACGTACAAAGTGATGGTGTTTGTCTTCCCAAGTCACCATTGCACATGATGGAGCCCTGCTTTCCTGGACATGGCTTAACACCTGCCTGCCAATGGGAAGTGGTGAACGAATTCCTTGGGGTTTTTTTTGCTTGCATACACAGCTCTTGCTTTACCTATTAAACTTTTATCTCGACCCATGAGTTTTCTCACTTTTACTCTTCTGATTCTCTCCCCCATCCTTATAGGGAGGAAATGAGTGTGCAGCCCCATGGTGCTTAGTTGCCAGCTGGGGTGAGACCGTGACAGCTGTGAAGAGACAGTCTCTGACCCTGAGACAAGAGTTGAGATGACATGATGCTGAGTTACTCAAAACAGTGTTACCCTGAAGAATTTTTAATGTTAGCAAATATAAATATTCAAGCTAAGGCCAGAAGCAGAAAGTTTTGATGCCTACTTTGCATCTTTTTGTCTTGTTCAAATATTTGAAATCCTGACTGAATTCATGACTGAGCTTCTGATCACATTCCAAAGTCATATTTTTGTCAGCAGCTGCATTTTCTTGGTGTTATACATTTGTCTGATTCATAGAGACGTTCACATGCACATGCTGAGCAAATGGAGTATCTTTGGGAGCGATAGTGAAAATAACACAAAAGCCCTGAGTTCACACAGCAGCTAGGAGGAAATTGAAAAAGCAGAGACATATCTTGTCCTCTTATTTGGTGTATTTGAGCAGCGCACAGCTACACCTGGTCCAGGAAAACTCCCTTACAGCACACTTAAACAAATATCTGTGGCCACATACACACCAATGAAATAAGTGTGGGACCTCCCTATCACTCTGAATTGGACTGGCATGGGATTGCCTGTGTTTATACTTCTTAGCCTCTGAAGTTTGTTCATGACACAAAACTGGGAGGTAACTGAGGTGGTCATACTGCTATCCAGAAGGGTCTCTATTGGCTGCAGAAATATGAGAACCTGTGGAAGTTCAGTGATGCAAAAAGCAGTGTCCTGTACCTGTGGAGGAACACCCCCATTCCCCAGGACACACTGGGGTAAGATTGACTGGAAAGCTCTGCAGAAAAGGGCCCGGGCCTCCTGTTGGGCAAGAAACTGGCCATGAACTAGCAATGTGTCCTTGCAGCAAAGACCGACAGCCTCCTGGGCTACAATAGACAGAGAATCACCAGCAGGCTGAGGGAGCTAATCCTTCCCCTCTCTTCTGCACTGGTGAGACACATCTGGTGTGCTGGGTCTAGGGCTGAGCTCTCCAGTACTAGACAGACATGGACATACTGGAGCAAGGCCAGTGCAGGGCCACAAAGATGATGAAGGGAGTGGGGAATCTCTCATTTAAGGAGAGGTATTAAGAGCTGGGACATCATCCTGGAGAGGAGGAGGCTTGAAGGTTCTTATCAGTGAGGATGAGTGCCTGATGGGAAGACTAAAGATGGAGCTGGGCTCTTCTAACTAGTATTAGGTAAAGAACAAGAGACAATGGGCACAAAGTGAAAAGCAGCAAATTCTGCTTAAACAAAAGACTTTTTTACTGTGAGAGTGGTCAAAGACTGGCACAGGTTGCCCAGAGAGGCAGGACATGTCACTGAGAAGCCTCAGAAACTGTAGGTTGAAAGAGATGCTTGTGAAAAAGAGTTATTGGCATGCCGGTTGAGGTTGAAATGAAGAATACTTTTCTAATGAGAAAAATGTATTCTTTTTTTTTTCAACATTTGCTTGCAATGAAATAATTATTCAAAATATATTCTTAGGTGGGTTTTTTGTTTTCTTTTTTGTTTTGTTTTGGGTTTTTTTGCCTACTTAGAGACTGACCCTCCTTCTCCAAAATGCCATATTTTTGAATGAGCATTTCCCCCATTTTATTGAATGTAAAGAGGAGGGAGAGAAAGGCTGCAGCTTGGATACTAATTGCTATCCTGAGCTATGTTTCTGATTCATATTCTGTCTGATGGCTTGTAAGAAGTTTGAGTTGCAAAGCAGAGAGAAGGATTCTCAAGGAAAACGTCAGCTCTACTTTTCTGTCAGATAAGGGACTGAATGGGGCACTTGAGGGAGCTATTCACCTTTCCATGGAAGTGGTAAGGAGAAGGAATATCACCAGCCTCATGAAAAAGGAATTAAATGAAAATAATAATTTTTAAAAGAAGTAACAGTCAGTTGTTTAGAGGAAAGCCAGTGCTATTACAGCTCTGCAAATAGAATAGTTTCAAATACATAAAGCTGTGCTATGGGTAGATCTCTGGAAGGAACTCCACTTATGCTGGAGTTAATACTGGAGTAAGCCTAAATGTTATTGTGTTATAACATATTAATTACAGATTTTGAAACTCTGCTTTCAAGATGTGAGGACTTTTTGCACGGAGCTAGTGTGTACAGCTTCCTGTACCTGCGAGTTGCTGTACTAGGAAGAGCAAGAACAAGAAGGTAATTTCAGTGACAAGAGATGAGTGCCTGGTTCTGTTGATAATCAGGGGGCAAATCTGAGCTTGATCAAGGGGAACAGGAGCCTTACTTCAGGTTTTTCCAAAGGTGCCTGAGATCTTCCAAGTCAGGCCCCTGTTCCAAGTCTATGCTGAAGAGTACTCTGTCTCTATTGATGATATGAGAGACTGTCAGTATAAGACTTAATGCTTCTCTTTGATTTTAGTAACCACCAGTGCCTGGCTGCTTACTTGGGTAGCTAAGTATCTTTGACAGGCAGGCCCTTTGCTCTTTCTTGGTTTTACTGTGAACTCCATCCATTTACCAAAGGAATGTCTGGTACTTACTGGGAGTAAGGAACACCAAATAGCAGGAGCAGAGGTAAACCCTGCAGATCGTCTGGCCAGGTGGAGATGTAATGTGGTGCTCTTGGACGTCTGGGAGAGACCTAAGAACCTTTGCATGAACGCCCTCAAAATGTTAGTCCCTCCCTCTGCTGGGGAAAATGGAATGAAATTCCCTAAAAGTGAAGCCAGGTTCTAGATATAGCACATAAAAATAGCTAATTAATGGACCAAAACTAGAGAAATTTGTCACGTTGTTTATAAAAATGTGTTTGTAAAAAACCCCTAAATTTTGCTGTTTTATTCTAAGCTCATGTCTCCTTCTTACTCTACATTGCCAAGACTGCTTAAACATGTTAGTATTTAAACACTTCTTTGAGGTCTGCATGAGATCCCCTTTGGATTTAAATCTTCCCCAGGTCCCTGTTTCACCCCCGCTCCTGATGGTGAAGCCATCAGCTTCTGATGGTTTAAGGCTATGCCTCCTCCATGTGGGAAGTGCTCACACTCCTGTGGCAGATCTCCTAGGTTCTTGACAAGATCATGAACAAATTAATCCATCAAGAGCTGAAAAGTTCTTCTCTCACTAAGAAGGCAAGGTGGAATTAGCAAAGTGAAACATTTCTAAGCTCTCAACCCTATATGTGCTATTACTGTACTCAAGTGGTCAGTCATACCTGATGCAAAGAATTCATAGGAGTGGTTTATTACTGTTTTCTGGCTGAGAGGAGGCATGTTGTTACTCCCTTCCTCGTGGAACTAGCAACCATCTAGGGGTGATTTCTTGCCAGGCTGTCTCCCTCTCAGAGGGAAATATACTGTGACAGAGGGGAAGAGGGAGAGAATTGTGGTGGCTTTTCTCCTTCACAGCGAAACTCCAGTCTTGGTCCTCCTCTTAGGAGGACTTGGGAGACAGGGACCCACCAACTGACTGAAGATAGGCATCTTTGCTGTAATGCTGGAAGGATAAAGGCTGGGAGTCAAAACCCACCAATGCAGGTGAGCATGAAAATTCTGGAATTGTGCTCCAGTGGCCAGGAAGCCAGGGCCTAAAAGGCTGGGTCTTCAAAGAGCCTAATGTGCTGTTTTCTAGACAAAAGTAATTTCTTGGCTGTCGGTGACAGCTCCTACTTAGGAGGATCTCATTTTGTAGCTGTGAATGAAAAGAGCAGCTTGACAGCTGGCCAGCAGCACAGCTACTGAATTTACCAATGAAAACTTTGGAGAAATGGGAAAAGTTTGCTAGAAAACAGGTCACCAATACAGCAGGCTGTGTTTCTCCTTCTTGCAACAGAAAATCTGAGGAAAATTTGAAGGATCGCAGAAACACATTTTGTGTACTCACAGAGTAACTTTGCATTTATCTTGGTCTCTTCTCTCCTGACTGCCAGCCCTTGGACCACCTTGGACCTCCTTGTATGTAAGACAGTCAGGTTCTTACCCTCTGTGTGAGAGTATACTGGTTTTAGCCTGTTATGCCTGGAGGCCTACCAAATAAATATATCGATAAAACATAATTTCCTGAATGTATCCTCCCGGGATGCATCTCACTGTCTGGAGAGCAAATGAAAAATCTTGCTTACAGCAGACCTTTGGTGCCCAGACATAAGTACCCAAGGACACCAGTGCCAGCTGCAGGAGGATGCTTGAAGTGGGTAAATCCTCTGGGGAATAAAGCCTGTCAGATCACAGCATTGCTGAGAGCTCTGGGCCCACATCAGCAGGACACTCACACCCAAGTGACCAGGAAGAGACCATTTTAATGATAGTCCTTGCAGCTAGAGCATGGTTCCTTTTGGAGATTCTCCTCGTGAAAAGGGCCCTCCATGCTGCCTGCTGACACCTGTCAGCTTTATGGAGTTTGTGATGAATCAGCCACCAAACTGGGCTTGGAAATACAAATTTTCATTGGAAAATTAACCTTTCTGGGACTCCAATAACATACATTTCACTTGGTAACCCTCTTCAAGCATAGGCTCATGGGCCACTCTATACCCTGCTGATCTACTTCAGTGTGCCCCAGCTTATGGAAGAAATAAATCCTGTGATGTATGTCCTCCTGCCTTCCCAGTGTCAGCCTTGCATTTTGTCCAGTTACTGGTAATTTTGGAAGACTCAGGTACCAAAGTTTGTGCTCCACTCTCCCGCACAGTTGCCCATGCTTTACATCCCCAACAATTCCAGCTGTCCCTTCTTCACCCTCACCAATACTCAGTGTTTTCTGTAAAACTTCCATAATGCCCTTTGGCATTTCTGGCCTGAGATTCTTCAGCAGAAGGAAAATTAAAATTTAGGGCAGCATTAAGTTAATTAAACCTACCATCAAATTAATAACACAAGAAATACTGTGCAGACTACATTATTCATTGTCATGTTTTATTCAGTAAAGACTCCATTTTTAATGTGTTTGGTATTACTGGAGGATTTTTACCCTGCTCTGATAGAGTTACATGGCACACAGGGTTTCTGGGGTTCTGTATATAAAGTCAATGTCATTTTCATTCAATTGATAAAAGATCCACAATTAGTAAAAGAAATGAGAAGTTCCAAGTGCCTGGTTTCTTGGAAAGAAATAGTCAAACACAGGGAATCAAATTCCTATATGTTTAAATTAATTAAATTTAATTCATTACCTTTTCTGTTAACTCATTTCCTAGCACTCCTGCTATACTCCCTGCCATCAGTTTTGTCCATCAACAAAGTTCCAGTTCACCTCTTCAAGGTTTTTCTAAAGGTTTTGGTGCTGAAGCCTCATTGCTCCATCCTGGCACATCCCAGCATTATCTGTACAGCTTTTCTCCTGACCAAACTGCAGGAGGTCATTATTTATGAATAATGCAGTAAAATACCACATAAGGTATGAGGTTGGGACTGCAAGGCTGAGTGCTTCTTCAGGTTCTTTTCTTTAAGTGCAGCCAAGCAAGAGCTAAATAGCATGGTTCAAAGAATTCTTCCATTCCAAGGAGACTGTGGATCACAGTCTGAAAGAACTAGTGCAAAATGAAATTATGGACGCAATAACCCAATGTATGATTTGAAAAGAGGCAGTGGGAATGTAACTTCCCTTGGAGAAAGGAAGGAAATTAATGAAAACTGAAACCATGGCACAGAGACAGCATTATTTAAGAAGGAAGGCATAAGGAAGGAGTCATTAGGAAATGTGCAGCTATTGCTGGGACACGGCACAAGGGAAAAAGGGAACTCAAACATATTAGAAGTTTCCTTGCTTAATTGCTATGTTTATTAAAAGTTATTGTTGATACAAAGATAATTGTTGATTCTTCCCTCTTCTACCTCCTTCTGCCACCTGCCTCACTTGTGTTCAGCAAAGTCTTAGCACTTACAATACTATTTTCCTGACAGCTGGAAATAATGTCTAAAATCTGCATTTTTCAAAATGGCAGCAAGAATCCACTCACCCAGAAGAGTTCAGGATATTCTTCTAAATCACCTTCTTTATTTCCTTTTTAAACAGTTTTTTGAGTTCTCAGCCACTTCATGCATTTTTACATTCTCCACCACTATCCTTGTGGCATGAAGGTTGGTAGCCCTTGCCAACATGTTTCAAGCCAGAAGCCTTTAGAGCATCTTTAGCATCAAAAATAAACCCCTGTTCCTGTGGCTGTTTGAAGAAAGGTGTGAAAAGCGGACTTTCATGGTGTGATATTCAAATGTTGCAGTGCCCAGACTGGAGCTGCTGTCTCCAGGAGGGGAATTCACATGGCTTAGTGGCACCTAACCAGCGTAGGAGGGAGAGCTGGGTGCCTCAAAGTGGGATTAGCATCCTACATCAGTCTGAGTGGGGAAATGAGAAAGAACTGAAGATATTCCTGAAATAACCATCTACCTGCTACTGAGGTATTTATACCTTCTCTTTGATACGCATAAGTTGGGACCTTCTCTTCTCTTTAGAAGAGGAGGTGTGAGAAAAGGTTGTATCAGTAAAGTTTATTTGGGTTCTTTCTCAGGAAATAAGAGACACGGTTTCTATGTTCTCTTTAACCCGAAAGGACTTGAACCTATGTTGCCCCTTTCTCATTTTTTCTGAAACTTTTAGACAACAATAACTAAAAACACCCACTTAAGGCTAACCATTTACCCCACTGAAAGGCCAGCTCCAAAGGTGGCATTATAATGTTGCAACTATAAAGATGTTTCAGGAGGTGGAGACCTGTGATGGCAGGAAAGAGAAGCTGCCTTCAGGAGACCTACTCTGTGCTGTGTTACCAGCCAAGACCAGAGCATCCTCAACATCTGCGTCCATCAGGAAGTTTAACCCCAGGGCTCTAAATGCTAAGGATGTAGAACAGGATGACTAAGCCACAGAGTATGACACAGGGTACAGAGCTGGAATGAGGGTTTGACTCAAGAGCTGCCCTGGACCTGAGCAGGAGCTGTTGCCTTGTATGACTGCAAGTTGGACACTTCCACAGAAGGATGATACTGCTGACAGCTGCTGGGAAGCATTGATCCTGGCACAGGTATCTGCTGGGGTCAGGAAGAAGCAGATGCTGGAAGATTCTCCCAGATTTGCAGCTCCTGTGACCTTCTGCTCAGGCTTTCAAAGATCTCACATACAGTGTGATTCTTGTCCTCCTGAGGTACTGAGCTCCCTCCAAGCAAAGAGCACAAGGCACATCCCGTGTCAAGAATATCTGACTGAAAAGCAGCAACCTGGCTGTGAGTGATGCAAGGAAGTGGTGGTCCACCGCATGGCTGTACACTGGCCTGCTTTTCGTGGGCAGAAAATTTACCATTGGAAGGTGAGTGCAGTTAATGACCCCAGTAGTGCCCATGGCTTCTCAGCATCTTGTGCTTGAAATCGTTTCCATGACCATACCTTCAAAATTGAGTCATGTTACACAATTGCAACTCAAAAGGATTATAAGCCCTTATTTTATGACATGCATTGTAGGCTCACTGACCCATTGCTCAGAGCAATATTTTTCAATTTTCTGACCATGTAGCGTGATTTGATTTAAGGTGTGCAGCTTTGGATACCAGCCCTGCCAAAGAATGCAATCAGTGTGGAGTAGTTAGAAAAGTCACATCCTATGACTAGGAACTGGATCCTTTTTTTTGTTTTTTTTTTTTTGGACAAAGACCTGTGGTGCATGTGGCTCATCAAAGGACCTAAGCACTTACAGCTTTTTATGTGTTCATTCCTGTGTTGGGGGCTGAGGGAGATCAGCACCTTCTGCATCCAGCCTGGGGATGAGATTTTGCAACTACAACTGCTTTGCCTTTTTCATTGTTGTCTGAGTAGCATCCTCGGGAGAAAATTCTAAATGGAGACAGCTCATAGCAATGAATTATACAGTTCCCTGCTTTCATATTAGGACTCTACAGTGGCCATGGAAATCCAAGGCTGACAGTTCAAAGCAACTCTCTTGTGTCTCTCTTGTTGCAAGCACAGGAAGAGAGGCATTGTTATGTGGGCTGTTGGACTGAATAAATAGTTCCTTTTAGATGCAAAGTTCATACAATGGCATTTGAGGATGCTATTCAGTAGTTAATTCAGTGAATAATAAGGCAGCATGGAAAGCATTCAAAAGTCTATATAATAATTTGGGATTTGAGCTTTGAGAGAGACTTGGAGCAATAATCATACATGCCAGCATGGTTTCAGGGAGGCAGGAAGTTGAAGAATACTAATTGATGAGCTTTGGTTTTGTTTTTGCACTGTTTACCCTGTTTGTTTGGGTTGTCAGGCTGAAATTCAAGAATCAATCAGAAAGCTATAATGGACATATTTTCATTAAGACATGAAGAGCCTCAAGTGTCCTTCACTCATGTATTATTCACACAAAGAGGTGAACAAATAAATGATCTATTGCAGCACACAAATCCCAGGATATCTGCACAACTTGAAACTACACTCAGGTCCAGGCAAAACGTCCACTCTTCTGGAATTGCCAAGGCAAGAGTAAAATTTTGGGTTACTGCAGAAGTGTAATCTCTTGCCCCATTTCTTTTAACTCAAGCACTGGTAGACTGCTGGATACAGAGGTGTCAGATGTCTGTGTGCTGAGAGGCCTTTGAAGCATCTTCAGGATGGACATTAAGATCCTTTCCAGCTCTAAACATTGCAGAGGACATCATCTCACTCTGAGAGCAGCCACCACTGAAAGACAGAAGATGCTTACATTTGTCTGTCATAGAAAAGAAATACAGATGTTATGCCAAAACCACCTGTTTGTGTAACAGTGGTAGAGATGCTATGTGAGGAACCCAGCTAGAATTATTCCAAGTTATTCCCATATTTTCTAAATATTAGGAGATGTTTCCCCATTTTTGTTTCATCTGTGTATTAAGTGTCTATTCTACCAGGGAACTCTACATCTGCATTCACTGAAAGTCATCTGGGAATGGTTTATACATATTTTCCAGGATTTCACATATAAAACTTTGAAGAAAAAAATCTCAGCAATGCTTTTTGAAAAACCCAAAAAGTCAGGATCATAACCTGCATTTGTGAGAGGCATTGGCTGATGTGCAGTGGGCAAAGCAGGGAGCAGGGAGCATGTAGCAAGGGCTTCCTTGGAGAGCTGGATCCTGACCCTGCCTCTGCCATAGATGCAACACATGAATGTTTTTGAGTCCAACATTTCCCTGTTCACATGCTCCTTATTTTCTGGATAACTGAACTGTGACTCAGAGCCCGTGTGCTAAGAGCTGAAACTTTGGTCAGGGAGAGATTTTTTTTTTTAGACTGTGCATGTAAAGTGCTATTAAATACCAACTGCTCAAAGGTCTTACTCTGTGTCTCCCAGTCTGAGGAATTGGAATTTGCAAATGTCTCTTGGTGTCTTGTCTTGTGGCTTTTCCTCCCATCTGTGAAATGGGAAAATGCACCCTTGAAACAAAGGGGCTTTATGTGAAGAAATTAATCTGATAATGATGGATCCATAGAAACATCTTGGTTGTCAGAGGAGAGCTTAAATACCGCATTGTGCGTCAAGGGGTGAACTGTGGGCAACAGGAAGAGAACAACATGTTGACTTGCTGTTCATAAGCTGAACGGCTTCCAGTGTGTGCAGTGAGGGAAATGAGTGTCCTGAGGTAAAAAAAAACCATAAACTTTCATACTAGCATGATAGAAAGAAACAGGAAGGATAATATGCAGCCTTCATAGGGATGCCTTTGCTATGTTATCCGACACAGCTCCCCCCAGATGCTGCTGTGTGTTCCCTGGCTCTTCGCCCTTAGAAGAATAGCAGTCACCTGAGGAAGTGAAGTGTGTCCTGAAGTCAGTCTATGGGTTTATTTACTTTATGTTGACTTTATCTGTGTTCTTATGGCTGCAAACAGACAGTCACATGGCTGTATATGGGTCTTGGACTTTTTTTTGACCTTTCACATCTGAAGTCTTTTTTTCCTAAAACTGTTCAAAAAGTTTGTTTTTTTTTTTGTTTGTTTGTTTGGTTTTGTTTTTTGTTTTTTTTTTTTTTTTTTTTATTTTTCAATTAAAACAATTGATTTTTCTTTGCCTTGGTGATTTGTGCTACCCTTTCCTTTTCCCAGTCACCACGATGGCAAAAAACTAAATTCTTGTGCATTTCTTTTGTATTGTACAGCAAGACCCTTGACTCTCCAAGTAAGGATATGAAAAGGGAAGGAGCTCATAGCTTCCACCTGTTGTAAACCTTCTCACTAAAGTTGTCCTATGAAGCTACACCATTCTACAACTTGCTCTGCTTAAGGAAGAAGGAGGAAATGAACTGTTTTTACAAAGTGTCTTTAAGGAAAAGGAAAAAAAAAGACATATGTTGTTGCAACCAGATGTAAAGATTTGTCCCTGATTAAGGATGAGGTGGAAGAGTCCACAAGGCTCTATGGACCAGCCCTTACAGACTGCTCTCATTTTGAAATGATGCTTTGCAGTACATGCTGACATAGTTTGACTACTTTAGAAATGACAAGTTTTCTTTCTATTTTTAATACTTTTTTGAAAGTTTACCAGGGTACTATGGTGAATACCGCTATTAATAACACAGGAACACTTTAAGAATAAGTTTCATTTTGTTCTAGGAAAGGAATAACCTGGATCTAAGCCATTGTGGTCTATGGGTAAGTGGACGGATAAGAACTTGAGTCGTCCTTGACATCACCAGGAAATCAGGACATGTCTCTACCATTGCCTGAGCTGTCAGATACAGCTTGGAATCTCAGGCACCATTCTAAAATCAATGTATTTTCAAAAAGATATTGGAAAAAGATATCTGAAGAGTCTCTCCATGGGGTGTCCACTTCACTAGCGACAAGTGAACTCTGATTGCTGCCAGACCCGTTCATGGGCAGATTGGACTGTCTAGGCAACCCACACTTAATATGGACTTTTCTAACATAACTCTAATAACAATCCAGAAGAAGAACAGTAATCAAGGTGTCTAAGAAAATACAAGACCTAAGTCTTTTTCCAGCTTTCTCTCTTCCCTGTGGTGACAAAGCATACAGATTGATGCATCCATCGCTACTTCTAAATATGCACCGGAATGAGTTTTGTGGTCTAAACTAGCATTCCTCAAACATTTTGCAAGCTGAACACACTTTCCACTGTTGCTGTATTATTGAGATAACCCTGCTACACCCTTTAGGTTACATCCTTAATTTTTTCTGCTCAGTTCCTCGAGGTGGGATAAGGAAGAGAAAAAAAAACAAACCCAACAAGCATATGATTTTCTTAAAATTTTTCTAACCTTCTGTGACACCCTTTTAACATATTCTTGTGGAGGCCTTCTGGATTGTAAATCAATACCTCACTTTGCAGACACGTGTCACCTGCATTTCTTGGTTGGTCCCAGACTCAGATGTTTCCATTCTTCCTGAAATGTGCTTACATGTCCTTTCTGCCTTCTCTGCCATAGCAGAGCATGAAGCATCTGTCTCTTGCAGCCCAAGCACAAAGACAGATTTACTAAAATAAGAGAAGCAATTAAATGTGGTTTTTTTTGGTTTTTTTTTTTTTTTTTTAAGCTATGTTGTCTGCTCCAAAAGATCTCTATAGAAATACTTCCAAGAAGAGACTACAACAGTCTTTCTCAGGCCACCTGTGCCATATGTGAGCAAGACCAGATGGATTGTTATCCTGGTTTGGGCTGGAGCAGAGTTAATTTTCTCCTTAGGAGCGGCTACGTTACTGTGTGTTTGAATCAGTGTGAGAATAATGTTGATAACACTTTGATGTCTCAGTTGTTGCTAAGTAGGGCTTATTCTGTGTCAAGGATTTTTCATAGTCTCATTCTCTGCTAGTGAGGAAGTGCAAAAGAAGCTGGGAGGGAACATGGCCAGGACAGTTGGCCTGAACTGACCAAAGGGATACTCCATATTGTAGAACATTATGCCCAATATGTAAACTGGGGGAGTTACCTGGTAGGGATCGCTCTTCGGGGCTGGGGTTCAGTCACTGGATGAGGAGCAATCGGATTGTGCATCACTTGCTTTGCTTCTGTTACCCTCTCCTTCTCCTTATCTTTACAATTTTTAAGAAAATCGTTATTTTTTGTTTCAATTATTGAATTGTTCTTACCACAACCCATGAAGTTTACCTTTTCTTTCCAATTCTCCTCTCCACTGGGGGTGTGTGTGGGGGGAGTGAGTGACCAGCTGCATGGTACTTAATTGCCAGCTGGAATTAAACCACAATTGTTTTCAATTATTTCCTTTTGAAAGCTTTCTCACCAACAATATTCACAGAGGTGTTCATCTTCCTTCAGATTGCTTGAAACCAAATCAGAAGCCAGTGGATCAAACTTAAACAAGTAAAACAGAACCTGAAGTAGAAGAGCTGCATGAAGCCCACAGTAAAGCCGTAGATTTTGTGGAATCATCCTTTTTGTTCAGGAAGATGTATTGTGTTCAAATAAAAGCGTCTTTATTATTTTCTTTTCTATAAGCTGGTTGTTACTGAAATGAAATCCACTCTTCAGGGAGGTCAGTACTGCAGATCACTAAGCAGTGCCAAATTAAGACAAAGCACCCGTCCTTCACAAGGAAATTTATAGGTAGGTGTCATCCAGTGTTAGAGTTTGAAGTGCTGTTTAGGGCAGTCTTTCTTTTCTTCTCTTCTGTCCCTCCCTTGACTAGTTTGCCAGTCAGGAGACTCATGCAAGCTGACCTAACCCTTGGAAATATGTTTCAAGTGGTGAGAGCTCCAGGTGCTTTCCTGTAGCCTGGTTTAATTAGCTCATCCATTTCCCTCCAGTTCTCCATTTGCACTGGCAAGCCCTGAGCCTAGCAAGAGTTGCTGCTCTGAGCTGATTTGAGGTGAATTCCCTTCATCTTGTGTCTCCTATCCATGAGAGCTGAGCAGAGGTATCACTAGGAATTATGCACGGGATCATAGGTGAGACAGGCTGGAAGGGACTTCAGGAGTTCTTCAGTCTGACCTACTTCTCAAAGCACAGTCAATGTCAATTTTATACTGGACACAATTTTGCTTCACAATTTTTTCCTTCACTGATTATTCTTTAAAAAGAATTACTTGTTATGGTTGAGACCAGTCATCAACCCTGCAGAAGTGAGGACAAGCATGTGGCACAAGAACAATTGCCATTCAGCAGCTATTTCCATTGTCTGGGCTACGTTTCCTACCTGTGGCTTGCTGGAGGGGCTGAATTCTAAAGCAAAATATTTGCATCAGAATTGTGAGAAATGTCTCAAGTTGGCCACAAAGAAATTAAAGAGCTGTGATTATTAAATATTCCTGAAAATTTTTCACATCTCTACAATAAAACTCCTACCCTTAGTAGGAGAAAAATGCTGCAGGCTGTGTCACATCTTTCATTTGTTTTGCTTCCATACAGAGTGTTCAGAAGTGGATGGTAAATGGAGAGACAACTGTGTCTTACAAGGTAAAGGTATAAACAGTGACTGTTTCAAGAACAGCTGATTTGATTCTGGATCCCTAACCTTTCACAAGCTACACATCTGAAGTGGGGGATTCCTGTACATCTGCTGCGAAGAAGCAGCTTTCATTATATATAGTCATGAACAATGCCCAGAAAAAAAGAAGTTTTGATGTATTATGCAGTTTCTAGTAGCCACCTATTTCTTATCATAATCCTAAGACATCTGTGTAATGGGGTCATGCCCAAGTATATGACCCTGTCAATTCTGCAAATATCTGACAAAATCCTATGCACGCTTCTGCTGCATTTCACTCAGTGGGAACTATTCCTGGTTTGATTAACCTAAGACGTAAGTGCTGTTATCTCTGGGGCTATTACACTATTCTGTATTAGGGATTTTTGATAAAAGGTAGTAGATAATTTTAAAAATAGGTATGCTAAGCAAAAGAGAAGAATTATCTTTTTCCCTCTTCCCCCTAACTTTTTCAGAGAGCACAATTACATCCTTAACTGTGCAATTCCTTGCACTGAATCATCTCCAAGAGAGTTGTTTCCAAAGGATGTTGCTTTTAGAACTGAAAAAAATGCAAGACACTCAGTGTAAGACAATTCCACAATTCTTTGATCAATTGGCTTTGAAAAAGAAACCTTTCAACACTCAGTTTACCCTTTTCTCACTACATCTGCTGAGGTTCAAAGAGTAAAGTGATTAAAATGAAGAAGACTTATCTTTTTTTTTCACTGAGAGATTGCTCAATTTCAACTGTTTATGTGCCCATTCTCATGGTATCTTGTTTTCACCAGCATTGATCAGTTACACAATTATACCAGAGGACAAACACAATGATTTTGTGAGTAGGTAAGTCCTCTCTGAAGGTGAGTGGAGATGTTTGCGCTGAATAACACCCTTAACGTTCACTTTGCCGTGCAGAACAGCTCTTCTGGGTTTAACTGATGTCCTGTCATACTGGCCAGGTTGTTTCTGCTTCTGAAAAGGTGTCATGTCAAAAGAGCACTATTGCAGGAAAGCCATGGTAGTTTTGCAGCACTTTTTGGAAACACTGGAAATGGAAATGAAGTTTTGGTCAAAACAGGTATGAGTTACGAGTGTGATCCCAGGTAGGCACAATATCTTTTATAACTAGTGATTTATTGCATCTGCATCCTTATGTGCTATCAAGAGATTTTAGAAACTGACAGTTAAGGATGTATACATAAGTTGTATCTGTTTTTGTGCTGGTAGGTGGCCATGTTTTGCATGCAGTCATTTTTCCTGGACACCATACAGCAGCTCAAATATCCGTTGTTCTGCCATCTGGAGCCACTTGAGAACTCTTCATTTGCTGCTTGTCACACACCATCTCCTCCTTTCCCACAAGAGCCAGTTTTCCGTGAGAAACTCTGCAAGTCCTCTTATTGGCTCCTGACCTTATCTGCTTTGGAATATCTGTGGTGTCACTGCCCTCTTGTGTGTCCTCCCTGGCTTGCTGCCTGAAGGACAGGTTACAAATACTCTTCTCTCATGTGTTCCCAAGGAAGTCCCTCCAGCAGGTTCTAAACCTTCTCTGAGAAAACTCCAGGCTGTTCCTGGCTAGCCCCATGTCTACAAGATATCCTACCTGGGCATTGCTTTCAGTTGTTCTCCTTCTTTTGACTAAAGACATATGCACTGCTATTGAGGTGTTGTATTATTTTTCATTACTGATACTTTGAGGTATGTAGTAGAGAGAATATGGGTGAAGAATAGCAGAAGGGTTTGCTGTCAGACCAGTCAGTCCTGGAGTCAGAGAGATGAGAACAGTGCTGAGGGGATGAGGTTGATTTCTTGCTTAGCGATATGAAAAGTCAGAAAATCAGAGAAAGTGGAGAAACCCAAAAGCTGGAAGGAATAGGGACAGCCCTGGTTAACTTGCTGGGTAGGTGCTGTTTCGCCGGGGGACGAAGGTCAGCACAAAATACACAGACACCAACCTGAAAGAATTAGTGTATAAATTTACTATAGTGCAAAACAACAAAGAATTACAAAAGAAGCAAAGGATTGCAAAATAAAAAGCTTAGCAATGCATCTAATCATTACTACAGAGAGTGTGTATAGTGATTAAGAAAGATACTTCACCAGTTACCTTTTAATACATAACCATCATCTGGACTTGCACGTCAGCTGGGGAGCCCCGATCACAGCAAAGGGTCAGAGAACCACTCCCAGAAACTGGGAAATCCTATGCAGTGCATCCACTCATAGGTGAGGTCTCCCTCTTTGCTGTGAAAGGGTCAAGCTTTTATATTGTTAAATAAACAAACTTGCACAATTTATTTAGTGAGGAAAATATCTGGCTTTCTTCTCTCCTTGGTTTTCACCCAAAGCCTGGCCAGGACTGCAGAGTAATATCAGAGTCAGTTCAGACCACCTCCTCTCAAAGGAGGTCAGTCATCTTCTTCCATGGCCTTGACTAGTCTCTACATACAGAAAGATAGAAATATTCACATCTCACTCATGAACAGATATTAGTCTTCCCTAATAAGTGAATACCAATATATCTTACTAAAAAGCATGTATATTTACACATGTGTTGTCTGACATATTTTACTAAGGATTATACAGAGTTTTGTCTAATCAGCAGATACATGGCTAATATAACATTAGGCTGGAAGGCTCATCTGGAGGTGTACTCTGGCTCAGTGCCTGTTCAGACCTCAGCACTCCATGTGCATCCTGGGCTTTTGTGCTCTACCCTTCTAAGAGTAGAGCTGTGACTTCATACCACTATATGCACCGAACACACATAAAATGTCCTTATACAATAAATTCTCCTGAGCGAAAAGGTATTGCTAGCTTTTCTCTTTTCACAATACCATATGGTTAACACTATTGAGAACAAACATTTATATATACATATATATATATATAAAATCCTTCATGAGGAAACTTCTGCACAAATTCGCAATACTGCAATGGCTGGAGAAAGAGATGGAGTGTCTCAGAGCTCATCTGCATTGCTAACAAGTGACCTTCTTTGTTAGCTGTTTTAATAAGACTGACAAAGAACAAGGTTTTGTGCAACTTTCCTACTGATAAATGCATGGGGGAAGTGTCAGTGGTTGATGTGTTGAGGAAAATGTATTCATCTTCTTCATATGCTTTGAGCTGTCAGGTTTTTTCACACACAGCTTTCAAGAACAGATTTGATTAAGTTATCTGAAAGCCCACTCTATTAGTTTCTTTTTCATGAATTTTACTGACGTTCCCCTGCCCAGGAATAAACACAAATAATCAAACTGCCAGCTGAAAAGCATGAATGGCAAGGGCCAAACAAATGAAGTTAGACTACAAGAAAAAATGCAAAGTATGAAAAGATGCCATTTATCAAACACATTGTCACCAGCATCTTGGATAAGCCCTCTTCAGTTTTCATTCTGAAGAGTTTTATTCTAGCCAGTGGCAGTCATTTTTCTACATTTAATTTTTTTTTTAAACTATTTTTTTTTCCTTGAGAACAGAACAGACAGGAAGCACATTTATTTTCTATTTAAAGTTTTTGCATATTCCTGCCAGTGGAAATCTGTTAAAAGTGAACTAAAGACTTCAGTGAAAGTTCAGATTCAGGACTTCATTGCTTCCTTCACGTGGGTGTAGGATTCCCAGCTCCATTACACGAGGTGCTGTGTAAAATCAAAGGAGGACAAAGCATTTTTCTTACTTTACAAAACAAAATCTGATGAGCAGCTCATGAAGCAGTCTGGCCTTTGGGCACCTTGTTTAACAGTGTCTCATGATACATAGGGCAAGGGAAGCAGTAACAGCCTTTGGGCAGGCTGCTTTTGCAGAGACACTCTGCTCTCCATTTGCAAGGGGATTGGGGAAGTCCCAAAGGTCAAGCAATATTTTAATTTGAGGATCTTCAGAAAGATATTACCTCTGCCTGATGTCAGTGCTGCTTAAGACAGACTGCGCAGACAGAATCCTCTTCCTCTGAAGACCTTTGAGGATACTTGACTCTGTTACATGCTTTTTCCATGCTCTAGTTGGGGAGCTCTGGCATTTATTTTGGGGTACACCTAGAACCTGGATGTAGAATGGATCTCTCCACTCCTTTTGTATTTATAGCCAAAGGCAGGAAGAATTAACAAGCTGAGTCATACTCCAGCAATTTGAACTCTACTTCTACCTGGCAGGCTGACTTCTTGTTATTTTGAAGCAGGTCAGATCCTCCTGGAAGCATTTATATGGCACCAATCAATTCTGCAAGTGAAGGCTCACAGAAAGCACTGTGACATTTCAAATACATGAGGGAGATTTTATCTCATGTCAAATATAAAATATACAACTATTTAAACAAGCTGATATTTTCTGAGTCTCGTATGTGACTAATCTTTGTAAACCGTGTATTACACAAGGCTGTGCTTTGATTTAATTTCTGTGCCTCATTAAGAATTTCAGACAGTCCTAATAAGGACTGTTTGCTATTCTTTGAGATTATGTAAGAAAATATTCAGCTCTTGATGAGGAATTAGGAAAGAAAATAAACCATTTTCCTGTTTTCCTAGTTTGAATAGATATTAAAGTGACATGCCTTGGGCAAAGCCTAATTAATACATCATCTCTCTATAACTAAAATTAATGGAAGGCTTATGACTGCCGAGCTGCAGAAGGGACTGAAAATTTCTTTTGTGTCTTCTTCCTCATTTTTTTCCGGACCATCCATCATTATTTTCTCATTGGAAGAAGGAAGGTTTTTTTTCTGATCATTCATTTTTAATGTGTACTGATGGATAATTCCCTGCTAGCTTCGCCAGCTTTTCCATTTTGATAATTTCCATTATGACTTATAGACTGAGCAAATGCTATGGTAAGGCTTTGCAGTGAAGATAGCAAAGGCCCAGTTCATCCAGTGCTTCCTCAGATAATTTTCCTTGTTGAAGGCTCACCCATGGGTGTGTTGATCAGTGTGTGGGATGTGCTGCCTCCCACCCTTTTCCAAGATGGGATATGTTTTCTTTCTGCTGGTGTGTCTCCTTGGATTAAGATGTTTCCTGAGGAGTGCAGGGCACAAAGCTGCTGGGAATTACAGGATCTCTTGATGAGTCATGGACATTGCTGGCAGAGGTGTTATGCCCTTTCCCTGGGATTGGTTTGTTATAAACTGAGAGGACAGGGAGAAAAGTCTGTCCATCTGGCAAATGAACATGGACATCTTTATCTCACCAACCACAAGCCCTTTTCTCTTCCCTTTGTTGCACTGGAATCAGTAGCACCTGGCTAGTAATTAAGACAGCAGAAGGTCACACCACTCTATGTGAGGTGGTGGAGTAACTATTAACACTTGCATAGAGGATAACGTGATGTTGTGGATGGACCCTTTTTCCTGGGGGATAGACCTAACCTAGAGTTACCCGTCATTGCATGCCTTCTTGAAAGCAATAATTTTGAAGGCTTCACCATCATTGTACCTGTCTCTACCTTCTTCATCCTTTTCCTCTTTCTCCTAGTTCCTGTCCACTGTTACCATTGACACAACCAGCCTTTCTACCTTTCTTCCCTTATTTCAGTGTGGGGTGAGCTCATCTGTTTACCATAGCGAGAGCACTTTCCAGTCTCAGCTCCTTTGGTGCAACCTGCTGTCAGGATGCCTGTTTGTTTATATGAGAGGTATTGTTGTCCACAGCACTGTTGCTCTGTCCCTCAGATGCTTTGCTTCACCTTCTACTCCCTGAAGTGGTCTGTAAATTCCTCAGGCTGAAGATATTTTCCATCTGATTTAATTTTGTAGGCTGTAGAGAAACAGGAACTGATGAAATTGACACAAAGCCAAGGCCTGCCAGAATGAGACTATCCCTATAGAGTGGCCAAATGTTGATGATGAATAGTTGAACTGGATTCATTGTATGCTGGTGCTCTGTAACGGTCCTGCATAAATGCATGCCTGTAATGCCATGGCATGAATTCTGAGTGTGATGGACTGAGTAGGAAGATAAGAAAAGTGGGACATGAATGAGAGGAAAATGGAGAAGCTGACTTGTCATGCATGAGGGTGAATGACAATGAGTAGATAAGACACCAGCCCCTGCTGCTGTCCATGAGGAAAGCTATTGGTTTCAAAATGGTGTCAGGAATGTGGGGAAAAATCCTAAGAGTCTTGTCCCCTACCCTGGACCTCATGGCATGACAGAACAAGTTGAGTTTCTCTGAACTTTTTCTGATATACCCTGTGTAGTTGCTTTATTCTTCCAGTGTATGAAAAAAACCTATTGTGGAGATCAGTTCTGGGATTTCTGGGCGTTAGGGACAATGGCTGTGCAGAAAATTTGCTCACCTCTCATCCTGCACCTCTACCTATGACTCCTGTTCCTTCTCTATGTGTGTGCCTTATGAAAGGGGAATGTGTATTCTCTGGTGCACATAACCATAAACTGCTCCAAAGACCACTGTTCCCAAGGAAGAGAAGCATTCAGGCTGAGATCCTCAGCATTCATAGCAAAAGGAAGGAGGAGGGGAAGAGAGAGGCAAGTCTGAGAACATAGGAAATTGGAGAGGCATCTGGTGACAGAAATAAATGAGTGTCAGAAATAAAATGAGGGAGAGGGAGAGAAAGAATGAAAAAGGATTTAAGATAAAAAATAAAATCAGAAAGTGGGGTGTAAGAAATATTAAACATAAACATGCTGAGGGCTACTGTAGCTTTTCTTATCACATTTCTGTTTCATGCTGACAACAATACTTTGTGGTGAATTTCTTAGATCATTTCCAGACAACAGCTCTGAATATGTCACAGGAGTTTTTATGAAAGTCTGTACTATTTCTGCCCCTCTAGGAATGGCAGTTCACTTCAGTGGAGATCTGAATCATTCCCTAAAGAACCCCATGCCTTTCCATTAGCCTCCTAATTAAGAAGACTTTAGCTTTCTGGAATGAACTTACACCTTGCACACTCATTAAAAAAAGAAAATAAGGTTGAAATTAGTTAAATCCTGTGACTTAGGACTTAGGATGTTTTGTAACTGGGACAAAGCATCACTGATGGGTTGCTCTACAAGCATCAGATTGTGTATTTCACGCGATTTTATTCTCTGGATACTGTAAAGTATCATTACATTCTCCTCCAGGAAGTCGTATAATTTGCAATTAAAATTAGCTCTGCTGCCCTATAGGGCAATTGGCTCACTTTGTGCCATGTGGGATTTTGGAAAGTTTAATATTAGTTTCACATCTCCTTCCTGGCTCCCACAGCAGTCAAAGAAGGGCACTCTTTTGCTCTGGCTTCTGTGGCATGCCAACTTTTTTTTGGGTGATATTTTATATATGTGTAACATTTCTTGGTTCCTGGATCCCAGAAGGGGTGTGAAACATTCAGCATATGGAGAAGCAGAATTATTAGCACAGCGGAAGTGAGAGAGAGGTCTGTTACTCTTTAAAGCTTGTGAGATTAGGCAATGGGTGAAGGGAATACTGATCAACTCCGGGGCTGTGTGTTTGCAGTCCAGAAGGCTATAGGCATATGGATGGGGTTGCAGGCATGGCAATTGTCTTTGCTGCTGCTCTCATCCTTCTTCCAGGATCACAGATGTGCTATCCTAACTGTGAGGGACTTCACACCCGTGGTAATACATAGCTCTGGCTTCAGGAAGTGCTAATGAAGAGCCTAAGTATTTCTTTCTACAGGTGTGACCAGGCAGCAAAATAGAAACGGTCTGAGAAAAGCCAGCAGCAGTGAGATGGAGAAGAGGTGGTAAGAGTAATGTGAGAAATGTGAGTGGGAGCGTGTGGAGAGCTATAACAGGGAGAGGAGAAAAATTGTGTCTTCAGCATCCCATGGAGGAGGTATTTTCCTAGCCTGCAAACTGCATGCCGACAGGCAAGGTAGGAATTTGGCATCCCACAAACAGAGTTGAATGGCACTGTACTGCAGCACTGAGCTCCTTGTGTGTATGGCATTGTGAGTCTGCCTTCAACACAGCCCTCATATTTATTTAGCAGCCTTTGGTGGGAGCAGTAAGACACTGAACAAGACCTTTTCCTAAGGTCTTATAATAATATTCAAGTTGCATTCAAATGCATAAACATGAATTCCTCAGTGAAATGAAGCAAATAAAGGCAAGGTTGTCTGAGTTTTGATGATCTTGTTCCCTGCTTCCCAGCCTGTGTTGCGGAGACAGCTGTGGTGCCAGGACTGAATCCTGTGAAATCAGCTGGTTCCCAGTTGCAGATAGGGACTGAGATAGGCACTGGGAATGTGTTTTCAGTAGAAGAAATAAAGAAGGAAGGGAGGAAGGGAGAGAGGGAGGGAGGGAGGAAGGAAGGCAGAAAGAAAGAGAGAAAGAGAGAAAGAGAGAAAGAGAGAAAGAGAGAAAGAGAGAAAGAGAGAAAGAGAGAAAGAGAAAGAGTTCTGTGGGACTCTGGCACTCAAAGCACACACATCCTCACTCAGCACTTCCATCCAGAAAAGGATTTCTCAGGTTTCATGGCAATTATAGGGGGATGGATTCCTTTTTGCCTTGGTGCTCTGTACTGTAGGCAACAAGCCACTTGTCTTTATATTTTCTATCAGAGGTATTTGACTTTATTCTTAATATTGTGTCAATAACAAATCATTGTATTTCATGATCACAGAATAGAAAGAATGAAAAGTGTGGCGGGCTTCAGCCATGTAGGCTTTGAGCTGCAGCAGTTCAGAAGTCTGGCATTCATATATGGGATAAAGTTATCTGACAGACTTCACACAGGAGAGAACATGTTTCATTCCTGTTTGCTCAGTGCTTGCAGGAATTTTTTGATCATCCAGCTGTGTCCTTCAGTACTATAAGAGAAATGGGCACTTGGATAACAGAAGAGGGATTGTTACACATCCATACAAAAAGGAAGCTTTCGCAGCCATTTTGGAATATGAATCCTTCAGTGCCTTTTCTGTTCAGATTGTCACCAGTCACAGTTTAGCAGGTGTACCACAGGCTGTGCTATGCAGAGGAATGGGCACCAATGCTTCCTTATGCTTGTAGATGTGCAAAGATGGCCCCTTTCCTTCCTCTGCCTGACTTCCAGCTTCTCTGAAAAATTAGTGATATGAAAGTACAAAAGGCCACTTACGAAGGCATGAGACAAACACAGCTGAAGGCACTTCAGGCAATTTTTAAGGCATTTGGTTTAAATTCCACCCCTATACACTCATAGTCAGTGCTGGACCATTGGCACAGCCAGTGCTCTGATGGGAAAATAAATGTCTGGCATCAGTACCTGGATAAACTAGGAAAAAATCTACCTATCTCAAAGAGGCCGTGCAGAGGTGGGGGCCTATAACAGCAGTAGCCCTCTGTTTATAATGTTATATTATTCCATAGACAACTTAATCTTTTTTGTTGATGGCAATGATGCCACTGGTCAGCCAGGCTTCAGCTTTTTCCTAACCCTGGGTCTGAGCTAGCTGTGGAAATGATTATCATAGGTAACTGGTTATTTTGGAAGCATTTCTGCTGCACCACACTAGATTAATATTCTGGAGGAACAAATCACAGTATGGAACATCTCCTTTGCAAACTGATATTTAGGGGAATTGTTACGTTCTGCACACATCAATCCCTCCACTCATTGTTATGGGAGACACTGTGTTCAAGACTGAGCCACTACAGAGTGGGCTGTGTTTCCATGGACTGAAAAGTCTAGATGAGGACCTTGTTCTGCCTTTGCACTGTTGAAGAAGGAGGAGAGTGATGAAAACCTTCTCACTTTCAAACAAAAGCATGGTACTTGCTGCTGCACAAATACTTACTCCTAGGTTTGCCCACCTCCAGGGTGGTGGTTTCATACCTTTGAGAGAAACTTGCACTGACATAACATCTGGCTAGAAGTTACACACCTGAGCATCTGCCATTTTTCTCTGCTTTCACCTTCAAGGTCTGATCCTGACAACATTTCCCGTGAAGGGGAGGTGCATATGGCTGGAAGCAGCGATGTGGCTGTACACAGTCACTGAGGCCAGGGCATCTTCCTGTGTGTCTCTCTATGGTTATTTGCAGCCTGATGCTGTTTTCCATTGCTGATACTTTACTTTTTTAATGAAAACCACCTTTCGCTGATGACCCCTTGTTCCTCAAATCATATTTGTTTTCCTGTGGAGCTCCCAATAGGGAAATACTTTTCTGGCCAAGTGTGGTGAATGTCAGTAATTACTTTCTTTCAACTTAACCACAGTTCTCAGGATTAAGATTTATAAAACACTGACTCACAGCAAAGAAGCTTAAATAAAGGATGGGTACTTCAAGTTCAGTCTGCTGTATTGATTAGATAGCTTCATTTATTTCCCCCTGTTCACTGAAATAGTTTGAGTCTGTAGCATAGCATAGGCAGCTAATGACAGCTGAGATGAAGTGGCTTTGACTCAAATGTCATTGAGAATAAATTGTTATCTAGACATCACAGAAGGGATTAAAATCTAGAGTGTAAGCCCTAAAGTAATACCGACAGATAGCTGCTGGACACAGAGCAAAGAAGAAAGACTGGCTCTCTAGTTAAACACATTGGATTGGTGTTCAGCATAGCCTCATGGCACTGTGGGCTGCAGTGAGACAGTTGGAAGCAGGAGGAAAATGCAAGTGACAGGATTGCTAAAATCATCAGAAGTGAGAAACAGATACAGATGTCAAGGTGGACATGGCAGAGTCGCTGACTAGATGATAACAATGGGTTCTGCAAAGGTATTAGGAGCTCATAAGGGGCAAATGAGAAGGACAGGACAGCAGAGAAGATGACACAGCAATACACAGTGTTGGAAATAGCACAAGGATCTTACCTTCCCTGAAGTGACACTTTTTTATTGGCACAAACTGAGATTCCCCATCATTGTTTGTCCTACTGTATAATACTCATCAGTAACTGAAAATATTTTCACCACCTTACCCATTTCTATCTCAGGGTTTAATAAACAGCTGAAGTTATTGTGCTGCTTCTATGGCCTCTTCTGACCTTCACACTTTAATTTAAAGAGTTTGTCTGTTTTGCAAATCTCAATGGCATTCACATTCAGAAGACATCAAGTGCAGACCTTGCAAGATTAATATGTGCATATAAATATGTTCTTTCTGTTATCTCATGTCATCAACGCACAATTGAAATGGTTTGGGCAAAAGTATGCAGGTACAAAGCATGACTTTACTCAGAGTAACAATTAGAATATCTCTTGCTTTATGGTGTAGTTCAAAGTGGTTGCTAAAAACCTGGCATGAAAATGTTTGCTGACATTTCTGTGAAAGACCATTCTGTGACCTGGGACATAAATAGCACTTTATTCCAATTTTGCTCACCCAATAAATAGTATAAATTGCTCTGCCCTGCCAAGCATTCTTCTTTGAGCACTTCGTTTCATAAACAATCCTAATCCCATCCCATCTGTTTCGACATATCCCAAACTTTTCAAATGTACTAAGACTGTAAGTTATTCTTTGGGGACTTGAAATGGAAAAGTAGAAATGCCATGGCATAGTATATGCCATACTGAAACCATGTAGAATAGTCCGCAACCTTCCTCAGGGAGGAGGTTTTAACACAACTGGATACTTTTATACTGAGAACAGTTGTATTTGCTTGTAAGCATATAAATATGTTTGTGGGAAAAAGTTTTCAGACTGTGAAAGCTTGGTTTTTTATTTTTTTTATTTTTTTTTTTAGCTGGGTGTCTACATCCTTAGAGGCCTTAGAGGAGAGTATAATTTGTTTTTGAGAAAATGGAACATAATACTCGTGGTACTTTAAGACCTCTCAATGACCTGTGGCCCCTCCAATGGTACAGTGAGAGCTCCCTAACTTTGGGCAACCTTCACTTCTTAGCACTGGGGATGTGCAGAGCCTGTGGTGCTGCTGGAGATGACTTTGTGAAGAATGAGGGAAAGGTTTTGGTTATCCTGTGTCATAATTTCACCTCAGCACCATGCTGCCTTTTGGTCACATCTCCCCCAGTGGATTGGAGGAGAGAATTGGAAGAGTAAAAATGAGGAAACTTATGGCTTGAGATAAAGGCAGTTTAACAGGTAAAGCAAAATCTGCAAGCACAAGCAAAGCAAAACAGGGAATTCCTTCATCACTTCCCATTGGCACGTGGGTACTCAGCCATCCCAGAAAAGCTGGGCTCCGTGATATGTAATGGCGGCTTGGGCCAACAAAATCCCATCACTCCCAATATCCTCCCCTTTTCTCCTTCTTCCCCCAGCTTTCTATGCTGAGCATGATGCCATATGGTATGGGATATCTCTTTGGTCAGTTGGGGTCAGCTGTCACGGCTGTGTCCTCTCACAGCTCCTTGTGTATCTCCAGCCAGTTTGCTGGTGGGGTGGAGTGAGACACAGAAAAGGTCTTGACACCATGCAGTAATGAAAATGTCTTTGTGCTATCAACACTCCTTTGGACACAAATCTAAACCATAGCCTCATATCAGCCACTGCGAGGAAAATTAACTCTAACCCAGTCAAAAGCAGCACAGCCTGGAGTCCCTAATTATGTATTATCTTATATCAATGGACTGAACTGTTTTTTCATCACAAAATATTTGTGAACCTCCTAATCAGAAGAAATTCTGATCTGTCAGGTTAGGAGCATGTGTGAAGGCTGCACCTCAAGCAGAGGTTGTTTTGTGACACAAATGGTGATGGTTGCTGTCAATCTGTTCTCCCCTTTTCCTTGTATTTACAGCAGGAAAGCAATTTACTGGCTTGCTTCCCATCTGATATTTTGGCCGAATTGCAAGATAAAAAAAGCAGCAGAATTGCATTTGAAACTTTTTGCTTTGAAATCCTGGGTTCCTCTGCCAGCATTTACAGTCAAGGGCATAGCTGAGGCAGGGAGGGGAGAGGATCTAATGAACTTTCCCTTTCTCAATGTCATATTGAGGGTTTCCCACACCACAGCACTTTTCATTCAAGGTTTTAAGTGAGAGGTTAAAAGAACTCAGGCACATTAGGAAAGAAACAGTATGCACAAAAGACTTAAAAAGCTGTCAGTCCACTGTTTTAAGGGTCCATGGAAGTGGGAGCCTTCCCAAATTGAGAATGAGCTCAATGCAGAAACCATCAGGTGCATGCTTTTGCTAACATGTACAGACCATCAGTACTCTTCTCCCAGCCTCCCAGCTACTGCTGGTGCATTTTCCAGCTGAATGACAGATGATGTCTGAAAGGAGGGGGCTGAGCTGTGTCACATTTCTCACAGTGCTGCCTGCACACATAACAAATGCCTCTCTCTTTGCCATATGACAGCTGTGCCAAAACATGCTGGGCATCGCACTGTCTGAAGATTTAGGATATGGATAAATGTGGAGAGACAGGGAAGACAAAGATGAGGGAATAGTATTAGTGTAACAGGAGAGTCTGGGTCTGTGAATGGAGTGCAAAGCACCAGCTGGCAGGATGGTGCTTTCTACCATAACCTATCTATCCCAGCAAAGAGTTATTAAAAGTGACTGAGATCAGACATGAGGGACACATATGAACTTGTTTACCATTTCATTAAATGTTGAAGCATCTGTACTGTTGTTTTAGTGAACAGTTTGAGAGAAAAGTACTTTGCTTCTTCAGAAAGTTTATGTTTGGGCTTTGCCTCTAATTTTTCATGAATACCGAAGAGTATAGAAGGAAGGCACCATGGATGAAATATAGATGTGCTATAACAAAAAGAATTTAAACCAGAGGGTAACTGGGTTGGAAAATATTTCGTAACAGTCCCATTTGGGACATTGCATGTTATCCCTCTTGACATAGGTCTAGCACAAATACTTGTAAGTTGCTGCAACATTGCCTGTCTCAGCATTTCTTAGCACAGACCTACTTAGAATAAGCACCTCTTTTCATCAATCTGATCCATCAAAAAGGCATATCTGAAATACAGGTCAGCAAGACCAGCACTAACTCAAAGCTCTGACATGGCCAGCCTACAGGAAGGACAAACGTTTGCTTCCCAGCCCTGTACAATGTAAAGACTGAGGTGGAGAAGGCACTGAGTACCTCAGTCTTTTCCACATCCTTTGTTTCCAGGTCCCACCATTGCCCATGTGTTTCTATTTAGTCTCAATCCATAAATACTCAAGTGGGACTTAATTAATTACTAGGTAGAGCTCCAAGAACATCTATTATGTTCTCATATGAAGGGCAACATCCCTTTCTCCCATACTCCAAAAAGTGCGTGTCCATCTGCTTCAGCACTCCAGTTATGTGAGCTACTCCACCACATCTCTGTGATCCGAAGGAGAGCATAGCCCTGTAATCACACACAGGCTCTAATTCCTTCTCTCTCCCCCATATGTTGTGCATTAGTCTACGGGCACTTCAGAGAGACACCCAGTCATTTCAGACTTGAGAACTTTCCACATGATACTGCCCTGTAGGCATTTCCTGATCTGTATGTGTGCACTCCTGGTGTGAGTCCTTCAGCCCTGTTTTGATAGATAGAAGGTCTCCTGTCCACAATACTCTGAACTCTTTTCTTGCTGCTCCACCACTTTCTCACTGAACTTCTGTCATCATGTCCCTCAGCTGTTATTCTGAAGTTTGAAGCTCTTCTCACCATGTCGGTCAGCCAGCTGACAAGGACACTGTTGCCTCAGTTATGCGGATCACATCTTTTTGTAGCAGTCATTGACCCCTTGCCAAGGCGGGCTGCTGTCCTCTGCAGCAGGGAGTCTCCCATTGCTATCACTTGGAGTTTTCTCCTGTCCTGGTTTTGGCTGGAATAGAGTTAACTTTCTTCACAGTAGGTGGTACAGTGGTGTGTTGTGAATTTAGTATGAGAATAATGTTGATTAACACACTGATGTTCTAGTTGTTGCTGAACAGTGTTTACACTAAGTCAAGGACTTTTCAGCTTCTCACCCCACCCCAACAGTGAGAGGGTTGGATGGAACAAGAAACTGGGAGGAGACACAGCCAGGACAGCTGATCCAAACTGGTCAAAGGGATATTTTGTACTGCATGGCATCATGCTCACTATAGAAACTGGGGCAAAGCTGTTCTGGGGCCCCTGCTCATGAACTTGGGCATTCATTGGCAGGTGGTGAGCAGTTGCATTGTGCATCACTTGTTTTGTATATTGTATTTGTTTTATAATAATAATTATTATTTTCTCTTCCTTTTCTGTTCAATTAAACTGTCTTTTTCTTGACCCATCAATTTTACATCTTTTCCCCACCAGTTCCCTGTCCCATCCCACTGAGGTGGGGAGTGAGTAAGCAAGATGCTGTGTGGTGTTTAGCTGCCTTGTGGGTTAAACCAGGAGACTTCCTGATGCTTCTAATGGCAGACAAATAGAGCTGCGGAATAATTCAGGTTGGAAGGGACCTTGGAAGGGCTCAAGTTCAATCTCCCGCTCAAAGGAGGGCTAACCTCAAAGCTAGATCAGAAAAAAAGATATCAGTTTTGTAAAAAAAAATAAAATACTGCAGGTTTCAGTTATGTAGGAGTGAATGTAATTCTTAGTGGATGCTGTGTTCATAAATTTTCAAAAGAAGAAAACAATTTGGAAAGTAGTAGTTGTAATGTTCTCTTTCTTCATTTGAATTTATTGTTCTGTGTCGGGAAAAACACCTGGTCTTCCTTTACCTAGGGGTCTGGAGGCAGCCTGGACTTTAAGAGTGGTAAGAAAGATGTTAAACTGTTAGTGAGTGTCCAAAGGAGGGCAATGAAGATGGTGAAGGGCCTTGAAGGGAAGCCGTATGAGGAGTGGCTGAGGGCATTTGGTCTTTTCAGTCTGGAGGAGAGGAGACTGAGGGAAGACCTCACTGCAGTTACAACTTCCTCATGAGGGGAAGAGGAGGGACAGGCATTGATCTCTTCTCTGTGGTGACCAGGGACAGGACTGAGGGAATGGCCTGAAGCTGTGTCAGAGGAGGTTTAGGTTGGATATTAGAAAAAGGTTCTTCCCCCAGAGGGTGGCTGGGCACTGGAACAGGCTCCCCAGGAAAGTGGTCACAGCACCAAGCCTGGTAGAGCTCAAGAAGCATCTGGATGATACTCTCAGCACATGGTGTGACTCTTGAGGTTTGTCCTGTGCAGGGCTAAAGGCTGTACTCGATGATCTTTGAGAGTCACTTTCAACTCTACATATTCTGTGATTCTGTGAAGATCAGGATAAATCAGATAAACAGCCTGAAGAGAGGATAGGTGACTTTTTTCTTTGTTAGCAGAAAGAAAACAATGGAAAGGAACCTGGAGGAATGGTATTAAAAAGCCCATCTCAAAGTAATGGCATAACTTCAGTATATGTGAGTAGATCTGCCTCCTTCCCTCTCCAGTGAAAGTGCTCAGCAGAAATCTTAAGAAACATTGCAGAGGGGGGGAAAGTAACAGTAAAAATAAAACCATTTTTATTCTTTGTGTGCATATAGGATATGAGTGCCTTGTAAGACCCTTGATAGTTTTCTTCTATGATAGGCTACTTCCTCAAAGTATGTTTTCAGGGTCCCTCTTTAAGGAGAAATGTGATTCATCCAGCCCTCAGAAGATAAAGTGCTATAATGTTTTATCACTTTGTAAAAATGATATAATTTGATATAGAAAGTGGACAAGTATGATTACATGTACTGTGGGATAGTCAGTGGGTCTGACTTTGACAAACATCTGTATGCGGAGGAAATTGGGGTTTTTGTTAGTGCAGTATAGACCACAACACAGAGTTGTGACTACTCGAGGTTTTTCCTGAGCTCAGATCACAGCTGATGTGAGAGGACCAGTTCTCTCTAGTTGCAGGAAAAATTGCACTGTGCAAAAAAAGGACTTAAAAAAATGTAATCTGGACAAACAGAAGCCAAATTTTCAGGCTTTTAGTTTTGAACTCTATTGATTTTTACTTTTCTTTTTAATGCTCTGAATATTAAACAGGTATTTATTGCTTTTTACCATTCAACAAAGTATTAGTCATACTTTTGGTGGGATAATACTTCAAGCTACAGGAAAACATGGTGTCTCTTCATCCCATTAAAATAGATAAATTTCTATTTCTATATTTTACGTATGTAATTAACTTTTAAAAGTGTATTCTCATTTTAAGAGATACTTTAAAATCACACTTAGAAAAAGATTCATCAGCATTTTCTACACATGTAGTGGGTGAACTCTGTTTCTTAAACCCAGCAGCTGCTTCCACACTTCTCGTTCAAGCAAACTAGTCACCAGCCTTTGGAGATCAGTTTGTGCTTCACAGTTCATCAGTTCACTGCCAGAGCCCAGATAATCTATCTCTATGATGGCAGCAGTGGAAAACATGGTTGTGGCAAGATTTCAGTGTGGGTTAAACTTCAGGTGTGTTCCTGAGCAATATTGAATTCAGCTCCTGGTTTGGTACATGGCTGAATCAAAGCTTCAACATCAAGCACCTTCCTGAATTGAAGGCTCTAGCAGCCTCAATGTGAACCTAACAGAGATCCTTCTAGATATTTTAATATATACACATATTTTTTGAAAGTTCTGTGTATTCATAGGTAGCATATGTCATTGCATATACATCATTATAGGCTGTGTTCCCAAAATGAAGTTTGGAAATGCCCAAGTCTCCTGATGGGAACATACCTGAACCTCAAAACTCCAGCTGTGACTGATTCATCAGTGTAGATCTAAGTAGCAAGTCTTTCCTGTCATTTTAAGTTTACCTAATTATTTTTTAGGGAAAAAAATAAATCCACACTTTTTTATTGCAACTATTAGGATACTTAAATGATACAGTAAACAATTACTATTGGTTTATTCTACTTTCTAAAGAAGAAACATAGTACTTTTATATGCTTCAAGAGTACAATCGAAGCAGAAAGTTTTTGCTGCCCTTGCTCCCCTAGATTTTAACTATTGCTGGAACCTGATTACTGGAACACAAGAAGGCATAGAAGAATAAAGGACGTCAAAGGAAGAAGCAAACTGTAGGAGTGGAATGTGAGTTGTAACTGTACTTGCCTTTCACTTTCTGACAGGCACAGCAGCTAAATTTTAGCAAGAACCTGGTCGTTTTCTGAACGATTTGTATCAATTTACAGCTGCTGTTCTATTTTGGGTAATGGAGCAGTTTTACGCGCAGCTACACAGGTGAATTGTTTTAATGTCTTCTTGGAATGACTATTTTTCACTTCACTGAACCGGGGGATATAATTACACACTTTATAACTAGCCAGTAGCAAGTGAAAATTGCAGTAAACATTTGAATATTTTAAGTGATGTTGTCAAGAATTTGGCCAATTCCAGGTCCATCCCCTACACTTAATACCTACGAGACATTGTAACTTTATCAAAGGCAAACAAGAAAGCTGACAGGGTACTGATTGCTATTTTTGATCTGCCCTTTTGTCCCCTATGAATTTCAAAATACCCCTAAAGCCAAGACTTTCATGGGTTTTGCAATTGTGAATGTTGTTCATGCTCTGTAGTGGGTCTGTGTGTGGCAACTACTAATCAATTCCTATTGTGTACCAAAACGACGTCAACTGCATCTGAAATTTGCACACCTCAAGAGGTTTATATTTCTTTGTCTTAAATGTCTAATTACTTTAATGAGGGAACTGTTGAGGGCGGTGCTAACGCAGTAAAGCAATTTTCTATCTCTGTAATTTCCCCAGCTTGCTTTTTGACAATGTATGTTGTTTCAAGTGCCTTGCAAGATAAACAACTTCTCACAGTAAAAATCTGCTAGGTACTGGAGAGGGTTTTTGAGCTGGGAGTGCAAGATCTGTGAAGTGCTATGGCTTCAATACATGGCCTCCTTGTCTATATCTGGTTTTTATTGATTAATTATAATAACACTATTGTCAGCAGTGCCTGCATGCTTTATAGATTTCTTTTGATCCAGCTAAGCCATGTTTGCTTTTCCTATTTTATTGTAAATAAAAATTTTAATCACTTCCCATCATTTCTTCATTGAAAGGGCTGATATTAATGGTGGAGAATTACAGATATATATTAATTACGCCAGGACTATTCCTATCTGCCCTTTGTCTTTGCTGAAAACAAGCAGGACTTTTTATGTGCACACTTTGGTGCAGGCAGTGTTGCTAAGCTACAGCTGTGCTGGCTGGCACACGTGGGCAGCATCATTCAGCTGTGGGGATCAACAGTCACCAGCACATGTGACCATCTCCTTCATGTACAAGGCTGAAGTAGCATAACACCTGGGGCTCAGAATGACAAAAAATAGGTAGAAACATAAGACCATAAAAAACAAAATTAGGTACTGCTGTTTTCAAATCAGTGGGCTCTGTGAATTGCCCTGTCCTATGTCCCCAAAGACAAAGTGTTTAGATCACAATAACCTTGCATGGCTGGTGAACAGTCCCCCTTCCCAGCACTGGGACAAACTGATCAAACAGCAGGTGAAGGACCATGCCTCTTCATCCCATCACTGAACCTCCTAAACACTGAAGTCCCTAGGGGTCTTAGACACCCCAAGTGGGACTTAACCAACATGTTTGTATCCGACTCCATTAGTGCCCAGATGGCAGAAGCCCATTGCTGATGGTATCTGTGGTTGCTGCTGAGGCTTCCTGGTGGTCCCTGAGCTCCTGTGATAGAGCCACACGTGTGTGATGGACTGAAATGTTAATCTCTTAAACATTGTCAAAATTATAGAAAGCCTTTTTGTCAAACTGCAAGGAAACAACTGCCTGTCTTCGACTACTGAAACACCCTCAGCCCCTGCCAATGCCTCCTGACTGGTTGACTGGGAACTTGAGATAAGACTATTGTCTAACCATCTCAAATCTGAGGAGAAGTAAACAAGGCCTGGTGGGCATCATGGCAGAGGAGAAGGGTTTGGGGTGTGTGATGGAGAAATCTCTCCACACCAAACCGAAGGAGTAAACCTCTCCTCCTCCAGGAAAACCATGTACACAAGGGACACTCATGTGAGAGGCAGATGAGAAGGGTCATAAACCATAAGAGACACCCAAAGTGCCTCCCCTGACTCATTTCTGAGGCCTTCCACCACTAGAGGACTGCATGTGATCCAAGTGCAATCCAAATCTGGAGCCTATCGGAAGAGACTGCAAAGCTTCCTCACCAAGGGAAGGTGCTGGGCACCTCCTGAATGAATATTAAACCATTGGACTCTGTGTTTTGTGGGACCCTCGCCACTGAGAAGACCAGAAGAACTGGAGCCACAGGATGCCAACAGATTACATGGAATGGGGATACATTTTCTGTTTTAGTCTCTCTGTCACTCTCTTTCTTCCTCCACCCCCCGCCCCTGTCCTTTTTCATATTTCTTTCTATCTCTCTTTCTCTGCCTCACATTTGCCATTAAATAAAATACATACTATTGATTTTGGCATATGGCCTCCTTTGTACCTTAATTAGGGCAGAGGCATTTCTAATCATTTTAATAACCTGATCATAACAGCATGGTACTGGCTGGCACCCAGACCAGCCACAATCTGACACAGCGCTTCTCATCCACTGTGGGAAATCTAGAGAAATCTCCCCCCTGCCCAAGTGACTAGCCTCTATCCTGGAGCTGTAACTATAGAAAACACTCAAAAAAATTACAAAAGACCCTTCACCAACATGCTCAAGCTGAATACATGATGAAAACAGTACTTCAGGGCTGGAAAACTCACTTTGATGGCTGTAGTCCCACATGGGCACTGGAACGGGTTGCCCAGAGAAGCTGTGGATGCTCCATCCCTGGATTTGTTTGAGATCAGGCTGGATGGAGCTCTGAACAATGCTGTCTAGTGGAAGGTGTCCCTGTCTATGACAAAGGGCTTGAAACTAGATGACTGTTTAAGGTCCCTTCCAACACAAGCCATTCTGTGATTCTATGGGTTTTGAAGCAGTGTTGTTACCAGCTGAAAGATGAGCTAAGCTCAGAGTAGCATAATGTGACCCTTGTGAAACAGGAGCAGAAGGACTGCTACTTGGGATTATCAGAATCATAGGATTGAAATTAGATTGGGAAAGACTTCTAAGATCATCAGGTTCAACCATCAGCCCAGCACTGCCAAGTCCAGCACTAAATCATGTCCCTCAGTGCCACATTTACATGTCTTGTAACTGTTGCTCTGTCATCCAAACTTTCCCTAGTGCCTGTACCTCAGTGTGTTTTACAGGGGTCTCTCCTCCTGGCAGGGACTTTTAAACATCCCTATATAAAGCCAAAATAAAACAAAAACAAACCATGAGCAGCCTGAGAAGGGAAGTTACAAAGCTGAAGTATGTATTCTACCAAGGGCAGTGGACAAAAGCATACTATATAAGTTTCTATGTTTCTGTTGTGTGACTACCTCTGTCTCAGATTTATATCCCTGTAATTTTTGACTCCTAAGAACCACCTGGTTGATAAAAAAAGAAATTAATTTGCATGCTTGCCTGTACGTGTCTTTTGGAAGGGAGTTTCAGAATAGCTCCACATCTGAGTGCATACTCTAGAGTAAGAATAAATCTGGCTATATTAGGGAAAAGCTTAATGTTTTACCTCAGAATTGGCCTTTCTCTCTGAGACTTCATGAAAAATGCCTGTGACTGTGTCTGCTTCAGGCAACTTTTTGCAGCTCACATCTTAGTAATTGCAGCACAGGGCTCATGTGGACTCTGAAAACCATGTAGGAACACTGGCTGTCACAAGCACCCCACTCCCAGATACCACACTGCTATTTGATCCCAGGCTGCCTGTTTTCAAAATAAGGTGGCTGCTTTTCTAAGGCTTTATTTCATCCTTCGTTTTTTATCAGTAAAATGCCTCACTTACGGCTGCAAGGAGCTTTCATGGGTTTGCTGGTGAGCAGTGCTCTGCGTGCTGCTCTCACTCTGCGTCTGTAAAACATACCACATTTTGACAAACATCCCAAGGGTATCCAGAAGTACCATGTGAGCAACCTTCCCTGCATTTATAATAGTATGAGATGGAGACCCGTCTTCAATGGGCATTTTGAAAGGCACTACTCTTGGAACAAGATTTTGTCCACTAATGAATGGTTCAGGTAGCTCCAAGAGCAGATGATAAATAGTTAAATAAAAGGTTGGAGTGTAAACACTGGACTGAACATGTCTTTTTGGTTTTCATGAGTTTTAGCTCTGTGGATTTCCACCATTGCCTGGCTGCTGAAAGAAGTAACAATGGCCAGTCCAGAACTAAGGTAGTCTCTTCAGAACAGGCTACCAGTAAGCTCAGCTGATTATTTACTGTACATCAGGGAAAAAAAGATTATTTTCCGTAACACATTTCCCCCCCGCCCCTGCAGTTGGCATAAACAAAAGACCAAGTACTCAGACTTGTTAGCATATGTAAAAAACCTGACAACAAACCCTAAAAAAAATTAAAATATGACAGGTTGCAGCAATCCGTGGGCAAAGCACTGAGTGAATAAACTTCCATGTACCAGCTATGTTCTGGACCTCTGCTTGCTTGGATTTTCATACCTCTGCTTGCTTGGGTTTTACTACCTGTCTAAAGACCTTTTTTGCTTGGCTGATTAACTTGATGCCTAAGAATTTTATGTATTTTTATGTATTTTTGGTGTGTATTTTATGGATCTTTATAGCTTTAGAAGTAA
>JAWWEW010000001.1:54638800-54660284 GCA_035583185.1 Anabacerthia variegaticeps
CCGGACCTAAGCTGGAATAAAGGTATTTTTCTATCTTATCTCCAGGTTGTCTGTTTTGCAGGGTTTCAGGCATCAAACTGATTAACCAAATTATCACTCTTCTCTCTCAGTTTGCAAGATTAAGCTGTATTTCCCTTTGAAAGATGAATTTGGGGCAAATTGATGCTTTAGATCCAGCAGAAAAGATAATCTCATGTGAAATGATTAGCTCTTCAAGTGAATTACACAGTTAGCTCCATTAAGAAACTGTCTTTACTGTTCACTTCTCTTAACTGCTCCCACTTATATGACACACTCATAAAGCTCCCTCTTTAGATTGGTGAATTTATCTTAGTTTATGACTGTGTTGCTGTTAATTCTGCAAGTGGTAATGTAGTCTCACATTTTCTAGTTTTCATACGCAACAGCCATTTTCCTGCATCTGTTTTTCTTGCTTCATGTTTGTCTCCCCTGTTTGCATCTCATTTTTGGGGTATATGCCAACATAATGACATGCCATTGAAATCAGAGCCAGGACTCATTAGCCCTAGTAATTACCACCTTTCTCTGTCCTGGAGGCTTAGAGCATCACTCCTTTTCCTACTGTCAGCCAAGCCTTTCATTAACACAGCCATCCACGGCATCAACAAACTCACTTAGAGCAATGAGCTGGTCCTATGTCCACCTAAGAGTATAGGGATGCTCTTCCCTCAGTCAGTGGATTCTCCTCCCTTTCCTCTCCCTGAATCACTGACATAGAAGCCAATGCAAGATGCCAATGTACATTTGAAAATCTCCCTCCCTATGATTACTTACAACATCTTTCCACATGCAATATTTTCTTTCAAATACCACTCAGATTTCTGCCCCTTGCTTCTCTTTCTCCACAGTTTTCACTACTCTTTTCCCTGTTGTAACCTTCTGTTGCCTCCTTCTCTTTCTCCCCACTTTCTGGGTATCCCTTCTTGCACTAAATCAAAATTGTGCTTGCCTTATATCTGCATCCCACCTCTTGAAAGGATCAAAAATAAAATCAACAAGAAGGACTGTTTAAAAACTCCAGATCCAATGTCCCAGAGACAACCTGCTTGTGCATTGTGTCGACTAAAATGTGTGCTGGGGAGGCAGATCTGCGGACCATGTTTCTTGTCATGCTGTAGATTTACTAATAATCATTTCAGAAATGTGATGTCCTGTTATTGTCTGTGTTTTGCTCATGCTACTAAACATTTACTTTATTTTTATGGGGGTCTACTTAATACACCATTGTTGAAAGGGGTGTTTACAACTCACTTATGACAGAGGAATGACATTTGGTTTATTTGCTTTTTGAAACATGGCATGGCTAGGATTATCTTTAGCATTATCAACAGATGGCTACTTCTTCCTTCTCTTTAAAACCACGAGTGATAGGAAGGCTGTTATTTTCAGCCACTGAAGATGTTCCCTTCTCTTTGAACTGCTAGGGTTAAATGTCAGAGTTTGGTTTTGATTTCCAACTGTTTTGTATCATTGCTCTTCTCCCATCAGTGCTAGTTTTTCTCCTGATAGACATTATAGCTACTTGACAACAAATAGCTTTTTCTCATTTCCTGGAGCCTCAGTGAACCATGCAAATGACTTTACAATAATCTGCAAATGCCATAATGTTTCAAGACTGAATCTGAGGTTTTTATACTGACAGAAGAATTGCCCTGTATGGTATGTCATTGTACTAGATCAAGGGTAAGACTTTCTAGGGCTAATTAGCACTGTAAAACAGTTTCTGAAGTTTTCTGTTTTGAAAGTGACATTTGAAGACTTATGCTGTTAACTAGAACATAAAATGGAGCTAAATGACCCTTTTTTAAAGACAATTAGACGCAGTTACAGCATTTACATGTATGTCTGTTGTACAAGCAAATGCATTTCCATAAAAGCAAAGCAATTTGTTAAGGATGAAAACATCATTCTCAGATAGGAGTCCAAGAGGAGAGGCTGCTTGTGGAAAAGCATGTGTGTCATTTGCTTGGCTAGTCCTGCTTCACTGTACTCTTGGAGAGTAGAGGTCAGACCAAACTGGCTTGTTTCCACTGGTGCCAATGGATCAGTGGGCTGGTGGATTTTTTTTTTTTTGGTTGGTTGGTTTTGTTCTTGTTTTTCTTTCCATACTGGCCTAGGTCAAGATCTTTACTCTAGAAGGATTTTCAGAGGCAGAATTTGATACTTTTTGTCCCCATACAGATAAGAAGCATTTCAAACCAGTGAATGGATGCTGCCTCTAAACTGAGCAAAGCCTGGAGGGAAGGTGTGTGTTTGTGAAAGCCCTCTTTCCTTTGCTTCCCCTCCTGAGGACACACGCTCCACCACAGTGTGATCCAATGTCCATCAACTATACCTACAAGCATTGGCCACCACTGTCACATGCTTTTTGACAGAACAGTTTCAGAAATTCAAATAATGTATAAGATGGCACAAGAAATGCAGAATCTGAATCTGAAGTTTCTTGGGGCTTCCTGAACCTTGGAGGGACCACTTATTTTCATGTGCTGTAATATGATCTTCATGTGGTGGTTTTGGATTTGTGAGTTTCAAATATATGCTAGAGTAGGTTAGTCTGGAGCTAGCCCATGCTTAAGTCTACTACTGCAGATGGTTATTACCCTGAGACACATGTGATCTGCCATGGCCCTCATCCAGTAAGTACATAATCATATGCCTAACTTTAGGCCAATTAATAACTTTCTTCAATCAGGTTGCTTCTTTGAAACTAATAGGACTACTCATATCTCCAGGTTAGGCATATGCATCCAAATATCTTGCTTAATTGGAGTCAGTGATTCCTTATATTGGCAAGATCTAGTGAAAAGATTTTCATAACAATGAAGTCAAAATTACATATTTCAAGTTACTTTCATTATCTCACCACAGAGCATTTGTATCGTTAATTAATGAAATGATTATCTCCAGTCAGCTTTGACAGTGCTTGAGAATTTTACAAGTGCTACAGTTTAACTAATAAAAGGAAGAGACCAACTCTTTTAGTATAGTTAAACCTTCAGAATTTATACATTAGGTCACAGGGAATTTAATTTAACATTCTCTAAAGAGTTTCACAGGTCTTTTTCTGCAATATATTTTTTCCCTTATCCACCTATTTCAGAGCTGTGGTTTTGCACTTCTATTCTAGCTAGTTCATTTTTGTCCATAAGGGCACACTGCACTTTATAATTTTTGAATCTTCCGTACACTTTCACTTCCAAAAATAGCAAAAACTGCTTTTGGAAAATACGTTATTTATTTTGCATTTCTCAGAATGAGTAAGTAATATATCCTGGTGTTATAAAAAATGCCTGCAAGTGTGTGAACCCCTGTACTGGAGAAACAGGTAGGTTTTTAACTCAGTGTTGAGAGGTAGGAGACTATCTAAACTCTAGGTTTTCCTTCTCAGGGCTTGAAAACTTAAGTGCCACTGCATGTACAGGGACAGATACTGTGCTATTCAGCCAGCCCTGTGCAAAGTGAAGTTGTAGCTGTGGGAAGCTATATGAAGTCTCTCTTGGTTTAAGTTTCAGACTATCTGATCAAGCTGTACAAGCTGTCCAGGTGACACCAGAATCAGAGGGCCTGATTTGTAGATTATGTACTCTAAAATGTAGGTCATGAGTTTTTATGGTGATGGTGGATTTGATAAGGTTAGGGAACCAATAGACCAAGCAAGATTTTTTTCCCCCCTATGTCTTTTTGTTGACTGTCTCAACAGGGCCTTTCTAACCCTGAGATGTTGGTTTAGATCATTAAACCAAGTTCACATTTGGACTAGAACATGAACATGCAGTGTGCACATTGGCTTTGGTGAGCTATAAGCTTTGCTCTTCATATCTGCAGGAACGTCACTTTTTCTCTGTCTACACCATTTCACTTGGTGTCTGCTTAAAGAACAGTCTGATGTCTCCCCTCCTATAATACCTCAAGCTCCCCTTGATATATCCCTTCTCATGGCTTCTCCCGGTATGTGCCCCAGTGGTTTTGACATTCAGCCCTCATTTACATTGTTACTCCTCTGCAAGACCACTCAAGCATTCCCCAGAAACTGTTCTGGTAAACACTTCACCCATGAGCAGGGCTTTCATGCTCTCCTGGTGTGCGCTGAAATGTTACCTAATATTTGGTTTCAGCAAGCTGGTGTATAAGATACTAGTAGTCACCAGTTTCTTCTGGATGTCTGTGGGCTTCTGACCAAGTGCTTTCCTCTGCATGTCTGTGAAAGTTCAGTTGAGTGAAACAAATCCTGCTCCCGGCATTGCCTCCCTTAAAAAATGTATTATATTTTAAAGCCCTTGAGTTTTAAATTATTGCACCTCTGCAGTGCATATGTAGCAAAGATACACTACACAAAAATCACAGAACAAGAAGACATTACCACTTTCAGTTTATTGGAAGCTGAGATAGATGTAGAATATCACATCAGACTCTTGATTACCTGCAAGGATAAAAAAACCAACCCAGACCATAGTGGTTGATTGAATGACGTCTTCTCAGAACAGGATTAATTTTTGCTATACAACTGAATTGACTGATGATAGAATGGCCAATATTTGATGGGGTGTAGCTGTCAGCAGCATGGCAATAAAACAAAGCAATAAGGGACAGGGCCAACACCCAGACAGCTGAGCAGCATTTGTAAAAGTAATTCTACAGCTTTGTAGTTGCTGAAAACCTGTGCTTTGATGTGCTAAATTAGCATGTATACTCAAAGCTAAAGGTTTAAAACACTCAGCATTGCAAAATAGCGTTATGGTATTTAGTAAATGGAAATGACCTTCAAAGGAATAACAAGAGCATAAATGGGACGGAACAGACTTTTTTTTTTTTTTAGTAGAAAATGTACCTAATGATGGCATTTTTCAGTGCCTTGTCTCATACAGACAAATCCAATAAGGGTGAATGCCCTCTGTTATCCCAGGATAAGATCCTGGAGAAAGACTCAGTCTCATCTTGATGCAGCTCACTCAGGCAGTCACAGCACTGTAGGTGGGGGCAGGCTGCCACATCTGCCTGTGTCACTGGGCAAGAGCTAGGAAGTTTGTGAGTGCTGGGCAGGCAGCTGCTGCCAGGCCATTGCCTGTGGAATTAGCTGGTTATTTAGTTCTAGCCTGTAAGTGACTTTTGTGAGCTGCAGGCTTCCCTTATGTGAGGCTCTAGACATCCCTGCAGGAGCTTTGTGTGTGTGGACATGCAAAAGTGAATTATTAGCTTATCGCTGCATTCCTGACTTGCCTATGGGGTTTTTAAGGGCCAGTTATTGTTGAAACAGTTCAACAAACTTACTGTTGATGCCTTCTGATAACGTGGTTCTCACGAGCCTCAGTTCAGCCAGGCATTTCAAGACATGTTGAAATCAACCATCCTTTAGAAATGCTCTCGTACATTGAGTCAGCAGCTGTAAACATGTACTTTATGCTTAAATAGCCAAATAACCAAATCCTGTGATGTGGTGCTGCATGTCATAGAATATCTACATATGAGACAAATGCCTCAGACAAGCGGGTATGTAACGGTCCCTTAGATGTCCTTGAGTACCAAAGACAAATGGCAAAACAACCTATAGAAGACTCACATCTATCAGCAGCCAGAGGCCCAGGGGTGTATGCTTGAAATGCATGTGTGAATTCTCACCTCCTTGCACATTCACAGTGGTGTAAACTTAAATGAACGTTAAAGTGGGTTGTAAAGTGAGAAGTATACTTATGAAGGTATATTTTCATTGCCAGTTCTTAAGATATTTTTTAGATATATTGCCAGTGTAAATCTTGGTATGTTTCTAAGTAGCCATCTTTTAGCTCCCTAAAAACTACCTCACCTTCCATTGGGATGCTACAGTGCCATATAGTAAGCTACTAGGGAAATTCAATACCATTTTCTAACAAAGTTTCCCTGTTTTATAATGTAAGAAAATGTCTGCACCTGCCTGTTCTGCCAAGAAGCCTGTAAAAGGCTCGAGAAACTCACAGAATTGATAATTGATTTGACAAGAACAACACTTGCAGAGACAGAGGGAAGAAAGGCTTCTTTATTTCTGAAGTATTTTATAGGGACTTGAAATTCTTCTCTGTTTTGAGAGAGAAGTGGTGGAAGGAGATTATCATTACTGACGAATAGAGGCAGTCACACAAGCAAAT
Source organism: Anabacerthia variegaticeps (assembly GCA_035583185.1). NCBI lineage: Eukaryota > Metazoa > Chordata > Aves > Passeriformes > Furnariidae > Anabacerthia > Anabacerthia variegaticeps. Next base: position 54,644,941 of record JAWWEW010000001.1, read on the forward strand.
AAACACTGAAGGGCTTCAACGAGTATGATTTTAATCAGTAGTGATTGAAGTCAAAAGAGAAACAGTGTGACAAAATGAATGGTTGTTCACACTTCCCTACAGTTCAAGGTTTCTAGAATTTACAATGTTTGAAGCAAGATTGTACAAGAAGCTTGTTATCAAAACACAGGAAGAAGACAAAGACTTGTCACTCAGTTGCAGTAGATTGTGTTAGCAAAGTCAGCTTTGAAAGGTTTAGCCTTTGTGCTGGAAACCGTGTGTGCTGGCTGCTTTCTTCAAGAATCCTAGAATGGTTTGGATTGGAAAGGATCTTTAAAGATCATCTAATCCAGGAAGACTAAGATCATCTAGTCTGAGAAGTGATGCTTCTACTTTACTCTTTACCTTGGCAGAGCCCCTGCTGTTGAGAGCACATGTACTATGAACAGCTTGGGCAAGCCACTTGATTGGGGAAGTCTGGACTTTCAAACCCAGTGCCGGTGATTCACTAACATCTGGCAGCCAGCACCAAAATTACATTGGAGTAGAGATGAAGAACCCCCAGTGCTCAGTAGAGGTTGTTTAAGCAGTCATTAGAATCTTGAATAAATACTGTGAAATATTTTCTTGCTAAAATATTATTTGCAGTAATTGCATATTTTATCTTTAGCAGTTCAGTATGTTTGTTATCTGTCTGATTTTTATTCAGGCTTAAACTGTAACAGCTTATTTAAAACTGCATTTATTATTTTTCCTATGCAGGTTGCATAAATGAGTGTCAATAGAAGCAGTATGGAAATGAATCAATTTGTAATTACAATAGCATTAAATATATTTTGCTAGTGTTTGAATGGAAAACATTTCAGATGAAAAATTAATTCCACCCACTTGAAACAGGAAATAAAATTTGTGCTTTAGTCTTTGCCCTTTAAAAATAGCTGTTAGTCAGCTTTTTATTTTCTTTTTTTATACTTCAGCTTTTCTGTGGAAATGAAAGTGTTTTTTCTTTCAAACAGAATTATTTAAAGAAACAAGAATTAGGTCTGTGTTGGAAATATTTAATAGCATACTTCAGGAAAATTTAGCTCAAACTGCAAAGCACTGGTAAATAAGCTAAGTTGGTGAATAAATATGAAAATAATTTCTCAAACAAACAAAGGGCAAGTGAAGTACCCCACAGGTATTTTGTGCTGCCGCCCAAGCCTCTTGAGTTATGCATGTCTTCCTATTTCATGCAGAACACAGGTAATTGCAGATGCAAGTTGTCATTTGGGTGCCTAAGGGTCCAGCTGTGCATGCAAGTGTGAGAGAACAAGAATATGCGTACGTTCATATATTCATATACAGCTTGGTCAGCTCCCAGTCAGAAAAGCTGCTACTGGAAAACAACATATTAAGAATATGGGGTTTGGAAAGATGTAATAGTGGAATCCCTAAAGGTATTGGGGGAAATGACTTGATAAAAACGTTATTAATGCCAGATCCATTCCAGCTTAATTAACAAGGCACGCATAGGCTGTCTGTATCAGAAACAATGGGAGAGAAATATAACATAACAAGTTGTACGTGCCACAGTTTCTTAAGCATACTATGAATAAAGGAAAAAATATCTTGAAAGTAAAAGTAATGCAAGGAAGCAAATAAAAATTCCAGAAAGAAAGAGAACGGTCTGAGAACAAAGCAAAAGGTCAGATGAGGTAGTGCCTTGTTTTTCACAGTTTGCACTAATAAATGAAATAATTAAATAATTTTAATGTAAGAATTAAAATACCTTTAGTAATTAGTTGTCCTAGACATGTGAAGAAAGGATTGGACTCAACACAAATGAAGGAAAACTGAGTTTGTTTCCCAAGATTCTCAACTGAAAACAAAAATCCTTTGAGGGCCAAATCCCAAAGCCGGTTTTTGTGTCAGTGACAAAATTACAAGTAGAGCATGACACAACAGGTATGTCAGAAATGAGAAGCTACTGTTCAGCTGAGGACATTGACACTTTGGAGTTCATGAATGTCTGTTTAATGTATTTTTACTGAAATGCTACTTGAAACAGTCCCACTGAAGGGTAAAGGAGAACCAGATTGTCCTTTTTGCAGAAGTTTTCAAAACACTAAAATTTGTTTCTAACTTAAACTATCAGCTTTTGACACTTCTCACAAAAATAATTAAGAAATATTTGGAAATCTGCTTGAGTGTTTCAGTTTAGTGGTAACACTAAAATGCTTTGAGTAACTTTTTCTTTTAATAACATGATATTGCAAAACCAAATATAATTTCAAGCTGGAAATTCAAACCTGGTGGTCTGAAAATGATCAAAAGAACTAGATTGGTGGAATGTTCTGAGAGGACTGATTTAGCAACCTTCCAGTATCTGAAGGGGGCCTCCAGGGAAGCCAGAGAGGAACTCTTCATCAGGAACTGTAGTGACAGGACAAGGTGTAATGGGCACAAACTGAAAGAGGGGAAATTCAGGTTAGAGTGTAGGAAGAAATTTTTTACCGTGAGGGTGGTGAGACAGTAGAAGAGGTTGCCCAGGGAGGTTGTGGTTGCCCCATCCGTGGAGGTGTTCAAAGCTAGACTGGATAGGTTCTTGTCTAGTGGGAGGTGTTCCTACCCATGGCAGGGGGAGTTGGAACTAGGTAACACTTAAGGTCCATTTCAACCCCTTAACATTTTATGATTCTATGTTTTTCTTTCTTTTTCTCTTCTTCACAAAAGGAAATTTCACTGCAAGGGATATGTGCTTACAGAAAAGTTCTGTTTTGTCAAAGCACTCGTTTTTTCAGTGCAAAAAATATTCTGTAGAAAATGTTTGACTGGTGCTAGTCCCCAAGACTTGTTGATCAGCAAAACTTTAGGTGCTTAAATCTTACACAACCACTGCACAGTGCATGATTTAAAGCAGATAAGATTTTACAATTTTTTAAGACTGACAGGATCAATGCCTGAAAATGATATTCTATTAACATAACCTATGCCAGTAGTGTTTTTTCTTTGCTATTTTAGATGAGTATTCTGACCAGCCAAAAGGAATGACTCTATTGTTAGTTTATGGTAAAGGTTAAGTTTTCAAAAAAGGATCCTATGTGTTTTCATTTGTGCCCACATAAATTTACACAGAAAGCTGCATTTTGGGCATTTTTTTCTGCTTTAACTGTGCTTTTGACAGCCATCTACCACAGGTTCAGTAGCAGCAGGCTGTATCCAGACTACTGCTGAAAACATCATCCCTTTGTATGGGTGTGGAAACCAGGCAGAGTCACTGGAAAACAATAGGTATTGAAGGAAGGCATGTATGTACACAAATGCTCATCTAAGATGAAGGTCTCAGGTATGTCCCCTTCCTTGCCCAAATAATGGTTGATATTCCCTGCTTAGTTGTTGGCCTTGGGTAAAGTACACAGAAAGGAGAAGAGAAGGCTATTGCTCAAAACGTGTTTCAGCTGGTGAGGTTTGTGAAAAGCATCAAGAAAAGGCTGTGTGAGTGCAGAAGAAAAGTGACAAGCATAGTAGATGTCATAGAGCAGGTGAATGCCCTCAATTCCCCTTTTATGCTTCCGTTTTGTCCAAAAGGTTAACTGTGAGTGGATGCTTAATATAATGAGTTATAATGTAAGGATATAAACATTAGATTTAATCAGAAAAAGAAAAGGTCATGGTAAAGAATATTTATATTCAAGTAAATTGGAGGCATTTTGACTGGTGAGTCCCAAAGGGGCCTTCCTGTGGGTAACTGGGGAGGAACTGCAACAGTCTTTGATCCACTTGCAAGCACATCCCAGTGATCCTTGCAAAAGGGGGTCCAGAGGGCAGAAGAAGGACTTTGCACAGGTCACCAAGAAGAAGAAAAAGGAGGATCTAGTGAATCACAGAATCATTTAATTTGGAAAAGAATCTTAGAGGTCTTTCCTGGCACTGCCAATTCCACCACTAAGCCATGTCCCTAAGCACCATATATAAATGAAGCAGTTTAAAGGTCCAGAGAATAATTTGGTGATATGTGCCAGATAATATGAATTAGTCAAGAAAAAGTCATGTTAAACCATCTATTTGGCTGACTGAGGCGAATTGAAAGGTGTGCTATATCTTGATCTGAGGACAACTTTTGGCACTGTCTTGCATAAACAAGATCCAGATGAAATAATGATGAGTTGGGTGAATAATTGCATTAAAATTGCTCTATGAACAATTAAGAATGATTCCACCTTAAATTAGCAGTGCATTTTAGTATGAGTCCTGCAGACATCTATCTGCTTTATTCAGTATAGATGTTAACGACTTGGAGAATGGATTCTGACAAATGCTTATAATCTTTTCAAATTTAACAAAATTGATAAGAATTGAAAGTACTTTGATGAGCCAGGTTTTAATTTAAAGTCATCCAGATGTTCTGGAGAAGTGATCCAAAATCAACCAGATGGAGTTCAACCAAGGCAAGAAAAAAGAAGCATAGTTAAGAAAGAAAAAAGTAAGAGGTATCTGTCAAATGAGAAATATCTGCCAGTGCAGCTGTACTGTGAAAAAGCATTTGAGAGCTGGAGTGTAGTACAAGCTGGATCCTTTCTGGGAATACATTATCAAAAGTGTAATGTGCAAAGCACATGGAAATAAATGTATGTCTTTTCACTGTGCTGGTGAGATCTCGGTTGGAGTACTGGTACCGATCTGTAAAGCAGAACGAGTATATATATATAAGACATACAGAAAATAGAAATGAGAATGATAAAAACCTTGGATTGTATAAGAAAAGCCTGAAATAATTGTTGTTTTTCTGGAAAAGATGATCAATGAGCTGAAATGACAATCTTTTCTGGTGTTTAAACTGATTAATGCAATTAGAGTGATGGTTATTCTTCTCTGTAACTGGTGGTAGGGTAGGATTTAACCAGCTTGCCTAGCAAAAAATAGGTTCAAATGTGAACTGGAAGAGATCACTTTGGGAATTTACTGGATTACTGTCTTTGAACACTACTACAGATGGTTCAGGCCAGTGTCTATTAGAGAGGTTTTCAGTGTGATTACTAATATCTATATAGGATAAAAGGAAGGTGTTGAGTAAATCAACTTACAGAGCATCTCACAGCCCTGTTTTTGAATTATTTAATTGATTATCATTACCTCATGAGGATTATCTCTCGAGAAGATTTTCAAAGACGTGTAAACTGCTTTCTTATCTCACATGGACTGAGCAGGAGAAGGTGCCTGCAGGTGAAGACCTCGGTGCATAATGTCACAATGCACCTCCTGTTTGAATGCACAAAGACATCAGTGTGCACTGTCTGTCTCAAAATTGGCACCATCTCTAAGAGAGCAGTTGCTTTGACTATGCAAATCCTGTATTTTAACTGGGACAGTTTTCTAACTTGGTTTTTAAATTAAGTTACTAGAATTGGGCTGTATAGAAGGAAGCAATTTTATCACAGAAAGCAATCCTTGAGGATATCGTCAGATAATCAGAAATAGAATAAAAAGTGCCATCAGCAAACTGGCATTGTCTGTTGCTAGCTGGAGAAACATGTTCTTTATCTGGCATACTCTTATGTCCTGTGCTGAACTGCATCACCTTTTGAAAATGTAGGACAGTTTTCACTTCCTTTGGTGATACGTAGGAATACCACAGATACCTAATGATCAGGATAGAAAGTAATGGTTCAGAGGTAATAGTGAGAGACGGTTGGTTTTCAAGTTGTCAGAACCTGAGGCTAGTGTTTGATGACAACTCCTTACCTGAAACTGCAATCCTTCCTGGAGTGAAGCCTGATGCAGTGGTTTTCTCTGCTGGCTGTGAGTAGGACAAACTCTTGCCCAAAAAGATGAAAGAACTGGGGCTCGTTAACCTTCAGATCAAGCCAAAGTTCCGTACCCTGGGGTATAACTGTCTTACAGGTTGGTCCAGAGATGCTTTGTGAATGTTGTTGTCAGGCAGCAAAGGAAATCAATTTTGAGAATGATGAATTGCGAGCTCATAAATCTGAGTTGTCTTAATAACAGAGTCTGCAAGGTAAAAGTGAGAAGTTCCTTTTCTTTGATGTTATCTGTGAATAGCCGTAAAATCTCTTAACGTGTGTCCTGGATTTATGAGAGGAGAATATGAGCTTGTCTTGCTTCAACTTATACTGTATTTCATTTTAGAGTAGGAGCAGATTTAGCCAGATAAGTCAATGGATATTGCCTTCGATCCTTGTCATTGTACAGTGCTTTTAGTGTTAAGGTTGTAATCCTATGATCTGATGGTGAAAATGTTGTGTCTTTTTCTGCTATACAAGAGTAGGACTGAGCTGCTGAATGCTGGCTTGCTACATTTTTATCAACAGGTCATTCCTAAAGGAAAAGTTTGTGTAAATTTTATGTGTGAAGATGTATTAAAATAAAGTAACTTGTAGGGCTAGACCTGCACTTTTTCACACTGGCCATAGGTCTCTCTCCAGCCCAATAAACTAAGAGAACAGTTTAACGTTCCGTGCTTAAAGTATAAATACTCCCTTTACCAATAGCAAGACTTTGAAGCGAGTCCTTGACAGGATATTTTCTAAGTATAGAAAATTATCCCTTGGTTATTTACACTCTCCTGTATTGTAAATCAATTTGATGGACAAGCTGCTGTGTGAATACATATTACAGACGTATTGAATGCAGCGAGTTCAAAGAGTACAGCAAAACAAAGTAAGACCTGAAGGCATGTTGAACAAAGAGATTGCTTCTTACTTTAATGTAGATTTTATGGGTTTCTGTTGAACAATGTCAGTTAAATGCTATTTCCTACTTGTGGAATAGGTAGAGAATCCATCTGTAACTCAACTCCAGTAAATGTTTGGTTTAGACACTGTCAAAAGCACCAAGTAAACATCAGATGAAATTGTTTTTCCAAGGAGTAACTTAAAATCATCTATAAAGTCTATGCTCCTTGATACTTTGATTTCAGACAAACCTTTTTAGTTCAGAATTGCCTTTAGCTTGAAAGGACACACAGGCTTCCTCTAATAGAAAATCGTGTGCTTTCATAGGAAACCATATAATCTTTGCAGCAGGCTCTGTGAGACAGTCTTGAAGTTCTTGCTTGCACTTTCACTGAGGTCAAATACATTTTTTTAAAATTAGAAGATCTTGTCCAGAAGAACTCTTCAGCATGTGCAGAAACATATCCCTAATCAGAGAGTACTGACGTGAACTTTTAATTAAGTAGATGTATTGGCAATACCTACTGCAGTGGGACATGAGGTTATGCTTGATGTTAGGGAAGTACTATAAGAATGCATTCAATATATATGTTTTGATGGGGGACTTAAGGAATTACTTCAGGACATGGTTTCACGTGGTGCCTGTCATTTTGGGAGAGCTGGGAAGAGCTTCTCCTCTTTTTAAACACATTTGCAAACATGGAAGCCCAAATGCATCCTGCTGAGCCCAATGTACCTTAATGAGGGCTAATGCAGGAGGCTGGTCTCCCTGGGCTACCCTCCTAGCCAGCAGTGGTGGCACACATTCAAAGCTGGCTCTCCCTAAAGACAAGTCTGTCACCGATTTGGGAGGTGAAATCTCATCCTTTATAGCTGAAGTCAAATGAAATCTAGTGAGCTGGTCAGCCCCTGATGCTGGTGTAAAGGATAGAACAACATGACCGAACCTCACAGATCCTCTGTGTTTTCAATCTAGAAAATAAAGTGTATGTCACCCCTTACAGCTCACAGTGTTGCCACATCCTGGGTCTGAGATGTTAAGAAACAGCAAAAAAGTCCTGGGAGGAGGCTTACAGTCATATAATACGGTTAATTACAAAGCCTGGCAATTAACCAAAAGGCTGGAAACCAGAAGTTCATTATAGTTTTTGAAAATCTCATGCTTCTCAAACCAAGCTCACAACTTCATAGGAAATGGCTCATCAATCTGACTTCCTCAAGGCTGGTATTACTGGCTGATAGCTTTTCAGTGCCAATGACCTAATTCCAAGCTTTTAGCAACAGACCATAAGACAGCATTAAACACTAGGAGCCTGCAATGCTTCCAGGCTACATTGCATTTGCATGGTCCCTTGCCTGCACATGTTGCTTAGCCAACATGCTCACGAGCCATGTCGCTGTACTGGCATGCTACTAGGCCCAGTTGGAAAAGCATAGTCTCTCAATAAGTTCTGCTTGTCTCCCTGTGACTGTGCTAAAAGTAGCTGTGGAGCTTCTAGACAGCTTTGAGTGTAAGCAGCTGTGCTGGTTTTGGCTGGGGGAGAGTTGATATCCTTTGCAGTGGCTAGTATGGAGCTGTGTTTGGGATTTGTGCTGAACACGGGGTTGCTCATATAGAGATGCTTTTGTTATTGCTGAGCAGGGCTTACACAGAGTCAAGGCCTTTTCTGCTTTTCATACTGCTGCGCTGGCAAGGGAGTTGGAGATGTATGGGAGTTTGGGAGGAGACACAGCCAGGACAGGTGATTCAAAGTGACCAAAGGGATATTCCATATGACATCATGCTCAGTGTATAAAGCTGGGGGGAAGAAGGAAGGAGGGGAAGATGTTTGCAGTGGTGAAAGAAAGAAAGAAAGAAAGAAAGAGAGACACAGAGAGAGAGAGAGAGAGAGGAGAGAGAGAGAGAGGGAGATATAGAGAGAGAGAAAGAAAGAAAGAAAGAGAGAGAGAAAGAAAGAAAAAGAAAGAAAGAAAGAAAGAAAGATAAAGAAAGAAAGAAAGAGAAAGATAAAGAAAGAAAGAAAGAAAGAACGAACAACTCTATGGGAACTGACAAGAGTTTCTCACCCCTGTTAACCCCTAGTCCACATGAAAATTACTGGGCAGGTGACAAACAAATTTGTCCTGATAGGCTGCAGAGTTGTTGGTTGGTGTTTGAGCCCTGCTGGAACAAGTTGCTGAGTGGAAGGAGGGAAATTGTAACCATTAGCACGAATTTAACAGATTTAGAGGAAGCAAACATTGCAAAGTTTTATTTTGGTTTGCATACTGATGCTTTGAAATGTTTACTACTGAGTCACAAAGTAGAATAATTTTCCTTGCTAAATTTTCTCAATTTTGGTATTTAGGCTGTCTGATTAATGGGCCAACAGACACTGATACTGTTGTCTGAGATGTGATGATTTGGGCATTAGGGAAAAGGGAGGAAACATTCTGTAAATTATTTTTTCTATTTCCCCCCATTTCAGTTGAAACATTAGTATTTTCCAATAACCTATAGCAAATACTTACTGAACATCTGTTTCTTTGAATGGTTGTAAATGTCTATATTTCTATTTACAGTGTTTCAGCTCTCTCTCTCTCTACCTCATCTTCGAAAAATCTTCCGAGGCAACTTTGAAATACATCCTTCAAAATATATTTGGAATGTCTTTTACTTTCAATTTTACCTTCCTTCTCTTTTCTATACTTTTAAAAGAATAGTAATTCCTCTACTCTTCCAGCTTGCTGATTGATTCGTTTTTCTTCAGAAACTGTCTGAAAGTTGTGTAATGAAACTAAAATGAATTCAGCTTCCATCATTCTCACTTCCCTTTAGAATCTTACAACTTATTGTATTCACTTCTGAAGCATCTGAATCTAAGATGGAGGAAGATTTCTAAACAGTAATTCATCTAAATGTGTCCTACCTAGTCCATAATTTGTTTGTGCTTCTCTTTGCCTCATACAGTTTACACAAAGGACTAGTGGATAATCTATCTGGAAGTAGAAGACAGATATTTTCTTCACAAAAAATACATTGTACTCAGTACTTCTGTCCTTTATGTAATTGCTAAATTGCCTCTAATTTAAATTATGCAGAAGCCAGTGAAATCTAAGAGGAAATCCCCTGCATTTGGTAAAATAATAACTATGTAAGTAATTTCTTACTACTGTTGAGGCAATAAAAGTAATAATGATGGATTATTTTGCAGTGTTTTGCAGATATACAGTATCATAAAGTGCTAGAACAATTGTTTCCACTGTTGCTTTGAGTACAGATGACAAGTTGTCACTCTTCTTAGCATCCTTCTTGCATAAAAGAAGTACTTGTAGAAGACTATAAGAATTCTGAAATGCACATGGGAAAAGTTCACCCTCCCCCCAGTTTTCAACTATGAATCTGTAGGTCATGGAAAAAGGCTGAGTTTTGAAATGTAGTAGGATATAAAAAGCATAAAGGTAAAAAATTCACCTTTCGGTGATGCACCCTTGCCATGCTAAAAAAAAGGAACTATATCCCAGCCATAACCAGGACAACTCTTTTCTTTTTCTTCTAATTTCAGAAATATATTTGGAAGTCTGAAGAATTTCTGTTCAATGAGCAGTTCAATATCCACCTAAGAATAAGTGACATAGTTTCTTAGCAGAGACTTTCATTGTTCAGAAGAGGTTCTTCAGCAGCCCCCAAGCCTGAAATGGCATCTCCCTGCCAAAGCTAAACTTTCAAGCTTCGTGTAGCTTCTGGTGGAAGGGAAAAGGACAGGATAAAGCTATCAGGTCAGTCATAGGACTTGCAAATAAAGACCTTTAAAGTGATTTACCTTACTAGGAAGGCAGTGGAGGATATGAAGTGCATTTTTAATTTATTGCCTTCATACCGTTTGCTGAGCAGGAGTGTATGTCTATGTCATATGTATTTCAGCAAGGTCTTCATCATGCATCCACTGGGAGCATTCCAGCATTTTATTCTGAAGACGGTTTGCTTGGTCCCTGCCTATTATTAATGGTGTATTTTATTAGAAGCGTCAGAGTTTATTGTGTGTTGTTCCTGGCAGTTCAGAAGCTTAGAAGAGAGCTGAATTATTGTCCCATATCACATAATGTTTCCTCTTTTTAGGAAAGCTAAAACATCTTTGATATTTGTTTTTTTGATTTCATCTCTGCATGAGTTGGGCTGGATCTTGGTGTCTGTGGGTTTATATGTACGCTTCCTTGGCTAAGCCAGTGAGCCATATGGGGTGAGACACAGTACACTGAGTGCAAGAGGTGGAGCTTGGGGTATTCACCCTATAGGTCTTCCTCATCCAGACGTTGCCCACCAGCTGCCCACATACGTTAGGTATGAACGATGATAACCTAGAGCTCTATGGGGTGATCTCAAATTCTTTCCTGCTTGGGGGATATGAATCATTATCTGTTTGCTTCCCTTTGAGAATTCTTGGGAAGGGAAGAGCAGGAACAGCTAAATGAAATCTGCTCTTCTCCTTTCAGGCAGTTCAGTCAGCTTAGTACACAGGGCTGTAGTCTGCTGCCAACTCTAATGGTGTTCACCAGGGCAATTCAAGTTCATCTGAAACCTGGAAAGGAATTTGTTCAAAGCAGTTTTCTCTTACTAAAGAGAACACTGTCTGTCAGAATGTACACCTACTGTACACCACAACTTTACATCTGTCTTTTTTCCAAAATACCCTGTTCTGCTTTTACCTTCTATCCTTTCTATAAGAAAAAGTCACAGAGGAATCTTCCTGATAATTTGGAAACAAACACATCAATCCGTCTGTCAGCAACTCTGACCAACACGACCAAATGAAAAGAACAGCATAAGGTGAAAGTAGAGTAGCCAAAATAAGTGTTAGTCTAAAGCATATGAGTGTTACATCCCGCAGAAACATTTTTACATCACTTGCCATCTGAAGCAAAGAAGTGTGGCTTTTTTTCCTGAAAGTCAGGGGCTATTTTGCAAAACAGAGTGGTCATGATGTAAATTCCTGTATCCATTTTAGTCCTCTGCCGTGGCCACAAGGCATTCTGTATGAATTTTATAGTAAATAAGATGAAGAGGTTCCATAGTTGGATATCTTGCTCAGTCAGGTTTGAAGTATATTCAGCAGAATATCAGTAGTCATAGAAATCAACTAAAAGGAAGCTTGCAAGTTTTCTGGAAAAGCATTCAGAGAACAGACTAGCAGGTAGGAGGTCTGCAGTCTTTCAAAGGACTAACAGAAGCCTATCCAACCTTTTGTGCTTCGCATGTTGCTCTTGTGCAGTGAGAAAGCACACTGGGGAATGTCTGAAAATGACATTGAAAGATGTTTTGTGTAAACTGGGATGTATGCTGCGATTGCTAATGCCTAGAGATGTGACAGAAGGTGATAATCCATAGGAAAACATATGATAGTTGTACCCAATGGGTAATGAGCTTCTGTCCGAGGATCTTATTAGAGAACACACAAAGGAAAACTGTTTGTGCCTTTTGGATTCAGTCAGCTGGATATTGCCGGGGTTTTTTCGTCATCAATATGTGGTGACTTGCTGTGATATGCTCTTCAGTCTTGACACCCTATTGGAATAGAAGACTGTACATGACAGATCATTTTGAATGGGCACTTTGATTGAAAATATTGGAGTGAGCTGGAGTGGTAGGAGAGGCAGTCTGGAAGAGTCACTACAAATATCCATCTTTGGATGGAAGAGGACCTGGTGGTGATCCCTGCAGAGCAAGTAGTAGCCTCTGAAAGATGTAGGCACTGGAAAGAGAAAGCAGACAGTGGGTAATTTAAAGTGTTGGCTCCTGGAGATTTCCTGGTGGAAAGATGCTCGACAGCAGGGTATCTTTCCTTAGTTTCACAGTATTGACAAACTGTCAAAGTCAGTTCCCGGCAGAGTCCACAGCATGGTGCTAATAACGATTTGGCATGAACAGATCTGCTACAAATGGGGAATCTCCAGGACCCCTAGGAACTCAAACATTAAGTCTCCATCTGTGAATTTCAAAACACAGACACAGGGAAAATAAATGGTAACATCTTTAACACTGTAAACAAACTGCATCTCTAATTTGTCTTATCAGGTGGCTATGTCTGTATTCCAAAGGCACCAGTAAATCAACAGTAAGCTAGGTCTGTAAATTCCAAAACTTCTGCTATTTTCATTAAATTGTTACTCCTAAAGTGTCAGATTCTACAAGGCACAATCCTGACAGAAGAGTTCTGCTGGAGCAGTGCCATGCAAAAGACAAGGGAGGAAACTGGGATAGCTCCAAATATCATAGAATGTTTTGGATTGGAAAGGACCTTAAAATTCACCTAGTTCTAACTCCCAGCCAAGGGCAGGGACACCCTCCACTAAACCCAGTTGTTAAAGCCCTGACATACAAAGCCCTAACAAGGCCATCACTCTGGCCTTGAACGCTGCCAGGGAGGGATCATCCACATCCAACTTCTCTAGGCAACCTGTATCAGTGCCTCACCATCCACTGAGTAAAGAACTTCTTGCTAATATTCAATCTAAACCTCCCCTCCTATCACTACTTGCCCTTGTAGAAGGCTCCTCTCCAGCTCTCTTTGTAGACCCCTTTAGGTACTGAAAGGGTCTCCCTAGAACCTTTTCTTTTCCAGGCTGAGCAATGCCAACTCTTCTAATCTGTCTTCACAGAAAAGATGTTCTTCCCTCTGATCATCTTTGTGGTCCTGTGGTGGTTTGACCCTGATTGGACACTGGGTGCTCACTGAAATCATTTTATCACTCCCTTCCTCAGCTGGACAGGGAAGAGAAAATGCAACAAAAGGCTTATGAGTTGAAATAAGGACGGGGAGAGATCAGTCACAGATTTCTGTCACAGGCAAAACAGACTTGACTTAGGGAAATTAGTTGAATTTATTACCAATCAAAATTAGAGCATGATAATGAGAAGTAACCCAAATCCTAATAGAAACCTCCCCTCACTCCTTCTTCCTTACTGGGCTTAACTTTATTTGCCATTCTCTACTTTCTCCCCTCCCAGTGGCACAGGGAGATGGGGGATGGGGTTTCCAGTCAGTTCATCACATGTTGTTTCTGCCACTGCTTCCTCTTCAGGGAGAGGAGCCATTCTGCTGCTCCAGCATCAGGTCCATCTGACATGAAACGGTCCTCCTTGAACTTCTCCAATGTGAGTTCTTCCCATGAGCTGCATTTCTTCACTAACTGCTGCAGTGTGGATCCCTTTTCATGGGGTGTAGTCCTTCAGGAACAGCCTGCTCCAGTGTGGACCCGCAGCTGGCCAAGGCTGAACCAATCAGCGATGGTATCAGTATCTCTGGGGTAACACATATAAGAAGGGAAAAAAGTTACTTTACAGAAGTAATTGTGGCTACAGAAGAGAGGAGTGGGAATATGTAAGAGGAACAACTCTGAAGATAATCGAGTCAGTGAAGAAGGAGGAGAAGGAGGTGATTCTGCTGCTGGAGCAGAGATTCCCCTGCAGCCTGTGGTGCAGCCTATGGTGAGGCAGCTTTGAACCTGCAGCCCATGGGGGTCCACAGGGGAGAAGAGATCCACCTGCAGACCATGGAGGAGCCTCATGCCAGATCATGTGGATGCCTGAAAGAAGGCTGTGACCCCATAGGAAGCCTGCTCTGTAACAGGTTCGTGGCTGGAACAAGACCTCTGTTGTGGCTCCTGTTGACAGAAGGTTTCCAGGGAAACCACAGTCAGTGGGAAGAAGTCCCCTGGCACATAGAGGGCTGGGATGTATGATGAAGTTGGCTCTGAAAGAAGTATACAGACAAATCTATCCTTGATCTCCATATAGACCATTCACTTAAGAGTTGGACTTAAAGATCCTTGTGGGACCCTTCCAACTCAGAGTATTCTGTGATTCTGCTTCAGCACCACAAGCTTTTTGGAGGTGTGTGTTGATTGTATGCCAATCACAGACTTCGGGTGACTAAAAACATGGATGCTCCTATATGTGAATCTAGGAGACTTCTTTTCCAAATCTCCAGGACAGAATTTCCTCACAAAACATAAGTTTTTCATCTGTTTGCTTGGTTTTTTTTTTTCTGTCTTTTTTTTTTTTCTTTTTTTTTTTTTCCGGTGGTCAGCCTTGTGCACTCTTGAACAAGTTCCATCTGTTTTTCTCACACTGAAATTAGCAGAAGAAGAAATAATTGGCAGAGAACAATTATTTTGTTATATTTTTGTCTTCTACTTGAGAGTTGTCATTGCACAAATTATAATATTAATAGATTTGTTCCTTGTAAATCTGGATGAATATGTGTGGAAATACATTTTACCCTTCATCTTCTTCTGGACTAACTATGACTACTAAATAAAACTTTTCCATTAGGTCTGGCAGAAACTTGTCCTTTGTGAAGTGGCTATTGTCAGAAGGAATATGTTTATTATAGATTCTAAGTATTTTTATGTTTGAGTATGGAAATATCCCTTATGTTTGAAAAAGAACATTTCTGAAGGAGCATAGCAGTTCATAAAAACTGTCTTAAGGATCACTCACATAGGTATGTGAATAACACCACAACTATCACATTTTTTAATAAACACACTTTCTTAATTTTGAAGTGACTCCTTTCTCTTCGTCCTGCAACAAATCCATGATTTGCCTTAGAACTACTATAGGCTTTTTTTTTTTCCAGAAATCAAACAGTGGCCTTACAGTCATAGAAAAGGCAAAATAATAAAATACACATTTAAGAAATATGAAGGTTT
>JAWWEW010000001.1:54664521-54695326 GCA_035583185.1 Anabacerthia variegaticeps
TTTTCCTTTTCCTTTTCCTTTTCCTTTTCCTTTTCCTTTTCCTTTTCCTTTTCCTTTTCCTTTTCCTTTTCCTTTCCTCAAGAGACAGGACTGAAAATTTGCCCCACTTTTGCCTGAGCTCAAGAAAGGAAGATGGTGTTTGGTGGAAAGTGCAGAGCTGTTTTGTTTGTTTATTTTAGTCCCATTTTGATTGAACACATTTTCTAGCCTGTCTGGAGGAAGGTGAATAAAGAAAATCTGGAGGGATCTCTTGGGGCTCCTGTAGCTTTCCACACCAAGCTGGAAGTTTTTGCTATCAATGAGCTCCAGAAAGTGGCAGCCAGGTAGAGTCCCCAAGGACATTTCAAAGGGTCCTACACCTTTAAGTGTGGGCAACTGGTGTAAGCTTGCAGGACAGTTTACAGGACACTTCAGCTCTATCTGGAATGATACACATGTGTGGTCACTGGCTCACCAAATTCCACTGACTGCATTGCACTTACATGCTAAGGTCAGTGCAGATGTTAGACTGCACTCCTTCTGTGGCCTTCCCAATTTCTGTAGAAAATGACTGCAAGTACTGGTACTGGAAAGAATAAGAACCTCCCAAAAAAGAGAGTATGTATTGAGCTCAGAAAAAGTGCTGCACACCATGAGCTGAAGAAAGTTTAACCCTCTGCCTCACCCAGGGCAACAGGTGACTGTCAGCTCCTACAGCTTGGAGACACAGTTCAGATTGATATCTGAGGCTATCCTGAAGTGTATGTGAGGGTTATGTTTCACAAGTGAAGAACTACACTGAACAAACCAAGACACCCAAGGTCTCCAAAAGGAAGCTTTCTTTCCCTTTAAACAGTTATTCCTCAAGTTACTTTCTGATTGAGTAGCAGCACCTAGATACCTAGATCTATACAAGTGCCCAGAGATGAAGGAGATGTCTTCTATTCCTTGTCTTTTGCCATGAGTTTCTTTTCTTGCCAACATGTGAAGTCAGGAAGGGCTTGAGTGCCTCACCAGCTGGCCTATTGAACAGAAATGATTTTTGACCTTGCATTTGGGTCATCAACAAAACGATAAGCATGAAACAGCTCAAAGGCCTCAGGGTTGAGAAGCTGAGCTTCCTAAAGAGATATAAAAAGCCTCTTTTGTTATGACAAAAATGTGGTTGTTGTTTTTTTTTTTTAATACTTGAAAGCTGGCCTATGATCCTTGAAGAGCTTTCTACAATTTTTAGGAAAAACTAAAAGGCACATATATTTTTTTCAAAGCTTGCATCTATTCCATTTAAGAATTGTATAGACATTGTCTCAGTTTGTGTTTCTACCATAAAAACAAAGTAACATTAACTGCAAGTTTTGTGAAAAGCTTTTCCCACTCATACATGACAATGCCACTCACAGTGTTAAATGTTTTGTTTTATTTACCTTCTTTTCCCTTCAGTTTGGAACACGAATCTCCAAGGTGTGTAATGCACAGTGACTCAGTGTCATATAGGGGACAGACAATGGTAAATGGATCTCCAGTTAAATTCAATAGCTCTTCAAGGACTGCTGCCCTAGTTTGAACAGGGTGCATGAGTGTGAGTATGAAATACTGCAAATGCATGTTTTTAGAGCTGTGATTAATCTCTGTTAAAAGTTTTGACTCCTCTCTCCCGTGTCTCTTCCCCGCCATGTCTTCCTGTGCCACACAAGAACATGGACTGGAGCAGTTGATAGTAAAGTAAGAGAGATGGCAGAGCCCACTGATGACAGCAGCAAAATTCAGCATGGAAGTGGTTTGGAAGGAGAGTGAACCTTGTGTCAGGAGTGTTTCAGAGGGCCAGGATGGATTAGTGGAGAATTAGTGGAGCTCTGGGAGGTGTGAGAGGAAAAAGATGGAAGGTGCTTTGGGCAGGGCAGCTAAATCTATCAGTATATTGCCTCCTTGACCTTCAAATCATCTACTTTTTACTTGGGCCCACAGCCAGTTTGGTATTTCTGGAGGGCTAGGATTTGTTCCTGGGTAATTTCCCTCCAGAAGGGTTCATATTCTGGTATACTTGTTCCTTCAATTCCCGTGTCCCTCTGAAATGTGAAATGCCTTATGCCTCACACCCACCCTGTGCATGCACTTGACCTAGACAAGCTCTACCACCCTCTTCTCTCCTCCTCTCCTGCAACTGTGTCTATGCTGGAGTCCCACACTGGCTGAGAAGCACCTGCAAGGTGTCAATAGAGCTCCAGGACAAAATCAGAGAGAATAGAGCCAAGGTGACTGGCAATGGCTTACCACAGGACAAGACAGTCATGTCCCCTGACCCAGCCTTGGGAAGGACTTGTCTGTGTGTTTTACAAATGGAAGGAGAGCGCCACGTTTTCAGAAAAGCATGTTTTGTTTCACATCTTATTGAATGAGATGGATACTAGTCTTCTGTGCATCTGTCATGACAGGTCACAGGTCCAAAAAATCATATTTCTGGGGTCTAGCTAGGAATTCTTATACAGTTCATTGCAGATCATTAACTGAAGGACCAGCTGTCAGTCCACTGCAAAATTGCTGTAGCAGAAATAAAAATCTCTAAAAAGTGTCAGTGGAAAGAAATTACAAAGTTTAGCTGCATTTCCACTGCCTAATGCAAATACTAAAAATAAGCTGAGTCAAGTAAAATCTGACTTAATATAAAAAAATAATATTCCAATCACAAAAAGTGATTGTATAAAATAAGATACAATCAAAATGTACTTTAGAAGGTGGGAAGTTGTTGTGGCCTACTCCAACAAATCTTTTTAGTCTTGAACCTCCAAATAACTGCAACCTTGAAGTAAATAAAGTGCATAGAATCACAAACACTTCTGTTGAGCCCTCTCTCAGCAACACTATTGAAGTGTTCAACCCATAAAATATTTCACTGAAAGGCAAATGGCTTTTCTCAGATTAGGCTAATTCTCCAAGAGAAATAATGTTGTTTCAAAAGCAAGAAGAGACAAGTTGGAGATCAAAGGAAATGCCTAATGAAGCAAAATGTCTGGAAAGTGACAGAAATTGATTGAACATCTGAACGTTTTGTTAACGCCATGCTGTAGAAACTGCACACTGGAAGACATAATTTCTAGTTCTCAAGAGGTGGCAACCTGCCACCAAACTGCAAAGATAGAGTGGGTAAACAACTTAGAGGAGCAAATGTGGTCAATTATTCTAACTGCAGAAAATACTTCTGGAGAATGTATGAAATCTTTTCCTTCTCCTTAGAATCAAAACTTACTACAACTCCAGAGTTCAGAAAGATGATCAAAAGTTTTGTGTTTGTTTAGGACAACTGTGCATGCTGCAGGAAGAATCCAGACAAGTTTAGCTCAGGCTTTTCTCCACATCAAGTAGGGATAAGGAGGTTGTTCTAGTAGTCACAGGCATGACTCTTCTATTTCTCATCACAGGATGAATGGCATAGACGGGGTTAAAACTGTGCAGCTTATTTGCAAACTTCTGTACACAACCTCACTAAATATTGTCTAGTGATATCAGAGATTAGTGGGAGGTCATGGAAAAGCCCCTTTCCTGGGTTTGTAGCTCATATGTTGCCTTCAAGTATTCCCTACCTCCTCCTTGTCTGATTTGGCTCACCTCACTGTACATTACTACAAAGGCTCCACATAGGATATCAAAATACGTGTACAAAGCCAAAAAACTAGAAATCTCAGTTTATAGGAAATAAATTAGACAGACAGCTTGTGAGGTCATAGATTGAGCATGAAGGAAAATTTCTGAACTAAATGTTGTTCTTATATTCCCACCTTATTCTTAGTAACATTTTTCCTTTGCTATTTTAAGGTTGTGGTATTATTCAGTGAGGAGAACTGGGATATAAATATGAATGGTGAAGAATTTGCCTGGCATACGTGTTGTTCACAGCTCACAGAAATGAGGGGATGGTATAGAGATTATTCACCGACATACTGGCCGAAGTTTAGTCCTGGTTTGCCAGAGTTGAGGGCTTCTGTCATCTCAGTGAATGTAGCTGGAGCCTTCTTAACTGGAGTCAGGAGATGCCTTGCCAGTGCCATAATTTCTGCAACTGCTTGAGTGCAACCTGTTGTCCCTTGACAATTGTTTTTGTGTCCATTTTCATTTGGGGTACATCTCATCATCAGATGTTCAGCAATGAGGCCCAAGGAATAGCTTGGGATTGGTTTTTGTTTTCATGAAAACAGAATGACATGGGCAATTACTTTTAGTGCATTTCCAGCACCTCTTATCTGTGTTACTTGGCTCTTTTTTAAAATCCTTTCCTGTGTAGGAGATGAAGCATGTCATACACTCAAAGCACTCTGTATTCTGCATCAATGGCAGCAGTGTTTGTGAGTTGCACTTTTTTCATAATTTATTTCCAAGGAGCATGCTAACTTGTTCAAGTCTTTCACACACTGTTATGGGGCAGCACACATCACGTTTTTGTAAAAAAACAATCCATCAGTCATAATTAGATGCAATGAAACCCCTTTTGCAGTGTGGCAAAAGAGTGCTCATTGTGAGGGAGGAGGAGAAAGTTCATGAACTCAACACAGACTGCTGACAATAGTCATTTGAATTTACTGGCATGGCTCCTGTGAGATCTGCAATGGAGAGAGGGACAAGTGAGTAAAGTCTACAGGTCTGCTGGAGGCGAGGGAGATTATTTTATGGAAGGCTGCCTGAAGACAGATAGTAATGAGCTCCTTGCTTAGGGACTCTGCATTGTGATACATATAGGACCTCAAACTAGACAGTGTGAATACCCTGGCATGAGAGTTTGGAAGAGATGTCAAAGTTGTTCCACAGCACCAGCAAAGCCTCAGTGTAAGTGAGACCTTGCACAGACTAGGTTGTGGGATTGGCTTTAGGTGAAATATGAGTCTTTAAAGTCTCCAGGAGTAACCCATGATCGCATTTTCTGTCTGTAAAAACATGGCCATAGCACCTTAAAATGTTTTAAGAAATTACCTGTGCATTAGCACCTTTCATTATGTGTTTCTTCTTGAATCATAGGAGACTCCAGGTTGGAAGGGACCTAAAAAGCTTATCTGTTCCAACCATTCTTAAGAAAGGGAACTTATATGAGATTATTTAGTACCGTCTCTTCTTAGATCCTGAAAATCTCTAGTGATGGGAAGTCTAACACATCCCTAGGGAGGTTGTTCCAGTGATTTATTGTTATCAATTTAAAAAATGCCTTTATTATGCTAACATGAAACCTATCCTGGTGTACCTTGTACCCGTTGCCACTTTTTTACTCCACGTGGCTCCTTATGAAGAGAGATATTCCCTCGTCTTTCTAGGTACCCTTTAAGCACTGGAGAACTGTGATGAGGTCCTCCTGGGCCTTCTGTTCTCCAGGAAGACAAGACTTGACTCCTTCAGTCTTTCTTCATAGGGCATACTTCCAGCCCTTTGATCATTTTCATGGCCCTCCTTTGGACCTTCTCTAGTCTGTCTGCGTCTTTCTTGAGTTGTGGGGATGAGAACTGGACACAGTTCTTCAAGTGGGGCCTGACAAGTGCTAAGTAGAGTGGCACCATCACATCTCAATGTCTACTAGTAAAGCCCCTGCATTCCTTTCTTCCTGAGTGGAAGTTCAATTTTTTAGAGTGAATGTCCCAGATAGATATGAAGCATCAGTGAAAATTGCAAAAAATGATGAAAGAATCTCCCAGCCTTGTGTTGTAACCTTTCACATGACACATTACTTTTAATTTTATGTCCCTGAGGGATCTCAGTAATTTATCTTAATAAATGCATAATTTGCCAGGGAGATTTTTCTTTTTAGGTTATCCTAAAGTAACTTGAAAATTTAATTTGCTGAATCTAAATCTCTATGCTGAGCTGGAGTTTTGGAATCGATAATCAGAGAGTAGCTGGATAATGAGGATAATGGATAATTAGAATAAGCGTATGGCTTCCTGCAACTTCATTATTCATGCCAGAAAATCACTGGGCAAACACTCTTAGTCCAATATACTCCCTGAATGCTGAGTAAGTGAATCATATCTAAATCCTGTGCAGTGCTCAGACTGAATAAAGTGTGGGAGTTGTAAAGAAAACACCCACAAATGGCACTAATTCTACTTCTTAGAAAATACCAGTGAAATTTTATTATCTACCACGCTTATCCTCCAGAAAACCTGAGATCTGGTTAGCAATGCAAAACCCTACATCATGACACTCTATCCACTTTCTTCCTTCTATCCTGAACATGAGTTGGATTTCAGTGGAGATGTTCAGTCTGTGAGAGAGGGCATCTCAGGTGGATTGCCATACACACAGTAGGCAACATTTGAACTGTGAAGGACCAAGACTTAGTCTTAAAGAGACTAAAATAGGAAGAATTAGTGGGATAACTCTCAGTTTCTCAGTAGATCTGAAATCTTAATTGCTGCAATATCTCAACCCGTCTCAAGTGTTGGAAATGCAAATTCTACTCTCCTAAAGGGCAGTGGGTGATAACATTTCTAAGCTTACCTTAATTGTCCTAAGTCCTTAGACTGCTTTAATGTGAAAGGAGTGCTAAAATTATGCTTAGTAACAAGATGCAGGGCACTGAAATGATCCTTAACTGCTCTTGGTCCTCTTAGCTCACCAGGAGACAATGCACTGTTAAGCAGATACATAACATCTGTTATAAATCTTGTTAGAATGACCTGATTTTAGAAGTGTTAATCAGCAGGGTCCTCTTTTTTTCACAGTTATTTCCCCATTTTCTCTTAGGCATTTTATCAACCTTAGCTTTTTGTCAGTGTGATAGTAATTGAGAAGGTTTCTGAAAAGTTACCATCGGTGTTGGCTATTTTGTGGTCCTCCTTTCGCTTTGTGATGTTTGGTGTTAGTCTCTGATCACCTACAACAGGCAACTGATTGCATTGGACTGCTCAGACACACATTGATTTCTGCAAATTTTGACTTTCAGGGTGTCTTTTGGACAAGAGATTACAAATGAACATATCCGTGACATTCCCATATTATTTCTAAGGGGAGCCAGCTGCTTATTTTAATCATGATGTACTGAGATACAGGATATACTGTGACTAATTTCAGCTGAATAATGCTCCAAGATGAATTAGAATTTAGCTTCTGAGACTTGTTAGTGAAGCCTTTTCCAAGACCATTTCCCCACCATGTAGTCTCCTCAATCTATGCAAACTGTTTGGCAATATTTAACAGATGTCTTTTATTCTTCATGAACACATGAACAAAGTAGCTTTTGACACTTGTGGTCCAGATGTCTGCAAAGAAACACAGAGTTGACCAAAGTAGTGTATCAAAAATGAGGCTTAACAACATCTGCATTTCTCCCTTTCCCTTTATTTTTTTTTAATAGGGATATCCAGTAATGAACGATATCCAGCAGCTTTTCAGTCACACAAATTCACTTTAATGAAACCTTTTCTCTCTGATCTCACAAGGTTTATAACAAAACAAGCTTAAAACTGAGTTATTAATTTCTATTTGGAATAAAAACTTTAGGTGCCATGATCAAAAGCCATTGCGGAGAACAAGTGGCAATAATTAAGATCTAGGTACTAGGTACATAAGTAGCATCCTACTCTATTTAATGGATGTTGGAAAACAACTTAAAAAAAATAACGTTTTCAGATGAGTGCAAATTGCTGTGGTGGAAAGGGCACAAGGGAAGTCTAATTTATCTGCACATTGTATACCCCTTTCTGTCAAAACAAGGTAATAAAATATATATAGAAATGATAGAGTAAAGCCTCTCTAGCTTAGTGGAAAATGTCACAATTTTCAAGATGATTTCCATTTTTGTCTTCCACTTCTGTATTACGAAAAATAAAATAAAATAAAATAGAAGGGTGGTTTTCAGAGTGCCTCATATTAAAAAAAAAAAAAAAAAAAAAAAAAGGAAAAATTGCAAAGAAATCACGAAAGTCACATCTTAAAAAAATGGGGAAAAATATTTTATGGTTGCATAAACTATGTGTTAAACTGTACATGCCACTGAGCAATTTGAAAAAAAACCTGCTCAACACAATTCACAACCCACAACTGTGACTCAGAAGGAAAGTTCTCTATTAAAATGTCAGCCTTGTCATTTATTCTTTTGCCATTTACTTAATTCTTTGAGAAAAACTTTGTTCATTCATGCTGGGTTTTTTTTTTTTTTTTTTTCTTGGTAGCAGTTGTTCTCTAGTGAACAGTTCTATTTGTGTTCAGTCCTGAAATTTGGACTCTCTTATGAGAAGTTTACACATGATCCTGTGCTGTGTTTAGTGTTTGACTCTGTGTAGTTTTGTGTGTGTAAATAACCACAGCAGCACTTAGCAAATAATTAAGTTAAATAGCTGGGCAAGTAAGTTTTTACAACAATCAGGAAGAGGAAGAAAGCAGAAGAAAATAAAATGAGTTTGGAATTTAATTTCCTTCTAAGAGAGTCTTCAGGAACACACACATCTATGACCTGAATGCTAAATATATGACGATTCTGTAAAGCATGATATGTTAAAGGCTGGAGTCCACACTATTTTCAAATTGACCAGGAAACTTGCAATGATGTAAGATAAAGCCAAGGAGAGAAAGTTATCAAAAATAGCCTCTTCCTCTTTCCAATAGAAGCCTCTGGTTGCACTGAAAAGCTGTACAGGGATTATTGAATGCTCGTTATGGCTATTCACAGCAGAGGAGGGTCCCCAGATCATTTTGTCTTCTTCTCTGAGAGCCAGAGCTGGTGGTCCCATGGTACGTACAGATTCATCAAGATCCATGGAGATTAGGGGAACAGATTTGAACTGTTCCCTGCAGTAGCAAATTGCAGTGGAGAAATATGGGTATTCTCACAGTATTATTTATTATCAAATTTAATTGCAAACAAATTTCCATGGACCTGGGAAGTATGAGCTACTGTACTTGGACATCTTTTGCACCTCAAAAATTGCAAGAGTATGCTTTCTGGGATGAATGAACCCAGTGATTATGTTTCTGTTATCTGAATTGGACAAGAAATGTCATGCTCAAAGAGACAGTGTGCTGTTTCTGTAAGCCTGATTATGAGTGACACCCGTTACTCACCTTTCAGATGAGCAGATAATTGGAAATGTGCTCTTCTCTCGAGTCTCACTTGCCTCTCAGGACATCTCTATTATCTCTCTATTATGTCCTTTAAGGAGAAGGGAGAATGGAGCTGCTTCTTTATTATGCCCTTTCCACCCTTTCCCTTCCCAGCCACTGTGAAGAGCTACTTACTCCATGTTGCTTTACTGCATGGATAATCTCTGCCCCAGTCCTTCACTACCTTTATAACTACCAGCAGAGTAAGGGGTTGCTCTGTGTGAGCATGACATTTTTCTGGGACACACAACAGCCCTTGTGAGTTATCGCTCCACTGACTCCACTGTAAAATGCACCTGAAGTGGTTGGCATAAGTGTGTCCTGGCCTCTGTGTATGTCCTTTCCTGTACTGCTCCAGGGGTCTCTTTATTTCATTTCTTCCACAGCATACCCTCTCCTGCTTTGCTAATTTCTTTCCCATTGCTTTTCATCCTCTCTTCTCCATATTATCCTATCCTGGACCACTGCTTTTTTACCTGCACCCCAATCAGCTCTGGTGGCACCTTTGAAAAACCCCTGGTAATCGTCATAGCCTAATCCAGCTGACTGTGCTGGAACATTGCAGATATTATCAGTTTGAGTCTCACTGTGTGTCTCGTCTATGCGTGAAAAGCACCAGGATTTGGGAACTGGGAGCTCATGATATCTGGGAAGTTATTCAGAATAAGGTTCTTGAAGGGCAGGCAAGAGAGCTCCTTGTTCCTCTGAGTTTTACGCTTCTGTCACCTGATATCTGGACTGTATGCTTCCTTCCTGCAGAGAGAGCTGCTCCTGGGAAACCTCAGTTGCCCCTGCTTTGGTCCTGATTTACACCAAGCTGAAGGCATTAATCATGTGAATGGGAAAATGAGACTCAGATGCTTTAAAGTGAGGGCTAGATGACTTAAACAGAACACACACAAAACCGTATTCATTTCCAATTTCTTCTAGTCACCCTGTGTGCTGAGCTAGGTATCTTCAATTTGTAATTAGCACTCACTGGTTTCACAAACTACGTGTAAACTGTGCTGTGTCAGCACTTACTGACAGTATGACAAGGTTACCCTCCATATTGCATAAACTCTAGGGAACCAAGAACACTAAATGTGTGTGTAGGATTTCAGTAAGTAGGACATTTAGGACATTAATTTGTGCCTCAGTAGCAATTTATAATCTGAGTCAGCTACTCACCTGTTTGTACGTGAAAAATAATCCCTCATCTTGACTCCAAGAAATATGCTACTGAGGCGTCTTTATTTTTTTTTTTAGCAAAAAGTACTGGCGAGAAGAAACACAGGCTAACTTTGATCAAATAGGCATACAAAAATCCAACCCCAGACTAATCTATATTTCACTAGGTGAAGTACATAAGAGGCTGTATCCCTCTTGATTTATGAGCAAAAGTTTTATGAGAAATACGAACTTCATAATGTAGCTGATCCATCATTCAGAATAAGTATTAATAATCCTAGGCAACACCAAAATTCTCCTGGGCTACTATCCAGTGATACATGAGATAATTTTCCAGAGGTCCCAGAATACTACAACATGGCTAAACTGGCCTTCAGACCAAGTGTTACACTATAATGCGTAATTTCTTGGAAAAAGGATCATTAATCTCCACTTTGACCTGAATTAATACACACCAAGGATGACAACACACTTTGGCTTGAGATCTGTGTACAGCAACAATGAAGAAAAGGACTTAAAAGGACCTGATGGAAGTTTTGTGCTCTTGTGCGCTGCAATTATGCTATTAGATAGTATTGTTTCTCTCTAACCCCTCAAGTTATTTAGACCACTGTGGTACAGCAATACAGTATTTCCAGGTATGTACATATTGCAAGGGAGGTCACCTCACTGCTGAGGGCTGGGTCAAGATCTCGTATTCAGGCTGAGACTGTGTGAGGCTGCCTGTGCATCTCCTACATGCAGCAAATATACATTACTGTTTTTGGGTAAGCCTGTGAGGCCAGCCACATTTGGGATGGACAGATCTGTGCTGTGGGTCAGAGCTGCAGTGATGATTTTGGGGTTGTATGTGTGTTGTTCATTTTCTAACCTCCAGTTTCATGGGGACTTTGTGCAGATGACCCAATGCTATAACTCACCTCAGCAGCATTCCTGATTTCAGTCTTTGTGTCCCATCCACTGCACAATTTTGCCCAGGGATACATTCATACAGAGTACACAGCTGGAGCTGGAGCCCCAGACAGCCCCTCTGTACATGGACCCTGAAATTGCTGGAACACTATATGAGACTCTGACACACTCTCACCTTCCACACCAGAGACCTCATATTTCTATAACACAGGCAAAAATGAGGGATGCCATCTTCCTCCCCTGCTTACTTCCAGCTCTGTGCCTAAGGCACTGTCTTGAAAATGCACCCTTCTTTCAGCTTCTGATCTCCCTTGCACAGACGACCTGGACCTATCATACCATCTGTTTTGAATACATTTAAAAAAAAAAATCCTTCTGGATCTTCATAACATTGTTTCTTGACAGACTTCCACATTGCATTGTATCTGCTTTCTTAGTGCACCCTACCTCACAGGTAGTGGTTCAGTTTTATCATGTCTTTATATATAATGAACTTCATCCATTTGCAGTAAGACTATTGGACAATATCTATAGCTATATATTTATCAGAGAAATTATCCATCTACTATGAAAGCTTTTCTTGTAATAATAAAGGAATATGAAGGCTTAAATGTCATTGTAGTTGCTGGAAGGAGTTTGTAGACGATTCTTTCTGTAGTACTTCTGGTTGCACTTTCTGAATCAGCTCCTTGGAGGCAATATTTAGGTACTCCTTTTTGCCTCACCTAAATGTTGAACATAATTGCTTATTTGCATTCAAATACAACTCCCCTTTAGTACTTTTGAAAAAGGTAAAGCTTAGAGAAAATAGCAAGACTCCAAAATGGTAAAAAGCTTTAAGAATTGAGTAATTTTTCCATGTTGTCAAAGATCATGCCAATTGCTAAAGACATTATTTCTCATGCCATCTCTGGATAGTTAGTATTGTCATTTTTATTATTAATCCAGGTCACCATATTCACAGAATATGTAGTAATATTGATCTTTATATACTTTCTTTTTGGAAGAATAAGAGCAAAGCTATGAAAGCAAGGCTCAGCTAGTTGTTGTTTGCCCTATGAAGTAACATGACCTGCTAAAATCACAGATGATTCCTGAAACACCTCAAAGTTTGTTCTAGAAAACTAACCTTTTTGTTGCAGTTATTTCCTCTTTCAGAAACTTTGCATACCAGATTTCTCCCTATTTCCCTGAATGTCTGCTCAGATTATGCCTTGACAGTCCTTGCTGCTGGCTATGGCCCCCAAGCAGTTACTATCTTGATCTTAAACTCCAAACCAAGGAAAATAAAAAGGGAGTGGAGTGGGTGAAGGGAAGGAGCTTGCACCTTCAAAGCATGAACTTGTAGAGAAAATAGAAGAAAGAATGATGAAATGCGAGAAATATGAAGGCGAGCATTGCTGAAAAATATGGGTATCATCTTAAGTGTAAATGATGACCAAAAAAGCATACACTTTGCTATTTTGCAAACATTTTAATTTTGCTGTTTTGCTTCTTTTCATTAAAATAGTAAAAAAAAAATCAACTTAGCAAAGTCTGATGTCTTTCATACATCATCTACTGTCTTATATACATCAAGTCGTCTTCATCTGACAGAAATTAAGAGATTTACAATATAGCTTTTCACATTAAAGCTAAGAGCCAGGACTCCCTTTATAGCCAGAAGATTATTATAATTTTAAGCTGTGATTCATCTCACTTTAAAATAAATATCTGTTGTTGATTACATGAATTGTGTCCTAAAATTTCCTGTCTCTCTTTTGAGGAGTCAGGGAGAATAGTTCAGGCACAGACATCTCTGTGTTGCAGATTAAAAAAATTTGGTTCCTACCAACACAGATCTTGAAGGGATACACTCAAGCTACCTTCCAATCAAACTTGCAACCAGGCTGAGTGACCTGTGTACCAGAGGATTCAGATAACAGACACAAGTAGTTTTGTACTACTGCTGCTGTGCTGTTAATAATTGTTATCAACCAGACACTCACACAAGAGACAGCTCCATTTCAGTGCTGGGTAAAGTGACCTCTCTTAATTAGTTTCCTTATTATGCTGTGAAATCTTATTGGTTCCTTTAGGTTTAGATTGGTTCCTTTGTATTAGATACATACAAGTTATAATTGTTTCATTATCATTTTTACCTCATAATTCTTAGTTTTTCCATAGGTTTCCTCATTATGATATTTGTCCTAGTCACTTCTGAGAAGCTGTTTTCAGTGCAGCTTCCAGCCTTGATTGTTCCTGCATATTACTATTCAGAACACGTTAATTAGTGATACAGTAGATGATCAGGACAGATATGTTCTCTCACAGTCAAATGGCCAGATCCGTTTCTGCACTGCTGCTGCTTTTGCACAAGAGTTTGGTGATTTGCCAGTATTTAAACTTGAACAATTCTTCATTTCATCCTTTTACAATTACCAATTGATTATGTTCATTTAATACACCCAGAGGCACTGATAGGATTAGGGCCATGCTTTGCTAGTTCCTGCCAGGGACATGGCAAAAAAAGTCTTCCTTCCTGAAAGCTTCCTGCTTTTGTCCTCCAGTCATGGATGAAGTTTCACTTCTGCTTTCTGCACTAGGTGGTGCTACCCATGGCTGTGGCCCTCTGTGTCCGTGTTGTGGGAGGTAGGTGCTACCCCCTTTTCAGGCTGGCTCCAGTTCACTCCTTCCAGCTTGGGGTGATGTCTCCTTCCCTCCATTGAGGCAGCCTGTGCTAACCATGCTGCCAGCCTGGGCACCTTCATTAAGTGCCTGCACTGGAGATGGTGAATTGGGACCAATGCCTCGACACCAAAGTCCCTGTGTCCCCCTGGTGAAAGATCCAGTTGTACAACAACCCTTATTATTTCTGTGCCTTGCCTGAATAGGTGCTCCCCAGCTCATCCCAAGGGACCAATACCCCACCTAAAAGGCCAGGATTAGGGAATTTTTCTCTGTCTTCTGTCCTCAGCCCCTGCTTCCCTCCTCACTCTTCCTTTCCACTCATTTTCTGGATCTCTGTGGCTCCTTTTCTGTTTGACTTTGCTATTATTGTCTTTTTTGTTATTTAGGTAGCACTGCTGATGGCCAAAAAGATAGGTGGTAAATGGAGTGTGACAGATAATAGCTGTGTACCCTGAGGGCTTTAAAGTGTAAAGGTAATGCATCTATACCCAAGCAAACAAACAGAGGGAAAAACAAGATCAGTCACAGACTAAGAGGAGTGCATTGCAGTCAATATGCTTTTTGGAATAAGGGCCTCAGAAACACTTTGCTGAGGCGGTAAGAAACATGAAGAACATTAAGGGAAGGGATATTTCAGACACTTGTGGAGTATTAAACATGGTTGCCTACATCTGTTCATTCACCATTAATGGATCAGTTAATTTCTAATCAGTTTGTTGACAATTATAAAGCATTGACAATTACAAGCATTTCTATCAGCAAATGCTTCTGAAAGAAATTAAAATTATTCATGGTCACATACAGTGGCTGTATCAAAGTATTTGTGAAAAAATATCAAAATATTAGATAAAACATGTATCATTTCAGTTTGCCTTTATTACTGCACTAATTTATTTCAGAGACAGCTGGAGGAAAATAAAACAAAATACATAAGAACAATCAAAGTGAAGTTTTTTTTTCTTTTGTGAGGTAGGAAAAAACTGAACGCCAGTGCCTTGAAGTTCCCCCCTGGATAAGAAATCTGAATGTTACCAGCTTGAATTATAATATTAATATCCCTTCCTATATAAACAGCTTGGTTTCCTCACCTGTGCTGGAAAGTAAATGGGAATCAGACTTCCTAACACTGGATCTGCACATAGAGAAGGAAGAGGGGCCATTTCCGATGAGGTACCATATGCTCTCACTCCTGCTATAGGCTACACTGGCTTAGCCCAGTACTGTGATTAGAACCCGTCTAGCCTGTGCCTTTAAATACAGCTCCGCTTTAGGAACAGCAGGAAGAAAACTGTATTTGTCTAGGACATGTTTTCCCCTGCCAAATATGCAAGCGATCAAAACAAAATGTCACAATTTGTCTTTCATTTAATGATGAATGTTTGCTCTGATATTTGTTCGCTTTTCCAGAACTGTCCTAATTAAACTGCTGTAATCTATGTTTTCATACCAAACATGGTAATTTTATTATTCAGAAGACATAGAGCTGGAACACATTCTGCACTTCTAAGTGAGAGGGTATATGAAAACTTATTTCATAATTTTTTGAGTCACATAAAAAGAAATAATTGTGTTTATTACAGAATTTACTCCATCTGAATATGCTGCTGTTTTGTCTCCAGCTGAAAAAAAAAATCACAGTAGTATATGAATCACAGTAACATGATTCTTTCTCTGTTGTTTGACAGTTACTTGCTAGAAAATTTCAATCCAAATTGCAAAGTAAATGAAGGAAAGGAATTGCAAAGGAAATGAAGACCATTACAATGACAGGAAAATTTCTATTTCCCTTTTTAGCTTTATAGGGGTTGACCAGATCAAACCTTGCATATCAAGGCAAGAGTGAATGTCAAAGAAACATCTTCATCATTGCTGCATCACTTAAAAGAAGACATTAATCTCTGGGAACAGTAACAGCCCAAAATCCATCTGAGCCTGCCCATGTCAGACTCTTCTTTTTTCTGACTGATGCCTGGATCCAGGAAAATGCCACAGCACAAGTCTGATTTCAACCACAACCCTTTGAAATGGGATTCCTCAGTTGTTTTTCATTTAGCACACCTTGCTATTAGGGACCCTGTTTCTCCTCTGGCCATTATGAAGACTTCAGGTTTCTCTGTGACAGATGCTATGCTAATGGCATCATTGCTGTGGTACATAGCACTTGGGCATATCTCATCATGTGGCATAAAAGTGGCCTTATTCAGCTGCTAGCCCTCAGCCCTTCCTGTCCTGTCTTTGACCTTTGCATATCCGTAGAGACACCCTCATAAACCACAGCTCTACACAGATACACCTGTCTGCATGGTGTACCTCAGCTCTGCACCAGCTCCAGCACAAGAGATGGTGTTGCCCTGGAGTGTGACCGAATTGCTGTGGTGGGGCCACTGCCCTCAGTCACTGAATGACCAAATGCATTCTGTTGGTAAGTGCTTTGAAGACTCACTGTGCCTGCATGCAGCCTTGCTTTAATGTGCAAAGGATACCTCAAGGAGTATACCAGATCAGATCATCTCACCACACATGCTATTGGGAGCTTTGCAAATGAAGTTATGGTATGATGTTGGCACGAGGCACTACCCACACATAGATAAGCCATTTGTGAAAAATAATGTGATTTCAATGTAAATGGTTCAAAATCTGATTGACACTATCCGAGAGAGATGGATAGCTTGTGCTGAGGCAACAAAGTACCTCAGAAAGAGATACTCTTCTGAGTGTAGCAGCAAACTTGCCCCACAGTGAGCATTGTGTTTGTGGACCATATAGTTGCAGTGGTTGTTTAAGGCTAGTCAGTCAAAACCCTTGGCCACAACTCACGGGAAACTGCTGTACAACGGTTCGTCCAGTGCTACTCCCTTTTCCACTTTTCTCTTGTCAAACTACCTCATAGGGCTGTTCTTCTGTGGTCTGCTCACTTTGTCCTTATCAGCCACACATCCTCTAGCACTTACCTTGGGACAATAGTTTCCAGCAGTACTACTGTTTCGCTTGCAATGTTCTTCAGACTCAACTCCAATGTCTGGTTGTCTTCTATCTTCTCTCAGCAATCTGAGTCATTGAGCTTGAAAATTGATGTAGTTAATTAGTGATTCCCTCCTCACCCAAAGATAGCTGTGATGGATGTGTATTTGTATGCCTGAAATGTGCAGCTGCTGTGTGTTGGCATGTTGATATTGATGTACTTGCAAGAGTTTTTCTTACACCATACAGCTTTCTTATTTTGGAAATATCCTCCATATTTCTGTCCTTACAGTGAGTGCGAGTGGGTGAGCTTTTTTTTTTTTTCTTTTTAGCAGAACTTAAAATAGCTTTTCCATGAAAATAATCAAGCATTATATATATTCACACAGCATATATTTACAAGAAAAGCTTTCATAATTATTTTTCCTTTTTCTGTGGTGTGGTCTGTCTTTAATGACTTGTTTTATGGTAGAAGAAGAACAGCTAGCAGTGTATCTACCCTGAGGGAAAAGTGAAGGAGTTTGCAGAAACTTGTTATCCATTGCAAGGTAGATGACATTTTCAGTTCTCTCTGTCTACCTATATGAAGCTGTAAAAGCTTTCTCTGTTGAACATGCAGTATTTCCTCAGAGAAACTGTGAAGGGTAGTATGAAGGGTCTCCGTCTAACCCATATGTGAGTATCGAAGGTAAAAGACTTGCTCCCAGTACACAGAAGGAACCAGAGCAAGAAAACAGCTTTGCTGTACATATGGCACATCCCAAGACTTTCTGAGTGTGCATGTACAGCTACAGTACAACATAGTGCTGCTCCAGTCCAAAAAAATCAGATAAGCATTTTACTCCTTTGCTGCTCTATTAATCAGATCCCTGGTCCATAGCAGAGCTAAACAACTTGGATTTGGTGCCTCACACTGTCACAAAGTCAACTCTAGCTTATGGGTCTTTCTCCTGCAGTCCTCAGTTAACTGCAGATATACTCCAGTAGTGCTTCCCACTTCCACCTTCCTCTGCACCCAAAAAGACAGTCAAACCTCATCATCACCTGCATCCTGGCTAAGCAAGCTTGTACCACTTTGCAGTCACAACTCAAAAGAGTGTGTGTACGAGAAAAATTGGCTTCCCAGAGTTAATGGGTCATTGACTGTCCTTATTTGTGCACTCTCAGTCTATCCATTACATTTCTTATTAGAGTGTCTCTGCTGAGACAACCAGAGAAATATGAAGCCCCCTGTAACCTCTTTAATCAAGTTTTGGTGCAGTATCAGTATGGTCCAGCAGATCTCTATGAAGCTTTTAATTTTCACTGCTCTTTTCATCTACTTTCTGGGTATGGGCTGAGAGAAGCATTTCTCATCTCTCCACAGAGGTAGTCTGGAATTAGACTGTCAGTGATGGTCTTGTGTGTGCTCTGGCAATGTAATTTAGCAGGTCATCAGTCTATAATGAAGGCTTAGGTCCCTCCTGGCATTTTCATTCAGGATGGCTGAGTGCTTTGCCTCCTTTTTTTACTGCATGATTTCCAGATAATTGTTCCAACTTACACATAATTACATTAGATCTGCTATTGAAATGCCATACAGTGCTTGGAGTTTTTTCTTTTATTTAAAAGCATGCTGCTGTTATCAAACTTGAAAGAACATTTAGATGTGAGACATTTCACAACAATTGTAGACTTTCAGTATAAGTTGCCCCATTATACTTTACTCACTGCATAACCTAAAGCACAAGCCTGTACCACTCACAGCCCTGAAATTCTTCTGCAGTGAGGAAAGGCTTAGCAGGAGAGAATGAAGCAGGAGGGTAAACACTTGACCTTTTTTGTCTTAGCTCTTATTACTTACATTCAGGTAAGCACACTTCAGGCTAAAGATGTGAGTGTCAGTGTGGTAACTTTACTAAAGGTAAGAACTCTTGGGCTTGAAAGATGTTGCTTTCTCTTTTGAAAGCACTTCATTTCACAAAATAATTATGAATTGTACTAGGCTCATGGATCCTTATGGCACAAAGATAATGGTTTTAAGCCCCTGAAACAATGCTGATCTTCTCTCAAACTTGGAGGCTTTTCCAACTCTCCTATTGCTCCAGTCTTATTTCAAGCATCACACTATTAATTTGCAGAATAGTTTTTTCTTAGAGCTGAAGTTATTTTTTGGGTTTTGTTAATTATTTATTTTTCTGTCTACTCCTATTTTTTTAAATGTTAATTTTCCTTAAACAGATAATTTTCTCCAAGAGTAATTTCACTATTTGGATTTCCTTGTGTGCTGCTGGACACCAGAACAAGCCAGAAAAGCTGAGCAGTGTCCCTGTGAGAGTTTTAACATTTAGCACTCTCTGAATTGCTTATCAAGAACTGAGGTCTCAGCCCATGTGAGATTAGACAAATGGTATTAAAAAACATTCAGACTGACCTATAGATGAAATACAGAAGTACTTTATGACTTGTCAGTTGGAGGAAGAAGCATTAGAAGTGATGGTTCTTTTGTATGTTTTGACTGGTTACAGTCAAACTGGGCAGGTGCCAAATGCAAAATTTTTGATAGGGCTGATAGCTCTGCAGTTTAATAAAATTGTCTGATATGTCTCATGCTTAGGCCCCGTTTTCACTTGTTTATTATGTTGCCAGCATTCTACCACCTGAAGTGCCCTGACTGTCATGCCTGTGCAGGTGAAATTATGAAGAAGCTTTGTTTATCCTTTTGATTGACATAAAATTTGTGTTGAGAATATGTCATTTGTTCTTCTTGTGAAATCTTCAAGTCTCCCCACTTACAGCTTGTTGAAAACCAATCTTGTATGTGCTTGAGAGGCACTTGCTACAGTTTGATTTTCCCTGTCTTGCTGTTTTCAAGTGTAGATGCTCAGAATCTTTAAGGCATTCTGTGCCATCAGTGCTTTTAAATGGACTATAAATGATGCATAAAGTGATCAAGGGCCTCTAGCACATTCTAGATGGGACCAGAGCTTTGGTCTTCAATGCTCCTTCTGAACCACTGAAGCAATGTCAGCCAAACCTTCCCACCCTACACATCATGCAAGACTAAAGGATGGGGCAGCAATGTAGTCTTACTTCCAAGGCTTCAAAGAGCTCAGTTCCTATTGCAAATCTATGAGCTGTTCCAACAAATATGGACCTTTGCAATCTCTTTGATGTCTTTCTGATGATCAGAGTAGCTGTTTGGAAGAAACTGTAAGGCATATGGCCAATATCTTTTTTTCCAAGTAAAATTGGATAAAGGGTCTGTGGGAGGAGCTGTACTGCCAAAATCCTTCAAAAGTCTGTGTGAGAGGCTTTAGCATTGCTCTCTCCCACTGCATCAGTGTTAATCTATATGAATAGCACTGTGATCTATCCTAAGAAAGAGGAAACCCCCAACATATTTATTAGTTTTTCTTCAGATACTACAAAACTTAATTTGAAATCCTCTATTTTCACAAAATTAACAAAATTTAAATGTCTCATTTCCTCCCCTCTCTGCCTGTCTCTAACTGATGCTCACACTGTGACCACCACTACATTTTACTCAGTAGAATTCATGACATTTTATGCATTTGCAGCCAGATGAATCTCCATGGTACAAAGGAGCAGTTTGTTTCAGAATCTCTTAAGAAGCATATTACAGAAATTGCTCTTGGGATGCAAGATGCACAAGATAGAAAAGGAAGTTCTCAGTGTTCAAGGGCTTGGAGGACAATGCCGTCTATCCAAATTAGACTCTTTGTTTGATATTGAAATAGCTTTCATGTGTGACAAGAGAGAATTAGTCATCTTCCTTTAAAATGAATTAATTGCTGGCCACTTGCTGTTCTAGCTGTCATGAACTGTCCTCTGTTTTGATTTAAAGAAACCTGAAAACCAACAAAACAAAATATATCTGGCTTTGGACTGTTGGAGCTTAAAAATTAATGATCCAGGTGAATAACCTCTTGTTTTTTCAATGCCGTGGAAGCAACATCAGTCACTCCCTGATGCCAGATGTTATTGTTAGATACATATTTTTTGGCAAGTTCATCGTCGTAGAGGACTTCAGGGCTCCGCTGTGGAATACTAGAGCTGTAACACATAGTGACAATCCACCTAGAACAATTTTCTGCCATACTTAGCTCATATTTGGGTAAAACTTGAGCTCAAAGAAGGGTGGAGCAGGTAGAAGTTTCAGTGCCAGTATTCCATGACTTCAGTGAAGGAGATGAGTCCTCCCTCTTTGCAGATCTGATGTTGCTGTGGCCAACCTAAGGCATCCTCCTTATAGGTGCTACTAATATTTTACACTGTCTGGGTTTCTCTGCCGAGTCTTTAAATATTAAGAATGGCGACATAATGCTTGAATGTAAAATTGTCCTGTGTTAACCAGACAAAGCCAGCTATTTTCTACAGTTCTGCCAGAGAGAAGCAAGAAATCACTTTCATGTATAAAGCAGGTGAAAATGAGGAGGACTTAACGTGACTTCATGTAAGAATCAACTGCTAGCTCATGAAGAACACAGTAACTAGCCTTTGTTTCTCTTCCCCACAAATAACCCTCATACTCCAATATTAAGACAAAAGAGTTAATTTAAATTAGTAATTTAAATTATTTAATTAGAGAAAATCTAAATAATTGAAGGTAGTTTGGAAGTGGTAAAACATAGTAGCTATGCACTGCTCCAGAGTTGGGGCTGTGCATCTCACAACTTACAGGGAAGGGTGAGAAGTGAATGTACTCCTTATTTGCAGTTGGTCAGGCACAACAAATGATCTTTCAATAACTCCAAGAGCTGGCAAGCTCCTTCAACCATTGGATATTTATGATGCTGCTGTGAGCATGTGCTGACACTCTCCTGGTTCTCCAACACAGAATCATTTTTAAACAGACGGTAAAGCAAAAAGGCAAAGGAAGAAGATGCAGAAAGAAAATCACACACAGCGGAAAGAAGACATAAAGTATAGTACCCAGGTGCTCTTCCATATGTAGGGGAATCTGGTGGCTGTGGCTATATATCTGAGGAGGAGAGCCCCAGGAAAGTATAGCCTAGCAGCCATGAGGATAATCTAAATCACTGCTTCAGTCTCTCCATGCTTTGTCATGATTTTCCCTTGTTTGAGCTATTTTTAAGGCTCTCAAAAGAGGAAGGGGATGACAATAGACAATTCCTTCATTGTTTTGCTCACTATTTAATTATAGTTTCTGCCACAGCTGTTTTGGTTCATTCTTTTTCAGAATACTTCTCTTGTTTACCAGACATGATTTCAGTATGTTTCTTTGTGCTGTGTTTGGGACAATTTGTCTTGAACCTGAGCTTCCCTCGGAACAGCAGGAGCAGCTGCAGCAGAGCTCAGCAGCAGCTGGCTGCTTGAATAGTCACCCATCTTCCCAGCAAGATTTTGAAGCTATGGAGGTGTTGTTATCAGTATCCCACCTAGCAAGCAAGAAGGCCAGTTGGGTTACCTCTGCAAGGTGGTTGTTGGAGGGTGGCTCATCTAGATCCACTCTGAGGGTAAAAGTCTCAAGCAATATGGGTCCTTGCAGCCGAATTCTTTGAGGCTAGTGAAAGTCACTGGCACTGTGGGCAGTAACACAAGAACATTTCTGCAGGGTTGAGCCCTTATTTCTTCACAACAGAAGTCACTGCTAGCAGTGTAAGGGGATATTTTATCAAGTCCAAGCTCTTCCCCTTCAACCCACACACTTTGGCAAGCTCTGTGCATCAGCAAAGAGGGAAATTGATTCTGGTACTAAGAAAGACATTAAAATAAAAAATCAACACCATGTAATTTTCAGCAGATCCAACCAATAGCCAGCATCCTGCATTGCATCAAAAGCAATACCATGGAGTCCAATATTGGAACATTAATACTAGCTGAATACTATGCCTTAGGACTTAGGTTGTTTTCTGTTTGCTGTTTTATTATTTCCTGTATTGTTTATTTTACTAAGGAGACAACAGGATGATGTCCAGTTTGCCCTACTTTTCATTCATTTTCATAAGTAGCACAGTATTTATTACAGTGACAATGCAGGAGGCAAGAAAAGATCCCTCCTGAGCCTCAGAGCCCCTCTTTCTCCCCGCAAACATAATGTAACAACTGGTCTATCTCTGTCTTAACTTTCATTAGGTTTTGTGCCTGTGCTTAGACCAAAAAAATGTTATTCTATAACTTTCCTTTTCTGAAAGCAAGACTTTCCCACTTCCATATTAAACATGTGTGTGTTCAGTCACTTTAATGTATTGTTTAACCTTCTTGCTCTTTTATATATGTAACAATGCTTTTATATATAGGTATGAATACAGATCTTTTCTCCGTCGCCTCTGGGTTTAACATGCTTCTTATTCTTCTCTCTGAAAAGATAAACAAATCAAGTTGTTCTCCTTTTTTCCCCAGAAGACAAACTACCTGTTGCTTTATGCATCTGAACAGTGTTGCTCTGCACCTGTTTAAACTGCAACTCAAATCCTTGAATATTTTTCATATTTTACTCATTTCTCCAGCCTTTTGTACAATAGTTCTATGATTTTTTATGTCCTTCTTCATTAAAAAGTAGTTAAATCCAAGCAAATAGAAGAAATATTTGCAGTTAGTCACTATATAGGTCTTTTCAGCAGCAGGTGACTAAATTAGCTTCCCTCATTTCTAATAATGCTCTGTCTTCAGTGAAGAACTTGCAGACCTACTTTCACATGTTCTTCCACGTAATATAAATTAATCTTCTTAGTCTTTGGGATTTTATTTTTAATGACCAAATTTTCTGAAATAGTTTCAGCAATTACAAGATCAATAAGAATATCATGCAGTCTGTTGGTTTTCTTGGCTATTTGGTGGAGAAATCTGCCATCCATCCCATCTAGAAGTAATTTAGGCTTTCATTACTCATCACACTTATTCTGCATTCTTTATTTAGGATATTGAAATGTCCTTTAATAATGTGATTATTAGTAAAACTCTCTTTTCTAATAATATGATTTAAACATCTATAAGAACCAGACCTTGTAATGAAATTATACAGTGGTTTCTCAGCCCAGTAAAACCTCTTTTTTTTTTTTGTCCCAGTGAGACTGAGATAGATACTTATGTGCCCATGCCATTGTTTCTACCTTTACATTTTCATGCTCAGTTCCTTTGTTGATGCACCCCACTGCCTTTAGCTTCATATCTGACTTTCTGCAGACTGCTTTTCCTCAATAAATCTGCTCTAAATGTGGCTGCTATTTTACGACATGCTGTTATTGCATATACTGTCTTGATTTCACATCCTGTTCCAATAGTTTGACCTTGCCCAGACTGTTTGCCAGGCCTCCTGCATTAGCGAGTGATGGGAGAGTGGTTTCTTACCAGCCACAGTCGGTAATCCATCTGAGACAGAAACAGTTCCCTAGAAGTGCCATCAGCTGTTTGACTTTTGTCTCTATCATTGTGAGTTTTCTCCCTCATACCCCATCAGCTGTAGCCATGTTTTTGATTACCTCATTTGTTCTTCCTGAGGACCAAAACCCCACCCTGTTTCCCCCTGCATTTTTTTTCTGGTCTAGAGTCCTTTCTATGAGGCATACCACCCTCATTTTGTAGCAACTAAGGATTTCATACAGCAAGCTGCATCCTCCTTCCATGACTGCCTTCCTGCAGCTGGTTTCTCCCAGACATTTTCAGATCTGCTTTTCTCAGTCTGCTTTGCAAGAAAAGCATGAAACTTGGTAGGCTGAACATGAAGGTGTCCCACTTTGCAGGTAATGCAAGAACATTTTGGAGTTCAGTATAGAAGTATTAACAAAAAATGATGTGACTGTCTTAAACACCAAGTGACAAACAAAATCCCTTTTGTGCAACAACTACATCAGTGGAAACTAATTTCTTCAGAAGTGTCTTTTATCCAGATTATTTATTTTAGACCCTAGCCTACCAAGATTCAATGCCAATTTAGCTTCTTTTTGGACTATTGGAAATTATTGCTTATAAAATGACAGTCAATTATATCAGGAGTGTGCCATCGGTGAAGAATGAGCATATACAAAATTCTAGTTGTACTGCTTTGTTCCCTGCAGTGTTGGTTAAGACCATGTCTTAGGTTGAACTCCTGCCTCTGATCACAAGGTGTGCCAATCCAAGATTAAACTGTGTTGTGCAAAAACCAGTTTGCAAGTGCCATCACTCTTCTGGTTTAATAAGCTAAGCCAACAACTGGAAGGGATATAGTATTATGGCAGCGAATGAAAGTTTTTCCAGGAAAAAAAGGATGCTGATGGCATTTTGCATTGAAGCACAAGCATATTATGTTATGGAAATGCAGACAGTGAAGACAATCAACAAAATCCCTCTGAGCTGGTCAGTAGCTATTTTGCGAAGCAGCTTTGAACCCAAGCTGGTAGTACCACATAATAAAATGAGAATATCATCAGTAATTCAACAGAAAGTGTATCTAACAGACACAACTGTTAAATTGGAATTGGCCTTTGACTTTCATGGCCAAAAGAAGGAGTTAAGCGGGCAAGAAAACAAGGCCCTGCTGAGAATGTGCAGGACAGGATGACACAAGTTACAGTTTTTGAGCTAGTTTGCAAAGTAGACATCTGTCAGTCCAGGCCAAATCCAAAGAAAATCCTGAATCCTCAGCTGTCCTACGTGCACAGCAGATGAAAACAATCTTTGAGCAAGAATCCAGGCCAACCCTGCAGCAAAGACCCACCCTGAACTAAAGCAACACAGAGGGAGAGGGGAGAAGTAGTGAGCAGAGAATATAAAGGTAAGTTTGCAGACCTGAAGCTCGAATCATGAACAAAAAAATTGAAAATCACTCCCTTAAGACAGCACTCCTGCAGAATATTAACATGATACATTGACATTTTGCCCCCCATTTTAGGCATTGTTACACGCTGTAGATGGGTGAGAGGTGTTATGTAGGCACACCAGTGACACGTTGTGTTTGGGGAGCCAGGAGGGGTGCACGCTGGATTGATGCCAGAACAGGAGAGGGATATGTGTGTTGCTAGCCCTTTTCTCACCTGCTCAACTCATCAAACACAGACGAACTTTAAGGAGAAGGTAAGAGCAGCAAAGCTAATGGAACAGGGTGACTGTAGACTCTTAAAGCTGTTTTGTCCTATGAGTCCTCTGTAGGAGAATATTAGTTGACCAACCCTGAGATTCAGGCCAGAGTCTCAGGGGAGAACTTGCACACAGCTTTTTTTTGGAAGAAAAGAATGCTTTAAATACTGCTCATGTTACAGAGAGCAAATAATCAGTTGCTGACGTTGATGCAAGGCAGTATTGCAGCTGGTTGGAAACTAAAGAGCTTCAGACAAACTGCTTCAGTTTCCAGTGCACCCTACTGCACCAGGAGGATGTAGCTGAGCTGTCTTGAACCAGGTGTGGTATGGGAAAAGCAATGGATAGTCTCTGCTCGTGATAGATTCAGTATACCATAGTTCTTCTTTATTTCCTATACTTACCAAATTGCGCTACCTTTCTTTTTCCCCGCCCTTGCCATCAAGGGAAGTATTTCTTTCTCTATTTAAGTAATGAAAAATGAGTTTATGCTTCATATAAAAATATCTGGTTTTTTCAGGTCTTTCTTCATGAGCAGAAATATTCACCTGCACTAGGTGTTCACCTACACTAACTTCAAATGTCTAAAATTTAGCTATCAGAGTTTGAACCAGTACCAAAGACATCCATTATCTCTTATACAACAAGGAGGCACAACTGGATGTGTTTTTTTTGTACTGATGGAGATGCTGGTCTTCTGATAAGACAGACAGCTCTTTTCTGGGATTGGTGGGATCTTTACCCAGTAGAAACTTATGAACCTCCCCAAAATCTATGTCCTTCTTTCTTAATAACACTATTTAGCAGTGGCATAATTCTAGGGGAGTAGCTATGGACCTTGCACAAGCTAACTGCAACACATACAATCATTACAACAAGAGTAAAAATAGGTAATAAGTTTCCACAGGGCCTATTAATTTGTTGGGGTTTTTTTAGTAATTTTTTTTTAATTTTGAATCAGTGCAGTACCTAGTCTGTATTAATTTGTATATTGGAGTGTTCTGTGCTGGGCATAGGGGTCTTTCATTATCCATCTCTACTCTGATGTCCTCTTTATCATGAAAGTTTCTGCAGTTAATCCTCATGCATGTCTTTTTATGATGGCTATCCTTTCCTTGCCATGAGTGGACTGGACTGACCTGTTTCTTCAGACTGTTAGTTCAACTTTTTGGACTTTTATGGTTAAATCCTCATTCCCTTTAATTGTGTCAGCTTGTCATTAAGTCTCTTTTCCAGCTAGTTTAATAGTGAAGGAAGCTTTATTTACAGCCCTTCCTTCACCAATAAAATGGGGAGATTCCAGGCATCTTAGTGTCTATCACTCTACATTTCAACAGCAACAGTATGTTGTATGGTAACAAGCTGCTCCCTGGAGTTGTGAAGGGGGAAAAGCTAGCAGAGATACATGGCTAAGCTAAGTGAGAATACACAAACCACATCCTGGACTCATTATTACATGCACCTCTAAAATGTTGTGACGTAGTTTTCTTGAGTTTTCCTAAGCACCTAGACTTGAGTCTCGGTTTGTAGCACATAATAGTTAATGGAAGTCAAAGTTTTTTCCAGCAGGCCAGGAGCAGCCTGGTGCCCTGCTGCAAGGCACTCCCATGGATCCCTTTCCCAGTCTTTGTACCGGCGGCATAATTTAATCATTTTATGCTCTTTCAGTGACTCAGATATGCTCCCTACGTTTGACAATCTCTACTGAGGTTTTCTGTTCACACCGTGGTCCCTGCAAGGAGAAGCAGTACATAAGGGGCTTCAGTGTAGCTAGACTTGTTTTAGGAGGAGGGAATTCCTGATAACTGCCATGGGTATATGCCAGGGCTGATGTGTTGGCTTATTTTAATGGACCTGATTCTCAGAAGTGGAACAAAACAAATATGTGCATAATTAGGGAATAAAATTACCTGGGGTTCATTCACAGTTACTTGTGAGTAATAGTATCTAATCAGACATTGCTCCGGGGACATGTCTGCACTGGTACTCCCAATTAGGAAGTCATCACAAAGCGTGCACGCACATTTCTGAAAAACTCAGTTCTGTAGTAAACAGAGTTGGTGTTGCTTTCTGGCATTGCATGCAAAGTTCTGAAGAAAAACTAGTTGCATTGTGCTTTGAGCATGTGAACTCATGAGGTTCAGTAATGAAGGTGCCCAAGCTTATAATTTTACTAATATTAGCATTTTCTATTAACAGCATTGTTTGCTGCTGTTAGTGCAATGCAGCCCTGTTATTCACAATATTTACTTAACTGCTATTTGGTTTCAGTGAAACTTAAGCAGATATTTGAATGTAAACTGTTCCAAAAGTGTGGAGTCTCACTGTGAACAAAAAGAATATGCAAGAATATTTCAGGGCATTCAAACCAACCTGAAGCAAAGTGCTGGAAAGGTGTGTCTTTGCTGGAGCAATACAAGACTTTCTTGTAAGGTAGGATTTTAATTACAATCCCATGCTCAGTGTTTTGAGCGGTCACAGGCATCTATCTCGTGCGTGGTTATTTTCTGTGTAATTCAGCCATTCTCTATATTCACCCTCCTGGAAGCTACAGGGACCATGATTTCCTTCAAGTTGAGCCAAGTAGGCAGATCTCAAAGTGAAGAAAGCAGAATCCTTATGAGGATATGCTTTGTGTGAAAACATGCTTTTGACAATTCTTTTCTCCACAAAAGGAGTTATCATAATTAATGTAGAAAACATTTTAAAGAGTGGAGAGATAATGCTAATCTCCTTTGATGTTTGCAAAACAAATTGATGAGAAACCAGATGAGGAAGATGAACTCAAGTCTAGTGCTCTGTGGAAG
Organism: Anabacerthia variegaticeps; assembly: GCA_035583185.1. NCBI lineage: Eukaryota > Metazoa > Chordata > Aves > Passeriformes > Furnariidae > Anabacerthia > Anabacerthia variegaticeps. The sequence goes on from JAWWEW010000001.1 coordinate 54,693,117, forward strand.
GACTGGGTAGTTTCCAATACAGTTTTTAAACCATCCAAGATAAAAAGACATCTGATGAGATCATTCTGGCCTCATAGTGTCATCCTGAAGCTCAGACACATGTGTGATATGGTCTTTGTCTCTTTTCCTGTAGTCCACTGATTTTGTACTGTCACAGGAAGATCTCTATTTGGGCTTGAATGCCCTTAGCGTTTGCCTTCCTGAATATTTGATCATGGTACTAGACTAAAAAATTATCCTAATTGATGCTTGCCTGTCCCTGGAATGCTGTTAGCTCAGTGCAGCGTGCAGGGATTTGTGTGCTAGTAGATTTGCTATATAAGAAGCATTTAACTCTCTATGTTCCATAAGGCTATGGATTTCCTTGTTATGCATAGGAGCTGTCATGCTGGATCAGAGCTGAGGTGATTTGTTGGCTGAATGCTACTGGAGCCAGAAGCAACATTCACATTAGAATTGCAATTAAAAATCGGAAGAGATGTAGGATATACACTTTTAACAGGGAGGGTGATTCATCACTGGGAAGGAACTAGCCTTGAAAGCAGCGAATTTTTCATTTGTGTTTGCAAATTAGAACTGGAGGTCTTCCTGGAAGATATGCTGTAGCCAAAACCAGGTTATTGAGTTCAGTACAAAGATAGCAGGATGAAATTAGATGACATATGCTAGAAGAACAGGCTACATGAAGAGACAATTTTTTTCAGCTCATTTGTCCTACATACAGAAGAACAAAGTCCCTAGAGCAGAAAAGACTAGCTTTCTCAGCAGGTCAAGGGCCACCTCTGACTTCTCCTCCAATCATCTGAAGCTGAGAAGGTGTCATGCTGCTGGCTTGATGCTTGCCTTTGATAGAAACCATTGGCACAGCACTGATTCAGTGCTGAAAGTATGCATTTTTACTGAAGGCCTCGGTTTAGAAAATATAAGGTCATTTGCAAAACCAGCATATGTTTAGCAGGAGAGAAAAACCATGTGGCAGAGTGTATATGTGAGGAGTAAGACAGTTAGGAATATCAAATTCATAATTTCTAGTTCCTAGGAACTGTATCAGGAAAATTGTTCCAGGAAATACGATGAGCTGGGATTTGGTTTTTCTTGTGTCTCTGAAATGTTCAGTAAATTTGGAATACATTGCATCATACCATAACAGATCATTGTGTGTTGGGGCTGTAAGTAACACCTCTTTGTATCTGAATTTTACCATAGTCATCCTCTGTTGTTTTCTACCCTGGAAAGGGTCATATTTCATCTGTGGCAGTAAAATAAATATGTATGTTAATCAGGACCTGGATTAGGTCTCACTGAACTCATGAAGGACAACATCTGCAAGGTAGTGTTCCTTCATGCCCTTATGTGTTTTTTTCTGGGATGGCATAGACACTTTCATTTGGGTATCATTTTTCTTTCATGTTTCCTAGTCTTGCCTCTAATTTATCCTTCAAGATTTACACTCCTGGACAGCTACCAGTACACATCAAATTGCAAAGAAAAATCCCATAGCCCTCCATGTACTCCAGAATTTATATCTCACATAATTGGCAGATTAACGGGAACTGAAGAAAAGATCAGGTGTTTGCAGCAGCTTGAAGCACATACAGTTGCGAAAGCAGTAGCTCTTGTCTCAATAATTTACAGGCTTTGGCCAAAGTGGTAACAGCTAGCTGCCAAAAGCTTGCAAAATCAGCCTATGAAAGTACACGACCAATAGCACCGTGTTTCTCCAAGTTCCTGAGTATTGTCCCAATAGGATTCAGAATGGCTGTTGGGCTATAAAGGATGCGAAAGATAGCTTTGGCTGAAAGCAGCGTGCTGTGTCATCCAACTTGACCGTGCCATATCCTAGGAGCAAAATCCAGCATTGTGTGTTCACTGCTTATGTGCTGCACATGAAGAGGCTGATGACATGTCGGTATTACATTGCTTCATAGCTCTGTTCAGACACTGCCAGTGGGTCCTCTTCAAGACAATGTAAGGTATTGCTGCTGGGGATGATTCTCTCCAAACAACCCTTTCCACATGCAGCAGGTATGAGATATAAACCTTCCAACTATCTCCAGCAACTTTACCCCTGCAGCACTACCTTTGTGCCACACTCCATGACCTGCTACACACACTTTTCAGCTGCACGCTATAGCAAGACTACTCAGCTTGGCTGCATTTTCAACTTTTCTGATATTTTGCGCTGCCAAAGAATAATTTTTTCTGAGTGT
>JAWWEW010000001.1:54695426-54775562 GCA_035583185.1 Anabacerthia variegaticeps
GCAAGACTACTCAGCTTGGCTGCATTTTCAACTTTTCTGATATTTTGCGCTGCCAAAGAATAATTTTTTCTGAGTGTCACAGGCGTGGGACATTAAGATCAGCTGAGTGCTGCCTGGTTGTGGTCATTCTGCTCTACAGAGAGCTACATGGAGCAAGGATCCTTCTCTGGTCCTTTTTAAAGAGTTTCATGGACACAGACTAAGATATGTCAGGAGAAGGGCCAATATAGCAGCATATTCAGCAGAAGCTCCCTCATTGCAGAATGTTTGGAATGTAGTTAGAGAACATCTCGGGAAATGCTTAGACAGGAACTGGCCTGAAATTGTACACTTTTCTAGAATTTGGATATCTGACCTGAAGTTTCAAGGAAACATTTCTGCTGAAGTGGTGGCCACAGGTCTGATTGATCTAGTGGCATCCTTCTTTAGAAGATGATGTGATGCTCAAGTTCTCTCCTTGAGATAATGAGAAAAGCTGGTGCTGCTTCTTATAACTAACATGGTGAGATATCAATCTACTAGACTACAGCTTAAGTCCCAGGTTCAGTTTCTGCTGTGGCTCTGTAGGGTTCAAAGACAGCCCTGAGAAGGGAAGAAGTGACCTCTACTTCTCCTCCTAAAGATATGCCACCGTGCAGCAAAGACATCTTGATACTTAGAACTTTTCCTTAGACCAGTTCTAAGCTAAGGTGGTTATTAACAGGACAGAGAAGAGTCCTCTGCTGTAGGTCCCACAAAGTCTGAAAGCAAACTGGAAAGCTGGAACCATGAGCTTCAATCTGAGAGTGAGCCATCTCAGCCTGGTATAGCCTGCACTGTGAACGCATGTGCTCCTTCTGCCTTCAGCCTCATGGAAGGACAGTGTAAGAGTGCACACTGTACCTTCTCTGTTGACTGTAACCTTGCATTCAAGTGATAATGTTCTGAGAGATATGACTTTGAACCACCTCAGGTTGTCAAGGCAGGCCTGGTGCTCTAATGCTAAATGATGTGTAAGCAACAGCTAGAAATTGCCCAAAATATTCCCACTGCCTCCTGGCTTTTGCTAGAGGGGAAATAGCAGCATTTCCATTTCATTGGAAATGTGATGCTGTCTGTCCAGCAGATTTTGCGAGTGGTGGTCTTGTGGGACAGGTGCCATGTGAGGGAGTCTTGGTCTGGCTCATTTCCTGGGCTGTGTAGGCCTGGGCTCACTTAAACATGGATTAAAATTGTAGGCCCTATAAACTTTATTAAAAATAAGACACAGTTGGGAGTCAGGTAGCAGAGCACCTTCAGTCTGGCAGACTGCATCTCCCTTGAAGTACTGAAAGCACAGAAGGCCCCTTATGCCCTAATCCTAAGTAGCCACTTGCCTGCACTGATTTTCTGTAGAGAGAAAAGTGTTTGATCCGTGGGCTGACATTCTGTTGGGTTGTTGTTCTGAGCACTGAAAAATTCGTGCTTTAAAACTGGTCATTTTGAGTGAGGGTAAAATCTATTCAGCAGTAAGGATGTCAAAACATGAAAAATCAGAGAGAAATCAGAATGACACATTGAAGATGAACTCTGAAAATTTCTGTGCTCATGAAAAGGAAGATTACATCAAGAAGTTTTGCTTCTAGTCCCTCTGTCTTGCTGTTTTGCATGAAGACTGATTGAACTGGAGCATGCAGCAGTTCTCTCTGCTGTATTTCTTTCACACTAGCATTGGTCTATGTATGTATGATTTCTTGAAGATAGTGGCTTTTACCGAATTACTGAGCTAGTCTTTCAGACGGTATCCTGACTTCACGGGAATTTCACATACTGAGTTTGATGGTTGCGTTATCTTCTGTTACATTTTTCATAGCCCTGTCATGGCAACAAAGAGAGAGCAAGATTTTCTTTCAAGTCCCCCCTGTTTGTTATCCAGATGAAATGATGGCATGCCTCTGGTGTCTAATTGTAACTGCTTTATGAAACACCTTCCAAATGGGTGTGTCTAACCAGGTGTCTGCTCAGCTCCACTGTCTCACCCCTTTTTCCCTTTGGTGCACAAGCATGAAAAGGTAGTTTGTCTTAAACAGACCAATAAATAACCCCCCAAATAACAGGCCTTTGTCTATGTGCTCCACAGCATGGACACCAACACCTTGCCTCCAACATGAAACTCTTCTCTGTCCCACTTGCTCCTGTTTCTGTCCTGAGCTACAAGAGCTGCAAGCAGTAAGGAAAACACTGTTTAAGTATGAAAGGATTGCTGCAGACTCAGGTCTGGAATATGTCAGATTAGAAAAGGGAGGTAAACCACCCCTGCTGTCAGCAGTGCAATATACTTGCCTGTGAGATTATGTCTTTCTTCATGGTTTGTTTACAGCAATTTTGGCAGCTTATACTTAAGAGTCTTCACAGTGAGCTGCTTTATCCCTGATATTTATACTTTATTTTCCATTGCTTAATTTCTTCTCTTTCCTTCTGATTTTTACCTCCTGTGTGGCTGAAGCAATGCCTTTCCTTCTTTGAGAGCTAAACCCAAGGTATTTGGATTGGTGTTGGCTACACAAAACCACCGAGTTTCAAAACTGTTCATTGTACTAGTACAATTAATAAGAAGTTCCTGTGCGAGTTATTAAAAACTGATCACAACCTTCATTTCCTCTCCCAGGAAGCCTTTTTATAGGACATGAACTTTAAAACCTAGTTCTTAATGACGTGTTATAACCACGAGACAAGGATCTGGCTACTGTCACATTCAATTTATTTTAAGATTTCACATTATTAGTCAGGAAACATAGGTGCAGCTCGTGAACTAGAAATTTTATCTTGCATGCTGATGCTCCCAAGAGATTGCTTTTCTTTGGTGGATGCTTTGTTGTATATTGAAAGCCATTTTGAAAATTCATGCACAGAAAAATTTTCCATTATCGTGCGGTAATTCAGATCCATCAGATGATGTAAAATATGTAGATAACACAAGAAAATTGCACCAAATTAATTAATGCTAAATCTAACTGTAATTCCCAAGGTATTGCTAGACAAACATCATTACAGTAATGTGAACTGAATTTATTAAGAATGTTATCATCGTGGATTTCTCTGTTAAGAAAGGATGCACTTGCAAAGGCTGTTCTTCTTGTTGTTACTTTTGCACATGTAAAAGCAAATATGCAACACTTGAAAAGTTACATTGCCCTTTTAAATAAACTTCAGATGTTTGTCTATAAGTAGTCATTTATTATTTTGTGATAAATTGGTAATACCCTAGGGTCCTTCCAGAGTATTTATGCAAAACAGATAATCAGCCAAACAGGAATTTAGTTCTCTTTAACATTTATTTGCAGTAATTTCAAGAACAAATCTGCATTCTTTCCTGGCAGATGCTGCTTTTGAGTAACTTTCATTTTACTTTGTTTCCTCAAGTTTTTGGTACTCAGGACTAAAGCTTGTTTTATATTTTGAATTCTCTTTTACCATATAACCATTAAACAAATACTCAACAGTGGTATTTGTTCAATGATTTGGATTTTCTTTCACTAGAAAATTAATTATATCAGCTCTTCAGCAACAGACAACTTCTGTCTATAAAAATACCTTGCAATAATGTCTAGTATCAGCTCAATCTGGTATTATGTTGTAATGTTCCTGTTACTGCCTCCTTCTGCCACTGCCTTGCAGAGTTTCTGTGTTGCCTCTGTCTTGGAGTGATAACTTGACTCATGTTTCATGTCCCTAAGTACCAAATATACCAGGGTGGGGAAAAGGTGTGACTCAGAGCTGGCGAGACGAATGCTGTATGGGACAATGGCTTAAATACGTTTCAGCCTTCATCCTACCCTCACCGTGTCTTAAGGCTGCAGAGGGACTCAATCTCCTCATCTATTTTACATCATGACATGCATTCATGTATATGTATGTGAAGTGAAATTCAAAAATTCACATCCTGCAGAACAGGGGAACAAGAATAGCAGACTAATGTATTCCACTTAAACTTGGGAGTTATGGTGATCTGGATCACAAACTGATACCATTAATTGATGTCAATTTTTCCACACATTCTAAATTCAATGAGGGTCAACCAGTCACCTTAGACCATGCAAATTGGAGTGGTATTTACACTGACACCATTCCACAGTGCAATTTCACCCTGCAGTGTGACATCTCTCGCTATGCTCTGAAGCATAAACAAGTCTTTAAAAAATTAGTAGAGGGCTTGAACTGTGGACAGCCAGCCATGATCATCACAGGCTTGGCACTCTGAAGTGGAAATGCTGAAAGTCCTTGAGCACTTCTGAACTTTGTGTCCCATATGCCTTTGGACTTATGCTCTGCTTTCCCTCCTTCCACTGTAGTCCATTGTGGCCAATGGTACATGATGCTTCACGTGCACTACTTGACAGGATCATGTGCAAGTGGAGCAGGAAGAGATGGAATGACGTAAAGCTAAAATGGAAAGAAAGGATCAATTAGAGCACAGTCAGGAAATCAATGCACAATATTGATTAAAGACATAGGACTTAAGTACTGATGAGGAAGCAGCAGAGGAAAGAAACACCTACCTCTGAAAACAGTACAGAAAATAATCCTGTGGGATTTTGCCTTTCCAGACAGTAGTTCAGTAGAAGCTCAGTATTCTGTCTGCAGACAAGTCATGTTGGCAGAGAGAAAGCCTGATAGGTGTGTAGTCATATTCACCTCTGAGCTGAGCCAGAAATGTTCATCTGAAATCTAATTGATGTGAAGCAGAGAAAGAGCATGAAAAGGTGGGAGAGTGGCATTCCCAATCTCCTGAAAATATATGCTGTGAACTGGCAACAGATGGAGCCTCCAGCATCACCAGTCTTTCCAGGCAGGCTTGCTCACATTGCAGGCTTGTCAGGTGTTTAAAACTGTGCGAAAGACTCTGATGATGAGATTCTTAGCACCCACATGTAGCTTAAATACTCTTAAATTGAAAGCCATGCTTAAGTATCAGTAACGATTTCCCCAGAATATTGAATGTCTGTTCTTTCTGGCCTCTTCTAACACTGCACACATCCCTCATCTTGCTGCATACAAGATGTTTTTTGGGGAAAGGATGGATAAAGTGCCTGGATACATGAAAATACTTGCTATGTTTTGATACCACAGGCTTCCATTGAAGCAGTGTGTCTGAAGGTGACTGCACTCTGTACCTTGGTGGAAAATGGAAGATGAAAATGGATTGTCTGGCTAATGTTTAAAATCCAGCAGCTGGTATCCATCAATCCATCATTGTTGCTGCAATTGTTTCTGTAGTGCAACAGTGCAAGAATATGGAAGATGAATCTGGCCAGAAAACTCCATATGCACCCAAATTACAGATGACAGGTAAAGGAGAGACACTAAAGAAGAGACACTAAGCTCCTCTGGGCTCCATGGCAAAGCTGCTTCTCTTACACATGATGTTTTGCCCCCTTCCCTCATAAAAAATGAGTGAAAGGGACTAGCCTTTGCAAGGCCTCATTGTGAGCCGGAGGAAGGGATAATTTCAATCAATGTATGACTCATATATTTTTCGCCTCTTTTTATATTTTTTTAATGGGTTTAAATATTTAGAGCTTTGTTTGATTTACTGTCTGGCTTAAAGTTTATATTTCTATTAATTCCCAGCTAGAATCTCAATGGCTAGGATATTATTTTAATGAGCTATTATTTCTGAAATATCCCAGCCTTATGCCATAATGACACATCAACCTGATTCAGGGTGGTGAAATTGTTCTGTGAAGGATTGTCTACAGTATCGCTGAAAACTGTTCTGTAGGAATATTTAGGAGACAGCTACTCTCTGCAAGACATCTACTGAAGTCAAAAGTAATAATAAAAATCAAGCACATTTGTGCTTTTACAGTTTACATGAGTTGCGAGACAAATAACCTCTGACTGTGGCAGTGTGTGCTGTCTGGCTGCTGAGAGGGGCTGGTGGGACTTGGTCGTGCTGCTGGCAGTGGCACCTGCTCACCAAAGTGCTCAGGGATTCACTATCACCATGTTGTTCTGCTTGTCAGTAGACCATGTGTTTACAGAGCTATTGCATTTTTTTCCCTTTGAAAATGAGCCCTGCAGTGCCAAACAAAACAGAAGGAACAATGATTTGAAGTGTTTGCTGAAACCCAAACTTGCTTGGGACCGAAGTGGCAGGAGTGGGGCAGACAGTAGCAGGTTGTCATTCAGAGCAGTGTTTTTCTTCACATACTTGTGATTGTCCTGGAGGCATGTGCTAGCCTGTAGGAACTCAAAGTCTCCGAAAACATTTTGTGGATCAATTCTGGTTCAGAGATTTTCATCATGTGTTTTGTTATTCTTTTTCATGCTTGTAGTTCCAAAGCATGGAAGACACTTGAGAATACCCAGAATTTCTACTTCTGGGAAGCAGAAAAACAGTTTGTCTCAGGAGAGGAAACAGGACATAAGGACTGAAAACTTCACATCTGTGTCTTGAAATCAAATGGTGATCAGAAAGATGGGGATCTGTGCATGGGATGCAGCTGCCTTGTCCACTCTGGAAGCCCATCCTATCCCTGGGGTAACCTTCCCCGTATGATAGTTCTGCTTTTTCTCAGGAGGTCAGATTGCAGGGAAGGGAAGGGTGTGAGGGTGGCAGCATGAAAGCAACATCCCCTGAAATTTCACATCAGTCAACGTGAAAAAAACACATTATTTGATAACCTTTACACATCCTGGATATGCACATGCTCTTTGTATGCCATCTATAAGCTTGATGTGTCTGTATCTGAACCTGTCAGCCTGGCATCTCCCTGTAGTCAGTAAAAAAGGAGAAGTAAAATTTTTTGTGTCCAAAAACCTATGCTGAAGACAAGTCACAGAAGTAACATTCACTGAAATTTAAACTAGAGGAGTTACATTCTTCATTCCTCAACAATACAAACCTGGGGTACTTCTATTCTCTCTATGTTATGTGATCAAAGAGCAGTGGTGTTCACCAGTAAATACCCTGGATGTCTGAAATGTCTCCTGAGTTCATTTGATGGCCACTTTTTTGAGGCGGTCTTTCAGGTTCCCAGGCTGTGTGTCCCTGGGACATTTGGAGTAAAAAAAGGGTGTCAGGGGAGCAGTTCACCCCTGTCAGACTTGCATCCTTTTCAAGTAAGGTTTTGTAACTACCCAAGCTATTCCTGTGGGAACTGTAGTTATTGTAGCAGCTCTAGGTCAGCTTGTTAAACCTGTAGGCTCATTGCTTGTGGCATTTCTGGGCTTGAATAGATTGAAAAAGAAATAATGTTTTCAGAATAATTTAGATAGGGAAAAAGGTTGAGGAAAAAAGCTTTTTTTTTGTCTGTTTAGTTCTGTACTGGCAAAATTAAATTCTGGAAAGGGGATGCTAATTATCTTGTAAAGAAAAAAAGGAAAATGGTTCTTCATAGTTTCACAAAGCATTACTTTTTTATCATTTGTCTATGCAAAGGTCTTCAAAAGCAGTATGAATATATATGAAGAACAGAAAAGTCAGCGCAAAATAAAGAAGGCATAGCCTCTCCCAGTTCTGACTATGCTGTGGTCTCTGTCATGGTGCACTGGGTACTGCAGCAGCAGGACTTGGGCTCCCACAGGGTTTTGCTTTGCAGCCCTGGAGCAATTCGAACATCCCCTTGTCGCTCCCTTGGACAGTCCAGGCTCTCTGATCCCAGTTTGTAAACCCACATGCAAAGTGGTTCAGCTCCTGGTAACCAGGAGAAAAAGCTGGTAGCCTAGAGGCTTGCCCAGGCCATCATTCTGATATTCTGCATATGAAAGCATAATTCATAAAATCACAGCTTGGCTGTGTGACTTGTGGTTCTGATTCCAAAAACATAGCAGATGTGTTTGGGTGTGCTTCCCCACTCTAAATAAAGTTTCCTCCTATAAACTAAAGTCTACACGTAAACTACCATAAAATGTGCATAATATCCAGAGAGTCTATTATTTATTGTTTTCCCTTAGTGGTTCTCAGCAGTGAGAGGTGCTGGGCACAACGTTCCTTTTGCTCTCTGTTCTGATTGTGGAGACTGTGTGGTGGAGTCACACGGGGAGAGACAGAGCTTCATCTCCTGCTTGACATTGCCTGCTACAGTGGGTGCCACCTGCATGTCACTTCAACACAGCACTATCCTTCATAGCTCCTACCACCACTATGCCAGAGCTACTGTATCCGTATCCGTATCCGTATCCGTATCCGTATCCGTATCTGTATCTGTATCTGTAATGTCCTGGTGTCACATTAAAGAAAAGCTTGGTCCTTAGAAGCCTTTTCCTGGCAGAGGCACTGAAATGAAGGGAGAAAGGAGCGTTCTCTGCAGACTGCCAGCTGCCTCCTGTGCAGTGTCTTTTTATTGAATAGGAATAAATAGAACAAGGCCCAGATGGGCTGCTTATGATTGACAGGTGTCAGGATGTGTGTACAGCTTTGTCAGTTAAGCTGCTCCACATCAATTGAACGGCTAAATGGTTCGGTGTTCCACTTGTTTTGTCAATCTGAAATGCTTACTCAAATCAAGCTGGAAGATATAGATTCCAGTATTTAGCATTTTTAGCCACAGCTATTTTCCGTGTCATAGAATTTCAGACAGATTCTTAGTAAATGCTCTGGTATGCAGTTTGAGTTCATCTACGTGAACAGGAATATCAGTGTGAAGTGTATTCAGGAACTGCATGGGTATCATTCAACATTTTTATTGCCTCTGCAGGTGATTTAGGAAAAAGAAAAGCATTTTCAAACTGCATATGTCTTTCTAAAATCTGCATAAACAAATACACCAATATAGATCCCACTTCATGTTTGTTAGGATTGTCTCTTTGAGACTAACAACAAGCATTTAAATTAGACATACAAGGATGCCATTTTTTCAAGTGCTACTCAATCCTTGTTTGAAACTCTACTTTACCTCTAGCTGTACTAACAAATAAACATGTTTTTTTGGCCATGGGGCTTTGGTTTTATTTGGGTTTTTTTGTTGTTGTTGGTTTTTTTTGTGTTTTTGTTTTTGTTTGGTTGTTTTGTTTTGTGTGTTTTTTTTAATTATAATTCATTATTCCTATCTTTTAGAAAAAGCAGTTTTTCAGGTAGGTTACAAAAACAATTACATATATCATATTAGAAAGAGTGATTAGAGATCAGCGAACTCAGGTAAATATGGGTAAAGTCTGCAGGGACACTAACTTTGATGAGACATTCACAAGTAATGGCCCACAATTAGCCAATACCTTCCCCTGTGTGCCACATTCTGAAAGCCCAGGACTTTTTTTCCAGCCTAGATGTCTGTGTTGCATTTTTTCACATGACTTTTTTGTTAATTCCTTCCATTAAGCAAACAAAACACTGTAGTTGCTAACCTGAGTTGAAGCTGTTTTCTAGAAAGGAAGCATAGAGTTTCCCCTCTATGTTCTCAGAAGATCTCTTGCTGTCCACGTTCTCTGTTTGTGTGAGGTTATGTAAGTTTTTAGTAGATGTTGCTTGTGCTCAGCAAGGTAAATAAAATGTTGTATCAAAACCTTGTTTTTTCATTCAAGTCTCAAGGCACAAAACCAAGTAAACATTATTTTTCTTGTATGCAGCCAGTTCACAGGAGCTTCCCTGTGAAACACACCTGTATACTTAAGGCTAGAGAATAAATGTTCTGACTCAGAGTCCTAAGGAATAAATGGCTGTTTTTCCCACAGCAGGCAACTGCTGCCTTACAGCTCACCCAGGCCCTGTTTTCTCCATCAGCATGCTGCCAGACACATGTACAAATCATCTTCTATCTCATGTCTTAAGTTTTGTTTTTCTCTAACAATTTGGGTTTTTTTGCTAGTGATGGGTTTATTCTATGACTAGGAGAAAAATGTTTTACCTTCACCAGGGGTGACACAGCTTGCACAGTTACCCAAGTATCTCATTTAAACCTGTGTCTTCTTTCAGTTCTATGCAGATGCTATTTCTTTTGCAAAGAGAGAGAAAGATTCAGTGAACTGGGATGTGACTGAAATATTTCACTTCATAGAAATCAGGATTTATAATATCTTTGGCTAAATCTGGGTGGCATCTTCCTCTAGTATTTCTTGAACAGTTTCTGACTCTTGTGTTTCTTGATATGCCATGATTCTCCAAAGCATTTAGTTTTATGTCGATGAGTTCTTGTCTCTTATAGAAATGGGGACAAGCCAGATAGCCATAAATCTCATATACAAAACTGAGTCAGTTATTGAAAAGACATGTATAAAGCCTAAAAGCTGTTCCTAATTGCAGTGCAGTTCAAGAAAAATGTAATCCAAAAGCCTTCCTCCTCAAAAAGCAGCAACATAAAGTAACAAGCAGCAGAGAGCTCTTTGTTCTTTGTAACTACCACTTCACTCAGCTTCAAGTTGACAGGATATAATAATAAAGACAGGTTAATGTCATCTTGCATTTGGAGAGCTCTTTTGCTACAATGAAAGGATAGTTAGGTCACCTCATTCTCAATATTAAATTTTGGAAAGTCGCACAAGTTTCCATAAAGATTGGGGAAGAAGCATGCTAGATCAGCTTGAAATATCAGAAAAATAATTTGAAACCTAAGTCTCATCTAGCTTTTGATGAGATAAGTGTTATGCTTCCCAAAACTCACTTGACTATGCAGTGTTTGCCTCTGGCTGTTCTTTTTTGAGTTATTTCCATGACCATGTGTGATTTCACCTTTTTTCTTACATAAAAGAATAGTGATATTCAGGAGTTTCTCAAATATTTTTTTTTTTTCATGGAAAATTATTTATTTAAACATGGACATTTTATACCAAAAATTCACTGTGGTTGACATTTTAACCAGAAATTATGTAAAAAGAAGGGGGTTTATTTTGAAAAACAAACCCAAATCTATACACATGGTGATTTGAGTGTTTCTGTGTATTTGCATACAATCTTGTGGTGTCTCACTGAACTAATAGATTAGGCACTTCCATGTTCTCCAAGTCCCTTAGTGGCTTTTCTTTTTTCTTCTATTCCACCAAGATGAAACATTTCATACAAATTGTCAGACTCTCCATAGCACAGCCTCGCTGGTGATCTAGTTTAAAGATGACTCTAAATCTTTAGGAAGAATAGGAGACTAAGATGTTTGAATTAAAGTCTGCATAGAGTTTACTATAGCTTAAAATGATCATACAGTTGATATTGACTTGAAATAATCTATTTTCAGTGTTTTCACCAAGTAAACCATATGGAGACAGCAAACTCAGAGAAAAATAAATGCTATTGAATTCAGTGTAATGTTTCCATAATAAAAGCAGCTACCTAAAGATGTGAATTTCCCATGGGTTGAAAATTTTGGTGTTTCTGTTGACCCTAGAGAAATGCAGGAATTTGAAGCTCACTTGGGAGAAAAAATATTCTGGACAAATTTTATTGAAAATATAAGCTATCTTTTCTGAAACTATGCAACTTCCATCAACTCCACTGGGTTTTAGGTACATTTGAAAGTGAAACCAGTTTTATAAGCGTCAAATCTATGCTCAGAGGCCTACAAGAAAATATCCAGTTTTGAAAGTCTTGCTTATTACACTTTATAATGTTCCATGCTCATCTGAAACCATGAAGACTTCTGTAATAATGAGCCCCTTTGTTGCTCTGAAGATGATGAAGTTTGTTTCTGAGAAACACAGTACATGGAGCTGCTCCAAGCTACCATAGATCAGCCAGCTGGGATAATTTGGCTGTCTGAGTCCTATACGAGGATCTTCCAAAAGCCTTCAGCTCAATCCTTATTCCTAAACACATTCTAGGGTGGACTGCATATTGCATACCTGAAATGAGGTTGGCAGCAGCACAGCCTGGTAAGACTTACCTGTGCATCCAGTAGTATCCCAAAAGAATTGTCAATAGATTCTGTGTAGTGTTAAGTTTTTGTCTTGTCCTAGTTCAGCAAAATATAGGGAAAATACACAGGCTGACAAGAATGCTGAAGATTAAAGAGGTATTTGAAATAATTTGCAGAAATGGGCCTTGTAATGTTTTCTCCAGTCACAGTCATTTTAACAGTAAAAAGAGGTTTACAGTAAACGAGTAAATGTAGTTGTCAGTATGTAAGGTAAGTTTTACCATTAAGCTGGCAGTGACGATTAACAAGCCAAAATATTTTATGGTTCATTAATCCTGGATAGAAAACTTCCTTATGCAAATAACAACCCTTTAATCTTTTGCCCCAAACAAACTTCCTCTGAGATGATAGAATGTTTCAAACTAACTGAACCGTTACTTACTGATCCTGCATTTTAGCGAAGGTGTGGAGCAAATTTAGCAAACACTGTGCTTTTGAGAAGACAAACAGTAAATTTTATGTGCAGGTTCACTTTCCTGAGATTCCCAACCAGTTTTGCAGGCCTGGGGTGTGGGTATGTGCTTCAGAGCTTCTGGCTCTGCAGCTCCATGAAAGCTGAATGCCACAGCTTTGTCATTATCTGTAATACTGATGGTAGTTGGGAAAGAGTAGTCCAGGCAGGTGAATAGTAAATTTCCAAAGTGAGCTATAACATATTTGAAAAATAACCTTTTATTTCTCATACTATTAAAAAATAAAATAAGGTTTTATTTCCTAGTATTTTATTCATAAAGGTTTAGCATTTATCTGGTGCTGGCATGTCACTAATTAAATGTTTATCTGAGAGGGAAACATGATTAATATTTCTCCCCTGTAGTCAGAAATTTCCCACAAGGCAGTTTAATGCAGTTTTTGCAGAGCCATGCAAAATGGGTTCACAAAAAGACATCCAGCAACATGGAGGTTTGTTTTTCTCTTCTATAAGCAAAGGTGACTGTAAATATTTTCTTTACCTTGTTCAAGAAGTCTTTTTGGACAATACACTTGAGTTTTTCTTTACAGATATCATGCCTCAGCAGGATATGAGGCTACTTATCATGCAGCAGGGCAGGCAATAATTGCTCCTGTGTCAGCCACCGGGTAAACTGGAACAGAGTTGTGAAGAAGAACCTATCCAAACTTCCCTCTTTCTTCCACTTTCTCCCAGACCTTTCTTCTGCTTCTGATGTCAGACAAGAAGAGTGGGATGTCAAATGAGTTTTGTCCCAATTTAACCAGCACACTAAAATACAATTGTCCCCACCTGTGTCCTATTCACAGATGAAAAGAAAATAAATATCTTGTGGTTTTCTTCAAGTGGATGTCTCTTTGTCCTCCTTTGAAGTTATTCTGTGACACGTTACAAGTCCTAAATTAGTGTAATGAGTTGGAAACTTATAGCATTGTAATTTTGATTTGCCCCACACTAGCTGCAAGCTTCCCTCTGGGACAGGAAAAAAAAAAGATTTTCACTGAAAAGAAGAGCAAGTGCTCATTATATTTGAACTAGAAATCTATTATAGGAAGACATGCCATTAGGGAACAATGGCAATACATCAGATAGATCATTCCAAACCAGGAGAAGATGTGAAGACTGCACTGGGTACTGCTAAGCCCTTGCTTTCTTCAGGCAGCCCAGAAGCACAGGACTGCAGCAAATGGGAATTGAGTCTGCAGCATATTGCCTTAACTCTTTCTTGCCACCTAGCTTGTTCCTGGCAGGGTGAGAGAAATCCCAAAGAAGCAGTTGAGTAGTATGAATGGTGTGAAAATAGACATTTCATGAGGAGTTATGTTAGACCAGTATCAAGTGTAGCACAGAAATAAAGCCCTTGTCTCAAAGGTCACTTCCAACCTGAACTGTTCTATGAATCTATTGGAGGGCTGGAGCACCTCTCCCGTAAAGACAGGCTGAGAGAGGTAGGGTTGTTCAGTCTGAAGAAGAGAAGGCTCTGGGGACACCTTATTGCAGCATTTCAGTACTTATAGGGGGCCTATAAGAAAGATGGGCCCAAACTTTTTAGCATGACCAGCTGCCATAGGACAAGGGGAACTGATTTTAAACTAAAAGAGGGTAGATGTAAGTGAGAAGTTTTTTTACGATGAAGGTGGTGAAACACTGGCACAGGTTGACTAGAGAGGTGGTGTATGCCCTATCTTTGGAAACATTTAAGGTGAGGTTGGACAGGGCTATGAGCAACCTGGTCTAGTGAAAAACATGCATACTCACTGTGAGGAGGTTGGACTACATCACCTCTAGAGGTCCCTTCTAACCCAAATTTGTCTATGATTCTGTGATTCTATGTTAAGGACATACATGAACCAGCTGGAGTTTAGAATTTCTGTCTTTGCAGCAAGAGTCATCAGCCAGAAACCAGAGGTATGTGAGGGAGCTAAATACTTCAGACTCATTGAAATTTAAATTTGGACTACACTGAAAATCCAGACCCTTTGGTAACCAGAACTTCAAATGTCTCATTGGGAGCCTACAGACAAAATCAAGGATAGAAGACAGCTAACCACCCAACACGCAGAGAAGTCAAGGGTTGATCTGTACTTGTTCGTGGTCAAGCAGTTTTGCAGATGCAATGCAGGAGAGCTGCAGGTCCAGCATGAGGTGAAGCTGAGCAGATGTGCACTTGGCACATATCCCCAGGGCAGGCACTGAATCGATGCCTTAGGCCATATGAGGGCAGCACAGCTGTACCGTCAGGAAGCAGCAGCTCGTGCTTCTCATGTACAGCTAACAGCAAACCAGCACTTTGCAAGCGGGAGAAGGTGCCTCATCACTACATGATCCATGGCAGATGCGTTTCAGCCCATGTGGAGACAAAAATGTTGTTTGAGAAGAAAGCTACATCTTTCAACACAGCAGGAGATAAAATAAGATGTTAACAGGCTCCTTACCTCAGCTACCCAGCAACTAGAAAGGATTAGATTGTGTCTGAAAATCTTCCTGATAACAACACCTGCTGAGATTTGGAAATTCCTGTCTTTTAGCACATTCAAATGCAGATACAGGCTGTTTCTGCTTCCTGAATTGCAGTTGTAGTACAAAGGGGCCAATCTCAAGCCTTTAACCATGCACAAAATCCTATTTCTGAAACTGAGTTTGAATAACAACTTCATAACCAAATCACAGGGGCTAAAATTTAAACAGAAATGACTGCCAGGATAGAGATAGAGAGCCCTCGAAGTTTCTTTGCCTGATAGACAGCAATGAAGGAGCCTCCACAAATGAGTAGAAGATTGTGCAGGTGGAACACAATTGCAGAATTTCAGCTAAAACTGTCCTTTATGAATGACCATAAAGCTTGCTCCACAAGTGATCTCAGAATCTCACAGCAGTAGACTATATGGGTGCTTGACCACTACTTCAGCCTGTCTAAAGATAACTTTCCAGTGTATGTTACTTAGGAATTTGGAGTACATGACCACAGCTGTCCTTCAGGTCTTAAAAATCTAGGAAATGTGCTTCAACTAGAAAGTAGATATTCTTCTAGCTGTTTTTTGATTGTAAATGTGACTACATGGCATGACTACATGTTTGTATCACATGAAGTGAGAATTGTTTCTATTGTGAGCATCTCTGTTGTTCTATTGTGAGCATATTAACAGTCTGATACAGAAGCCACATGAATGGTATTACAGCATCTCCATCCTTGGATACTGAATAATTGACAGGAGAAGCTCCTGAGCAGCCTGATGCCACCACAGATCTTCCAGCTGATCTTGCTATGACCAGAGCTTCAGAGCTCCCTCCCAATCTAAGTTGTTTAGGATTTTACGTTTCCCTGGTCTAGACTACTAGGACTTTTGGTCTTGGATTATCTAGGAAGATATGCAGTTTGTTAAAATCAAACATAATTATTCCTGGAACCAGGCTTTCTAGTATTGTATTGTGCATCTACATCACATTCTGGAAGAAAAGTATATCTAAAAAAATCAGGTGAATTGTTGAAGAATGAAAAAGTAAAAATTGAAGTTTAATTCCAGAAGGAGACTAGAGTGCATAATATTGCGAAGCAAACAAAATAACTAGAGCATTCAAGAATTTTACCTAGTAATTCTTCTGTACACAGAACAGATAGGTTTTTTACTTGTTATTCTGACAGAAGGAGCTTTCAGTTTTGTTTGTATAAACTTCTGAGTTAAGCCGTTTTTATTATGCAGGGGGAACACTCTCCTTGACCCTTTTCCTCAAAGGAAAAAGACTCCTGAACTTAATTTTGTAGTTTGAAATTTTAAAGATCTTAATTCTTAAAGTCTTCAGTCCTCTTTCATGAGGCAAGGACTAACTGCCTTGAGTAGAACCATTGAACCTGTTGAGCTGTCAGTGCTTGCTCTTGGCTGTGTATTCCAGGGGACCAAGTGTGCTCAGAATACACACTGTAGAAACACTAAATCAAACCTGTAAATTTCTAAAGCAGACATTCTTACAGGAATGTTGGGTGAGAGCTGAAATAACTGTTTAGGAGATACAGGTGTTTAGCAAAACTCACATAGTTACCCAACAATACTATGAAGCAGTCATATTAGTGAACTATATCTTACTATTCAGGGGAAGCAAGATCTTTCTGGACATAAATTTTGAAAGCAATCCTGTTAAATTCAGTTAAGCTTGTGCCCATTGTTTTAATGGTTATGCCTATGAATTACCAAAATGTGCTCTAAAGCTAGACTTGCTAATAATTTCAATAATTCTTTGTAATTTAAATATCAATTCAAAGCACTTTATTGTCACATTTTACTGCCTACAAACACAGATTTAATCTGGATGCATTCTAGAGGCCAAACACATAGTTTGAATGTATTTAACTTGCTTTTTAATGTCATCTGATATTTTACCAGTTGTGGAAAGGTTCCAACAAATTACAAGTCAGCGTTTTCCTTCTGTACTATACTACAAAAAACTTAACCTAAGTCAGAAATAAACACTTGCACTTTAGAATCCACATTGCTGTGGGCTATATATTGCTTGCACACAAAATGAACAGTCTGATGGCTGAATGGAGTGGCAGTGTGCTCCAGCAAACAATGGGAAACGAATTTTCTTCTGGAGATTTTGAGAGGGCTATAGCACGCTGGAATTACTGTCTCTCTGTAAGGCATGATGCGACCCTTCTACAAGCAGTTCCTCCTGGTTGTTTTGGGCACTGCAGAGGTTTCCCAGGTTCTTGGAGCTAGAGAAAGACAACACTATTTAGGCAAGTTCTTAAACAGTGTGGCTTAAATTTGTGAGAATTTTCATGCCCAGTCTCCCATGTTTCAGCTTGCTTGATTTTTCTATGAATTCTCTGTCTGCAAACCTACAGAAGTGACCAAAATCTACCAGTGAGTGAGTCAGGTTCATCACTGTTTTGTTTTTGCTTAGATGCTGATAGCATCACCTGGTGACAATCTTTGTTCCTTCTCTGAGCTGCCTGTGACCAGCTTCTATAATTTACCCTCCCAGGGAAGCTGCCACCTTCTTATTGAAGGTGAGCAGCCTTAAAGTGTATTCATCCATACACTGAGCAGTGATTATTTAACGTTATTGCTTACTCTTAGGAAAACATAAAATGTACTCTTGACAATAAATCCTATCAATTTCAGCTTGATTCCTCTTTTGAAAGGATCCTAAATCTCAGGCAGAATTCAGTTTCATCCCTTACCAAATTCATCAGGTTTTAATGTTAATCAAAACCTGCTTCCAGCCTACCTCTAGGTTGCTCATGAATTGCTGTCAATGCTTTGTGAATGTACTGGGAGCCTGTTTGTACCATGAGGCAGGAAAGGTTTTAAGCGCAGTTTGAAAGAGAGAAACAGACATTACTGCCCCTCACTAAGCTAAGCAATATGGCACTCCAGTTTCCAGACTCACATTTTCCTGGGGTACAACACATAAATGCTGGTTTCCCTCTTTTGCTCTTGGGTATAGTGGATTAGAAAATCTGAGGCTAGAGAGCCAGAGGGTCATTTCTGTATAGAAATGTCAGACTGGGTTAGGGCAACAACTGAGTGTGTGAAATGCAAAAGACACAAAACTGTCCCTTTTTTTCTTTTTTCTTTCCTTTTTTTTTTTTTTTTTTCCACCGAGGATAAAGAGAAATTCATAATAAATTCATAATGACATAAGGAACAACCTATGGAAATCTAGTCTGGGTTTAGAAGAGCTTAGTATTTTCTTTTTCTTTCTGTAGGTATTTCCTAGGTGAAACTAAGGAGAGGTTAACCACTTTAAGTAGGTTTTTTCAGGAGACACAGTGCAGATGTGAGAAACTGTCAGTCCAGGGATATGTGAGTGCACACACACATGCATACATAGTGTGGTTGAGATAACCTCCTGCATGAGGTTATCACATTTTTTTCTTTCACTGTAATTTTTTTTTTTTTTACCTTTATCTAATGTGCCAATTTCTGGAATTGAATTAATAGTACCACATCAAAGAGCTGTTAAAGACCCTGTGTCTCACATCGGACAGGACTGGCTGAGCTAAAAAAAGCCTTGAGTGGCAAGGATTTTACCAGTATCACTTTGTCTTTCCCTCATAACAACATGTACCAGATGCTTCCTTTTTCAGGATCAGTCATTAGAACCACTTAATAAAAGAGTAGAAGAAGACTGAGGCCACTCAAAGTGCACAGCTAAAAACCTCCACCATAATCATTACTCATTCCCTATAGGGGAAGGATGGGAGAAACATGCTTCAGGGAAAGCAATTCATATATCTTGGAAGATAATTCATTTTAAGTTAATCCAGGCGTAGCGCAGAAATATCTCTGTTGGTGATTGTTCTGCATAGACGACATTCTTGATTTGTGAATACTCAGCACCAGGGACTGGGAAAGTGCTTCATATTGACTCATGCATTCCTTCATGGGTTATTCATAAATAAGTAGGGCTATCTAATTCTGACTAACAAAAACGCTTTATGTAAAATTAATAGAAACAAAACCCAGCAGAGTCTTTCTGCATTAAGAATCTGTCCCTCAAATGCAGTCTTCTGATAAAGCTTAAAAGGGAATGTTCCTGACTACTCAGGGTGCCTGCTAAGGAAGAGTGCTGGGCACCCACAGGTATGAACTACTAACCCTTCATTCTTTACTACTGACGACAGAAGAAACAATTCTCAAAGGAGTGAGAGTAAGAACATTTTTCCCCCACTCTCTGTATACAAAATATCAGCTACTGAGGCATTACAATGTTTATAAGGTTTGCTTCTTTTTACTTTTATATGATTCACTTAAGAAACATTAAAGCACCCAAAATCCCAATGAGGTTTTTATTGTATTAATAATGCAGTTATTCAGTGCACCTCTGAGCAAAGCTGAGGGAAAACAGTCAGGGTGAATCAGACTTTGTATAACACTAAAACTGGAATATTTCTAGGTGAAAGGGAGTTAATGTCAAAAGCACAGACCTGGTGTGAGAATAATCTTCGCACTACCTCTCACTTTTGAAAATGAACTCAAACCAAAACAAGATATCTGCTCCCTAAAGGGATCCTAATGAGATCAGCCTCTGTGACTGACATTAGCCTTCAAGGCTACTTCCATGACTGGTTAAGACTTGTTTACAAAGAAAAGAAGCCCAAAGCCAGAGATGGAAAGGCCCTCTCAGACAATGCTGAGGACAGGGACCAGACCTCTCTCTGGGGTATCGGAACTCTTAGTTGCTGTCAAAGTGTGATTGCAGCTGAGGCAGTTAAAGGCCTTAAATGGCCAGCACCTGAACAATGTGCTCCAGGAGCCAGTCATCAGTTCTTTACCAGGTTGAACTGAATGAAATTTGTAACCTGAGAGGGTTTTTCCTGGTCTCCATGAGCTTAAGATATTAATAAACTGGATGAACTACATGAACAGGAATGGCATTCAGAGATGAGTTAATCCTCTGATTACCAAAAAAAAAAAGAGACTTATCAACCTTTTCACTCATCATTTGAGCAATCTATTCTTATGAGGCAAGGTCTGAAGAAAGCAACAATCCATTTGCTGAGCTTCAATGGAGAAACTCAGAACTGCTTCAAGAACCAGAGAACTCTGAACTTCAAGAAAGAATTGAATTCCCTATGAAAGGCCATTACATCCTGGTGTCCATGAATGCAAATAATGTCATGAATGAATGGTAAAAGTAAATCATCTTTCCCAGCAGCACAGTCACGCAACAATACATCTTAGAGATCTCACTGGTAGTTTACAACAGGAAAACTACCAGTCCTTTGATGCAGTCAGCTCCAAGAGCACTACAACTAATTGTACTTAATTGTGTCAGAAAAGGAGACACAGGGAAGGCCAACCCATATTCATTACTGCTTCAGAAGCTGTTTTTAGGCCCATTTAAAAACACAGCTCTGATGGACTCTTCCAAAATCATCAAAAAGTCAGTTCTCATTTAAACTTCGATGATGATGTTCTGCATCATAACTCCTGTAATTGCTGTCTCTAGAGGATAATTTTCCAAGGCTCCAGGACAGGAGTTGTGCAAACAATTGATTTTTTTTTTTCAGCTCTGCAGCTAACCTGAAAAATTGAGATTGAAATGAATCGTAATCTCTATCAAAAGGCAACTTTTTTTTTCCGCTTCTCATTTTAACAATAGGCAAAATAATTGTAGAATAGAATTTATTTCAGGATTTGAATTTTACAATGTTTTCCTTTAGTTTTTTTTTTGAGAGTTTAATTTGTTTAAAAACCTTTAAGATTAAATTTTTAATATTTTTTTTGTCTCTTTTTCTCCTCAGAGTGAAACTATTCTTTGTATTTTTTACCCATGTGCAAGCAGCTATGCTCACCCTAATTCCTTTGTCCTAGCTGTGTTTTCAGTGTAGAGAAATGCTTCCCTCCTCTCCCCGTACCAAGTTGTCTGCCCTCTTCAGGGTGGCCAGAAGTCTGTCACACAGGGCTGTGAGTTTGAATCTAAACTAAAACTCCTTGTTTTGTCCTCTAAGCATGTCTCTCCTAACAACAATTTGGGAGAGGGAGAATGCCATCCAGCCATAGCTGCCAAGGGCTTATGGTTAATGCACTTAAAAAATGATGCCTTCATAGCAGCCTTTTCCTAAGGAAGGGAAACTCTTGGGTATAGATAGCTTAGAAAAATGTTTTCAGGTGAGCTAGGTCTGGTGGACCTTGTCCCTGTGTTAGCATAGCAAATAGGCTGAAGCAATGGCTGGGTGAGTTCCTAATAAGAGACAGTTCCTGGAGACTGGGTGAGGTAGCAGGAGACTAGAAAAGGACATATGAGGGGCCTATCTTGAAAAAGAGAGGCAGAGACTGAAGGATCAAAACGCCCAAAACAGCCTAATTCAATTATTGGAAAAACTCTGTAACAAAACAAGCAAAACCAGAAACTGTAAGCCTCTAAGGAGAGACTGAGTAAGTGTCCATGTAGATTAGTCAGGCGTAAACTATTTGAAACCAGTGTATTTAATAAACTAAGAAAACATTGGTTTGACACTGGATGGATAGCCTTTCTGAAAAAATAAACTGTTGATTGTTCATTGTCGAAAGGAACTTTGAGTTTCCTTGAAAACTGTCATGAAGTCTGAGATAACCTCAGTGTTGTTTCTATTATATGCTTTTGCCTGGTACTTCGATGGCAGAGGGGAGAAGAGATATTTAAATTGGCCTTTAAAACAAGTTGTTAGAGATTGTGAGACAGGCTCAGACTCCAAAATAAACTTGACAAATTGAGAAAGTGGTTGGTGAAAAAAAAAAAGAAAAAAGAGAGGCTGCCATTTAATAAGGACAAGTGCAAGATACCATGCAGGCAGAAATGCTTCAATAAATACAGAATGGGGAACAACTGAGTGGGTCAATGAATTATGATGCTTTATATCATCTCCAGATGTGACTTTTTAATAATGGAAAAATCACATACACAGATGTGATTACGCAAGGTTTGAGCAGGAAGAGTTGGTATTAGTCATTATGTTTCTATTGCATAAAAAGTCTGTAATTCCAAAACCAGTAAGATGCTAACACTTGGATGCAGTTGGACCCATTTCAGTACTGATACTGTAATACATCAGGAAATGCTAACACTGTTGGACAGACGGAGGTAGTGGCTATTTTTGTGCCTACAGATTTCCATAGAGAGTGAAATGTCACTACATTAATATTGTGGATTTTTCCTCTCCACTTAATTCAATCCAAGTGTAAAGGAAGCTTGCCAGCTGCTAGCATGCAGGGGAACCGACAGTCCAGACTGCTGCAAAGCTTATTCCCCTGCCTCATTATGGTGAAAGAGATCAGCCCATGCAGCAGTGACTCTATTCTCACTGATGGCTACAGAAGCTTGGAGGACCAGATATGTACCATTCCCTCTGCCCCCGCAACTGGCAGGAAATGCCTGTCAGTGGAGGAGAAGGTCATACAACTATATTTGTTAAGTCTTGAACCAGATGAATTTAACTACAGCCACCATAATATACTGTTACACAGCTTTGTAAGAGAGAGAGACTCCTTTGCTGCAGTAGGAGACTTTACTACACCTTCCAAAATACGGCTCCATATAATGTTTTTTCTCTCCAATTCACACAGCAGTAACCTTTACCTCACAAAACCCAGCTTTTTTTGTGGCTGCAGCGGCAGAATTGGATGCCACCTTTTGTCCCCAGAAGGGACACCCTAAGGAACTGGCTACATTGCCTAGACATGATGTGATGTTTTTGGGCTACTCTAATTTGCTCTCTGAAATTCTTGGTGTCCAGCATAGATTGTCCCTATGCAGAAATGTTGCCTGACTATTTTACTTAGAGATATATTCCCAACATGGAGAATACTGCAGTCAAAACCAACAACAAGAAACAAGTAGAAACTCCTGAGAACAATAGACTTCATTTATTGACAATAGACTATAAGATGAAATACAACAGCAGTAACGAAAAGTAGCAACTGCAGAGGAGATAATGCCTACTTGAAGGTACTGGTGAGAAAATGGCCAAAAGAGTTGTCCTACATAGTACCTGTGGCAAGAAATTCCAAGGATATAGAGAGGTTTTAGAAAAAGGTGGGACATGTTAAATTATGTGCAATAGGTTGATGAAACGAACAAGCCCCATAACATTTTGGTACCTTCCAGAATTCCCTAAGTATTTTGGAGACTTTCTCAGTACCTTTCCCCTTACTTCCACTATTTGTGAATGCCCTACACTATAAAAACATATGTGGGAAGCCTAGTGGTGCATGCTGAGTAATTTCCAGAGGAAGAATTTGCTCATCTTTTCTCATTCTTGCTTTTCAGGTCTGAAAAAATGACCTTGTGGGACTGACTGATAACCTGGTAAAGTTTCCTGGTGTTATAGAAATACCTATATAAAGCATATCTCAAGACTGAGAGTTGGTGTATCAATGCAGCCGTAGGTGAAAGGACAAGAAGAACTGCAACAAGTTGTGCCTGGGACTTCTCTTTGCCGGGCCACACAGAGGTAGACAGAGATTTTTTTGGTGTTGCTTCAGCAGAAATGACACTAAACTCAGGAGCTCTACACACTTTGTTAAATAACCACAGGGCTGAAGAGACAATTAGTTAAACAATGAACAGCAAAGGAAGTTTGCAGGTGGAAGTGAGAAGTGTTTGGAAAGAAACAGGTGTGTAGAAGCAAAATTTTTTGACAAATACCTTCCAGATGCTGCAGCCTTTGCATTCCTGCCATGCGAGAGAACACCACTATTTGGTCTTACCTAGCAAAGTTTGGGTGCTGGGGGAGGTAGAAGGAACCATTGCTAGAGGTTTCTTCAGCTGCTGCATTCAGAATCTTGATAAAATTTGTGCAAGCCTGGCATTTGGGAGCTTCATAGAAGCTGTCAGAAGGGAGCCTGGTGGTGCTCCAGCTAATTAAAGCAGTCAGTCATTTTCAGCAGAACTCAAGGCCATTAATGCAAGCTCCTCCTTCCCCTCACTGCAGTACGGCACAGCGACACAGACTGCCTTCGGTGAGGCAGTACTCTTCCTCTTCATCTTCATTTTACTTGGGAGAGTTGTTTGTACGTGAGGAATTTTTCAACCTGACAATCCTCTCTACGTTTTCCAAGGCAGGAACAAGCTGCCTGGTGGTGCTGCCAGACAACTGCTTCCCCTCAGGGGCACACCCAGAGATCATCCCTCAGAAAGGCAGTGCACACTGAAGGCAGCATTTTAATGCAAATGCAAAATGTTAAATCCATGTCAATGCTCTTCTGGACCTGAAACTTGGGAACTGAATGACATACACACACTAAAATAGGCAAATCAGTATTTTGCAACTCAGACCTCTGCCTTCCTCAGCTGATAAATGATTTTGGAACATCTCTTGGAGCAATGAAAACCTGAGTGAAGTTCAGGCTTTAGTCCATGGTAAGGTTCTCATTTCACCAGAGGCAGGTTTATGTCCTCAGGGGAAAAAGACAAAGCAAATAAACACAGACATAGAATCATAGAACAGTTGAGGTTGAAATGGACCTTTAAAAGTCATTTAGTCCAACCCCTCTGCAATAAGCAGGGACACCTGTAACTAGAACAGTTTCTTCAGAGCCCTGTCCAGTCTGTGTCCAGGATTGGGGCATTGACCATCTCTCTGGGCAACCTGTGCCAGTGTTTCACTGCCCTCATCATAAAAAATGTCTTCCTTACAGAAGCAATATAGTGTAACAGCCCCTGCTAAAAGGTCTGTCCCCATGTTTCTTCTCAGACCCCTTTAGGTAGTGGAAGGCTTTTCTAAGGTCTCCCTGGAGCCTTCTCTTCTCCAGGCTGAACAACCCCAACTCCCTCAGACTGTCCTCACAGAAGAGGTGTTCCATCCCTCTGCTCTGTTTTGGGGCCCTCCTTGGACTTGCTTCAACAGGTCTGTGTCAGAGGAGAAAAACCCCCTCCCTCGACCTGCTGGCTATGCTGCTTTTGATGCAGCCCAGGGTTGGTTTTCTGGTCTAGAAGTGCACATTGCCAGCTCATGCCCACTTTTTCTTCCACCAGCACCTCAAGGCTACTCTCAGTCCCTTCATCCCTTAGCCTGTATTGATACTGGGGTTTGCCTCAACCCAAGTGCAGGTCCTTGTGCTTGGCCTTGTTGAACATCATGAGGTTCATGGGCCCATTTCTTGTACTTGTAAGTTGATATGACATTACTCTTATTTGCAAGACAATTTTTCTGCATTTTTAAAGTGGATATTTAAAAGAATTTTACAACTACCCAGCAGCACAGTAATGATGCATGCTCACTGACTGCAGAAATAATGTTACTAGCTCAGTGACAAAAGGCAACTAAGCTACGAAATAATGGAGCACGCAAAGAGTTAAGAGAAAGGGTCAGAATGGTAGTTTTAGAGATTTTAGCTTCACTGTGACAGGATGATGTATGTGAACTGAAGCAAATAGACCTGGAAGAGATGTTTGTGAGACTATTAATTTTAATGTAATGCAAAATATCCACTGACAAGGAAGGAAGTTACACTTCAGTGCCATAGAAGATGATTCAGACAGTTACAAAGGTCAGTTGAGGGGAATCTGGAAAAAGCTATTAAGACAGATGCCTATGTGATGTATTTTATTGAGTTCTTGATTGGTTCTGAGCAAAAAATAAAAAGAAGAAAAAGGAACACTTCCATTTGGAGTTTGAAAGGTTACCTGGAGTAGTCTAAATCTGGAGTTGATGTTTAATAGGAAAAACAAGTTCTTGCTGTGACATTTAAGCTTTTAATGAGTATAGGGCAAGTTCAAATTATTGCCTATATCTAATAGAGGTAGCAAGTCTACATGTAGATCCCAGCCAGTCAGTTAAGGTGTCTAAAATATATTTGTCCTGATGGCATTAGGATTTTAAGACTGTTTAACAACAGTCAGTCTTGAATGAGTGTGATAGACACTGATGGATTAGAACTCCAAAGACAAGAGCCCCTGGCACATCCCAGAGTTATCCTCTATGGAGAAGTCAGAAATGGTGTTCAAAAATAATATGTGGGGATTTAACAAGTGCTTGCTTGTTGGTATTGAGAGTGATGGTTCTGCATCTGCCACATAGGCATAAGAAAAATAGTCCATAGAAGCACAGGGTGTGAAGATAAAAAGAAATAAATGAAATACAGTGCACACTTAGACTCTATTGTAATCCTTCTTCATGGCCTGATGTTAGTTAAGTTTCATACAAATCTTTCATCCAACAGTACCATCAAAAACATACAGGGCAAAATACATGCCACTTCTAAAATGCGGGTTGGAGTTTTTTGGTGTGTGGGTATTTTTTGGTGGTGGTTGGTTGGTTGTTTTTTGTTGTTTTGTTGTTGTTGTTGTTGGTTTTTTTATTTGATGACGTCCTTATCTTTTTAAGCCTGAGCAGATGTATTTTATGAAGTGACTTTTTCTCTCTAGACAGCAAAATTGGAAGTCAGCAGTGGGACTTCAAATGTTGTAAACAAGAGATCTTGAGAGACTCTTGGGTTGGGATGCAGTGAAAACCCAAGGAACAGAACCACTGGTTGAAATGTGTGAAGTAAATAGTGCATGGTTTATAAAAGGGGCCACAGTTTGAAAGGGTGATGACACCCTGTTGGAGGCTGTGGAGCCTCAACAGCTGAGTGAACTGGAGGCAGGGGGAGTGGAGCAGAAGAGGGAAGTATCAGCAAGCTCAGTGAACAGGCAACCTGCAGACATTTGGCAGAAAGGGGACATCTGATAAGACTCAAAACAGTGTCTAAGTTCTGGACTTTGTAAAATCAGCTGCATGATGCTGTGATTCGAAGATAAAAAGAATGGAATTATTCCCAACAGACAAAAGCAACCAGTATTATTGCCAGATCTGAAGCTGTATCTCCAAACTGTATTTAAAGCTCTGGACATAAAGCTGCAGTCATTCAAACTTCAGGGAGATCACCCCTGAAATAAGGTGATGAGGGTTTCTCAGCTCCTCCAGCAGCACCCAATCTCCAGACTCTGGGCTAAACAAAATAAGTAAGCCTTTGCAATAGCCACATCACATACAGTTTCAATTGTCATCCTTCAGTCTCTTTGCTATTCCAGCAAATTAAAAGTCTCACAGTTTCTCCAGGAAGACTGCATTCCCATTCAGCATGCTTGTCACGAAGGCAGGAAGGCAGTCCTGCATGCCAAGGAGCAATCCAGTTCTATTAAACAAATGCATTTATAATTTTGTGTTATCCTGGCCATGGCAGGTGCCCCTATTAATGACTTCATACAGTGTCCTGAGTCTCTCATCTCAATATCTGTTTGCAATTTTTTCCTACATCCTTTGCATTATTTAATATTTTCATGATGCATAAATCTCACATTTGTCCCTACAAGCATGAAAGAATTGGTTGACTTATTAGATAAATGCAGCATACCAGATAACACCTCAGAATATATTTTTGTATAATTTGATATGGGCACTCAGGTCAATACAGAAGAACAGTTCAAAACTTGCTGAAATATATTTTTAAGGCTGTCCTGAATCAGGGTCACATTTCTCAATTTCCAAGTCATTATTTTAAATCATAAATAACTAAAGCCAGCAGAAGTTAAATGTTCCTGGGTGGAAAAAGTCCCATAAAGCAGAGCATGTGCTAAAAATCTCTGAATTGTTGTCTTTTTAAATTTACCTGTGCTTTTAGTATGCATAATCACACTACTAATTTCAAAAGTTGCACACACTTATATTTTAAAACCTTTTAAAGCACCTTTGACCTGCAAAAATAAGAACAACAATAGAGTTGTATTCAGGGAGGCATTTTCTTGTTCAGATTTTCAGGTTTTGCTTGCATAGCATTGCTTTCTTGATTTGTTCCCCTTGTCTGTAGGGATAGTTTCGTTCATCTTGTTCTGTACAATGTAAGATGTGTGATGTGAATCACTGTTGAACTCACTCCCCTTTCTCTAAACAGTTACATCAGTCTTGCTTATTGTCACTGCACTAGCAAATGAGAGCTCCCAGTAATCTTAGAAATTTTTCATTTGTGTTTTGTAGTCTTGAAGAGACAGTGGGAATAATAGAGGCTCCAGCATTATGGGTAAAGGACTGTTTTTTCCCCTCTCTGCTTTTCTGCTCCCAGCAATGACCCACCAAGAACCTCCAGCCTGTTCCTGTTACAACCAAATGGGTCACAAAATCAGTAACAGACAGCGTGATGTTCTGGTTCATAATAGGTAAATAGGATGTGGAATATGGACAATGAAATTTAGGAGAGACAAACTAGAAACAGATTGGCAAAGCAAAAAAACCAGCCATGGAACTGAAAGGACAGACAACACCTGCAGAGGAAAAGATACAGCTACAGCTACGCAGTCAGAAAACAAATGTTGGAAGAAAAGCAAGATTATACCCCATCAGATCCTAGAAGCTAAAAGTTCCTTCTGATTCTCAAGACTCGTGAATACTGCATGGGGACACACAGAGAAGGGATAAGCTGTAGTCAAGCGGGACAGAACTTTTTTTGTGGCCTTCAACAAAAGTGTCTCACCAGCTCTGTGAAGGGTAACAGTAAGAGAAGTGGGCCTGTCATGAGCAGCAAGAATTGTGACACCGCCCATGCAACTGTGTTCAAACCACACAAAGTAAATATGAAGATTTTTTTTCCTTTGGTGTAACGGTTTTTCTTCCTCTCCAGTGCACTCTCTTCAATTTCTCTGTCGTGTTTGCAATCTGCCTTAGACAGCCCTTAATTCCATTCTTTGATCCCACTGTCTCAACCAGAAAGTCAAAGCACTAAAAAGTTTTCTGCTCCATAATTCTGTATTTTTGGTGATAAGGGATATCTGCAGGTGGGGCTTTGGGGTTGGTTTGACTGGGAGGCTGTATGCTGAGAGGACCCTGCATGTTGTTTCACTAAACATGAATTATTTAGAAGAATACAGACTACTACCATGCTTTGAAATCAAAGCATTCAGGTCCTGTGTGGTTTACTGATAAAAGACAGCTGAAAGAGGACAGGGAAAAGGTCAAGACAGAGAAAAGAGCAATCATTGTTTAGGATTGTAGAAAGTGTGTGTAGGCAGTGTCTGGGTTACTGTGGCTTGGAGAAACTGAAGCAGCAAGGGGGCTAATCAGCTGAGCTCATTAATGGAGGAAAACAGAGGGATAGACAGTGTGCCTGCTGCTAGGAGAGACTTCAGAGAGAAGAGTCTAGCGAGCCTGGAAAATGTCATGGTGCTACTGCTAGCTCACTCCCTGCTGCCAGCAGCTGTGGGGAACCAGTTTAGAGGAGGATTCCTAGGCTGGGAGCATCTGTTAAAGCTCTGGTTTGCTGAGACTATGGTAAGCATGATCTCATGGGAGGAAGCAAATTGTGGTGCAGAAGGCTGGAGTGTTTCTCTGTGCAGTGGCAGGGGAAGCTGGTTCAGAGTCAGATTGACCAAGGACACAGGGACTAAATTCGGAGGGAGCTTATTGAACTGCTGAGGTGAAAGGGCTGCCAACAGTGCTGGGTATCAGTGTCCCCTATCTGGTGATGTCAAGAGCAGCAATAGGAGTATGACCATATGACCTGACAACTGAAAAAGAGGAGGCAAAGCTTATTCTGCAGAGGTTTTCTTCTGACTTGAGTTGTGGCTCTGGGAGGCAGTAAGAGGATTGCCAAAGCTCAGCATGGGATGCTGCTCAATAAATAATTTTTCATCAGGATATAGCCAAAATGAATAAGAAGACTCAGAAAAGAGCAGAATATGGCCACAAAAAAAAGCTGTTAGGTATGGAATTGGGTAGACACACAAGAAAGTACAGAACCTAAAAAGAGTAGTAGTCCAGCACTGTAGTTAAATCTAAAATGAGTGAAGTTTTAAACCTTAGATGTATTTGGCTAAGAACATGAGGAATGAACAGGGTCAGTGTGTGTTTTGGTGTATAGTAATGCACTTGACTAGTGGATAGGACCCTGGATGTGCCAGCAGGGTACAGCCACAAAGACTAGCTGGAATAAATCCTGAGCCTGGAGCACTGCTGTGGAAAATATTGCTTCTTCAGGAAGAACTTGAAGGGCAAATGGAGGGAGAAATTGTTGCACTGACCATCATGAGTGAAACCCAAGGGAGAAAAGAAGGCTTGTTCAAGAGTCCAGAATGATAAGAGAAAGAAAGTAAGTTGCAGAGGGATGCAAGATGGTTGCAGTATTACCTTCTTCTCTCCTTGTCTGACTTCCCTGGCCCTCAACATCCTCATCTGCCAACACAACATCTCTCAGTCATTCTCCTTGCTCTCTGGCTGTGCTGTGGAGTGTGGTACCAACGATACAGATGAACTTAGGGCCAGGACCAAAAATGGTGGTGTGTCAGTGTGTGTGGATTACTGTGGGTCAGAGAGACAGGGGGACAGTGTTTGAGGAATAAAAGCCTCTGAGAAGAGGAAAAAAAAAGAGAAAACAGCACATAAAAGAGTGTGAGGAGGGAAAGTTAATGAGAAGAGCTTTAGGGAGGGGAAATAACTTAGAGGGGGTTGAGTGGAAAAGGGAAAGTACAGAAGACGGGAAGCGGAGAAGGGAAGCAACAGAGGGAAGGAACAATACTGCTGTTTGGAAAGAAGTGAGGAAGAGGGAAAAACATGAAACCTGGATAGAAAAGCACATGTCTGAGTAGGGTGGTGTTATCCTGCTTTTACTTCTTATTCCCAGTTTTACTATCTGTGGTATCTTACTCCTTATGCCATGCTCACATGGTAACAGGTGACAAAATAGTATACCTTGTCAGATGATTTTGTATTTTATATTTTGCTAACATAACTTTCTCTTTATAAGTTCACATTACACTCAGAAGTCTGGATGTAGAAGTCACTCATGAGGTGAAGCACAATAAATCCCATCCACCTTACAAGGTTCAAGATGTGAAGTCTTATAGCGTAGGAAATCAAGAAAACAACAGACTGGCATGTTAGAGCAGTGGGGCTTTTGCTTTTGCACTGCACAAAAGTGCAGAGAAGACACTCTCAGCATCATGACATGGGAAGTCTGAGAGTGTGTATCCACAGAAATTGCATGGGCTAATTTCAGAGTTGGTGTCACAAGGGCCAAAGCATTTCCTAGTCAGCAGAGAAAATGTCTGTGGCATATATAAGGGAGGTAGGTAGAACACACGTATCACAAACACCCTGAAGGAGTTTGTAACACTTAAAATTCCATGTTTCTCACATGTGATTCCTGCTGACATCTCTATAGAGAGAGCTTGATGAAGAAGTCTGCTCAAACTTGGGGAACAGTTTTAATTTCCATTTCAGGAGTAGATTCTCAGCTGATATGGATCACATGCATTTATATTGGTGGAGGATTTAAGACCTACTCCTCTCAAGAACACAACAGATGAATCCTACTTTTTTTTTGTGGAGCTCTTGTTTTCAATTATTTTTTCATAAATGTGTCATCAAGTAGCTTATCCTCATATGGCACAAGAGACACTTTGTGAGGTGTTTGGCAGTATCTGCTAGATTAGAAAACATCATTTGAACTATGATGGGACAAGAAAATAGGCGAGATTTAATTTACATTGTTTTTAAAGACATGCTACATTTTTTTATAAAACTGGGGAGAAAAGCATCAGAAAAGGATGATCAGCATGACTTGAAGTTCCTTGCAATATTTTATAAATCAAAACATGCCATTAATTCATGTTATAAGCTACAGGAACTGATGACAAAATTCATGAAAGAATTGATACAGAGAGTGTTTTTATAAGGTCTTGGGAATAAAATAATGATTGTTCAATGAAAAACATATGTTGGACATAGAAGAATGTATCAGGAAGAACAACAGAAAAGCAAAAATATAAGACACTGAACTGGACTTAGAGGGTCAATAGCCCTAAATATACTGTGTCTTGATTTATATTAAAGGGTAGTGGATGGCTGCATCAAAAATATATTTTTTTATTTCTTTACCTCCTTTCAGGTCCCTCTCCTGAGCTGAATGAATCACAATATCAGTGGATATGCTAGAAGATCAAATGTTCCCTGATAGTTACGTGCAGAGAAGCAGAGGGTCTCACTGAGCAGGGTTCCCTGCAAGAACTCCTCTGGTGTGTGCCCTTGCCCTGTGGAGTCCCATGGCACATGGCAGACTTTTTCCTGCTACAGCCACTATTGACAGATTGGTTCTTATCAAGACTGTAACTGATCAACTCTGTTAGAATCCAGGACATTAATTTCTACTTTTTTCTTTTTATTTCTTGAGAAGATAACTATAGTTTTAAGCATGCATGAAGAGAGTCTGTTTCACCAGGCTTCCTTCTCCTATGCTCCTCAAAAGAATATGAGAATGAGAAACATGAGGAATGATGGATGTGTTGTCTGATTGTGACTTATGGTAGTACCATTGACAGAGGGCACATATTTCCCTTCTGCCTTCCTCTTGTAGTAACATCTGCTCTAGAGGCTGAACTCTGCTAAAGTCCAGTCAAATGGACCCTCCCAGAATCTACTTTAAGATTTTTGTGAGGTTTTAGGTGACCACGTAGGTCTTCAACTCAAAGCGTGGCTTACTCCATTACCCCCTGAAGCTCCAGGCCATGTACACTTCTGTTCTTAACATACTGTTGGAGTTCACTCTTCTTCAGCACAGGCTTCCAGGGGCAGAGCTTTGAGCTCAAATCTGACTTGGTTTCTAACACAATCATGATACTGGAACAATATTTCAGCTGCAGAAGGCAGAAAATGCATAGTCCAGCTGATTAGTTTTACCTACAAAATAATAGTGCTAACACTTAGGGCAGGCTTTTATTTATTTAATTTAAAATTCTAGATGTTTAGGAGCTCTTAGTCTACTTGGATTTTGGGATCTTTAAGAATTTATCTTACATTAAAGGAACATGTTAAGGTTTAAATGTGTGTGAAAATGCTACAGTTTTAGTATGTGCCAAAAGTCAATATTCAGTTGCATTCTTTAGTCATGAGAAACAGAGACAACTATTTTGAGATCCTATGAAAAACAGAAAAAGATATTTTTATGAATTAAAAATTAACCAAGTTTGGAAATATTAATGATCACTTGCAGTTTCTGTGAAATGTATTTGTTTGCTTCTTCTCTTTAATTATTTCAGCTAATGCATGTCTGGAATGTAAATGCTTATGCTTGTGTGGAAAATACAAATTAAAACATAGAGGAAAAATCAATAGATTTTAAATAAAGGGTAGGAAAACCTAAGCAGAAGGGTAGTATTTGGCGAGAGAATAAGACAAATTCAGACATTTAGCTGTATATTAGCCAGACACAAAAAGGCCCAATGTCTATTGAAGACATTGATTTCAGTAGATGTTGGTTCAGGCCCAGAAACACTTGGTTTGATACTAAAGAGACTTAGCCTGAAAGCTCATTAGAAGTCTTTTGCTTTTTCAGGAGAAGTCAAAACACCTGAAAGGTGATTTTCATATTGGCCAGCAGTATAAGATGTCATAATTTTTAAAGATCTGTCTTTGGGTCCAAGAAATATATAGCTCTTTTTGTCTTGGGTTAATGAATGTGCAGAGCCGTCCTGAGCACAGGTGCACTTCCCAGCCCACATGCACTTTTCCGATGTTAAAGATGCTCCTTTCTGGCCTCACAGGAGAAAATTAACTTCTTTCAGAGGTCTTCTGAAAAGATACAGAGAGAAAACTGGTAATTTGAAACAGAATACAGCTTAGTGTTTATGGAATCTCCAAGACTGCTTGCATAAGTAGCAAATGAAGCTGTTCTCCACTTTTCAAGTGAGTGCTGACCCATTGGTTTATTGGTTCTTCTCAGGAGGAAACAAATTTGTCCATTCTGCCCATCCTGCACTGCACGCACACACACAAAAAAAAAAAAAATTAGAAAGGCCAACATTAATCTCCATTTCCCATATTGCTAAGAAAGAAGGGTTGCTTAGCCTTCTCTGTAATCCAGCAGGCAGGGGACTTGCCCAGCCTGCAAGAAATTCAGATTCATTTTTCTCCCTCATCTACTATTGATTTGGTTATACAAACTGTTTAAGACAGTCTACCTGGGACAAAACTCACTTTTCTTCTCAGAAACAATGGAACGAAATAGAGTTAAGATTTTGTTGAAGTTATATTTCTGAAACCTTGCGCCCCTCAGCTCCTTTTTCTCCCCTGCAATTCCCTTTCTTCTTCATCAGATGCAACCAAATAATATATATTTTGTGAGAATAACCCCAGGCAAAGGCATAGACCAAACTCAAAAGAACTACAGCAACAATAAAACTCAAATATTCTGTCTTCTTTGAATATGTGTTCTTGCTGTTTGTTTGCTTTCTTTTACATTAGTACAACAATTGTGTGTAGTTCCAGGGTGAAAAAGGCTGTAGTGGAAAAGGAAGGTCTTACACAATTGCATAATTTCAAAGATACAGTGGAATGTCTTGCTTGTTGCCATCATAAACATAAATATCTCAAAAGAAATCAAAATTTAGCATAATTGGAAGGGTTTAAATACTGTCATTTGTAGAAATCTTGTGAAATTGACTTGTTCTGAGTTTTTCACCTGATCTTTATTCTTCATACCTGACTCACAGTGACCTAACTGATGCCTTGAGAGGAACATCTTGAAATTAGGGAGTTGAAACATCCATGTCTTAGAATAGCACAGAGCATTTCCCCCTCCAGACTTCACAGAGTTGGTACTAGACAGCTATTTTTACACCACCAGATTTTCCATCGCATGTTCCACTTTCTCATTCACTTTGTTGGCATTCTCAGAAACTCCTGACAGCAACTGAATCATTGTAGGGAGGTCTGAATCACCCAAACCCTCCAATGTCCTTCTTGTAGACTGTCACTTTCCTAGCATGGCTGTCTAGGGTTTCTGTGCTGCAGGAGCAGGGACATTCCTGCTGTTGCTACCAAACAGTGGAGAGCTCTGACCACTCCCACCCCCAACTGCAGAACTTCATGTTTTATTTAGAAGACGGCATTTAAACTTGCACGCTTGTTTAAGAACACAGTTTGACAAGCTTGAACTCTGAACACACTTTCCTCAGTTGCTCTTATCTGCTTTTGCTTTGCCCAGAGAATCTGAATTCACAAGGTGGGAGCAACTCTTGTTATTTTGGGAGATCAGTCACAGGTTACCAGCATTTGTCAACTACTTGGCAACTATGAACTGGAACTACTAGGCAACTATGAATAGGCTGCATTGCCATTGGAAATGAGATTAACCATTTAAAGATTCAGAGCAATCATCTATCAGCGTGTATCTTGAGAGCATCAGAGTGAGACTTTCCTGTGAAGAATGGCTGAACATGTTTTAACATGCTTTAGCAGATGGAAGAGCTCATTTTGCTTCCAGAATATGGGATCCCCCACAGTTTATATTAGGCAAGGATGATGAGCTTTTTGGAGCAGCCAGCTGTGAATACGGAGCTGGAATAAGTCATTGAAGAAAGTAAGGACTAGGTTGAGTTAGAAGAGCTGACAAAGGCATCATCTTTCTTATCTCCTTCAAGTTTCCTCCTTACAGGGAGGATGA
This sequence comes from Anabacerthia variegaticeps, assembly GCA_035583185.1. Taxonomy (NCBI): domain Eukaryota; kingdom Metazoa; phylum Chordata; class Aves; order Passeriformes; family Furnariidae; genus Anabacerthia; species Anabacerthia variegaticeps. Next base: position 54,730,580 of record JAWWEW010000001.1, read on the forward strand.
CTCACAATCTCTGTTTTTAAGAAAACCCCCAGGGAAATCACCTTGCTCATGTTTCACTTAGAGATAGATCTTTTGGAAAATCTGCAAGTGCAGAAGAGTCTTTCCATGTAACTATCTCTTCAGTTCCAGTTGTACAAAAAATATGTAGTGCAAATCCATATTGTGTGGCCTTCAGTGGGCAGCACATACGAAAAATGAAAAACATAAAAGTACAATTATGTTTCTGCCAATCACTTGCTACCTTTACTTTCAACAGTAGCTGAAGGTTTCAGAGTTCATAAAGGTCAGCAGACACTCAGTAGAAAGTGCTCCAGACAGAGATTAGAAAAGGACAACTCTACAGACTTGGACCTTTGTGTATTTTTATAATGGTATTTGATATTCTTTTCCTGATTCAAGGACGTGGATAATAATTCTCCAAGGTGAAGTGTTCTCTGCTCTTTTAAGTTACCCTTGCCCTGCTACCCATATTCCTAGACAGACTGTGTAGCGTATCCTCAAGGCATGTGCAATATGTAAAGCTCTTTGGTGTGAAGTTTCCTAGGTTGCTGGGAAATATTTTCCTAAAGTCTTGTATTCAAATAACGCTACTTTTGCTTCCCTTCCTAATATGAAAGCAACATATTTTTGCATTATGTTTTTTTGTGCCTGTAATAAAGCCTTAATTGGCTGAAATGTCTCTGTACTACTTGAGTCTATGAGAGCAGTTGATGCACCAACATATTCTATATCGAGGATTGACAACTGGCAGGCAAAAGAGTACAAAGAACCAGTTCCCCGACCCTCCAAAATATGCAAACCCTCTAAATTTAAAAGGCCTTGCCGAATCTTTTTGTTGTTGAAAACAATGCACAAACAAAATATTAAAAAAACAAGTATTGCATCAAGGAATACGTATGCAATGTAATCTAGCAGAAAGAAAATAGTTTTAGTAGTAACATTCATATATTTTTTAAGTTCTTAAAGCACAGACCAGCCCATTATGGATTAATCTTGCCCAAGCATTAGATTCTAAGCAGAGAGTAGCAAGGTTTATTTTATCTGCAAATTAAAACTGCAGCCTGTGCTTGAGTGCAAGGCCAAAAGAGCACTGCTCAAGGGCAAAGACCTTCTTTGTCTAACTACCAATACAATTGTTTAGGTATACTAAATGCTCTATGAAATTACCTTGCAAATACAGAAACTAGAAATGCTTGATCTGGCCTCCAGATGAACTAGATCTAAATTTTAACTTTCATTTTGTACCTAGACATGACGATGATATTCAGTAGAGAGTCCTTGTAGCTGGAAAACCTCTTCTTCACAGCCCCCATCCGTGATCTATGCCTTAGTTTATAAAACCATAACTTACACATTCTCTGAGTCACTTAAAGTTTTCAAAGGCTTGCTTTCTGTGTCATATCACCTCTCAAAATGGCCTTCTCTAAACATATTTGTTACTGGCTCTTTAGGTCAGGAGCTGTTGTCTTTTGCATGTGTACAACAACAATACTGCAGGGCTCCTGAGCACCACTGATGATTTGCAATGGATTAGACAGCTAAAAGTAACCAATCTGGGTGAAACTGCTTCACTGCACCCACCTGCCTGCAGCTCAGGTGCTCAACCTGGGACAATGGGCTTATTCAGGTGGCCTCATTGTCAAAGCAGAGAGAGAGAATCATCACCAGAAATGAGCTCAGATCACCTTGCAGAGATGTCTTGCTTTTATAACACTGCAGGACTGAGAACTCCTGGCTTCCTGTCTTAGGCATACCACTTATCTGCTTATCAGTATGGGATGAGTCTGATCCTACCCCTGCCACAGGGTAATCCCTTGTGTCCCTGCAAGGTGGTGGCTTATTCCAGGAAATAAGAAAGAAATTCGGTCATGGATTGGTTCATATCTTTAAGTAATTTGACACAATGTTCACTATTTGTACAGGCTTTTGTTGTGAATACTGAGTAGATGAAGCATTTATCACAGTAACCAAGAAACTATTCTGAGATCAAACTGCAGGGTAAGTCCAAAAGCAGAAGAGGGTTGAACAATATCTGTTTGTCATGTCTATGAACAGACAACAAATGCAGCACAGTTTGTTAACCTGCAGTAACATGTTTGTGTGACTGAGAAAGAGTTTAAGATTGCTACGAAAACTAACAAGCGATCTGTGATGGTATTCCAAACACAGCATTGTGTGCCATTGAAACAGAAGCAATGCCTTAGGTTAGAGTGAGGAGAACACAAATGTATGGAGCACGAGTTTTTTTTCATATGCACAGCAGTATGATGATCCTCTTTAGCTGTGATTAGGTTAAAATTAATATTGTTAATGCTCCTTCAGCCCATCAAGAAACTGAATATGCATCACTGAACTTGTGGGCTTCAGGTATGTTGGTGTACCAGTATCTGTGATCTCTGTGCACCCTGTGGTTATAAGGGCTTTATAGCATTAGGCTTCTTTGGAGGAGTAAATTCACCATTAGAGACATTCACTTATAATTAAACCTTGCAAACCAAAAGTTTAAACAATAAAGAAAACAAACGATCCACCCAAATGGAAATTTTTCTTTTTCCTTTTTTTTTTCTGGAATGGCTGTTATCCTCACAAACACACTTAACCATAATGGGAAAATTATCTTGCTAATGTCTAATAAGATTACATGTGTTTAAATTTATGCTGTATTTAATTTAGTTCTGCTCAGAACTATTGTTGTGATTCATTGAAGAAGTACTTATACATGGGAAATATATTGCATAATTAAAAGAACAAACAATACAAAACCTGTAAGTCCCAAACTCCCTTGCAGCTTAAAGCAAAGTCCATGTCTTACGAAGAATATTTCTAGTCTAAGTAAACCATGACATTGCCCTCAGATTGCTGCAAATCAGGTAACTTCTCCCAAATGCTTCCTCCACAGAAGCTTGAACAGTGAGCCAATCAGCAATGCTGCAGCTGGCATCATTAGCAATAACTTGTGCCTTTACCGGTGGGTACAGTTTTACACCAAACTTTCCATCTTTGTTCTTGAAGGGTGCTAGCTTAATTTGCCATGATACGTATTTCCCAGCAACAATCAAGCGCTACTTAAAGAGTGGCACCACTGATAAAGAGTTTAAAGGGACTGGTCTTGCTCTGTTTGTCCATTTACCTCTCTTTGTAGTCTGAAAGTTGTTCTTGTTACAGTCAAGGGAATTCTTGTGCAGTGCAGAATGCTGACTCCAAGCCAACAACACAGATTTGTTTCAGCATTTTCTATTAAAAAATGCTATTTATGTTTTACTTCTACCATTTTTGAAGACAATACATCAGAGAGATTTCTTTTCATATTAGGAATAATACTCCTTCCAGACTTTCATTATACAGTCCTACACAGTCTTGTGTGCAACTAGAAAATGGGGTTTGATATCCAAAGTCAAATACTGAAAAATGTCTGCATAAGAAAACTGTCCTCTTCAAGTCTATGTAGGTCATACTGATGCACAATATATATAAATAGATCAGTGTTATTCTGTCACATATATAATGGTTATATACAAAACCATTTCATACAAAAATATTTCATTGCAGTCATTGTTATCTCATAAAACTGATTGTTCTGTTTTCAATTTCATGTGAGTTTTGGCCTTCAGAATAATTTGTGGGAGTGTGTTCCTCTTTTTAATGATCCTTTGTATTTGAAAACTTTTAATCTAGCTGATTCAAAAATGAGTCACCATCTAGTTCCCAAACACAGTGATACAGATGTGCAGTTTAAAATTTGTAGAATTTAAACTTGGTTCTTTGTTTTGATGATGAGCATTTTCACCATGAGGGTGCTACATAGAAGTGTATAAACCACTGAATGCCACCATCTCTGTGACCCATCATAGTTTGTTGAAAGAGCTGCTCCTGTTGGAATGTGTGAAACAAGTGTAAAGACTCACCATGATAGGAAAGGTGAAGGGAGACCGGTGTACTTTTCTTCTGTCACTAAATTGTGTTTGCACCCTGGGTGCTCAGCTTGTGGTTTCCCCATGGAAGGGGAACTGGATGAAATATGCCAAAATGGGTGAAATGTGCTGAGATTTAGTGTCTGCACACATAGTGATGTCTGAGCTCTCCTAAACTGGCAGCTGACTGGAGAGAGGGGTTAGTCACTGTCTCTGAATCGCCCAGAGCTCATGTCTGACGAGGAATTACTCACTGATCAATTCATGCACCTCCTGAAGCTGGAGCTGGTTCTCCAGAGGCACTCATGGTGTCATACAAGACAGCCAAGAGCAAACTCAGAGTAAACCTTTGCTCAGTAGAAGGCCATCACACTTCTCTGTCAATAAAAGATATCAAAGCAAGATAATGAAAGGCACTTGAGAGCAACTGGGGTTTACAGGATTCTCAAAGTGTGTCCTGATGAGCGAGGCCTTGATGGTGAGGCAGCATGGAGTTCTGATGCCTCCGAGGTACAACCCAAGGGGCACTGCAGCACTTCAGTGGCAGACGAAAAAGTCCATCTTCAGAGCAAGATCTGTGTACATCTTAGAACAGTTGTGAACCCTACTCACTAATAAATAACCCTGTTTTCAGCGGGAAAATGGGGAAAGATAAATCTTATTGGAATAAAGTTCATATATTTGTAGAAATATGATTCTCTTTGCAGGCGAATCACCTTCACAGAGAGAAATTTCCTTCTGGTCAGTTATCTGCCAGGATCCAGTGAGCTGTTTTTTCTCTGAGTGTTTTATTAAATGATTTGTGTGTACACCAAGAAGATTCTCTAAAGTGCTGCAGACGCTTTGAAAGATAATCCTCCTGGAAACTCCATCTGTATTGAATATTAAACCCCATCAAGACTGAAAAAGCTTCCAGAAAATCCACAGTGCAATTTCAGGTACAGCTGTGCTACCCTACTAATTGCTACTGTCTTTTAGTTTATAATGTTTTACAGATATCTTCCAATCACCTGTTTCCAGAAAGAGAAATATATTATGATGCTGTAACCTAATTTTCTGAAAATGTCTTTTTCATTTTTCTGCAGAGGTGGCCAAAATCCAAAATGGTTTTGTCCAGATCACTAAAAAATGTAAAGAGGATTAAAGTGTCATTTGGTTTATTGTACCACTGGTAGACTTTTATAAATTAAAGAAATGCTGCATTTTTCTACTCTTTTCCTATGAGATACAAGCACTCATAATCCTTAAATTTTGTTTAGCACCAATCAGCCCTTTGAGACTATAAAAATAAAAGCTCTTCACTATATGCTCTACACTATATTTTAAAAGATCTAATCTCAACTTCTGTCTCGTCTCATGTTACCCCTTAATTTCTGCTACTTAAATAAAAGAAAGCAATGATCCTTAATTACCCCTTCTCACACCAGACACAGAGTCTGAAATTCCTTTAGTTAAAAAATCAAAGCCAATACAAAACATGATTAATTGTGTAATAGAAATAAACCAAGGTTAAGTGCTACTCTGCCAAACTGTGTTACTTTTTGCTTTCTCCCTGTGTGCTTTTTCTACTATAACATCTTTGAAAACAGAACGCCTTCCAGTGTGTTCACTCATCATGTAATACAATGAGGTACTCATCGCCAGGAGTAATTCTGGACACACGTAACATCAGGCAGCTGCTAATGAGAGCCTTTCCTGAGCAGTGTTGTTCATAATTTTTCTAGGGTCTGACCAGGCTTTTTAATCTCCCCATGCCCTCACACATATCCTGAGTTGTGCTACAAGTCCTTCGCATTGGGATGATCCTCTCTGTTTCTTTTCTATACTATTTTTCCCTCATTCTTCGTTTGAAATCTTTTAATAGATTGGTTTTAACCTTATGACCCAATTATTTATCAATAATTATGAATAATTCCAACAACTGTCCTAGAATAATCAAATCACATGGCACAGAGCTTCACACTCCATGAATATTTCAAGATATTGGACAAAAGCTAGTTACAAACTTACATTTTTTATTCACTGTCTCTCTCATAATTACAGGAACTTTGTCTTTTAGAAATTTTATCTACTGCAGCCAAATTAGCAAGCAATAAAAACAACAAAGAATTCCAACCCCAAACCAAATCAAACAAACAAAAAACACCAAACAAAACAAAGCAGGGTTTTTTTCATATTATAGTTGGACATCTGCAGTGGCAGAAGTGCACTACTTCATATTTGATAAATCAGTGAAACCTAATGCGAATGCAATGAAGTTAAAGAAAAACTCATCAGTTTCTCATGTTTGTGTGGGAACAGATGACACCGACTACTATGGCACCATGAAAACATCTGCTAATTGACACTACAAGCAGTCAAGGTGGGTGATGGATTAAATTCTATGCAGTTAAGGTTCTGTTTATCTCCAGCTATTTTACGGTAAAGTAAGAATAGTTTCTGTGAGGTTTAGCTCTGAGTGACAGTGAAGAACACAACCCCTAACAGTGTCTTTGTTAGGAGGTGCTGTGGATATGCTAAGGATATGCAGTTTGTGAGTGAGAGTTTTTCCCAGATCATCTGACGTTAATACAAGCTTTCACAAGGACAGGTATGTAGAACTGCAACTAAAGCTTTAAAGAGGTTTAAGGAACCTGACCTGCACCATCCTTGTGCCATAATTTAACGGAAGGAAGGAATCTGTCAGAGTCTCCATAGCAGACAACTGTGTAAAGGAATATGTCACAGCTTCAATTCAGCCACAGTTCTACCCTCTGCCATCCCACAGACTCCAGAGGGATATTCCTCAACAAATTGAAGTGACATTTCTGAAGAAAATGGACTGAATAACTGCCAATATCTTAAATTTGGCAAGGCCTATAGAGAACTTGTTTAAAGGTAAAAACCAATAAATATCATTGGCTAAAGGTCTGGAAAAGAGTAGATTACAAGCATCATACTTTAAAGGATATGAGCAAGAGAGGTTGCTTGAATTCATTATAAATGCAAGGACAGATAGAGTAGCTAAAGAGAGGGGTGATTAAAGAGAGGGGTGGGTTCTGTGGAGAGGCAAAATTATGACATATTTAAAAGAAAAAAAGAAACAAACATAAAAAGTGAGAAATGGGGGAAAACAATTATTTCTGAAGTCTGGATGGGTCAGATATTGCCATGCTAAGCACCAGTGTATTGGTACTCAGTGTTCTCTGCAGGTTCTCCAGGTCTTCAAAGTGGTGACAAAAAAATGGTAACCTGAGGGGCTACAAAGGTATTGACTTTCTCCTCTCTTATATGAGACATTGCCAGACTGCATTTAGATAAAACACTTTTGGTTCAGACCCCCTTTCTTGCACCCCTGAAAATCAAGGGCAAGGCCAGTATTTATTCCTAACTTGATTACCTGCCTTGGTGAGACTGGTACTGATAAGCACTTACATGCCTATGAATATACCCTTGAAGGCCTCAAAGCTAAACTTCTGCTGAACAAGGCTCACATTGCAGAACTAAACTCTCATCCTTAAGGACTTATTTTTGTTTAGGACATGAAGAAAACAGTCATCTCTTACTTTCCTAAAGATTTGAGAACTTCCAATCTGTTTTTCTAGCAACAGAAATACGAAACAACTCCTCCAGCTATGCAGACTTGTCATCCTGCTGCCGTCAAACTGTGTATCTGAAATCTAACTAGGCACAGGGAGATGTGATCCTGATCCTGATGACTTGCGTAGTTCTGTCATGAGCCTCCCTGATATTTTATGCATTTATTAGGAGAGATTTTTAGAAATATTCCTTCTTAATGGTAGTCCTGCAATTTTTTGGTGCAGTTTATGCCTTTCAAATCATCAATATCATGATCACCATGTTAATGAAAAAGCTTCCAGAATACATAAATTAGAAGCAGAATGGGATTTTGATGCTGATATAGAGGTGTTAGTCTTCATGAGACAGTTAACGCCCTGTTGACTTGTACATTTGCCCAAGATAAATGCCATGTGATCAAGATTGAACTGTGGGCACAGCATGCTGTGAAATCATTACAAACCATGTCTTTCAGTTGATGCAGATGATGATTCTATGTGGGTTCTTTTCTTCAAACATCATCTTTCCACAACACAAAAAGCCTAGAAAACTTCTAAGCAGATTTTCCTTCTTCAGTCTGAAATTATTGTAGGAAGAAAAAGAGTATAAGGCTGGAATACAGTATAAAAAAGATGTACAAGTATTGGCTCAGTACAAGAAAGACAAGGAGCTACTGGAGAGGGTCCACAGGAGGGTCACAAAGATGATTAGGGGTTTGGAGCATCTCTCTTATGGGGAGAGACTGCTGGAGCTGAGCCTGTTTAATCTGGAGAAGAGAAGACTGAGAGGGTATCTCATTAATGCATATAAATATCTCAAAGGTAGGTGACAAGAGGATGGTGCAAGACTCTTTTCAGTGTTGCCCAGAGACAGGACAAGGGAAAATGGATATTAAGCAAAACAGAAGAAGGTCTACCTCAACATGAGGAAGAACTTCTTTATGTTGAAATTGGCAGAGCACAGTAACTGGCTGTCCAGGAAGGACATGGAGTCTCCCTGGAGACATTAAAAACTTACCTGGATGTGTTTCTGCTCCCAGGTGACCCTGTCTTAGCATGTGGGTCAGATTGGATGATCTCCAGATGTCCCTTCCAGTCCTAACAATTCTGTGATTCTGTGAATAGTAATTTCATTCTCCAGTGCTGTAGCTGAAAACACTGACAATGTTGTCTGACTGAAAGAGGTCCTAAAAAGCAGAGGTAATAAAGTACCTCGCTGTCTATTAAATGCATTCTATGCAAGCCCAGGAAAGAATCCAAACTGTTTAGTCTTGCATCCTACTCCCCAGTTTGCTCCAATAAAACAAAATTACTACCTTAGATGTTTCAGTGAGAATTTTTCAGGACCTAATCTTGATTTCATGGATCTATTTTGAGAAGCAGTCACCCACAGGATTTTGCTGGACAAAAAAATTGCAGAGGCTGCCATTAAAACTGGCTGCCAGGTAGCAGGTCAATATACCAAGCAGTTGGTGGTGTAATTACAATACCGTGGGCAACCATTGGTGTTCTAGTGTGGAGTATTGGCTCTATTCTCAAATACCAAAACAGAAAGTAGTGACCTTCCAGAATTCACAAGGAAAGAATAAAGGAATTTGACTACTTGACAAAACAAAATTGTTTACTATAAATCGTACATTCATTAGAATTTCCAGGACAACAAAACCCAAAATAACAAACAAACTAATAAATACAACAAACCCCTCCAAACAAAACCAAAACCAGAATGCTTGTAATGTGATTGACAGAAAACACTTATTATCATCTGAACCCTGTTGTCCTGGTGATCACCCCATTTCTATGGCAAAAGGAAAGGTAAATGCATACACAGAACAGAGTAGGGGGGTGAAAACTACAGGATACTGCTTTACCCCTGCTGTTGCACAGCCATCTGTACCTACCCCAGCAGCAATAAATTAGAATAGTTGAAAAGAGGCAGTTAGAGGAAAGGAGTTAAAAGCAGCCATTCCCTGCAATATATACACAGTCACTCATAAGTTAGCTGGCAGCTTCACTCCATCTCAGCCAGACAGTGACAAATGACAAATAACGGTTGCAAATAGTGTGGCACTGGAGATCTGCAAGGGGTCACAAGACAAATTCCAGGAACACGCACACTGGGTGGTTCCCATCATCACACTCTGAAAGGGTAAGATAAGAATCAAGGGTATATTAGTTTTTTTGAATCTCGTACAAGAAATATGCACAGAAGGGCTGAGACAATCGAGCCCTAGTAAACAACACAGAACAGGAACATTTCCAGTGCTGTCTTTTCCCAACAGTGAAAGGAGTTTTACAGAGTAATTAGCCATTTTTTTCTGTAGTTGGACACGTTTAACTTCCCTATTGTGATTATTATTCAAACATGAGGCTTGGGAAAGCAAATGTGGGGAAGTGCTCTTGGAATAACTCATGCACAGTGCCCTCAGTGCTGACTGTTTTCTTCTGCAAATGGTCTTTGTCAGAAGCTCAAATGGATCGACAGAATCAGCTCATGGTCCCCATGCTTATACTCCTTGCCAGACTGGTCTCCTAGCTATTTTCTTTGGCTGTTTCATCAGTACAACTGGCTTTTTCTTTCAGGCTATGCTGGATGCCACATAATGGTGTGACTAATTGAAGTTGTTTCTTTCCCTTCTCCTCCTCCAGATCTCTTGATTAATATCTTGTTGTATACCTTAATTAGCACATTTCTGGCTTCTGGCTGCTTGTAACTCAGAGCTTTCTGAGGAGATCCTAGTAAAACTTTACACGTTGCATTATGATAAATATTCCAGATACAAACTCCTTACTAGATTTGTAATTATATCATGCTCACAGAATTCTATTAAAAACCCAGCATGACACTGCAGATGGTAAAATGGGGACTGGGCTGCTTCCTGTATGCATGGAATTAATTCTGGTAAACCCCATCATAATCATGTTACAAAGTTAGACCATTAAAAGAAAATAGCAATTGTTAGCCTTTCTAATACAGTTTGTACTTTCTGGGGGTTTTATTTCAGTGGCTCAGTTTCCTGCCCACTGAATCATGCTCTCAAAATGCAGTTTATATACAAAGACACAGAGGAAACCAGTCCTGCCATAATTTTCCCAGGAAAAAACATTTGTATTAGCTGTAAGAAGTAGCCATTATAATTTCTCCTAGAGAAGTTTAAGATATCTTAAACTTCTGCTTTTGGCCTCACACACATGTAAATTTGTCCCCAGTGAGGCCCAAGACATATTCCCAGTGGGTGGGAAAATTTTCAGTTTTAAGAGGTTTTAAAGATGGTTAGGAGAAAGACGGCATCCCAAACTTGGCATTCTGTGATCTTCTCTTCAGATGCAATTTTGGTGCATATCAGTACAAATCAAATGAAAAGGGTCTCCCTTGAGACTCCATGAACATGGCTACATAAGGAAGTGTCTACTTTAAGCTTTTTTCATACATTTTACTTACTCTTGGTGGGGGACAGACCACCACTAGTATGACTTTATTTGATACAAACACTTTACCTTGAAACTATTGCTTTCATGCTTTATGTTGCTAGTAAAAATTCACATTTTCTGGGAAAGGATAAATTTCCTATGGTTTTTATTTTGTGAGGATCTGGCTATACAATTTTCTTAATATTGGGATGAACCCATGGAGTTAAATCCCTGTAAGGAAATATGCCTCCTTCATATGCCAATACTTGGCAAATCAATTTCATTTCCACAACATGGAGAAGGCAATGACACAGAAAGACAATAAACTAAGTCCACTGCTTTGGGCATGTGATCCTTGAAGGAACACTTATTTATTTTATGTATATATTTTTAATAGAGTTGCAGGTTTCAAGCATTACATCACTTTCTTGGAACAAGGATTATGGGAACTGATACTTTACTGACATCAACCACAATAATATAAATCATCTACATTTCATAAAAGAAGAAAGACAACAGTAAGTGAAACAAGCATGCATGAGTTACTCCTGCCAAATAAAGCCCAGTTTTGAGGAAAGATGCTTGAATAGTGCACAATAATAATCTGTCTTTCTATAAAAACCGTCACTCTGTGTCTTATAAAAATTAAATAAAGCAGGCGTGTAGAGCCAGATGGTTATTTCCTGTTATTAAAGCTTTAAGGGACAAATTATTCTCTGTTGTACCCTCCATTGACTTCAACACTGTCTCTATTGACTTGAATGAAATTACATTGCAGACAATTTGGATGTGGGTTCTGGAGGATGGGAGCCATTTAGGGAGTCATCTGTGTAAAACTTCTGCATTTCACACAACTGTCATGAGTTGTCTGTATCTTTGGATGCAATTTCACCTTGTAGTTCCTTGCACTACTAATACATCAGCTTTACACTATACCATGGAGCAGGGTGCTTGGGTTTTGGAAACAGCACAGTGGCCACAATTGGAATAAACGGCTCTAGTGTTGAAACAACTTTAAGGTGTTGCTGGGTTTGGACCAAGTTCAAACATTTCTGTAGAAATGTGTAGTGTAGATGTACCCAAAGTCTTATACAGCAGTTTAAGAACCTCTATCTCTTCATACTTGTAGTAAGGAATTTGGAATAGAGAGCCCCAACACCAGAGACAGGCACCTACAGCTGTCTCAATTTCTCCCCACAAGACAATTATCCTCATGCAACCTTTTCTTCTCAAATATTAATGTGGTTTCTGCTAGCTGGTTTCAGATGATCAGGACTGAAAATGTCCAAGCCCATGCTGATAAGATGCCTCAGCATTGCTGAACTGAACAAGGCTTTCATTGGCAAAGAACTACTGTCTGGGATTTTCTTTTGTAATTTGGCATGTGTTACCTGACCCTGAGCTGGGGCAACTGAGGCTCTTGTTAATAGATCCCTTGGGGCAGATGAGAGTGAAATTACTCTGAATAAGCAGTGTTTATATATATATATATACATATATATATATACATATATATATATATGGCTGGTTTATTTTAGAACAATTTGGTTGCAATGGAAAGGAGGTGTGTAGCTGTTTTGGTTACTGTCTATAGAACTGAAAGAATATAAAAGTATAAAAATAATCACTTAAGAAAACATATAAGGAAAAGAAAGAAAGATAAAGGATAAGAGTAGATAGTGGAAAGATGTCACCACGCATCGATCCAGCAATGACACTTGATTTTTGCTATTTAGATGTCCACTGGTTGAAGTGATGGTAACAGTCTTGATCTGTCGGGAGTGAGGGAAGTTCATGAAACAAAAAGTTCAATGGGTTCAAGTGAAAACACCCACATACCTCCCATGGGTAGGTGTTTTACACTGATGCAACACTGTAGATTAGGCACAGTCCTCTGGTGGAAGACCCCAGAAAAGAGTTTGGGGATGCTTTGGGGGTTTTTGTGGTTTATGGCCCCTTCTAATGACATGACAGTTGTTTGACCTTTCTTAGTCGACCCAGTTATGCCTTATCAGAAGGGAGAATACCTCTGGGCTTATGTGATACCTCCTGGCTATTGTGGGGGAGAATATTAGCATGATAAAAATCATTATCCCGCCTCCCCACCTCCCAGGATCTGCTTTTATTGGCCTTTTTCCTTATCTTGCTCAAAAAACCGGCTTGTTGCTAAACAAAGGCTGGTTTGTCATGGTCATCCTCTGGCAGTGGGTGCACACCAGCTCTGCCTTACGTAGATCAGAGGTTTTGCCAACATACACCCAAAAACTCTCCTCCTCCCCTTTGGTTGCCGGATGCAAACCTGACCTCAGCAAAGCACCCTTTTACTTTTGCAAAGGGACGATTATTTGAGTCATTAATCTTGAACATTTCACTCTCTCACAGCATATAAAATGCATAGCCATTGCTGCAGAGACAAAAGACCATGTCTGAATCAGGTCCTTCAGGTTGGGTCCATGACAGAAACTTGGCATCACGCTGCACATTTCCCACTCAACAACTGGCTGCCTTCCTGTTTGCAGCTCACCATAGGCTAAAGCACCTATGCAAAGAGTGATATACCCTTGTCTAGGACTCAAATCAGCACATATGAATGAGAAGCATTCACAGCCTGGGAAATCTGCCAACCAGAAGGACTCTGTCTCATCTCCAGCTCCCACAGTCAATCATTCATTTGTATCAGTTGTAGATACAGAAGCTTGTCACCATTTGGCCTTTTCAGCTGTGAACTACGTCTTTGAGTCTTCAAGTAATTCCAGTCAACCTTGTCTCACAGAAAGCAGACGAGAGTGGTTTCTGGCAAACTGGTGGTGACAATGGCACTTCCTGGATATGTTTAGAAATCTCACTCTGGGTGGTAGTTTAAAGGAAGGTCTTAAATCCAGCTGCCATCCCATCAGAGGGCAGTAATCAGCAAGGTCTACGGTCCTCCAGGCTTAGCCTTTATCAAGCTCTTCCTCTGAACCTGTGCCAACTTTTTTACAAGTATTATATATTAAGAGAATAAATAGCACATTTTTTTTTTTTTTTGGCTGGGACCTGGGGAAGAAATATAAGGATTTTACTGGTTTTACATATGCCAATCACCCATAATTTAAACTGTGTCAGCACTGGTAGCTGCTAAGCAGGAGTTTTGAAGAACTTGAGGGTTTGAAGCACTAGTGTGCACCCCGGGGAGCAGCCAGTGGGACCAGACAGGATCTGACTACTCTACATATCTGCTTCTCAGCAGGAGCAACCAAGTCATGACCAACCTGGAGTGCCTCTGACTGCTATGGTCTCTAATGCTATAGCCCACTGGGGGAAATAAATCTCAATTTAATGTGGGTATAGAACTTTTTTTTGGTTGAAGATAATGTCTAGATATGTGACAAAAAAATCTCACATTTGGTTTATTGGTTTGGTTTGGTTTGGTTTGTTTGTTTCTTTTTTTTGGTTTGTTTTTTTTTTTTTTTCACAAAACAGCACAGTGATGCCTTTTATCAATAATATGGGCCATCTGATATTATACAAGAATGTCAATGTCAGAGCATATGTGACAATCTGAAAGGAAGATATTAATAACAACCCCATGGTTTTAGTCTATTTTTTCTTCTCTATAAACAGAGGGTATTTTTCTGGGTATAATGAAGATTAATAGATTCATATCTGTGCTTTGCTGTACTCTGGAGCTACTGAGAAGAGGGAAACATTATGATACCTCTTTCATTTCAAAAATTTGCCAGGCACATAATTAGTACTGGTAGAAACAAAAGTGATGGTAACACAAACCAGAAAAGGAGCTCAACCTATCTTGAATTTACTTGCCTTGGAAATAGTGCAAATCGTTGCCAAATACAGTCACTTGCAGGCAAAAATATTCTTACCTTCTGTAGTTTCTGTGAACAAGTTATTGAGTGGTGAAAAAAAGCAAGAAACTTCCTTCCCCTTTACTGTTTGAAAATAACATTGGGAATCAGAATAGATTTTGTTTATCCACTTACTTACAGAAACTTAGGGCTTTGCTGAAGCCCTTATTACTGTTGAACAGAAATGTTGGAGGCAAAGAGATTAGCTATTGCCTGAATGTGCTGCATGCAATGTGCACTGGTTACAAATAGCTTGGAGAAAGTTGAGAACTCATTAAGTAGATGGCATTAAAAAACAAACAAACAAAAACCAAAACAACTTCTCCACCCCCCCAAAAAAAACCCAAGAAAACCCCAAATGCAAAAAATTCTTTATTAAGCCTGAACAGTTCCAGTTGTGTATTTTTTCTGAAGTCAAAAGATAATGATCTTTGTTGTTTTTGTTTGCTTTTTTTTTGTTTAGATGTTTTCTATTTTAGTCCAAGATATGACCTGAATGTATTGAACTTTGCAAACTTGATCAGACTCCCAGCAATCAAAGTGAATGCAAAGAATAGAAATAAAAGATGTGGGAATCTGACACCCACTTGGATTTGAAATTTCCAACTCAAGAGATCAGGGTTTGGGAAAAAAACAGATTTTGAGCCAAATTTCAAGATTGTAGGTATTCCACTGGTTAGAAAATAAAGTTGCAAAACTGACATATTGACATTATGTTCTCTGTCTAACTCAGCAAGGGATTCAGTGTGTGTCAGTGTAGCAAACGGAGGCAATTGCAAAGTAGGTGTTTACCATGCAGATCCACATGGGGAGGAAGGAGGGAAAATTATAGCAGGTAGAAAACAAGTTGTCCTTGGCTTGCTCTGGCCACTAGTGTGACTAATGCCATGAAGTGACTAACCTCAGACTCCTTAAGAGATGCTTATTTTCAAAGGTGGTGGAGCACACAGATTTTGAAACTCAGGCCATCAGAGATATATTTCTGTTGCTGTTGAAGCACAAGTCACACTTCACTGCAGACTCTCAGGATCATACCTAAGTCACCTAAGCCTGACTTCCAGTTTGGAACAACTCAGGCTTTCATCCACGCTGCCTGAATGTCATGTGAGGAGTCAGAGCCCAGGCCACAATATGTAACTAAGCACAAGGTTAGTTGTCCAAGGCTTTGCTACAAGAGGAAAATGAATCAGAAGGATTGCTAAGCTGAAGAATGACTTTTTGCCTGTGCTGCCCATTGCAGTGGAGGCTTTCTTGCCAGCCTGGATTTACCATGGAATACACTGAACATTACTGGTCGTTTTGGGACACCTTGACTTTGTTCACAGCTCCCGGAGAAACATGAGTTGGAGAATTGCAGACTACTGAGGGGATAGAAATTAACATCATCCTTCTGTTGTTAGGTCCTGTGTGATTTCTACACTCTCCCTCAAGACAGTTTTACTACTGGAAACGATGGGTTATGACAAACAGACTGAATTTCATTGTTTGCCTTTCTGAGATAAAAGGATTAATATAAATCATGATGGCTCTTCTATGGTCCTGCAAAATCAAGCCTTGACATCATAATCCATCAACTTCCACTGCAAAGGTTTCCCCCATGTACTTCTGCAATGCACTAAAATAAAGGAAATATGGTTTGGTTGCAGAGCTGTTTCCAAGTGACTCTCACATGTATGGTTCATTGAAACACTGCACTAATAACTCTATATGAATGTCTCATTTCCAAGAACTACTCAGGAGTTAAAGAAGTGGGAGCTAAGACTCCTCAAGTTTAAAATATCGATTATTGCCTTTTGTGTTTTTTGATTATGTGATCTGACAGACCAAAACATCTTTTGAGAAAAATTACCAGAAAGCTATTTCCAAAAAGATACATGACAATCTTTACCCACCTTTTTTCATCACCTCAATATTGCTTGCAAAGTATTTTCCATTTAGTTTTACATAATGATTGTTAAGAACATCTTTTTTATCTTAAATGTTTTAATCTAATTTTAGCTTTTGTAGGATGTGCCCTGAAACAGAATGCCTGATGCTATGCAGTATGCATTTCCCCTCCAAATCAACATTGCCTTACTTTGGTGCAGTTCAGAATTAGTAATCTGTGGGTGATTTAACAGTTCCCTGATAAAACCTATGCTGTTTTCCTTACTGTGAAATGTTCATTCCAGCTGAGCAAAGGGACAAAATACCTCACAATGAGAATAATGAAAGACTAGAAGAGGTACCAAATGAGTTTTCAAAACTACTGGAAAAGATTCCAAGCAACCTGATTTCACTTTGTGATTTCCCCTGCTTTGAGCCAGGGAGCAGACTAGATAATTTTAGAGGGTCTTTTAAAACTAGGTTATTCTGTGAGTCTGTATTACCTGCACAAGTTTTTCTGTGGCCTCTCTCTGGCTCCTCTGAAAAAAAAAAAGGTAAATGCATTATGGGTAAAACATCAGTGATTATATCAAAGTTAACTTATATGTTCTCAGTAAAATCATTACTGCAGTGTACAGATTCCTGGAGGGTGTTATGAAAGGTAATATAAAATGCTGCTTGGACATCCAACCCCAACACATGAACCTTCTGTGAGCACTCTACTGTTTGGAGAAATGGAATAGCTACTTTTGCAATGTGGTCTGCCATTAAAAGTTTTCTTTGAGGGTCTATAATATGAACTGTAGGTAAAAGACAATTTGAAGTGTATCCTTAATGAGTTTTTCAGGTATTCACAAAGTAACAATCTGTGACTTAAAACTCAACTAAAAGTCTTACACATCTTCTTAGAATTGCATGAATACTGATGCATTACCATTTTACATTCCAGAATATCTGGAATATCCAGAATATCTTAATAACCTCTGTGGATATCTTTGCACTGGTCTCTGCAGATATCCTGACAGGCCTGTTGCAGTGTGACTGAGTCCTATTTTCCCCTTGACAAAACAAAGTCCTGCAAAAAACCTGAGGAATATATTCCTTTTGCCACTGGTGCATCTTTACATAGAACAAAAACTCACCTCAAACGAGAGTGGGCTCCATTTTCATTCTGCTTTCTCTCTCCCAGCATGCAGGTAGGAAGAGTTGGGTAGCAGGTGAGGTTGGACATGAGGCTCTGTCTTTGTCCAGGAGGCATTTGAACTCTCTTCTAATTTTCAACACCTTTGAAAGGTGTTTATGTGGGAATCACAATTAGGCAGCTAAAGCTGGAGGGAATGAATAATTCCTTTAATTTCCTTGGCTAAAGCTGAGAGAGTTTCTTTGCTTTCTGTCTAAGCCAGCTAGTTTTATTTTTTGGTAGAAAAGAGCTACCAATTTCAGAGTCTTGTTTGTTCTTCTACTTAGTCATTAGACTACAAAGAACTGCCCATCGATGTTCACTTACAATTAATTCCCACCTGACTAGAGAATATCCACATTTAGATGATGACCCAAAATTACAGGTATGACCTTTATATTTACAAAAACAATTCCACCCCAGAAAAGGAATCCCATTGCCTTCCTCTAGCTGCCTACCCTCAGAACCAGTTATCATCTGGTGCTGGTTTCAGGGTGGCATTGATCAACATTACATAGGAACATTCTGAACTCCCCAATGGATTTTACATTCTTTGCCTGTTTTATAGGATACTAAGCCAAAATCTTTCAAAAGTGCCCAGTGATACTGGGGATGAATGAACAACCCTGCCCTCTGGCATGGATGAATGCTCCTGATTACCCAAGTGTTACTGCAGATTACAATCACATCACATTTGTGCTGTGTGAAGGGCAGTGATTTTCAACTGGGAGTAAGATAACAGTCAGAGCAAAGCTGAAAACTGTCATAACTGGACAAAAGTTAATTTTTCCAGGCTTAGAAGTGGCATTTCCAGGCTGTCAGGTCACAAGAAGAGACATTTTCTTCATGGAAGTTTCACAGAATATTCTGAGTTTTAAGGGACTCAACACGGATCATCAAGTCCAACACTTAAGTGTATGGCCTATCCAGGGATCAGAATCATGATTATTAACATTATTAACATCATGATCTGATCAACTGAGCTAATCTCAGGGTCCAGAGGTCCCTTGGCAGAACAGTAGATATTGGCACACCAAGATGTTAGTGGTCAGGGCATCCTTTGTGCGTGTGTAAATCAAGATATGTGTGTGTGTGTAAATACCAAGAAAAACATCTCTTGTACTAATAAATTGAGCACTTTAACAAAAATTAGAAGTCACAAGGATGTCAAACCATACCCATTCAGCTGCTTTCTATCTGTCTGTACTTGATGGCTTAGTGGGACACTGTCCTCAGGAATCCTAGCACTTCAGGAGATAAAATGATTTACTTTGCTCTCAGCAAAGCCTTAGATTGTTTCTCTTTCATGTCTTCCATACACAGAACAAGGTGTGAAAACATCAATTCTCTTTAAGCTGAGGAACAGCTTCTCAACAGTGAAGGAAAATGTGTGCTTTGGCTAAAGTAGCATCATATCATTCACCTGAAAGCCTTCAGTGTGAAGGCAGTAAGAAAGAGGCAGCACCAGAAAAACGATAATTCTCTCTCTACTCGATGCTTTGAGCCTAAATTGAACCTTCACCTATAAATATAACAATTACCATATAAAATACGCCATGAGACAAAATTTCACATTTATTCACCACAGCAAATAAAATGTGCAGAAGTGCTTTATTCATCAATTCATTTTTTTAAATGCTAAATTGCACCACCTATGTGTCCCAGAAATCCATTGAGAACTCACTGAGAGGATTCACCCAGCAAGACATCTCTAGACGTGACAAGAAGAATCACAGTTACTTCAGTCTTCCCAGTTTCACACTCTGTGCATGTTCATTACTGTAGACTTTCTTTGTAAGAAATGCTATTAGGAGCTTGAATGAGAAAAGCCTAGTTGGCTCCCAGTTCCACATAGTGCTTAGTTACATCTGTGGTTGTGGGCCTGCTGACTGGGATGGGATGAGAGTCTTCAGCTTAAATTAAGCCCATGCTTTGGAGCAAGACTCTGAGAAAGCTTCTGCTATGCATCCCGTGCAACCAGATCCTTAAGATTTAACTATATGCCTCTATGAAATGACTGGATCATAATTTCCAAGCTGAGTGTTAAGTAGAATTTAATTTACAAGACTACATAAAAACTAATTTGGACAGAGCTGCAGAAATTATTTCTGCTGTTATACATCCAGTGTTCTCTGTAGGAACTTTTTATCTCTCCTACTCAATCCATTTTATGTAAAACATACTTGAAATAATATTAAGGTTTGCATTTCCTAATGCCTCCTACTCCTCTTCACAGCCTAGCAATAATGAAGAGGAAGTTTTGTTCTGGGCTGCTTCTCAGCTTCTAGAGCACCCACATAACAGACACATGTGAAAATGACTCAAAAAGTGATGAAATAATCTCACTGCATCTGCATCTTGCTCCTAACCACACATTTTAATTCATTGTTCAAGTTACAACAGCTATTTCATCCAAAGACCATTATAGCCATTTAAATATCTCAACAAGAATTATTTTGCAATATACATGTTCATTCAACCACAAGTGATTTTAAAACGGTTTTAACTTCTGACAAGATGCTGGCTGAGAAACAACTATCGAATTAGAATATTTTAAGAAAAAAAGAATTAGCAAACATCAACCACAGGCCAAATTATCAAGACAAGGCTAATAGCCCAGTTTTCCCAGTAAAATGAACAAGTGTTAACAGTTGGGAGGATGAACTGATGTGTGCACAGCTGTGCAGCATTGCTAAGGGAGAAGGCATCAGTAGTCCCCAAAGCTTCCTTGCAAATCTTGCCTGAGAATTGAGGCTGGCTTCTGTTGTAAATCCCTTTGGATGGTTTGGGCATCTTTAAGTCATCTGGCATGCAAAATTATCTGTGTTTTGATGATCAGCTGCTTACTTTGACTGCAAGGACAGGAATAATGAGTATTGTCCTTTGACTGTAGCATTTCTGTTTCCTCAGTCCAAAACCATGGACTTTGTTCAGGTTCTGCCCTTGCAGGAGGTGCTTAAATGGCTATCAAGGTACAGTGTCCATGTCCTCCCATTATTTTAGCCTCTGTGTTCTCTTGTAATTTCTATGCCTTTTAATTTTTATGTTTTATGAGATGTCTTATTGCTTCCCATTTCTCATTCCTTCATTTGTTTTGATTCTGTATGTCCTTCTTCTTTTCCTCTCCATGCTGTTCTTTTGCCCTTTGCTTCTCACTTCCCTGCCTGGTACAGCACTTAGAACAATAGTTTCCCATGACTTGGCTAAACAAGCAGGGCAGAATTTTTCCCAATATTGTCTTGGTGGAAGTGAAGAGCCTTTTTTAACTAGTACTGAGTGCTGAACCAGAGCTTGTCCAATACACCACTAATGTGATACTTTTCACACAGAACTGATTGAAGATTCAAATCTTCCTTCTTTGCTTCATCTGAATAATACTAAGGCCATTAAGATTTTTGTTCTGTGAGCTCAAAATTCAGATTAAAACATCAAGTCAAAGGGGTTTCTAAGGGAAAAATGCCTTCCTAACCACATGACTGCTGATAATTCTTGATAAAAAAGCAACTTTGTGGTGAACATATTGAAGCTGTGAGGTTGTTCATGGCTGAGGTGGTTGGAAAGGAGAGCTTGGGTGGGTTACTCTCTTCACAACAGGCAGCTTCAAAGCTCATGAATGCATGAGAGGTGCTGACTTACAGTCACTGAAATTTTACATCTCTCTTCCAAAGTCCATCCATCCTGATGTGTTTTGAATAACTTTTAGGCCATATCAAATGATATTTTTGATAGAAATCTGGAAAGGTATTGACATGTAAGTTAGGTAATTCAGGCAGAAGTTTTTAATAAACTCCTTGGCAAGCTAATGCAAAGTTTCTTGCACTTCTAAAGACTGCTCTAGAGCAGAAGTAAAACATTCAGAGTCCTGTGTTGTTGTCCTCAGATTTCTATACCTCTCTAAAGACCCTGAATCAAAACCAGGGATGCTGCATTTCTAAGTCAAGTGCCTGCACTCTACTGTCAGGGACAGCATCCCCTTAATTTTCTGTGTGAAGTCAACAGCTTGGGAGCAGTGTGCAAGGAAGCAAATGAAAGAGCAAGAAGACAGAATATCAATGTATTTAATAGCATAGAGAAAAGGCATGGATGCTTTCTGTAGCTTAAATGCTGAAGAAATCTCAGATGTAGTAAAATCATGAAGCTAGATGGGGCATTTTCAGCTTTCTAGTAGTTTCAGAGTCAAATGACTGCCATTAAGACACTGTGTTTCTAATATCTAGGTCCATTAATCAGACTAACTTGCATTCAGAATGCGCATGTAATATAAGGATGATGGTGAGAATATGCAAATAGCTGCTGGCTTCCTGCAAGCTTGACCTTCTAACAAGGGGCTCAGTTTAAAGCTCTGAGACTATGTAGGACTATGTATGGCTTGGAAACATGCATAGTATTATAGTCAGATGTATCTGCAAAATCCTGGGTAGCATAAGCAAAGCCTTATCCAAGAGAACACAGTGCAGGGAGCACCTTACACCCACAAAGTTATCAGCTAATAAATATTAGATGATCTGGAAGAATAAGGTCATACAGAGGTCCTGGGAGCTGACAAACATTTTACTTGTCATGAAGTATAACTCGTCTTTGTTTAGTTGTTCATACTTAGATCATACTACCTTTAAAAGCCACTGTCTTCTCAGTTTTGCCTTCCCAGAGCAAAAATGACAGTGATTATTGATTTGCAGCCAATGTAGGCTTTTTTGTTTGGATTTTTTGTTGGATTTGATAATATTTCATGTGAAGAGGATTATGTTTGAGAATTAGGAGTGGCAGTAGGGAGCAGAAATTTCACCTGGACAGCAACATAAGAAAAGAATATTTAAAAAATACTGTGGGGAAAAAAAAAGGTTGTTCTGGCAACTGAAAAAAGCCTGAACCAAATTTGTAGCTAATCTGTCTGAGTCTGAGGTTGCTGGAGATAAGAGAGGTGCACATGTTTGCACTAGAGGAGGATCTATTACTCTTTGTAGATGAGTTTTAATAAACAGACATTTAACTTTGTTAACTAGAGACTGTGTGGTCTCTAGTGCTGCAAATCTGGAACCCCTTGGCAGAATTCTTTTGCTGACTTGGCAAAAATTAACTATTACCTTTATAGAAAAAAAGAAAATAAAACTGAGAGTTTTTCTTTGCTTTTGGAAGAAAGTAGCAAATAGTAGGTAATGCTAAAAATTCAGTGTTTGGTTCCCACAACTGAAGACATTGGAAGCACAGAAGAGGAGTGGATCCATGGGGGCCATACCTTCCAGAAGGAGGGGTAGATGTAGACCATGAATTCTGCCAAGAACAGAGCAAATACTGTGTGCAGTGTTCTACTGGGTCCGTCTAAATGAGACTGAAAACAGTGTACTGTTTGACAAAGTAGCATTTGGATATTTCTTCTACAGTTACAATTTCAAGTTAATTTCTTACAGAATTCATTGCACATACAGGAGAGAAAAAAAACTTTCATCACACAAGGTAGAACTTTGAGAAACTGTTTAAACCTGGAGACACTGAAGATGTTTAAATACTTTATTGAATATGGTGGTTCTAATAACAGCCAAGAAATACATGGCTTTCCTGGTAAAAAGGAATATGGAAATAAAAATAGCGGTCTCTGAAAACCTTCAAAAGAGGCTTCCATATTAATATGCATCTTCATTGATCATATATCTGCAAAACCAAGACCGATATTTTCAGTAAAAAAAGTTAAAAAGAGGTTAAAGTGAACAATATCCCAAAGGATCCAAGAGGATCCTGTGGGCATATAACATCCTTGAAAAATTGTATTGTACAGCCAAACATGATGCAAAAAGCATAATAAAAAATGATTTTGACCAAGTAGTTCTTCCAAAGTGTTCTGCTATTCTTTACACTTTTCTCTATTATTGTCAACAGGGTAGAACATAGTTCTTGGTCAAAACAAAGGAAGAGGGTTAATAACAGCAATTATATGGGATGTTGGAAATAGCAGAGTATAGAATGCTCATCTCATTATTTCCAAAGTGTACTGTGTGTGTCTTACTTGTGGTAAAGCTCAGATCCATCCCACTGAAATGGGCTGGAAGTAAGACAAAGAGCTTTGTCAGGAACCAGCCAGTGTGTGAAGGAAGTAGCACTTGGCTAACAACATTCTTCCAAACAATACCTTCCAATCTGTCTTTTCTGTTTGCTTACACAGCAAGAATTCTGCAAAGACAGGTCCTGCAAAACAGAGCAGGGGGAAGAATTCATGGTCCAGCATCCTGAATCTCATGAGGCCAAAATGAGCTTTGCTCAGACATGTATAGAGCAGCAAAAGACTTCCTGATGGGACAGTTTCCTGCTGGAATTTCCCCAGTATTTCTGCTGAGCAGCAGGAAGACTGGCAGGCTGCCTTCTGGGCTACCTCCTACCTGCTGTGATGCCTCCCTGCTCCAGACCATACTTGTGAGCTGCCAGGGCATGGGAGCAGCCAGATCACCTGCAAGCACTCACCTCAGTCTATTCTTAAGCTGTCCATTTGCCACCCAGAAGTCCCCAGGTGATCTGAGGTCTCCGTATTCTGAGTCCTCTGTACTACACTGCAGCCAGATCCCTATTGTGGTGTCCTCATCAACCCATTGGCAGTCCAAGTCCAGAATGAAGAAATCTGTTTTTCTAGAATTTCTCTATGGCTTGTCAGTTCCAAAACCCTCATGGTGTAGATTTGTTGGGAGCTGATTTTGCTTTGCAATTCACCGCACTTGAGTGGTGGTTACAGCCCCACAGATGAATACAAGTGCTTTCAAACTCTTAAACTGATAAAGGAACCAGATCAACATTATTTACTGTTCAATTGATCTAATGATCAAAAAATACATTCAAAAAATGCAAAAAATTGCTGTTATCTATCAAACTTCATAGTATCTAAAAATGAAAGTCACTTGTCTGGAAACAAGGATCCCCATAGGTGGGTGAATCTGGTAGAGAGTTTTTCTCCTTGCACTAATGTAAGGAGTTTGATCAATTTTGGGCTGTAGATCTTTCATTAACAATACACCCATTTTTGTACTTGTGCCAATCAGCTCCTTTATCAGTCCTAAGCTTGCAAAAAGTAGCAGAACCTGGAAAAAGCAAATTATAGTCACAAATATATGGGATCATTGTATTTGGTGCCCTATACATTAAGATGCCTCTATAGATCTGTTGTGTCCAAATACAGTAACATATTTTGTCAGTGTTCAACTGGGTATTCCAACTGGGTTGTCAAACTCTGTATGCAAAACTATGGAGGCACATAAATAGCAATAATTACATTAATATCACTATACTGTGTGTCTAATTCTTGACTGCTGTAGATCAGCAAAGCTCTAGTGATGACAAATCAGGGAGATTATGCCAATTTAATCCTAAAGCATAAGGCAGTATTTAAAATGATGAAAAGCTCTGAAACAAATTAGCCATTTCCCTGTGGTATATACTTCAGAGTACTATCTTGATACAATAATTATTTCTGAGCTATATCATTGCTCATCCTTCAGTGAATGTTATCAGCAACTGCGGAAAAAAAACAAAAGAGAATTAATTTTATTCATTGGCCATTCTACCATGTTCATCATGAAATATTGCCTATGTAGAAACTTTACAGGAAAATGTCGGTATCGATACATTTACAAAACCTACAACAATATTTTGACTAATGAAATGTCTTTGGCCAAAACCCCAGAAAAGGGTTCTGTCCTTAAAGAATTCCACTGAGAAAAACTTAGGGATTTGTTTGTCTCCTTATCTTAATATTACAGTGCTTCAATAGCTTTTCCAACTCAGTTTAGTCCTTGGAATTATCTTAATGTATCAAGAATATTGCCCCAAACCGGAGCATTAACCCTTTTTTACCTAGTCTGGCTTGGAGTTGAGTAATATTTCAAACTTTTGTTACTAGAGCACTTAGCATCAATACAGCGGCAAATAATGATTTAATAGGCATTTAAACACTTAAGAATCCATAGGCTAGTTACATCTTTAGTAGGATCAGTAAAATGCCATGTACTGCCTACAGCTTCTTCTATGGAGCAATTCACATGAAGTACTCAGAAACAGGGAAATTCTCTTGTGTGTCTGTTTTTAGGTGTTCCTATTCCTCCTGCCTGCTGAGGCAAACAAGTAGGAAAATGGTGCAAGATAATTGAACAACAGCAAAAGTAATGACACTGTAATTAAGAGTACTTAAAAGGTAGTAGAAAGAATGTAAATAAAAATAAATAATGAATGCATATCCATCTGTACATGTTTGTAATGGAAAGCAATGCACTGCCAGGGTGTGAAATGATGCTGCTATTGTCCTTAGCTCTCCAATGAAGCATGGGATGGAATCCTACCTGGAGCTGAGCGAGGTTCCTCTGCCTTATTTTAGTATTCTTGTCTGGTACAGAAAAGTACTGTACAGAGAAAAGGATCATTATATTATTCTGTGGTCTTCCCCTGATCTCTCCACATCTCACTGTACCTTGGCTATGTTATTTTCCATTATCAACCCTCTAATAGTTGGTAGGGAAATGTAAGTCTATCCCTTACAATAAGAAGGAAAGTAAAAGCTTGTTACTAGTCAAAGCTATCTCTTTAGAAGACATTTAACATTACAGCTCCAAGTTTTCCCTTGGTGACTGTTAAAGTGGGCTTCTGAGTGAGGGTTGTTAGCTGTGGGTACAGTGCACCGGAGCCATGCAGAGAGGACATCTAAGCTGGCAAGAGGTGCTGTGGTAGGAATGTCACTATTGCCTCTCAGGATCAGATGTGCTAATGTTCCTGCTGGAAAGAGGTGCTTGTCTCTTTTCTGTTTTTTTTTTTTTTTTTTAAACAGTGAATTCATAGCTTCACAAATCACAAGAGTGAGTTTCTAAATGTCTTATTTAAAGAGCTGAAATTCCCAACTTAATCCCCACCAAATCAGCCATCTTGCACTGTGGCCCTAGAAACAAAGCTTGAAAGGACTTTCTTTCCTTTCCTCTTTCTCCTCAACCCAGAAACAAGGGATAATAATTCTGAGCAGATACAGGAGAGCCAAGCAGCATACACCAAATACAGCCTACTATTTGAAGCAGGTTCAGATATTTGCAGCTGGAGGGGGAAAAGGAACCCAAGACCTCAGGTGTGTTGACCAAGAGATAATCAGATACAAGAGCAGCAAGTGAGAAAGAGGAAGCCTGGCTTCCTCTAGAGCAAAAGTCCTCATAGCTTCGTGCTGAAGACACCAACTGATTAAAGCCTGAAGGGGAAGTATGTGTAGGAATATGTGTATGTCCTCATCAGAGGCATAATTGTGTAGCTACTTAGCACTAGTATGTTGAGGAGTATCCTGGACATGCCGAAAAGCAGATGTCTAAATGTCATAGGACTTCTACAAATGGCTGAGAAAGTCTGGACAATAAGTAATGAAAGGGGAACATTAGGAATCTAATTAGTATCTAGATTAGGCATACTCCATTTTCCTAAATCCTTTTGTGATTCTGGTATTACTAAACTTAGTGACAGTTGGCACTTTTCCATTTTAAAGTTGTTTTTTTAAGATGCATATATATATATAGCATGCAATATATATATTTATTTCTTGGCACACTGGAAGCCTTGTCCTCCCATTTCAGACCTTTTCTCAAGTCTCCCTGCTTCTAGGTACCCATAATCTAGCAACTGTGACCCATGAAATCTTTCTCTACATCTTTGGTAGCTCTGTTTAAAATCTGCACATGGAGATGCAAAGACAGCTATTATTTTGTTCCTTAAACATTAGAGACTGTTGTGGAAAAATACTGCACAGATTTCTCTCATTGCTACTTTCATGCTGTTCTTTCTACTTGATTTTTTTTCTTTTCTTAATCTTCCCTGTACAACAGCTTAAAATTAGAAATACTGGGTTTTTTTCTTGTTATATATAAGAAAACTCAAAAATTTCACTACTGCATCTTCGACTATCTTCGACTATGTATATTTTTAGCACAGTGTAATGTACTGATACCACAAGTTATTTATTTAAAACAGTTCATGTAGGGAAAACAATGTGGGCTCAGTTTTATTGCATCAAACTCTAGGATCTGAAGCACATTTCTCCTAATCTCTCTGTAGACAGTGTGGCAGATACCTTCCCAGGGTGACTGATCTTCTCCTAAAGTCTGAATTATCTTGGAGATGCCCAGAGTTCACCATGGACAGCACCAAAGTGTAGGATCTAGTACCCTCAGTTAGGTGTCTTACATTAGAGGAGGGAATGTGGCTTTCAGGTGCCCACACTGCTCCAACCAGCAACCCGTGTCACTGGGGTATCTCACTAAAACAGATGGCCAGTGATTTACCTGCAGACCTAGAGCCTTTGAATCCTTTTATGGCAGTTATGCTACTGTAAACACAACCGTAAATGCAAATAAACAAATAACTGCAGAAAGAGAGCAGGCTTTCTCCCTGTTGGAAAGCTAGCAGCATTTTGTTCTCGCTGCTCTTAATACAAATAACGCCTTTCTATTGGCAGAAATTGTTCTCGATTCAGCTTGATATAATTATAAAAGAATCTGTCCTGTTCTCCAGGGTCTCGTCAGCTTCAGAGATTTCAAAGAAATGAGGAGTTGCCATTACCATTTTTACATAACTTTCAACATGATATGTTATATCAATCTGATGAAACACTGCACCACTGTAGTAGTGGGGAACATGACAAAATCTTTTCTTACATAGCACTACAAATAACTGATTACTCTTATTATTGAGACTTAAAATTATATAAAAGAAAAACAACCAAAGTGTTGCAAGTAAATCTGATAGAAACTGACAGATTTAATTATTTTATATGCTTGAAAGGAATGCAAAATCTCCAAAGTAGAGAGCTCTGTAAACAGATGTTTTAGAAAGAATAAAATGAAGAAATCTGCTTCTTAACATAGTAGCAGCTGGTGTCCTGCAATTACCCTCTACACCCTGGAGTCTGTGAGTGTTATAACCTGCTTACAGATACTTTTATTGTTCCATAATTTATGTTAATATTCTAGATATTTTTATTTTTATATAGCAAAAGCAAGGTGTGAGCTCAGACTCCAAAACTGAATGTTGATGTTGGTGTGTGCAGGTATATAAGCATCACAAAAAAGCATTCCTGGATCTTCTAACAGAAATGCAGGCTATTTGAAGATAAAGGGCTTAGACCCAGAACAGCTGGATACAGTCCTTCAGACTCCTACATATTGGGAAATATTTGGGAAACTTTGCTCAAAACAGAGATAGATCCAGAGGGTGATCTGACCTACCTATGCTTTTGGTTAAAGTTATGTCTAAAGTGGACACGTAAACTCTCCTTCCCAAAGCCTTCTGAGTCCCTGCCATGGGGGAAATGGATAATGCAGGTATTTACTTCAAGAAAAAAACTTGCAGGTGTTTTGAGTGGACACTAAGGTCCTAAGCAAGGGGCAAATGACACATCCTAACACAGGTGTGCTCAGTTGCTGGGACAGTAATCACAGGCAGCTTGTGCCAGAAAGCTGTTCCCATTCTGACACAGTCACATTCAGCAGAGGTTTGAGTGTGGTTTGGGGCTCCAGATGATAAATTATGTTTATACTGTCATGTATTGTATTTCATATACAAGAAGGACAAATAATCTCTTTTAAGGCAAACTTCTCTTTGGTAATTTCAACACAAAAGAAAAGATACTTCAGGGTGTGCAGGACATTCTGTGGGTCAGGTGGATCTGGCACATATGGCAAGTGCCATTGGAGACCCATGCCATTCTGCAGGAGCAGCTCTAGAGGATACCCAACAGTGTGCCAAAAGGCATCAAGAAGGTAACCTATCTTTTCCTGGCTGCCATTATCCAGCAATTTCTTTCATCAGTGAAAATCAAACCCAGAATGTCGTGCCTGGGTTCTGTGATCTACAGAGGCCTCCTCAGAGAAAATGACCCAAAATGTGGCAGTACTGAGGACTGGTGAACAGCAATTCAAGGGAATCCTTAGGAAGATTTGCTGCAATTCTATTCTTCAGAAATAGTATACATGCTTTGTCAGTGATGTTTATGTGTTATTTAGACCTTTTCATGGCTTGCTCAGTATGTTGCAGAGCTGGAGGATGCTTCAGTTATACAGTGCTGTGCCAGATGTTTGCCCAAAAAGTAACATTGAATTCATACTGAGCTCCCGAAGTCTTTGCATTTCCCACTGTGTTTACACTACCCACCCATCAAGTGTATTAATTAGAGGCAAACTATATCTCACACTAGTCATTTAATTTTATAGAGCGCCCCTAGGCACTAACTTCTTAATGCCCTTTTCTCTCATTAAAATACAATTGACTAAAAGTATTCTTTATTAAGTGGCCCATGAAATAACTTTTTAATTTTAGAACTAAATTATATGAAGAATATGGCCTGTTTAAAATACTTTCTAGCAGTGCACCTAAAGAAACAAGAAGGATGTGTATCTTCAGCTCACTGGAGAGATCTTGTAAAAATAGCCTTCAGAAAGAATGGCTGGTGTTTCATTGCCTCAGTACCTGCTGTTCATCCCCACCATGCATTCTCCACCTCTATGATTGCAACTTTGGAAGAAGAAAGTGAAAATAAAAGATCAAAGCAATGACAAGTAGGAGAAGTATATCAAAAAAGACAGGACAAGGAAATGAGCAAAAATGAGTCTTTGCTGATACCAGGAGCAGTGACAAAGTAATTGTTTCAGAAGATGCTCCTGTCAGAAAACCTCTTTGGCACAAAGAAAAGGAGAGTGGGAAGACAACTGCAGTACCACCTGGAATATTTGCATTCTTACTTGTCAAATAGTCTTACTTATTTTCACCTATGTAATGCATTCATTTAAACTTAAATTCTGTTGTGAAAAATGTGCAACACATCATCAGCTGGAATCAGTGGTAGAACGTGTCTTGCCATTGCTGACATATTATCCCAGCACTGCAAAGAGGTGCGTTGTCACTTGTCTGGTCACAGAGTGAAGAAGAGAGAGGCACAGAGACATGTCTCCTCTGCTTGACTCCAAGCTGATCCCTATAATAGCAGTCTGTTCCCCTAAATCCCATTTCAAACACTAATTGCAATCGAAAGAGGGGTCCTGTTCTGTGAAAATGAAAATTTTCATGTGCATGCTTGCAGGATCAAAGACACTGTTGTTCTGGACTGGGTGAATTTACTTTGCTTTTCCTTCATGTAAATTACTATTTGGAACATTTTAGGCTTCTCACTGGCTTAGCTGTCATCTGGTGGTGTTGGTGCAGGGGAGATGCCATTTGGAATTCCAGTTTTTCATCTGTGTTTCAATAAGCAGCACATAAGTCTGGTGCTGGCTCAGCTGCAGGAAGGAGAAT
Organism: Anabacerthia variegaticeps; assembly: GCA_035583185.1. Lineage (NCBI taxonomy): Eukaryota > Metazoa > Chordata > Aves > Passeriformes > Furnariidae > Anabacerthia > Anabacerthia variegaticeps. The sequence continues at coordinate 54,761,637 of JAWWEW010000001.1, forward strand.
ACAGATGGAGCAAAATGCCTGCCTGTGCAGCCACACGTGCCAGGGAGCCTGACAAACAGGGTCAATTATTAAAAACAGAAAAATACATGGAGACAAAGTCTGCTGTTTCAGGGTGTAGCAATGGCATTATAAATGCTGAGCAGGAATGCTGGTTTATACCCTGCTTAAGACGTCTAAGGCAGATTAAGGAGAAAATTATTCTGGGAGACATTTCTTATTGGGATCTCTGACAATAGGATCCATACAGCTGTTACCATTGCAATAGTCCTGCATCTTTCTTGTTCACCAAAACAGCATCCTGGCTAAACTATTATCTAAGAGAGAAAGGACGAGTTCAGTTGTCACCATGCTTGCAACCTACTGAAATTTAATGAAGGAATTAAATTCATGAATGTTCTCTCTGGGACAATACTGCAAAGAGCACATTGAGATAAAGACTTTCTGGGATCCTTCCTGCTTAGATATTTTATTATTTCACTTATACCCTTTATTTCAAATAAGTACAAAATAAATACATATTCTTCATTGTTTAACTAGCTTTTGTTAACACAGTCCTGTCCAGCTTTCAGCTACTCCAGGAAAATCTTATGTAGATTGTAAATGTAAAGAAAAATAATTAGAAAGTGATCAAGTGAAACTGAAAAGGTGCCATGAAATACTGCTTTTATTTACATACATTATGTTATGGCAGTTAATGGTGCTACATGAGGCAAGGCAAAACCAGAGTTTTACCCTGTGATTGATTCTAAGTGAGAACATAGTTTCTGATGCCCTTGTTCTTAGACTGGTGAAAGGATTTCAGCAAATATTCTACTTCATCTGAATATTCTGCATCATTTTTCCCAGTGAAACAAATTCCATGTGAGGGCCACCAGTTACCTGTCACCTGAGGCAAGGAGAGGATCTTAGGGGAAACCGAGTGAAAAAAAGCTACTAATGGCTTTCCAGCTGACAGTGGCTATAATCTAAGCTGTATGCTGGTATCTGATCTGACACGCAGCTTGGCTGCTGAGTGCTATCAAATATGCAAGCTTCTGCTGTGTCTGATGCAAATAGACCTTGTCAACTCAGTCTTTTTTGATCTAATAATGTGAATTAAGCAAAACTATCCAAACTTCTACTATCTGTCAAATATTTCACATGTTTTGGAGCCTTTAGTCCCAGTTTAGAAGGTAGACAGCCTTGGCCTTCCTTGCCAGTTCAGCCCACACTCTCTTAACAGGCAAACCTTCACCAATTCAAACCATCAACTAAAACACATTCATTGCCAGTTACAGGCACTCACCTGAACCAGCAACAGCAGCTGATGCTTCTGGGAGAATAAAACGTTTCTGGCAGAAGAAATTAAGAGAGGCTCCAGCTCTGTTTTATGTCTAAATGAGGAATGCTAAAGGTGTCTTAGTAGAGAGGGCAGGGCATTGCCATATAGAAGTACAATGGGAAGTGCAAGTGAAAGCCATGTCTGCCTAGAAATCTTCCTCCAGAACAAGTAGTGCATGGAGTGCTCTGGGTCTGGTCCTGAGCTCCAAAATCCAAGAAGGACATGGCTGTGCTGGAGGAAGTAAGGGCCACAAAGATGGTGAAGGAATTGTAGCATCCCTTATAAAAGAGGAGGCTAAGACTGTTTAGAGTGGAGGAGAGAAGGGTCATGTGTATAAATACCTGATGGGGGAGTAAAGATGATGAAGTCAAACTCCTCTCAGTGGTATCCTTTGAAAGGCCAAGAGGTAATGGGTACAAATTTAAACAAAGGAAATTCTATTTAAAAAACGTTTTTACTATGAGGGTGATCAAATACAGGTTTAGGTTGCCAAGGAAAGCTATGGAGCTCCCATTCTTGGAAATACCCAAATCCTGACTGGACACAATTGTGGGCAACCTTCTCTAGCTGGCTCGTCTCTGAGCAGAGGTTTGGACTGGATGACCTCTCCAAGTGCCACTCAGCCTCAACCTTTCTTTGATTCTGTGAAATAGAGAACACTAAACATGCTCAATTAAACTTACATGTGTACCTGCTTGTTCCATAATACAAATATCCCCCTTAACTACGTTGATCTAAATGAGACAACCTAGAGTAGCTGCTTTCCCCATAAATCCTACATCTGAGACATCTGAGCCTCCAGAGCCAATCTGCTCTGACTCCTGCCCAGTGGCAGCAGCACGCTAGCAGTGAGTTTTTCAGCTGCAAAAATTTCAAAGGAGCAAGTGGGACAGAACAAAAAGGACTGATATCATGGTCATGACCCTGGCACTGTCCTCTGCATACACCACTCAGCTGCTCTGCCTCCCCAGAAAGACTGTGGAGTGTCTGCAGTCTTACCTCCTGTGGTGGGCAATGGGCTGCCTCTCTATGCAGTGGATTTGGGCTACAGTCACCCCTCCCAGGAAAAAGGCAGAGCAAATTATGGCTCCCTGGCTCTTCCATACCATTCCTGCTCACAGGGAATGCATGTCCAACCGTCTGTCCTCCCAGAGGAATCCCCCCTAAGGATGAACAACTTACCTGTGTTAGGCATCCCTCTCCCAGAAAAGTTGCTGAGCGTCTGGCACTTCGTAGGAGCAGAGGGTTAAACGACTCTAAGAACCTGTTCTCACCCCATGGTTATGAGCATGGAGAAAAAGAAAGAAGGAGAGACACAGTTCAATTTTGTTTTTATTAGATCCTTGTGGGGTTTTTTTGTCCAGGTTTTTAAAGGCAAGAGCCTTAGAGCAAAAGAGGGAATGAGTCACTGCAATACCTTCTCATTAAACTAATGACAAGACATATAAACAGAGGGAGATCACTTGGCTAATGTTCCTACCATCCACAATGCTAAGGCATAGGAAATTGAAACAGAAAAAAAGTTATGTAGTATGCCTTGGATTGGGTGTTCAATTAACCTTCAACTGGAAATGTTAACATTTGATTTGAAAACAATAGTTAGGGTACCCTGTAGCTGGATAGGGTAGAAAAGAAGTAAAATAAAGTATCAAGCTCTGTAGTTTGCACCTTTGACTGTATATGCACTTGGTAGTAACCCCTCTGTGGAACCACTTTTCCGACGCTGAGTGGTTTCTTGCTGCTCCCATTCCTCTCTTTTTAATACCGAGTAATTATCCAGACATCTCCCTGGGTTATGGTGGGTGCTGAAAAATTCTGAAAAATGCCATCTCAGTAAAAGCCATTATTTGCCAGTCTGACTCCATGAAAATCAACCTGCCAGAAAAAATGAGTTCTGAAGGGCCCCATGCTAAATCCTCTCTTCAGACAATACTCCCTTTTCAGTAGAGACATATAGGTGAATGATCCTCATCCAAAGAGATTAAAAAGGAAATAAGATGTTAATCTGCAGAAAACACCTTATTGCAAAAACTGTCCTAGGTCTACAGTGTCAGCCTCAGATTGCAGGAAGAATGAGAGCTTTTGGAGCTGAGAAAATATTTCTGAAATTGTTTTAAAAATTGCAAACACTCAGCAGTGTTCAAACCAGACTAGCTTTCAACAGTGTTCCCCAACTAATATTTATAAACTTTTCAAACTCAAGTTTTTAATTGAAATGAATGAAAACTGCAACGTTTACTTTGAAACATGGTGATATTTTATGTTAAGTGTGGACTGGCAGTTCCTGATAGGCTTGATAAAAATTGTGAACATAGTAATATTAATGTCAACTAGGTTTAGAGCAAAGATATAAAGATCAAGTTTTTCTGGCAGCAACTGTATGTAATTGCATAAGAGCTCGATCCTCTCTGCCTGATAATTTTAAATTTTGGAGCAATTCATGTTGAAACCAGCTTTGGCAAAAACATCTAGCTACAGCATAACTTTTTGTCTCATAAATACCTTAAAAATAGCTGAAGCCTCTTCAGCTCCATGGCTAATGTAAATGAAATGAGGAAAAATGTTCCTTTCATTTCCTCTCCTTTGTGTAAAGGCCAAGGTTTAACAGAGAAGAATAATTTAGAATTTTAACTATATTTGCAACAAGCAATCAGGACATCTCATCTATACAAAGAATCTTAACAACAGAAAACAAAAAGAACAGAATGTTAAAAGCACTAAAATCTGTAAAGAAATTTAAGGCTGACACAAAAACAACCCACCAAATTAAATTATACAGGTGTCATACGTGAGCAGTCCATTTAATTTACCCATAATAGAAATGCACATCAGTTCTATATAATAAAATATGAGAGTCGAGCAATCATTTGTTGCTGGCATTGCTCAGTGCGCAGTAGAAGTACAAGTAGAAGAAGTAGTCTTACAGCTAGCAACCCTTGCTAATAAACAAGGTATGATCCTGGTAACGAAAAAAATTGTAAATAGTTAAAGCTGGGTGGGTGGCTGAGTGGGGGGCTGCTGATAGACTGTAATGGAGGTATTTTTGAGCCTGAAGGTACAAGTAATTTTCTCTACTGCTTTCTAGAGAGAGCTGTTTCAAAAGTAGTAGCTAAAAATAAAAGGACATCATTATTATTAAACACCATGAATCTGACAGACACTTCTGTATTAAGATGCAAATAAAGTCTTCATGTCACAGATGATTACTTCTGTTATTTTCAGTTCTTTGCCAAACTTGAATGTTTTGGGCCAAGAGTTTTCATAAAAAGCAAGTGTCTTAGTTTGAACATGTTTGTCTAAACTCTGTCTAATGACATTTGGCCTTTTTGAAGAGAGGAATTAAGGAAAAATAATATTTTCTTTTGATCATCACAAGTTTTACAATGCTTTTTAACTAAGAAGTTCTAGCATTGCCACATGATATATCCAAGATGACATTCATCTATGTAGATTTGGTATCAAAGGCATTCTTTGTGCAAGTTTATTTCCATCTAAGCTTCAGTTTCAGCTAAGACTGATGTGTTCAGTGACTTCTTTGCCTCGGTCTTTACTATATATGTCTTTCAGACCGCTGTGCTTAGTGGAAGGGTTAACGGAGAAGAAAAAGCAATGCAGATGAGTTGGAGACTATTTGAGAGAACATGAGTAACAGAAAGCTTTTCTCTATCATATTTGAAAGAAGGTGTAAACTGGGCAAGGTCTTTGACACCTGAAAAATGGCATCTTCTCCCTAGAGAGTTAAAGTCTGCATCACAATACATACACACAGGGTTGCATGAATAATCACAATTCTGTTTTTTCCTAAGTGCAGTGTGTTTGCCATTATACTCTTCACCATTTTATGATACTGTTTTTGTAGTTTGGAGTGCTGAAGTCTTGCAGCAAGCATCGTGCCTTACCTAACTCTCAGAAAGCCATCCAAGTGAATGCAGAGAGAATACAGTTTGATATGCTCCTCAGCAGAAACTGTAACAGCAGTAAAGTTCAAATATTAGTATTAAGAAGGTAAAACACCTTCTAAAGGAATTTTAGCTCCACCTGGTTTAATATGAAAGAAATTATGCTGTTATTGCTAAAGGTCCACAACTTTGCTTTCTTAAGTACTAGGAGAAAAATCAGTGTGCACCTCCACTAGCCAGGCTCCGATTCTTCACAGCAATACAGACCCTCTTCCCCAATGAGAAAAGAGGTTGGCTACCTGGTCTCATGCAAAAGGACATGAGACAGAGTCATGCTGAAGAGAAGAAAAACATCCAGTCCATTATGCAGTGGTGAAGAACACAAAGACAGATTTGGAGAAAATAAATATGCAAAATTTACCTGAAGGTCTAAATGTGATACACCCCAATTTCACAATCTTCTGAATTGTGAGTCAGGGCACACACTTGCATGCTTTCTATATCTGGATTTTGTCAACCAAAAGATCTGATCCATGCAAGCAGTTTATTCACAAAAGACATAAAGACCTGATGCTATACACTGAGAAATGCAGTTGCTCACTCACAGTTCTTATTATTATGTGTCCCGAACAGGAGAAAGCATGCAAGTAATTGATAAAATGAAGATCTTTTTTATGCAAATATCAAGGCAATTGTTGAAAAAGAAATTTATGACCAATAACTGCAAATACAGCAGGTAGCTCAAGAGGAGTCACTTCTTACAATTCTGACTTCTAGAACAATGAAAATGTCAGAGGCTGAGAAAAGCTTTCTCCTACCAGTAAACTGACTTAAAAATAAATGACATTGAATTGAATACTAATTGCAGTTAAGTAGTCTAATATGACTAAAGACAATATGTTCTTCAACTCTAGAATTACCTACTTATGCACTGTTGTGAAAAGGAAAATTGGTTACAAAAGCTATTTTTCAACATCAATAATATTTATTTAAACAGAAATATTCCCTAAGGTCAAAGTGGCATTAATAATTATATGCTTCTGTAGGGGAATTCCACGCTGGATTAACATTTAAATTACATCAAGCTTCAAATTCTAGAGATGTTATTTAATGTGAATTGGTGGATGAACCGAAAAAACCCACATAGTAAACACATACTTGTTTATTCATTAAATTCTCTTAGTGCCCTTAATAAAGTGATTGCCTAGTTTGAGACAATTTTTTCATGCACCTTATATCTAATCTCCATTTACTGACGAACAAGTTTTCCCTCAAAGTATTTCAGGAAGTCTTCAGAAATGGTTAGAAATAAAATTAACAACCCGAGATGCAAAAGATACCACTTTTGGATGTCTCTCTGATGAATCCTTACACTGACTCTTCAATCAAAATATATCTAGTTGACTTGCAGGCCTGAGATGGTTCTCTGTTGAAATTTAATACAATCTCATATGAATTTGAATGAGAAAAAGTACAATCAAGTTAATTAATCAAACCTTTGTGTTGTAGTGTGTAAGGGGAATAGGCAAATAACTGTATCCAGTAACTGGAATTCACATGAAACTGTTTTGATGTAAATCTCACCAATACAATTACAGAGAGGCCAGAAGATCACTGAGCCAGTTCATCACACAACGCTCACTTGTTACTGTACTGGAACTCTGCAATAAGCTATTTTATTGCTATATAGGGCAAGAAGCTGCTTTCTCAGTTTTAGACTATTTTAAATTCCTCTACCAAACCAGGACAAACCCCAAGAACTTCAAAGAGAGCAAAATGAAACAAACAAGCAACCCTGTCTCCCGTACAAATATAAGTTTAGAGTAGTGAAAATGCTTTTAGGTGTTGATCTTTTTAATGAAAAAGTCTTACTTTTCACTGTAGTTACATTTCAGAAGGAAAATATTTCTGAAATGAACAAGCAGAACATATAATTTTGAAGATACTGGAACAAGATAATAAACAAATGTCAAATCTTTTGACTTGGAATAAAATACTGAAATGAATCCTTTGTCATAAAAAAGAATAGCTTTGACAAACTGGCATTTTCAAACTTAAAAAAAAACTTCCTTGTAAATCACATTCAACTCTACACATCTCCAGGATGCTTTGCAATGAACTCATTCTTATGTGATTGTGTATGTGCATTAGAAAATAAATCAGCCCTGGGCTGACAGCCAAATGGGCTCCTACGATCTTTGGACTTCTAAATGTAAAAAAAAAATAAACAAAATCAAGACCAGCAAAAGGATGTCTAACATTGTAGTATCCCTTTCAGGGGATACAACAGAGATAACTACAAGAATATGTTATCTGTTAAATAAATTAATTACCTGGAGATATACTTATTAATTCTTTTTTATATATATTCCATTACACATCTACTAGTAGGTGTATTTTGTTTATGGAAGATGATGCCACAACTTGAAGAATTGTGAACTGAGAGCTTAATCAGCCAACTAAGTACCTGAGAATATAATTTGTAAGTATAATGAGTTAATTTTTTCTCCATACTTACAGCTTTATGCCACCAACAATTGCAGCGCTCAAGTGGAAATGGGAGCCGTATGTGGCCCTGTATCCCAACAGCAGTCAGCAGGTCACCTCAGATTGCACAAGTGCTGGGGTAGGTTATCTCAGAGTGAGCTGGCCTCTGCCTCATGCTGCTTGGTAAAACACTGAACATCTTAGCAAAATAGCAGCTGGATTGTTCATGAAAAGGAAACCTGGGGCCAAACCTCTGCCAATTTTCCACCCTTCTGACCTTGGAACTCCAAGAAAGGGGTCAAAATACCTGAAACAAATTTTTAAAGCAGTCTGAATATAATGTTGATGAGGTGATTTCACAGTCACTACTGAACTCTGGTACATTCCAAGGTAGACCCTTTTTCTTGGCAGGGATGGGAAGGGACTGGCATAAGGCCAGCTGTACCCAGGACAACTCTTCCTCCCTTGAGCCACAGAGTACTTGGCTCTTTGCCATTCTTTTTCTACACATGCAGTTTACAGAATTCGACCGCACAGGAAAATTGGATGGCAGTGGATACTGCACTCGTTATTTTCTCCTTCTGCAGGTGGAAATTTCTTATCAGTCTGATGCTCAAAATGGCAGGCAGGGCAGCACGCTAGCAGAGCTGGCAGGCTGCAGGAGCTGAGAATGTCTTGTCATATGCCACTTTGGACAAAGGAGAAATGGCACTCAACAGAGCGGTTAAAAGGCAATTTTCACATTAAGAACTCAGGAAAAGAAAACTGGCTGACAACAAATGGATTGGAGGTAGGAGGGAACACCAGTCAGTTACCACAGCCACATATTATCTTCCGAGAAAATACAGCGGAAGAGGAGAAGGAGACAGAGGACCAGAGTTTGCTGAGACCAGAGCAGATGGCTCAGGCAGTGAGAGGGGCATGGCACCCAGCCATCAATAGGAGAATTTGCACGGTGTTTTTAGAGTATGCCTTCACATTTACCTGTCCCAGTCATATGGTAAAATAAGAACAAACCTTCTTTATTAGTGATGCTTTGTTGTCATTTATCTATTTGTTTATACAGCACAGCTGATGTGGCTCAATAAACAACGTGCTGTGGTCAGTGATGAAGCTGCAAAATGTGTGACTAAGCAACAGTTGAGCAACATTTTAAAGCCACTAAATTTTTTGATGTTGAGTTTGAATTTAAAACAGATTTCTTGTCATTATTGTTATCATTACCATTATGTTTATGACTGACATATAGAGGTTGTCACACAATAAAAGATGCTGCTTACTCCACAGAAGGTCACTATTCAAATTTAAAACAAGAGATTATCAATAACGTCAGAGAAGTGAAGAGGTGCTTCAAGGAAACAGGTTCTAATTGGCAAGATGGGAGGGAACTTCAGGTTGCCAAAAAAAGAGAAGCTTTTTGCAAGTTTTTTGTACATACTATGTAAAGGAAAATTAGAAAGAGTTTTCTAATGACAGCAAGATAAAGTAGATGTTTATGGCATTATCTCCACAGCATGGAAGAGTAAGGAAGAGAGTTATCAGTGCATCTTCTCACCCTAAGAAAATTGTGCTTTAGCCTCTGCAGAGCAGTGGGGAAAGGAGTTGGACTCGATGATCCTTGTGGTTCCCTTTCCAAGTGAGTATATTCTATGATTCTGTGAAATGCATTTTGAATATAGCAAGCAGGATACTGGAAATAGTAGAGCAATCAAAGGCAGCATTGGTCTTTGAAAAACTGAATGACAAGTGACAGGCAGAGTAGTGCCTGGCCATGAAAGGCTTTTGAAAATATACACATCACTTAAATTTAGTGAGATAAGACAAGCAGGATGCAAAATGGAAAATAATAGGTAAGTGGGAACACTCTGAGCAGATAAAGGGGAAAATAAGTTTATCAAAGCCAGAGGAAAATATGTTGCAACAACTAAGACAAGCTGATGATGAGAGCTGTGAAAATTCAAGCATGAAACTGTTGCGATGCTGCTCAGGGCGAAGCTCAGGATGTCAGCAGATGCAGAAAAGCTAGAGATGAAACTGATGACCAGGCTAAGGACCCAGGAATGGGAGCTAATACCAAAAGAAGGGAGTGATAAATCACTCCAGTAAATATTGGTGAAAGCTGGACATCCATGAGGAGGTGTCAGAGAAACAGGCTGCAATCTTAGTGTGCATCAATAGAAGGAGTCAGAGTCAATCTGGTCAGAGACACTGGCTGTCTTGTTGGGGACTGGAGAAAGACCCAAGGGAAGACAGTCACTGCAACCAGAGGAAGACAACGTTTTCTGAGGAATAACATGATCAGTGATGTCAAAGATGACAATAAATTAGGAAAGATATTACTGTAGAACAAATGTCAAGCCTCTGTGTGAGGAGTTGCTGAAGGATTCGATTTAAGAGCTAAGGAAATTGTGTAAAAGACAGAAACCATTCTCACAACAAGATGCAATCAAAATGTTGGAGTAAAGTGCTTGCCGGGGGGTAGGGCAAGGGGCAGTAGTTGGAGGAGGCAAGTGAATTTGAAAGAAATTTTTTAAGATGGATGAGGTGGAAAGTTTGTTGAGAAAAGAGCTCCAGGGAGCAGTGAGAAGAAAGGGCAAGCGTAAATGAAAGGATAAGAAAAGTTCTGGGGTCACCAGTAAGGACTTTCCAGGAGAAGTGAATTTTAGCATTGTCTTAGGCACCCTATTCTGCCTTATTAACTTATTACTTGTGTGTTTGTGAGCTGATTAACTCGACTGCTACCCAGTTTTCCCCCTGCAGAGCAGAAAGAATCACAGAAGTTTAAAAGAAAAGTGAGAGTTTTTCTAACTCTCATTCTGATTCAAAGTCCAAGGGTGGTGATAGAAGAAGAGTGTAGAAGATAGTAGAACGAGTAGATTTGATTGCTTGTCACATTTAAAAGGTCAGTCATGATGCTGGATTCTCAGAAGACTAGATCTTATACTGGGGAACTTGAAATGATAAAATGCCATTTTTAACAGCACACAATGGAAATGACAGTGTCTTCTGTGAGTGGAATGCCATCACTTTGCTGTTGGCTTCATGGAAATTTCTTTCTTGAAGAAAGGATTTATGAGGGCTTGGACCAATGAACCATGGCTCCAAAATAATATAAAGGCATAGTTGTCTTACTCTCGAAGACCCAGTGGTGCAATAATAAAGTCAGTGGGTGGTATACCACTGATTTCCAAAATCAATTATCCTCCATTATCTAAGGTGATGTCTACTTTTTGCCAGATGATCCGGTAGATAGAGAGATCCAAACAACAATATTGATTAATCTCTTCCAAGTTGGGGTGAGCTTCCGCTCCTGCTGACCCCTGCATCACTCTCAGTCCTTGACTAAAAGTAAGGCTGATGAAGTAGTAGCTCACATATTTTTAACTGGTCTGGAACCAGGACAGAAACAGGAAATTTCAAAAGGGAATTGGAAGAGCAAATACTAGACAAGGTAAAACTTTCAAATGTCTGAATTAAGGCAGTAATACCATACATTGTGAGTGTGGATTCCTTACCTAAACATGGATATCTGTTGCCATTTGTGATGTCTTAAAGTATAACTTTGTCACTCAGCTGTTGGTACTGAGGACATGCCCTTCCCTTAGGACTTGTACCACATATTCCAGTCCTGATGGAGGTCGTTGATACTCTGATACCTCAAAAGTCTCCAAGGCCTATGTGTGGACAACAAGCCTCTTCAGTCTGCAAAAGGAAGGGAATATGGATCTTTCATTTTGGGGAAAAACAAACAACACAAAACACCCCACATCTTGAAATTGGACTTTTTTTTCTCTGTTAATTTTCTCTGTTCTTTCCCAGAAAGAAATTGGAGATTTCTACTTCTGGAGACTGTGCTGTCTTACTCTGAAATAAAATGGTCATCAGACTACAGTTAAGGGCTAAAGCAGAATATGATGTTTGTCATTTCAGTGTGGGTTTCTTCTCAAATTTTAGACACATAACTGGCACTTCGGGAGTGTGAGTTATATCATCCTGGGCCATTCACTAGGTACCTCACTCTACCTAGGCAGAGATATTTATTTCTGAATTAATTATATTAGACTCTATTTGTGCTCACTGGGGAGAAATAAGGACACGATTCTTTTGACCTGTTTTGCTCTAATCTCATTTGAAGAAGATAAATTTTGTCCTAGAGGTGCCTATTAAGGGAGCTTATGTTGACAAGAGCAGATGTAAATGCCCCTATTCTGAATATCTCAAAGTGTCACACTTGTAATGTGTAAATAGATCTTCCCTGTAGCCAGATATCAGAGTTTCATCAGGTCACCGGTAAGATCTGCTTTACTTCGATAGCCTGGGCGGTCTAAAGGACATGACGACCACATATCAGCCCTCACCATGGGCTGGCATTGGACATACATAACTTCTCAGTCTTCCCTCTGTGCCTCCTTATGGCAGGTCTGCCTCAGAAGGGAGATGGGTGGGTAGAGAGTAGCGTCTGCAGCTGGGGACAACTGCAGCAGGAAGGTAAACCTGCATGTGACCACATTCCTGATCCCAAAGGGTTTGATTCACACTGGCAGGACACTCACTGTTCACTCCCACAGCCCTGTCAGTAGTTCTTGCTATCCAAATGGGAAGTGCTGTCCTCCCATGGGTGGCAATTAGTATGCCTGGGACAGTGTCATACTCTGGCTTGTGAGAGAGGAGAAAGGAAACAGACATTTCCTAATGCAGATCTGATGACTGTGACAGACCTGCTCCAGGAGACACTAAGTCTGTCTCCAGTTTCTTCCCATCTCACTGGCCATGCTGGAGGTGCCTTTTCAGCTGTCCTGGTTCTTTTGTTTGTGTAGTTGCTGAGGGCAGAAACCTCCCATGTGGCAGCAGCAGTAATCATCCTTCACTGTGTTCTTAAATCAGTTACCACTTGTGCCTCCAAGGCAAGATTAACAACTCCAGCCACCAGTGGATGTGAGCTGGACACAGTGAAGAACACATTAAACTTTTTAGACTTAAGCCTGAAACAGAGAATTTAAGCCAGACTTAGGAGGTATCTTCCTCACATGGGACACAGGTATTATTGTCTCCTTTCTGTATGTTTGTTCCTTTTTTATTTGTAGGCCTTTACACAAACCAAACTCAAGAGCAATCTTGTATGGAAGCACTTGTTTGAAGCACAAGAAAACACTTTGGAAATTCAAGAGATTTTGGAATTCTATCAGAATAGTAGCATTTATCATGGAACTGCCTAGGGAACAGCTCATTAATTGAAATAAATTGAGGTAAAGTGTACGGTCTCAGTGGTATATCTGTATAGATACAGTAAGTGGCTATTAATTACTTTATGTGTTTAAAAGGGAGTTGTTACAAATGAGAAAACACCCCCACCATCAAGCTCTTTCCACTTTGAGAGAAGTCAAAGCAATAGGGAAAAGCTTTTGGTGTTTCTCAGTATTCTTATGTAATGTTTTTACACTCCATTACCTATATCTAGCAATCAGAAATTTCAAATAAATTTTATCAAATTCACACTTAGCAGACTTAGCAGAAAGCCTGCTTTGTTTCCATCTGGGTCAGTCCCCTGCACTGGGCCACTGTTGATGCTCGGGAGCAGGGCAAAATAAATGCTAGGCTTCAGCTGAGGAGAGGAGACATTTTCTTTTCAGCAACTGTTAATTGGCAGTGTTAATTAAACTACATCCTTATGGAATGATCTCATGATAGATTAGGCCAGCCTGAGAGTGGGCTGCTCTCTGCAGCCCCTGCCATGCTTTTGTAAGCATGCATCCCTGAAACTACTCACTCCACTGTGATCTCTGTGTGTATATGTGCCAGTTCAGTGTGTGTGCGAGTACTAGTTCTGGTGTGTGGGAGTTGACTAGGACAGGGAGCAAAGGGCTCTCCCATGGCAAATGGGTGGACAGTAGGTCAGAATCATAGAATCATTTAGGTTGGAAAAGACCTTTAAGATCACTGAGTCCAATCATTAAACATGCTGTTTGCAACCGGTTTCAAACCAAGTTTGCTTTTATCGTAATTAGAAACATTATTAGAGAGTAAAATAATCTGAAATTCCAAATGCAATTAGTGTTGCCATTCCCAATTATAATTTTCTGTTTTTCTCATTTATTTTAAAAATAATGGTCTGTTGGGGTCAGGGAAACCGATTACAGAATCCGGAAAAAGGGAGCAAGAAGACAGACAAAGAGCTCCAATCAAGAATCGCAGGTGTGAACCAAAGCCTGCCCATGGATT
>JAWWEW010000001.1:54775662-54807259 GCA_035583185.1 Anabacerthia variegaticeps
GACCCTTGAAACTCCTCCCTGAACCACGCCCTGTTTCCAGAACCTTCCCTCTCTACCCTTTATAAGCCGGTGTACCCTTTTAATAAACGCCATTTTGCTGCAACCCCTTTGTAGCAGAGTGGGCAGTCCCTTCATTCCTACCAGGTCTGCGTCAATGGTCCAAGTGTTAACAAATTTGTTTAGCAGTTTGTTTAGCCTTCTCTTCTCAAGGCTCTCATTGACTCCAAGTCCCTATTGTCTTTCTCTCCTAAATTACTGAACATCTAAGCAGCAAAACATGCAGACTTCACTGTGAATGTTTCCTAGGCCAGCCAGGGGGGTTACATGCACAGGGGGATTATGTGCACTGCAGACTGTCGTGCCATACCAGCATTGGAGATTAAGCTTACTTACAGATTATTAGAAATTAATTGTGTAAGTTTAAATTTAATTGTAACTTGCTGACAGTTTAGCATGAATGGACACTGCTTTAAAGTTAGCATAGGTGAACTTTAAATGAATTCTGTTTGTTAGCATGGACAGCTGAGCAGGAGAGTAAATGGAGAAAACTAGGTGTCTTTAGATAAGGGTTGAGACCATGGAGGGCTCCAAGGATGGCCCAAGCTGGAAGATAACAATTAATGGCCTGTCTATAGGGACCCTGAGAAAGAACCCAGTGATGTGTTAGAATACCCCAGACCATAAATCTTCATTGGACCAAGAGGTGCATGCAGGGCATGTGAAGAGCACATGAAGGGTGGCTGCACAGACAGTATAAAGGGCCAGAGATTTCTTTGTTTGGGGTCCCCCTCCAAAAACACTGACTGAAAATACACTGACTCTGCCACAGAACCTAGGGTCCAAACTCTTCCTTAACAACCAGAGTACCCTCATGTGAGAAGATGATTGGGGATAAAATTAGAGAAAAATGGGAAGCTATATTCACATTCTAACAGAAGTTATAATAGTGCAGAAATAATAGGATGAAATGCAGTTGCTACTTCCTGGATAGAAGGTGGTCAGCACACACAAAACCTATTCCCCGATGATTCCCCCCCCCCCACAGTCTGAAACCTTATGCACAAACTAAGAGCAATGAAACAGAGAGGGTGGAGTGTAAACAGCTGCCAGGCTCTGTTGAAATCCTTGCAAGGATGGGAAATTGATAGTTCAAAGTAGCTGATAAACCACATAGCTGCTGTCAGCCAGGGGAGATAGGAGATGTCTTGCTGCTGAGCCAGCAACTGTGTTGAAATCTCTCTCCTTGGATGATCTTGGTTCATTTAATCTAATCGTAATGCGAACACATTCTTCAATCCCAAAGTGCCCCACCTGCAAGGTACAGCCCCCCCTCACTGAGCATGCTCTCTGTGGTTTATTGACTATGTGTTTAAGAGCAAAGTGAGACAATTTTACACCAAGAAGTAACAGAGGCATTTATGAGCAGAGTTACTCAAGCTCCATCTAAATGTAAAGAAATAGTATAAAAGTGAAGTAAGAATAGAGAGAAATTATGGAAGACTCCACTGTAACTTCTGGGATCAGTAGAATGGGATGAACATGTCTCCTTCCTTACAGGGATGCCTCTTGGGTCAGAACCACTTTCCATGCATGGTGAATGATTGTCTCGAGTCAGTTTTCATTGGTGATTAGAGTTTGTCTGTATATTGCTTTGAAAGTGTTTCTGCAGTCAGTTACTACCACCAGCAGTCTTCAACCCTTAATCTGCCACAATTTTCTGTTATCAGTGTGTATATTAATAGTGTTACCCCATAAACTGTTAGTGGGAGTCCTTCAGGGGTGTTACCAGTGTTGCCAGTCGCTGGCAGTGGATACCACACCCAACTAAAAGTGTGCAGGCTTGGGAGGCGGACTCATGCTCTTGGCATATCTTCCAGACAAGTTGATTGAACCACCCTCCAATCCAGCAAGCTGGAGTGTCCCCATAACGGGATGGTGACAGACTGGTCAAGCACAAGGATCTTGGTTTTCCCGGGGCATTCACAGTCCAATCAAGCACAAAAGGTTCAAGGAAATCTTCCCTTTCATGAGAGACCTCACTGACCTGGATTAGTTAGCTCAGGTACTGTAGATGCTGTAGATGGTGTAACTGCACTGCAGAGGACAATGTGTTCTCATCACATAACATCCACATTAGTGCAGTCAGCTCCTAATAATTGTAATTAATCTTACTAACTTTTATTTATCCTTCAAAGAGTTTTGGCAGAGAGGCAGAGGAAGATGGCAGAAAGAGTCCATAGGTACAGCTAGGGAAACTCAGAAATTGCCTCAGAAGAGAGGCTTGGTGGACTTTACAGTAGTCCTCCCTAAGGTGTTTGTTAGTTAGATTAGAAGTAAACTCAGAGAGAAAGGAGCTTTTTCAGTTCAATATCTGCTTTGAAGAAGGTAAGCATAACTTTTGGCTCTTATTTTAGCTCCCAAAGAACATAGAAGAGAGAAAGAAGAGCCTAAGGGTTACCACAGGAAGAGGTAACAGATGACTCCTGTGTCGCCAGGGCAAGTACAAGGCTGAAGGAAAAAACCCTCAAAACAGCCCTCAGCAACATTATTCCTGTACACTCGTCCCTCAGCAACATTATTCCATTGTAGCAGACTTTATTTTTTTTTTAGAAGATTTTTAGCTTCTTTCAATAGCCATGAAATTTAAGATCCAAGCAGACCTTTGCTAAATAAGCTTATCTGAAAGTGGTTGTTAGGCACAAGCAGTTGGTTGGGCTTCTGGGAACTTGTTAGAAATCTAACAGGAAAGCTCTGTGCTAGAGAAATTAATGACACAATGAGCAGGATTAAGATTACTGACCAGGCAGGTATACATAAGCCTTCCTGCTTTCCTTTATTCACAAGGAGCATTTCCCCTCTCCCTGATGAAAGAATATTTGCAGACATTTTGCTAAAATATTCTTGTAGTCTGCTCTCATTGCTTCATGTCTTTTATTCCTTTGTTGGTTGCTGTAAACACACAATGCAGTGGGCACCTTTAGCACAGTGATGGTAGATTCCCCTGGAACAAAGAGTGCTTGGCTAAAGCTACAGTGTAGACCAAGACCTTCCAACATACTTCTTTCTTTGTGATAACTGTGTCCCAATGTTCACTAATTGTGAATCTAGCATCTCTTGCCTACATCAATACTGAATTGCTGGTCTATGTAAGCCAAAAAGTTATTGAGTCTTTATACTTAAAAGAAAAAAAGAGTTTGATGAGTTAGTTTATCTTTCCTATCTCTGATGCTGAAGGAAAATTTCCAGGTAAACAGATTCTCATCACAGATTAGTTTTTAAGGGTATGTAATGTTTGCTTCACTTTATTTGGGATTTGCTGACATGAAGTCAGCTAAAGAAGAAAGGCTCCACTTTGTAGCTCTGCACTAGATGGTACATGGAGTACAGGTAAGTGACACTCTTACAGTTAGGTAACTGCCCATTTATTAAGCTCTATCCATAAGGTGGGGAGTCTTCGAGAAAGGCAGAACCTGTTAATTCAGATTGCCTTTGCTCACCAGTGATTTGGGTTATTTATACACATTTACATTTAAAAAATACAGATATAGCAACAGTGTAGCCATGACAGCTTCCAAATTCAGGTTGTAAAAAATTTAAGGAGAGGCAATGTCATCTATTACAAAAAGTTATCAGGCTGGAAAGAACAGTGTCTCACATCTACCAACTTTTATTCAAGCAAACTGTGCAAAACTCTGTTTTTCACAGCTGGTATTGATCAATCTGAAATATTATCACATCAGCCAAGGAATAAAAGAAGAATAGGCAGCATTTGTAAAAGTCATGCAGGTGTATAAGCACTTAGGGTCATTTTCCTCAGGAACAAAGCTGATACCTTGGCAGGGAACCACTAACACATAACCTTCAAATAGTCCCATTAAAAAACTTTCTTATCAAGGTGAGAAGTTACTATGAGCGTTGGGGAGAGGTCTTGAGGGCACCAGAAATACACTTGAGGAGATAGAGCTCATCTTTCCCTCCACCTTGCCCTTGCAAGCTTTCAGCTTTGATGGATAATCAACATCCCACAAGAGTCAAAGGCAAACTGTACCTTGTGGCGTCTGCAGGACAAACCAAGTTCATTTTTTCTCACTCAAGCTGGAAAAACATGACTTCCTCTTGTGAGAACAAGAAGCCCACAGAAGGGATGGCGGCAAAAGTTAATGGGAAATGGGTAAGTTCAAAAAAGGCTGAAATTTGGACTGAAGTTCAGGAGAGCCATGGGAGATTCAATGTAGAGCTCTTCTAATGAAAAGAACAGTACAAATAACTGAATTCTTAGAAAATTGCAGACAAAACAAGCTTGTTTTTCAACTTGATAATTTTTGTGAGCAGGTAGTTGAGGGTGCTCAAGGCAATAGGGGCCTGTGGCCAGGTGTTATCTCTTTTTGAAACTTTCACATTTGCTTTATTAAACTGCCTTATCTCAACCTATGAGATGTTTTCCATCTTCTCTCCCCTGTCCAGCTGGAAGGGAGAGTGATGAGTGGCTTGGTGGGCACCTGGTGTTCAGCCAAGGCCAACTCACCACACTGCAACTAATGAACATGTAAATAAAACAATTTTAAGGACATAAAAATTAAGTACCAACTTTAAATTTGTTCCTTCATAATTTTCTAATCTTTGGAGAAAGCAGCAACTTTTAAAGACTATTGGAAGAGAGCGACATAGATAATGAACTCCTACGGTATGTTAATCTCTCCCGACTCCCTAGCAGGTACTGCAATTTAAATACAGGTCTACTCATTGTGAACACTGAAACTGTGGGTGGGAAAAGGGGCAGCTACGAACTGACAGAAATGTTGTTCTTATCTTTGCAGTTATGGCTTCACTAGGTTTTTTCAACAAATAAGTTACTGCACACTGGTCTTTAGCAGTGGTGGTTATTCAAAGCTGTACGAGTACTGCTGCAGCTGCAGAACACCAGCACCTTGGCCTTGCAGGGCTGCTTTCTTAAACACTCATCTGCACTCTCTGAGCTTATGCATGCTCTGCTCATTTTGTTAATTCTGGTGAAGTACCATTTGCTTTATGCTACACCTGGACCATTTTGCTGGTTCTGGATTGTCTCCAAGCATGTAACATGGTACACCAATACCACCTGACTTCACTCCCTGCTGCTGCTTGTCCATGTACAGAGGTATCCACATGCCTTCCCCCTGAGGTCTGTCACTATGGAATTCCCAAACTTAAAGCTTTCTTGCAGCTCCCAGCACTCTCCCTCATCATTGTCACTGTCACCATCTTTCCCCAGGGTGTGTGTGGTTCTAATCAAAGGCCATATTTCCGATTTGGAGACTGAGCAAAATAAAGAGCAGGCCCCCACTCCCTTGCAGAGGAAGGGCAGATAGGTAAAGAAAGGAAGAAGCTGAGGGAAGTGAGATAAGGCTCATGCAGCTAAAGCAAAACACACAGTCCTGTGGGCAGCAGAACAAATTAAAACTGAGCTTATTGAGGATTTACATTTTGAGGAAAGTATTCCTGTGTGAGTGCTCTGGTTTCTAATCAGAGCTGAACTAACTCACCAGTCCTTCATTTTCTGAAATACTTAAAAGTATTCCTTCACTTAGCTGCCTATTTTCATGAGATATGGAGAAAATTAATATCATTAAGAACTGCACTCCTCTTTCCCATGTGGCTGAAATTAGCCAATTCCTTCAAAACATTACCAGGAAAAGGCAGAAATATGTTGTGAAGATCATTATGTACGCCATGCTTTCCATGGAAATTGGGCTAAAAATAAATTGATCGTTGCTGCATTTGGATATTTTTTTGTAGGAAATCTGGCCCATGATATTTTAAAGTCCTCTTGCCCAAAGACAAGGATGTGGAAAGGACACTGTTTAATTTTTTTAAAGGCTCAGAACATGCTTTGGAGTGTGGGGAGGTGGGAACCGTGTTCAAGAATCAGCCCACATGACCACTCCAAGCCCCTTTTCTACCTTACAGATCTGTGCCACTACTCAAACCTACGGTCTTTGTACTATCCATGGAGAACATTCTCTAGCTCTTATCCTATGCTGAGGTACTGAAACCTGAGCGCTGACCTTCTTCACAATTAATTGCAGTTAGTAGGACTCATCTGGTGTTTACAGTGCCCTGCATGGTTTTATGCTCCCATGTAACTTATGAACAGCCCTTATCACTGTGATGGTGGTGTAGAAATGGAAGAATTAACATATGCTTACTTCACAGAATCACAAAGTAAATTAGGTTGGAAAAGACATCTGAGATTGGGACCAATCCATGACCAAACACCACTGTGTCAACTAGACCATGGCACCAAGTGCTACATCCAGTCTTTCCTTAAACATCTCCAGAGACGGCGACTCCCCTGAGCAGTCCATTTCAATGTCTAATCAGCCTTTCAGTGACAAAAATTCCTCCTAATGTCCAACTGAAATGTCCCCTGGTACAGCTTAAGACTGTCCTCTCATCCAGTCACTGGTTGCCTGGAAGAAGAGCCTGACCACCACCTGGCTACAACCTCCTTTCAAGCAGTTGTAGAGTGATAAGGTCTCCCCTAAGCTTCCTCTTCTCCAGGCTAAACATCCCTAGCTCTCTCAGCTACTCCTCAGAGGACTTGTGTTCCAGACACTTCATTAGTTTCATTGCCCTTCTCTGAACTTACTCCAGCATCCTGATGCCTTTCTTGAAGTGAGTGGCCCAGAACTGGACACAGTTCTCAAGGTATGGCCTCACCAGTGCCATGTACAGGGGGAGAATCACTTTCCTAGTCCTGTGGGCCACATTATTTCTGATACTTTTGAGCATTGGTAGCAATTCTTACTGCATGGAAGATTTCTGATAGTAAAAAGCAGCATACCAAGAGGTCTAGCTGGAGCATACATAGTTTGTTGTATCTCAGGAACCTAAAATATTATTGGGGTAAATTATTACAAGAATAAAAGCTTCCAAGCTTTTATTCCAAGATTATACTTCTCAGTTATGTCCAGTAACAGGAAGCTGACTCCTCTTGGAAATTATCATTACTGGCAGAGAAAGCCAGTCAGACTCTTTTGCCCACCCCAAAGATGTTTCTGGGATTAAACAACAGTGTTTTGCTTCCTGTATTCTAAGAAGTTGCATCTTTTGGGACTTCTCCTTTGTCTTTGAACTCACAAATAGGCGTGTCCAAAAAAGTTCAAGGAATATTTGGGGCAAAGATCAAATCTGTTTTATTACGTTTCAGTGAGCATGCCATTCCCTACTAGTAATGTGGCTCATACTGTGTATGTGCTGTTATGCATAGATTGGACTGTGATCTTGCTGATACATGTTAACCTCAGAAAGTTACTGGCAAGAGACAAAATTAGTGTGATAGAGAGGATATGTGGGCAGCAACTGGTGGGAAAAGATCTTTGAGCACGTTTCCCTTAATTCTTCATGTGGGAAATATGCCATTTCCACACCCCATCTACTTTTTCCAGGAATACATAAACTGTGTTTGATAGCAACAAGTACATAGTAATTGTGTTTTCATTTCAGCATGTCATTTATACACGTCTAAACCTTTCACAGTACAAAGCTGGCATTGCAGAAAATGATTACTAACATCAGTTAAGCAGATTTACATTCCTTCTCATGTCATATGAAAACATGGTGGATGTGTCTGCAGTGCAGACAACTGTTGTGGAGCATGCAGGTACCTGAACTCAAGCCAAGTCCAGTCCAGGTAGCAGTCCAGCACCACTGCATAGAGTTCAGTGCAAACAAGAAGTCATTAATAACCCAGCTTCTCTCTCTGAACTGTGACTTGAGTTTAAAGCAGTGGAAACAAGACCCAAGTGGTAGTATAAAGCCACTTTGGGCTCTCCACAAAACACTGTGGTGGAACCAGTATGGGTTCTTGGTAGATAGAAACCATAGGGCTTCAAACATTGGCCTCTCCCAAGGTGAACTCAGGAGCATTTTACAGTTGGCTTTACCTTGTTTAACCTTCAACAATTAAGCATAGTGTTTAGGTTCAGTGTAGAGCTGAGTGCAGTTAAAGGGTGAGATCCCAGCACCATGCAACACAAAACTGCTTATTTTTTGTTGCTGTATTGGAGCAACAAAATTGCTATGTTGGAGCAAATCTCTCTGTTGGAGAGATTTGATGGTGGTGAGATCAGTGTGTGGTCTGATGGAAGAAAATGTCAGTAACTCAGATTTTCCATGCCACCAGCAATGTCAAAAGAGGGAAGGAAACACAAGGAAGCTTGGAAAAACCAAAATGCATGTTTCACTCTGGACCTGGATTGGACTGGTTGGTATGTTGGATATCAGGAAAAAACTGATGGTATTGTCAAAAGGTAGTGCTAATGGTAGATTTGTTCAATCTGTTGAAGCAGGAAGCTCCCATCCTGAATGGTTGGTTCCATCTCCACTCCTTGCAGGTTGTCTGCCAAAAATCATCTTGAGAGCTCTAGGTAAATTTTTATCACAGCAATGACATCCTACCCCGTGTCAAGTCATTCTCAAGTTTCAGCTAAATGCATTATTTGCATTAATTCCTAGCCTAAGCAGTCTTTTTGTATTACAGTGTGCCACTCGCCCCTTTGGCGTTCCTCATTCAGAAATAGGGATTAAACTCCTGCATTTGTCTCTCCGTGCCTAGAGCACATCAAGGTCCCTTTGAGGTAAAAATCCTGCTGAAATCCACTGTATTTTCATTATTTCATTATATATTCATCAAGACTAGTTATCCACAGTGCTCTGATATATGTCAGGAGGCTGCATGGTATGTCCCTGTGATGGTACCTTTCAGAAACATCCAGGTCACAGCTGTCATATGGTATATGCCATCTGCTTAGACAGCTGGGCACCAAGCTGTACAAGAGCAAAGAAAAGGACAAGAAAAAGTCAGCAAGTTTGGGGGAGAGACTGAGCTTAAAAGTATTTTCCTGCAGGAATACAAAAAAATCATTTTAGTCTCTCCACCAAAACTGCAGGTTATTCTTTCATGCCTTAAAGTATTTCATGTTTACTTTTATCCACATCTTTTGAGTACCTTGATGTTTACTGTGAGCAGTTTATTTACTCTTTATAAGCAGATCCAATCAAGGTACTGTTTCAATTTGCTATTCAGTAATAGGACTCAGTGGCACCAAAAATCACCTCAGAGAAAAGGTATCTGCTATTACTGGTTGAAAGCAAGTGAATTCTGGGAAGAGTTAAGCATAAAATGCAGATTTTTTTTTATGGCTGGTGTTACGAAATGGCCCTTGGAAGGGCCTCAGCAGGTGTCAGGTGTATACAGAAACAAGAAATCACCTCACTCCTGCTGCTTTCCATGGTAAGCCAGCAATAGCAGACTGCTTTAGTGTCAAGAGCAAGGCAGCACTGAGGCAGCACAAGATCTACAGAGTCTTGCATGTTGTTTGCCCAAAGCACTTCTGACTCCTTGTACAAGCTTAAGTAGAGGGAACTTGAGGAGGTTTTTGCATGAAGATTTTTTTTTTTAAGGAAGAAAGATTGGGTTGGAAAAGTTTTCTAACTTTTTAATAGAAATTGACATTAAAAATAAGTCAACATAAAGAAGAAAAACACTGAGAAAAATCTGAGAATTCCTGACATTAATTTTCAGGAAAAAAATTGACTTAATAATTATTACTTATATCATTAGTGCAATTAGTTGAACTTCTGACAAAAATAAATCTTTGTGATTTTTTTCAACGTCAGAAACACATGACATGGGGCCAACATAAAAGATTCTTTTAAAGGGGAAGTTAGTGCATACTGAACTTTTTCCTGAATGTTGAGGCTTTGCCAAATCAGAATTTTCTGACAAAAACTGATCATTGAAAAATTTTCTAACTAGCTTTTCAAGAAACTTTTGAAGGAATAGCAACTCTATACAGAAATGAAGCTTCCAATTTAACTGTATCAGACACAACATCTGGCACTGAAAGCTGTCAAAATGTTGTTCACCTTAGGGGAAAACTGTCCACATGAAGAGATGAGTTTGACTGTATAATAACATCTGTTATACAAACCAATATTACAAACTTAAATCTGTGTCTGTTAATGGGTAAGAGAAAAATTAAGCTGAACTAAATGATCAGGAACAATTTAAGATTACAGTCTTAATTAAATTGAAGATAAATGGTTTTCCTCTTGAACAGTTGATTAAAAAATAGAATCTGATCAGAACAAAAAAAAGGCAAATACATCAGCATACAGGATTTAGGAAAAATGTGTGCTTGCGGCCCAGAAAGCCAACTGTATCCTGGGCTGAGTCAAAAGCAGAATGACCAGCAGGTCAAGGGAGGAGATTCTGCCCCTCTACTCTGCCGTCATGTGACCCCACCCGGAGTACTGCATCCAGCTCTATGGCCCCAGCACAGGAAGGACGTGGGCATGTTGGATCAAGTGCAAAGGAGGGCCACAAATATGGTCAGAGGGCTGGAGCACCTATCCTGGGAAGACAGGCTGAGAAAGTTGGGGTTGTTCAGCCTGGAGACAAGAAGGCTCCGGGGAGAACTTAGAGCAGCCTCCCAGTACATAAAGGAGGCTACAGGGGAGATGAGAAGGCTTTTTACAAGGGTATGTAGAGACAGAACAAGGGGGAATGGCCTTAAACTTAGAGAGGCTAAATTTATACTAGATGTTAGGGAGAAATTCTTCACTGTGAGGGTGGTGAGGCACTGGCACGGGTTGCCTGGAGAAGTTGTGGATGCCCCATCCCTGCAAGGCCAGGTCACATTGGGCTGTGAGCACCCTGGACTAGTGGTAAGTGGTGGGTTGGAACTACAGGATCTTTCAGGTCCCTTCCAACCAAAATTATTCTATGATTCTATGATCCCATGATTCAATGAAACATTAAGTGAATCAAACAAAAGGCATTCCTGATCCATTGCAAGATGGATCAGTATGAATGCACCTCCATAGATCTCATTGGCACTATGATATTTGCCTAAAGCTTTCTGGACTAGGTTGTACAAATGGAAGACATAAGGTCTACATGAAAATTTTGTTAGAGCCTAAGATAAATTATTAGATTTTTTTATGGTTATAAATAAAAAACCATAGCTATAAAAATCTGCTGCTAGATCATCTATGCAAAATGGAAAATTCTAATGCTGGGAGAAAATGTGTACTGGAAGACAACTAGGCTTATTTATATGGCATTACTCTTGTCCTTAATAATGGGAAAGATGAGAGGAGGCTTAATAGGAATGAATATTCAAAAAGGAAAATTCCAACAGACAAAGATAAAAAAAAAATAATCTAAATTCAGTACGCCGAAACTTCTGGAACAGGCTGATTGTCAGCCAGGAAGTACTAGCATGTGAAATAGCAAGTCCTGCAGCAAAGCTTTTCTAAATGATCCTATTCAACTGTGGCTAGTGCATTAGCATCAGAAATTACCAAACACAACACCTGTATTTTGAAAAGAGAAAAATGACCCATGAAGTGACAGGACTATTAGCCTGCTTTCCAGTGTATGCAAGCTTTGGGAAGAAATTTCAAAAGAAAGACTACCTAACAAAATGGAGATAAGAAGAAAATGAGATACAATACAACCTGAATTGACAGCAATAGATTTTGGAGGATAAACTTGGTATCTTTCTGTAATATATTGGCCTATGTTCAGATGAAAGAATGTGATAAAGACAAAGCAACAAAGATTCTTCTAAGCCTCACATACATTCCAAGAAAAAATTATTAGTGCTTAAGGCAAAGACATAGAAATTATTACATTTAGTTTTAGGAAAAGATCTGGCTCCAGGGTAGGTGACAGCGGCTAATACTGAAGGAAGACAAAGCCAGTAAAAAGATGGTTCTAAGTGGAATATGTACAGAATCAGCCATTATAGCACTTTTTCACCATACTAGAGCACAAAAATAAATAATAAAAATAATTAATTACACAAATTTGGGAGATGTTGTTAATAGAAAGGAAGGTTAGAATACCATATAGTAGGAACCTGATAATATTGAGTGAGGAAGCAATAAAAATCAGATTAAATTTAACATCCTGAGGTGCTAGGTCAGGCACATAGACACTAATAAAAAGATTTGCTCTAAGCTGGAGGCTGAACGGTGATAATGTGAGGAGAGGAAAAAGCCCAGACTGGAAATAATAATTCACAGTATGGCCATGAGTCATCAACATGATTCAGCCACACAAATGTTGTTGCAATTGTGTGAGATATCAGGAACGATATTTCCAGTACAGGAACAGATGAGAAGAGTAAATCAATAAGGATTATACCTGGAGCATGACACAAACCCAGCCACTTACACTCTATATGGTCACTCACCATAAATAACGATGGGATGAGAGGATCTAAACAGACCTTGTTAGCCAAAGAAGAAAGAGGCAAAAAAAGGGACATGGAAATTCAGGCTGGAAATGAGTAATGCTCAAAGATGGTAAGATACTGAAGAGACTTGCAAAAATCTGTCTGCTACCCTTGGCAATAAAGGATGCAAGGGAAACTCCTAGAAGCAGAGTACTGGGTAACACAGGCACAGGAATCACCCCTCATGTGCATACCCGGGAGATTTTGTAATGTGGCTACTTGAGTGGCAGGAGACCTCAAGGACCATTTGGTCTCTCTAGTAAATTATCAACCTTTCCTCAGCTAAATCCACAGGTATCTGGAAAGAAACATTGCCAGCATAGGATTTGCTGATTTTTGCTTAAAACTGGATAGGATCTAGAATTTGAAGTTCTAGTTCTCATCTTGAACACTCTTGTGGGGGTTTCCTCAGGAAGGCAGCATTGACTATTCAGTCAGTTTTTTAAACTCCACTAGATGTGAATACTTCAGGAATCATAGCTCAAAGTGATTTTATCACATATGAAGGAGTTTAAAAGTTTAAAGTTTTTAATTCTTACTCCAAAAAAGCTATGTATCTCCCTTCTTGCTTATGCTTTGAGAGAAGGAAGTGTCAGAAAGCAAACTGGATATAACACAAGAGTGCTTAGAAGAGGTCAGCAGACCCTCCTTCCTCTACCAGCAGAGCAGCTGACATGTGGGAAGAACCATAAAGCCATAAACATCTGTCAGACATGGAGATGTGGTGAGACTTGCACACAGGTCTTTGAGAGGGTAGCACTGCATCAGGCCAGCAGCAGCGATCTCACACCTTCAGCATCACATAAAATGCTCACAGCATTGTAGTGCACACCAGGCGAGAAATAAACACTTCTCTTCTATGACCTGGTTCAACCTAAGTAAATATTCTTCCATCAGCCAGAGGCATGGACTAACTGGCTTTTGGAGCTATTGGAGCAGTTCTTCTTGACTGAAGGTTTGTGCTCCCAAACTTTTCCCATGGATGCCATGGCCTCCACCTCCCCAGTGTCTCAGGAGAAAGTTTGACATGAAGTTCCCATCAAATTGCCAATAATTATTTTTATGTTCTGTTTCCTGGACTAATTTTTACTGATTTTGCTGTTACAAGGAGTACATTTTGAGGCTCATGAGTGACAATTCTTGTCACAAAGAGCAGATCTCTGATTAATTCTTTCTGCTCTAGATTAATTTGCATGACAATCATTTGTGACAAAGATTAATCTTTTAGACAATTACTGTGGCAATTTTCTCCACAGAGACCAGCCATCACACTTGTGCTGCTTTACTCTGACCTTGTTTTGTGACTTTGGGAAAGTTATTGTTCTCTTAAGATTCATTTTACATACCTCTGAAATCTATATAAATCATGTGCATGGGATGTTTACTACATATGGCAGGACATGGAAACTTAATGAACTGTGAGATGATCAGAGGGAAAAAGATGATTGGAAAACAATCTGGGATATTCAATAAAAAGATGATAGCCCTAACTTCACAAATATTATGGTAAAAAGCAAACCAAAACATAAAAGAAAAAGAAATTGCCTGTACTTTTTTCTGGAAGATTTTTGTTTGTTTGCTTCTAACAACTGTGGCTGCTTAGTAAGTAATTTTACATATTTTGATGAAATCTGTGCCTAAAATTTAATAAAAAGAGTTAGTGAAGTGATCAAAGTTCTATCTCTAGCAAGTAAACAATATTAATGACACTGAACAAAGTTAATCTGCTTTTTTTTTGGCAGAACTGCAACACCGACTATGCAAACAATATTTTTCAAAAATATTGCTTCAAAATATTTCCTTTTTCTTAAATTTTTTGTAACATCTCATAAACATTGGTCCACACAGTCACTTTTGAAGTACATGATAAATCTCTTCTCTATATAAAAAAGTTCATTATGTAGAAACAGGGTTATTCTTAGACACAGAGAGGGTGCTAGCAGTATGATGGGGAAGGCAACTTTTTACAGATTCTTGTTCTCTTCTCTGTATTTCATATTTGAATAAAAGTACACTGTGCAGTTATCATTCCTGTTCAAAACTGGAAGCGTAATGGGGTACCAAATTGCTGATAACAGGAGCTAACTCCACAATACATACACAGAAAAATAAAGTGTATGGGCTTCTTCTTTAAAAATGACAACGACATTTTTAAGGACCCTCCAGTGATGACTCTCACTTGCAGGCAAGTGACACCTTGTAGCTTCCTAGCCTGGACCTAACATGATTTTCTATGTCTCAGTTTCCAAACCATTTTCTATTTTATAAGAATTAGATTTCATTAGGCTGTAAGATAGAGTCAGCAAGATTGAAACTCAGATTGAAACTAATTGAGAAGATCCTGAAGGAATTCAAGTACACAGTCCCAAGCACATGATCTTTGCCTTTCTCATTGAAAAGTCATATCCAAGGTGAAGGCTTGTGGGAGCAACCCCATGCCCCTGGCCATCAGGAGGCCCCCACCGCTCTACATCCTGAGTGTGCAAGACTCAGCCATGTTTTCTTTGGGGAATAAGTTCCGATACGAGAGCCTCATGGTCAAGGTTGTCTTTAACCCTGGGGAGGACCTGGGTCCAGACCTCCTGCATGACACACCAGCCAGGTAGGGGTGATGACACCTCCACTGCAGACCACTGCTGTCAGGTTTGAGCTGCTCTACTTGTAGCTGGCTGCAGGTCCAGTCCTAAGGAGCTCAGGTCTCCCAGTCCTGGACAGGGAGCAAGGGGTCCTAAATCAAACAAACATCCACCCCACTGGTGGGAAGGAAGCTGAATACAGATGTGCACATGGCTCTCTGTGAATCTCAGTAGCTTCAGAGTTTGTCTGAAACCCTTCATGGAGGTGAGCATCTTCTCTGGGAACCTGCAGTTATGGATAAGTGCTCTGTCCCTACAGGTACTTTTTAGTAGTACTCATGCTGCAGTTCCTGCAGGTTTTTACTGGTATAAGGCTATTACTCCACTGTACTACAGTGTCACAAAGCTGGGCAGGTACAGCAGTGTACCACTCTCTGAACAGCTACAAAATCTATATGGTCAGTTTTGTGTTAACTGGTTGTGCAGTTTCTTCCTGGGTTACATGTGCTCCTTCAGCTAATGAGACTGTGATGAAGTCAGG
This sequence comes from Anabacerthia variegaticeps, assembly GCA_035583185.1. NCBI lineage: Eukaryota > Metazoa > Chordata > Aves > Passeriformes > Furnariidae > Anabacerthia > Anabacerthia variegaticeps. The sequence continues at coordinate 54,791,067 of JAWWEW010000001.1, forward strand.
AAAATCATGCATGGTTACAAACCATGCAAATTATATACTAATAACAGAAAATACTCTGATTTGTACAATAGCTCTGACACCCCGCTCTCTCCCCCCTCCACATTTTCAACAAATCAGAGGCTATAATCTGAAGGAAGTTATTTCTGTATCTCTGCTGAAAGTTAATAAGCCTGATACAAAGTGTGAGCAAAGAAACATGGTGGGAAATTAAAATCTTTCAGGAATCATTAAGTGTAGACATCTGGGTTTTCCAAAGTTCATTTACACTAAAACTAATTTTCCAGTGTAAAGCTTTGGCAACCACTTTAAGCAGTAAAACATTTGATGCTCATGATATAACCAGGGAACTCTAAATGAAATTTTTTTCTGTGAAATGTTATCTGAGTCCTTAATTCAGTTTAAAAAGGACAAGCAATATATCTCATGCATCTGAAATTCTAAGAAGCATTGGACACTGCAGTTAAACAGGAGACTGCCGATTAATTCATGGTTTGACAGGAAGGAGCTACGTGGGACATGATGGGAGGGATACTGCAAGAGGAAGTTTTGACTAGATGGGGTTACTGACGAAGCTCTTCGAGAGCCAGCCAGAAATAACAATGATCAGAGCACAGTGTCCAGGTCCAGGGTGACTCTCAGGCCCTTTGTGAGGCAATCACTGAAAGAAAACTTGCAAGCTAAACTGAAGTGAGATGTTTCCACAAAAGAATAGGGAATTACCACTTCCACAGTTTAAGGCAACAGCGACACTCTCCATGAATCTTGTATACAATCATAACTTCCATGCTTAAGACAACAAAAACAGAGCAGATGCTGGAAATTGTCCAAGTACAAATTTTCAGGGGAAATGCCAGGCTGGGACAGTGCTAAAGGTACTTCACATTTAAGGCATTTGTATGATCACATCCTTACAAATGCAAGGTTTATATGTTATAGCTCATGTAGCACTTTGTCCCACATAGACCTCCGTGTGCCCTAATGTGCAGAAGAGACTGGTCAATCATGCGTGGCTGACATCAGTACTTAAGCCCATGGTCTCCTTCCCAGAAGGTGCTGACCCTAATTGCCAGAGTGCTAGCTTTCGTAGGAAGCTGGACCACATGCATCCTATGTTGTCACAGTGAGTGTGCAAAGCTTAGGACAAGGAACACACTTTAGCTCTTCTAACACTTTAGTGTGTTAACAGGCAGTGTTTCTAAGTCTGAAAAAGTCTGACATGTTTACTTTGTCAAACCAAAGGTTATTTTCTTTTATAAAAGGGAATACTTAAATGTAAAGAGAGAACTGAGACTGGGTGGGCCTTTTAGTCTGCTAATAAATCTTAGACGATCTTCAGCAACCAGAAAAGTTTGACTTAACTGTCATCTAGAAAATAGGCAGAGCAAAAGTCATGCCTTTGTCATGCCATGCAGTCCTTCTTGCAGCCTGCCTGCTTTCATTTTGCAGCTGTTAAAATATCCTTGTGTAGTTGTCAGTGATTGTACAGAGACATAATTCCAGTCCTGTTACAGTCCCTCAAAGCTGGACTATCATTTAAAAAATCAGTTACTCCAAGGAAAAAGCTGTGATTGTCCTAAGAGACACAAAACAGAGATCATGCTAGAGAAGTTGCACAGCCCTAGTTTGCCTTGCTCAGCAGCTGGGTGTGCAGTTTCCTAGGCTGCTCTTACCATTCTGAGGATTTTCAAAGATATATGCTAAACTCAGAAAAAATATAATCCTTGCTACCTTTTCATCACAGTCTATGAGATAAGTCAGGATCACTCATTATTAGGTCTGCTAATATCCCTGTGAAGAAGATCCACTGTGGGAGACTACCTCCAGCAGGTTTGTCACTTGCTGCAGGAGAGACTGAAATCGGTTTATGGCTTAAACATTGTGAAAATTGCTGGAATACTTTTGTCCACTGCAGCAAATTGTGCAAAGAAGCAACTGCTCACCGAAGCCCACCCCTCCCCTGATATGCCTACTAATTTGGAAACTTGAAATAAGATAAAGGTCTCTGTCCAGTTTTCCCAGGAGAAAAATGTGTCCACAAGCCTGAGTGACTGAAACGCCAGTGGCTCAGGCAATGAAGGTGCAAGTTGATGACTGGAAAGTAACCACCCAGGTGCTGAGGGGCGTGCACACCCACCACCTCGGGCTACAGCCTGGGGGTTGAACAATGTAAGGGGAGAGGCAAATCCTGGGAGGTGGGGCAGTGTTTCCCCTGTTCCCCAATTTTCCCAAATGACTCAGCTGTGATAACTCCACTCTGGGGAAGCACGAGGACAATCCACACAAAGCCTGAATCTCTACTGATGGGCCATAACGGGCCATAATTGACTCAACTGTGCTGGCATAACAGGCAGCTGTAATGACTTAGAAAGTGTCAAAGACTCATTAAATCACCCATTGTAAAACTCCCCTTCCCAGAGGAGGTACTAGGTACATTCCTACCTAGGCTAAGCATAATAGATACACGGGCTTCTTCCCTGACAAGCATGGACTTCTTACATCACTGCATGGGACTTCCCTCACCACTCTGGACTTTGCTCTCAGGCTTCCCTCACCACACTGGTTTCTTCCCTCACTACCCTGGGCTTCCCTCGATGGCTCTAGGCTGCAACCATCACTTCAACAAGAAGATCACAAGAAGAGGCTCAATGGGACACAGTTAGAATCCATAGAAAGGTGATATTTTTTCTACTTAATATGTCTCTCTGTCACTCTCTTTCTCTCCCTTCTTTTTCCTATTTCTTTCTATCTCTCTCCACATTTCCTGTTAAGTAAAAATCTTCTATTGACTTCAGACTTATGGTCTCATTTGCACCTTAATTCAGAAAGAGCATCTCCCTAATAATTTTAAAGAACCCCATCACAACACACATGGCAAATGCAGTTACATTGTGGCAGGACTTATGGCAGGTTTAAGGTTGCCCTTAAGACAGTGTCTAAATATTTGGTCTCCAAAGCAGTTCAACTGTGTTTGATTTCTGCCTGCAGTGTTTGGAGCTTGTCTGTGCCTGGTAGACCATAGACAGCAAAGCCACCAGCATCATGCCGCATATTAGCTGCTCCTGACCCTCTGGCCGTTCCTTTCTTTTCTCTAACATCCCTAAATAAAGGCAAGCCACAGGGAAAAGAGAAGCAAAGCAGAGACTGCTGAGCAGGATGACTGTATTTCAGAGGGAGTAAGGAATAGCAGGATAGTTCTTTGTGACCTTCAAAGACTCCATCATTCCTTCTCATGCTTTTCTCTCCTGCCTTCTCCATTGTCCACACTGATTCTCTGAGGGCCCGAGTGATCTAAATCAAACCAAGGAAATATACTGACAAGTAAAAAGATGAAAATAGAACTTGGAGCTTTTTGTTGGTGGTGGTTTTGTTTGAACCCCATCTTATTTTGCTGATCCAGTCTATGGCACAGCCCTCATACAATGCTGCTGTGAAGAGGTTGGGGTCTATCTACATCAAATAAACTTTCCAGAAGGCAAATATTCATGAAACTGTACCTTGAAGTTGTCTAACCAATTAACATAAGATAAATTCAGAGCAGCAGTTCCCTACCTGCAAAAAGTAAAACTTCTTTTTTCCTTTTCCAGTCCTAGAAAGGAAGTACTGTGCAGAAAATCTTCAAGATTTTTTCCCAATTATACTACTTAGTCTAATAAAAGATTCTCCTACTTAGTAGAAAATAAAATAATCACAAACCATACCAGGAATTCTAATATTCAGAAAGTCTTTAAGCTCATTTCAGACCTTTGTACTCATATTATTCCACTGACATTGTAGGACATTACTGTAAATGAATTCTGCAAGAGATTTCATAGAAAGAAAGGTGATTTTGTAATACAAAAATCCCTAAGTCACTTTTATCCACTCCTTCTCAATCTCTCATGAGTTTCATTTACACATTCCTCTGCGCTCACATGTACGAAGACACAATACCAAGCAGTTTTGGACCCCTTGGACATGAAGTGGGTGATAAAGGACATCAGCAGCTGTGGCTTCTACATGCCCCTTGGGGTTTTGAATTGCCTTTTTTATCTTCCAGGAGCAGATGTTTTTCTGGATTGCTCGCCTTGTGATTTTGACTCACCCTTTGTAAATGTTAGGCAAAATTCCGGAATTTCACAACTTTTATTTTTCTTGCCTGATAAGCTGTAGTCCTGTTTTTATCCACGTGTCAGCTTTAACCTTAGTTCAGTTTGTTCATCCTCCACACGAAATCACAAATACTGAGGTCCAGAGATTAACATATGCCTCTCACAGTGATTAGCATATGCCTCTCCTTTTGGACTTTGTTCTGCTGTTTCCTCTGGTGCTTTTGCACACACATTTCCATTCTTACTCCATTCCTACCAATCTTCATATTTCTATTACAAATTTCAGTAGTGTTAATGGAGGCAATCCAAATCTGGGACATTAGAATGGGCAACTCATTATAGTCACTCAGGGACCAAATTCATGTGGTGAGAACAGGGCTGAAATCCATTGCACTTTCTTTTTGTTTGTTTGTTTGGTTTTTTGTTCAAGAATTATAAAAATAGAGAACATGATAAAACACAAAGAAGAATCCATGCCTTATATATTATTTTTTTTTAACATAGGCATAGCAATTCAGATAATTTACCCTTGGCTAATACTGTGAGCGAACTTGTAATCACTTATGAATTTATTCACATCTTTTGTAAGGGATTTTCCAGATAGGACACACCACAGCCCTGCTCAGTTCTAGTGGAGGAAGATCACTGCTGAAGCACTTCTGCACTCATTGGTTCAGCCCTTTTCTGCATGACGTGCAAGCAGGAATCTCTGACAGCTCTTCTTAATCTCTGACAAAAATGCTTTCTCCTGACAGCAGGCTCATAAGCAAACAACAAAATGTCATTGACAAAATGATTATAGTGGGATGACAGAATGCATCTCCATAGTAACAAGTAAGTGGGGCTAATGTCACCCCTTGCAGCATCACAGGCAGCCACACAAAGTTACTTGTCCTTTCTCAGAGAATGATTCATGAAGGATCTCAGTTGCTGCTCAGCCCTGGGAGGTGGAGAGCCAGCAAATGCCTCTTATGGCTCCTTAATGCCTGCCGGGAGTGGGTAGCCAGATATTGCCACAGATATGAGCAGCACTTTAATATCGTTCCTTAGAATTGTTTTAAAGGCAGTAGCAGGACATAATAGTTCCCTCCATGAGCACTCCTCTATTCATCCTCAATAGACCAAACACAGTCATAACCCCTGCAAAATACACTTTGTATTTGCAGTCAGTTAATTTTAAATAATTCTGTGTTTCATTTTGGAAGTGAAATGTGTGGCCAGGTGAAGACATGCACAGAGAGCTTATCTTCCTAACCACACATTTTATTGCTATCAACATTTTGACACTTGCAGATGTACTATGCTTCAGTAGCATTGAATTCTAATTACTATGAATTCCTTGAAATTCATGCAGCATGAAGAGGCTAAAGTTTCAATCCTTAGTTTACCTGAGGTTAGAATTTTGTGCTTTTGGTGCTGTTTAAGTGTGCTGTTCATCTCTAAGCAAGTGTTTCTGTTAGCATAAACCAGAGTAGCTGTAATGCTTTCAGTGCATCTCTGTCACTTCCCCACCTCAGTACCTTGTCTGTCTTATTACCTTTCTCTCAAGGCTCCTACAACTTCAAATGCTTCTTGCAATTCCCATGACAAAGCTGAGGAATGCATGCATGCATTTAGAAGGGAACATTTCCCCAGCATGCACAATTCTCCACTCTGAACAGCATTACCAGTCTCCAGGTGGATATTCTGATCCTAACACTTACAAACAATTTCCATAAATGTCACTGCTAGGTATCTGACTCACCCGCAGGCACAGAGCAGACTTTCCAAAGTAAAACTGGGATGACGCTGAAGACAGGACAAATTTTCTGCTAAGTACTTTTCTTTGTGCCTTTCTGTCATTATACATTAAAGAAAGTTGCTGCCTTGGGACTTGGTTCGCCATCAGTTTGGTAGATACCTGCTGGGGCTAATTCATATGAAGTTATGGAATTATGTATCTTGAAAGGATGGTATGCTCAGGTCTCTTTATGCTCCTGGCTTTACTGGAGAATGTGTGATGTAAAATGATTAACGGTAGTCTGTGAGCTCTTAATATAACTCACATTCACAGTTTATGGCTTCTCCTCTGCATTATTTCCTACATTTCCATGCAATTTTTCAGGCAAAGAAGCCATGGGAAGAAGTGATTTACTTTTCTTTCAACACGAACCTTGCGGAAGTAAAAGCAAACTGGCTGCTCTGCATTTTCCGAAATGTTTTCTGATTCACAGCAGTTTTAGCTGTAAAAAATAATAGAATATATCTGAACAATAAAATGTGCAAGTAATCCCATGTAGACACTGAACTTGATGATGATACTAGTAAACAAATGTCTGATATTCCTAATCTACATTTAAAACAGTGATGCTCTAAGAAGATACCAATATATATACCAATAATGGTGTTTTTACATTGAAAACAGGCAAGCTTATTTTCTAAACAGTGATTTTTGCCTTAATAATTGTCTGATTTATTTTATGGTCATTTTATAAATGACATTTTTGTGACTCAGGGTACTACTTCTGGAAGTTAAACTATCTAATGTTCATTTCTTCACACTACTTTGAGTGCAGCTCATCATTTTCATAAGGAAATCTGCAGTCTTAAAGGTGGATTCTTTTACATTACTTCTAAGTCAGTTTCTTGACAATAAAATTATATATGCTTAGCATGTTTCTTTGCTTCTGTTTCTGTCAATTCACGCCTATTGAACCCACTGGCCAATTTCTACCTACCTTGGCAGCAAGTTTGACATGCACAGGCATAAAGTTTTTCAGATCTTCATGGACATGGATGGCTGGATATGTGAGAGTCACCATTTAAAAATGTCTCCGGGTACAAGACAAAGAATCCACATGTGACCCCTCCTGTCTGGAACCAACCAACCTGACACCGCCTGATACCTCCAGCACCATCACAGCACTCATTGACTTTATGCTCATCTCTGCATAAGTCCAGGAACAGCCAAAATTGAAGAAGTTTACGGGGCAAATGAAGTGGGAACTGGAGAAAAAAAGGTGGGTCTGAGGAGGGTCCAAAACATGGAGAAAAAAGAAAAATGGAAAGGAGATGAAAGTGTAATGAAAGGATTGAGAATATGAAAGTATTGTAGGTGCTGGCTGGAAGTTGGAATGATGAGAATTACAAGATCTGTTGTGCTAGGTCTGATGAAGGATTTGGAGGAGACAAGATACTGTTGGGGAAAGGTGCTTGTAAAATTTAGCTGGAAACCATATTGCATCCTTATTCATGTTGCTAATCTGATTCTTGTCTAAAGTCTTTCTTTCTAGGAGGCAGAGTCTGAGGATATGTGGAAGGGATCCTGAAATATTCCTTTTTTTAAAAAAAAAAATCTTTCTGAAGCATTGTATTTCCTTTCTAAAACTATGGCTGGCACACTCAGGTTAGCTCCCATGGCTGGTCAAAGAATGCTGACTGTCACATAATCTTGGCATTGTAGTGCTTTGATGGATTTTGTTCTTGTCAGTCAATAAAGCAGTAATTTATCATCTGTTATTGTTAACACATATCAGTATACAAAGAAGAAAGAATGGAAATATTTTCAGGAGAATGTAGAGAGCACACTGTAGAAGTAAAATGCAAAATTACATCTAGGCTAAGCCTTGGTTGTGAGATTCTCCAAGGAAGCTGTCTGCAAAAAACTAGCAATTGATGCAAGCATGAAGTGTTCCCAGTGTAAAACATCAGAAGCTTTTAGGTATTCTGAGTGTTGGGGTTACAATGCCCTTTTAAATAACAGATGCATGGCAGATTTTTTTGATCCTGTTAACTTGGGAATTAAAAAACTTCCCAGAAAAGGTTCTGAACAAGGAAGGCTCAGAAAACTATTAGAAGATTTAGTAGAAGTAGATAGTGTCTGAGAAAACATAATGAGTAAACAGAGAAGACAGAAATAATAATTTAGACTAACTGTAGTCTGTCACACCAATTATTAGTGCCTATATTGCCATTTTAGTAATACAGTACAATTCCTGAATATTTTTTTTTCTCCTAAACAAACTCTTTACATAATTCTTCACATAATGCTGTCATCTATTTCTAAGTTTGGTTTTCCCAGGATCTCTTTTCCTTGGTAGTAGTGGCAACAAAGCTACAGCTTATAGAAACATATGGAAAGAGGAGAAGTAAAAGAAAGGCACAGAAAGAGATTTCTTGCCTCAGTGGTTAAAAAAAATTGATTGAATCTGCAAGCTGGCAACAACCTGGCTTCTCATAGTTAGACTTTTAAATTATTCTCATCCAAAGTTTCTTAAAACTAATAAAATTTGAAGGACACATACTTGTAAGAAATACACCCTTTACTTCTCAGGGAACTCTGGGATGTTTATTTGCCAGTGGCCTTGGAGAGTTTTAGTCAAGGCTGGAATGATATCGGCCCATTCCCGTCAGCATGTGAAAAAACTGCTCCAAACTGCCTTCCCAGAACTGCCTCCCCCAATTCTGAAAGTAGGATTTGACTGTCTGTGAGCTTAACCCAATTTTCCTGACAGGCTGAGCAAACAGAGAGGGCTTTCAGCCCAGTGTTGCTGCACTTGGGACCACACTGAAGTCAACCACACTTTCAGGTTTTGTGCAGCTCTTTACTGTGTGCTTCTCCATTCCCCCAAGGTCTGCCTTCACCATTCTTGAGAGCTCTGTGTTCCTCAGAGCCCTAGGCACTGGCCCTATCTGACCTTAGGGGGGCTGTGAGCCTAATATCTGTGGAAATTTTAGTCTGAGGTACCTCACTGAGACTGCCAGCTCTTGCTTTTGTGGGAGCCATGGCATTCATTTTCTACCTTTTTGTTGTTGCTGTGAAAGCTACTGTCTTTATTCTCAATTAAAAAGAGAAAAGCTGGATACACCAGTTGGTACTGAAGCACAGAAGAGGGGGAAAAAGCATGCTAATTGCAGATTGCTCTTGAGTACTCTATAAACCCTATTTTGCATGTTAAAGTGGGACTTTGTTGAAATAAAAGCTTCGAGCTGCCTCTTAGCACCAGGGAAGTTCACCCCTTTCTATGCCACCTGCAGGAGCACCTCGAAGTGGCTTGGGAGTGCTCAGAAACATCTTCTCTATGAAAGGAATAATAGTTGTTCCATGACATTAGGAAAATAATCTATCAGTATAGTCTCTCTTTTGTACATAAGTCAAAATGACCTGCACTGTGACAAATCTGGAACAGAAAGAGCTGTCTGGTGCTGCTGCTGGACCTAATTCCCCTCCAGAATCTGCACAGGCAGAAAGCTGGCCTCAGCTCTGTTCAGCCTGGGATTGTGGATGCTGAGCTACCTCTCCCACTTCTTTAGCACCTTGTCTGACTTTCCGTGAAGAAAAAGCTTTCCTTGTTACACCAGGGATATTCTGAGTAACAAACTCCAAATATTTACCTTATATATGTCTTGCACTAAGTGCTTAGCAAGCTGTGCTTAAACCCCTTCAATGGCATGTAATATTAAGCCTGCACTTTTTAAGGATTTCTGTATGCAAGTTTTCCTTCTTTACTTCTTCCTACTTTGCCTCTGAGTGTGAATGAGAAAAGGTCTGAAACAGCTGAGCCACTTGGCTTCAGAATTTTCTCTTTATCATGGGATCTCTTAGACCATGCAAAGAGATGATTTGTCACCAATGTATTTTTTTTTTTCAGTGCTTTGAAAATCAAGCATTTTTGAGGCACAGATTCCTCTAAGACAGCAGAAGAAATTGTGGATATTCGTCTAAACTAGACATCACATTCGATGTGATAAACGCACTTTGTGCTACCATTATGCCATTTTAACACACAAGTACTTTGCTGCTCAGACAGACCACTATGAAGAGCCTGATTCCCAGCCAAGGGACACAGGAAAGCCGGTCTTAAAGTCTGTGGGCCTGTGCTTAGTGATGAATACAAAATGAGATTTTCTAGTAATCAATCTTTGATTTGGGTTGCTTTTCATATTTCTAGTCACCTCAGGCATGTTTGAGGATTGTTCATTACAATGAAATGTCCCGTTTACACTGACATGTATTACTTTGCAATACAACTACAACAGTTAAGGGTGCCTGGTTGTGCTCCTTAGCAAGTCTTCTCAGCCCATCTGAATTTCTGCAAACTGGCCAGCTGATCTGCAGGTCATGTACAACAGTCCATGACAGAGCCTGTAAAAGGACAGCAATGGTAACTGGAAGATACTGAGTATGAAAGGAGTTAGCGGAGCAGTTGGGGAATTTTGCTTCTCAAAGAGGTAAGGAAAAAAGCCTATAAGGCTCCTGTTTCTATGTGGGCTGGTGCTGGTATTCAGTACTGAAATGAGTTGGAGACACCCGACAAATACATCATGTGACTAAGTGCAATAAGACTTCCTCCTGGCCCCGCAGCCTGCCCAAAGACACCCTTGCAAAGAGTGACTTACAGGGCTGCTGGAAAAAAGGGACTGGATATCTCTAATGTGAAAGTTTGTTGAGTTAGTAGATGCTTTTGGTTAGGATAAAACTGTGAGCCCTGTGTAATTTGTCTCTTGAAGATTCATGAGAAGACCTTTCACATATAATAAACATGAATCTTTTTACTAAAAGAGATTGTAAATATTAAGTATATTTGCACAGTAAAAGAAATAATAGCTAGCCGCCAACACATATAATCTATCAACACATATCTGAAGTGTTTGCTTTTCCTTCTTCTGCCTTTGGTGCTAACATGCCTTTCTGCATTATTTCAACTGAGGGAATTGCTATAATTCTAAAAATAATTTATTATCTTCCAAGAGCAAAGGTCATTTATATTTGGTAAAAATAAATGTCAAATAGTGGATGATACACAGGGTAATAATTCATAGGCAGCCAGCCAGAGGAGATAGCTGTAATTACATTCAAGTTCAGGACGACACAGAGACCCAAAAGATGAAAATCTGAATGGTTTTAGGCAAGGTATCAGAGTTCATTTTGCTGCAGGATGTGCTGTTATCTGATCCCCTAATCCTGCCCTGAGCTGATTTCATAAAACACAGAAAACCTACAGGAAGAGGGGTCCTATAGAAGTCCCTCTTATCTAAGAGTCCAGACAACCAACGGGCTAGCTTTGGGTAAGGTACATGCTGGTGATGGTGATTCACGCCCAGTGGAGCTGAAATGGAGCTTCCCACCAGAAGAGAAGCTTCTCCGTGTTTGTGGAAGCAAATGTGTTAAGGAGAGAAGCATGAAGTGCTCAAGAGGACTAAAGCTTCTCACAGGACAAAAATTGCTGGCTAGTGTGAGAAACATAGGCAACTTCCCCTTTTTACCTCTCCTGTTGTGCTTGGTGTTTTAATTTACAACTTCACTTGGGACTCAGTTCACGGCTAAGACACCCAACTGTAGTTTTGGTACACAGATATTCAAGAGTCAGTGGAGAACAGGTCTTCCAAGCAGTTGACCTACTTTAATTAAGCCAAATAATTCTCTTGGATTCTTTGACTATGGGCTCAATGCATGAACATAAACCTAGGCATATTCAGTGTCACTTGGGTTGCCTCCAGGAATCTGAGGCACTTAGCTGGACCTACCTCCCTGTGACAGATATGTCACAAGACCTCCTTACCTTTGAATTTATTTTATAAAGCATGACTAATGTCAGGAAATATGTTCTCAGTACCCAGGGCATAAAAAGCATTTAACAAAATATTAATTTTCTCTGATATACTGTTCTCTTTTTCCTCTACTTTCACACAAGCATGTAATATTTGTCAGTGCCACAGATAGTATCCAGAATGAAACTGCTGATTTGTCTAATTCAAGATGGCAAATGTTATGTTGCATAGCCCTATTACTACAGCTGTAATACATGCCTACCTCCTATTATTTGAGCTGCAAAGGGTGATGAACCGGAAAATGCAGGCTAAAATAGGACTTGCTCAGACATTTGGAGGCTTTTGGAGCTGTGAGAAAATGAGCAGTTTGTTTACTGCATTACCTCACTATACAGAGAAAGACTGTTTGTGAGACTTATGTCTGCGTCCAAGATTTCTTGCCTTTTAAGGTTATTCTGACCTAGGTTTTGATTCAGGCTCATTCATAGCATAGCTTGAGTAAACAGTTAATTTCAATGAGTAACAGAAAAACAGTAAAAAATAATCATTTGTACACATATAATAACAGGAGATAATTCTTTAAGCACACACAATAAATTTTCAGTAAATATAACACAACAAATTCACTTCCATATTGTGGAAGAAAATCAGAATTTGCAGCTTAAGTGAAGCAAAATCCAACTTTATGAGAACTCAGTAAACATAGGTGTTTTTTCTTTTTTTTATTAGAAGTCTATGTATTACATGGTCAAACTATTCATGGAACAGAACTTTGCTCATGAATAAGTAGAAAACTTCAAATTGCAAAGCAGATGTTGTACTGACCTCCTCCCACTGGAATCCACTAACTGAACTGCTTGGGTTATTCTCGCTTTCAGCCACCAATAAATCAGCACATCAAGTAGGTGGCAATGGAGGAAACTTTTCAGTAAGTGGGCAGAAATATAATTACGCTATTCCCAACAGTGTTGCTAACAACTGCTAGTTAAATGGAACTACATGTATTGCAGAAGTATTGCACCTTATCAGGTTTTTATAATGCTCATCATTATTTTCTTGGCATTCAGCACTTGATAATGTGAAAATATAAAAATACAGTTTGGGACAAGCAAAGAACAAATATTTCAATGGTGTTCATTAGTCTGAGGAATAATGTTCTGGAGGAAGAATATAAGTTTTATTGTTTAGTAATGTAGAAATTGCCAAGACAGACCGCTGGAAAAATGCCAGCAATAACTGTGAGTTCCTTACCCTGGCACACCAAAAGAACAGGGAATTGTGTGAACATGACAATCTAGTAAATAATTTTAATCCCTAAATCCTATGATACTCCTGTCAAGTAAAATACTTGTCAATTAGCCATATGGCTAAAAGTTGTCTTGGATACATGCCTATCTGACTCCATGAATATTCAATATGGAACCCTTGAAATATCACAATCCATCCACTTCTCTTTCCTAATACTAAATAACCCTTGTAGTATTGCAAATGCAGAGGTTTTTTTATTGCTTTGAGCTTCATGTTCATTTGTGTTACAGTATTGAGTCAGACCACATTAGCAAGAAGTCTTTTAAATTCACCCTGAGGTAAGAAATCTGGTTTTGCATTGTATGTTGGTAGTACAGATCCAAAGGTGTTAAAACCATAAAGGCACCAAGTTGAGGTTCAGTGCTGCATAAGAAAGAATTTGTGTAGTCTGAAGCAATGCTGGCCAGAACTTCTAATCATGAAGGCAGTGCTGAGAATCTATTACCTTGCACATAAGCAATCCTAAGAGGGTATATTTAACAGATTTCATATTTACATGCTTGCCAACCCTTTTGCTTTGCTCACTGAGCTTTAGCTGACTTAGCACATCTGTTTTCCTCTTGCTGTAAGCATTTTATCCAACAAGGTGTCAAAGCTTGTGTTGTTGTGAGGAAGACTCAGTGGGAATATTTTCAAGGTGTTGAGACTTAAAAAAATATTTTTGAGAGCAACATCAGTCAGATGTTAAATTAGGAAGTTTTTATTCTGAATAAACGGATTACAGATTGCCCAGGGAAATTAACACAGTTTGCTCTGTCAGTCTTGCACATTCCAGGTTGAGATTGTGTGCTGGAAGACTATAAGGACTATTGCACTGTCATATGCAAAAGGGTTTTCTTTCTCAAAGGAAGAATATCTTTATTTGTTTCAAGGGGCAAACCGTGCCTATGAGCCATCTGTATTTCCTTTCCTTCTATCCCAGGAATTCAGGTACCTCATTGAGTGGAGAGGAAGAACTCATGATGAGCAGAAAGGGATTTCAGGGCTAAGAAAGGTACAGGGAAAGTTGCTTTCTTGTCAACGTTTTATCTCCTTCAACAATTACAGGATACAGAAATAGCACAAGACAGCTCAAGCAATGGATTTTAAAGCCTGGTATTGCTATAACTGCACAGAAGCCATCACATTATGCAAACATTCTCTTTCATTCAACTGAACTGTGCACAGAGGCAAGTATATGGAATGTTGGTAAAAATGTCAGACCTTGACCTAGAATTAATTCCTCTATTATTGGCCTTGAGATAATATAAAGAGCTCCAGAATTCCATTGCAAAAAAGTGTTACATAACTGTCACAACACAATTAAGATTTTCTTTTATTCATGCCAATTTTTCAAATCTAAATATTTATATTCCTGAATTCAGACATGCAAAACTTGTGTTCTGGGGCATAGGGAAATGAACAAATTGTTAACAAAAAGGTAATAAATCCTCTTTACTTGGTGAAGACTGCCTTTCTGTATATCCCTGAGCTGCAGCAGCAACAGTTGCTTTCTCCCTTTTTGTACTGAGCTCAGTATTTAACTAGCAGCCTGCTACAGATATTTCTGTGGTGTGACATGAACTGGTGAGCACTTAGAAGTGATCAACATCTGTCATGTCCTGTCTGCTTTCTTTCCTCTTTCCCCAGCAGGAATGCCTAGGTAAGTTGTTCCTCCATCCTACCTTCTGAATCACCCCTCTGGTGCTTTGCTAGGGGGATGTGTCAACCCCTGTGCTGACAGTACTGGAATGAACCTTATCATGGTTTACAGGAGAAATCATACAAGAATTAAGAGCAAGGCTGGACTCAGTTCTAAAATATGTACACCCAAGATTTACAGTGATGAAAGTTGGAAGAGACAACCTGATCTAACACAACCTATTTCCTGAGCCAGGAGCAAACACTGTTCTTTCCATACTGAACTGGATCCCTTGGGTCTGATTAAACATACACTTTGAGAAGGGCATCTATCCTTGACTGCAAAAAGTGAAGTGACATAGAATTTATCATCTCTTTGTACCCAGTGGCTTATCATCCTCCCTGTGAGAAGTTTGTGTCTAATTTCTCCTTTGAATTTGGCTTCAATTCCAGCCACTAGCTCTTTATGTGTCTTTCTCCACTAGATTAAAGAGCCATTCAATAACTGGTATTTACTCCCCATGAAGGTTCTTACATGCTATAATCAAACTGTCTTCTGATCTCTTTGATAAGATAAACAGATTGAGCTCTCACTGTTCTCTCTTTTTATTTTCCCTTCCAGCCATCAAAACATATCTGTGGCTTATTTCTATATCCTCTGTACATCCCTCTTAAAATGTTGACATTAGAACTGTATACATTATTCCACAGCAGTCCTAATAATGACGCACAGAAAGAAAAGTCAATTTCCTCCTCCTACTCGCTATTCTGTTGTTTACACTGATGAGAATTGAATTAGCACTTTTTGCCTCTGTATCCTACAGGAGCTCCTGCTACTTCATTTCCCTTTAGAAGCCACCGCTATTTTCAGTCAGTACTTTCCAGGGTACAGAACACCCTTCTGCAAGAATGGTCTGCAATGCCTGCTTTGAAATGAATGATTTGGTTTGGCTAGGGTTTAACCTACCATACCATGAGAAAAACCTCTTTCTGGTTTTGGCAGACCTGTTATTCTTGACAGTATTTAATATTGCATCACTAGGGATTTTGTATTAGATTCCTAAACAGGTGAGACTATTATACACCATGAAACTTCTCACCAAACTCTACCGAAGCTCCTAGAAACAACCTTGACTGATAAAGATCCCTGATGATAATTTTTTTGAGAACTTTGAAACACACTAGCGTTAAGCTACTTCAGTATATACTTTATTGATACCCTGGAGAGCAACTTTGTTCTTCACTGTATTGTATGATTCTAAACCGAACACTTTTTAGAGGTCTGAGTAACACCACATCTTTGCAATTGTCATTGCCAGCAGAACTTGCAATCTCAACAAAAAATTAAAATAGAGTTGTCTGAAAAGAGGTAGATCCTTAACATATATTGACTGTCATTCACTACTTACATTCTCTTTGTATTTATTCCTGGGTCAGCTGGTCTGTCACTTTGCCTGTAGCAGATATACTTTAATGGCTATATACCTTTAACATCAGCCCACTGCATGTTTGAATATTGGCACAGCAGAAGCACTTTCAATATCTTGCACATTTCAACTGATATTGCAAGATCTAGTGGGAAATGACACTGCTTACAAATGTAAAATATACTTATCTCTTGGTTGCAAGTAGTGTAGGACTGACAGT
>JAWWEW010000001.1:54807359-54999630 GCA_035583185.1 Anabacerthia variegaticeps
ATCTAGTGGGAAATGACACTGCTTACAAATGTAAAATATACTTATCTCTTGGTTGCAAGTAGTGTAGGACTGACAGTTCTAGGAATATATATAATCTACATCAATTAATGTCCTAGTTTTCCTAGTTTCAGCTGGGATAGAGTTTATTTTCTTCCTAGTAGCTGGTACAGTGCTGTGTTTTGGATTTAGGATGAGAAAAATGTTGATAACAAACTGATGTTTTTTAGTCGTCACTAAGTAGTGCTCACACTAAGTCGAGGACTATTTCAGTGTTGCATGCCCTGCCAGCCAGCAGGTGCACAAGAAGCCAGGAGGAAACATGGTCAGCTGACCCAAACTGGCCAAAGGGATATTCCATAGCACAGAACATCATACCTAGTATGCAAACTGAGGGCAGCTGGTCCATAGGGGCTGAGCACTGCTGCAGGATGGGCGGGGTGTTTGTCAGTGGGTGATGACCAATTGTATTGTGCATTACTTGTTTCTTTTGGGTTTTCTTCTCTTTTTCCTTGCCATTGTTGTTGTTAATATTATTAATAATTGTTATTATTATTAATAACAATATATTTAATCTTATTTCAATCATTAAACTGTTCTTATCTCAATCACAATTTTTGCCTTTTTCTGATTCTCCTGCCTATCCCAGTGGGCAGGGAGGGAGAGTGAGCAACCAGCTGCATGGCACTTAGTTGCTGGCTGGAGTTAAATCACAACAATTAAATAAGGGAATGTAACATACTTCAGCAACATACACTTCATAATTCTAAGACCTGACTCTGCTCTTTCTGAATAGAGTCCATAAAATTTTTTTAACATCTTTGCATTTTCAGCAACACTATTAAAATTCCCATCTAGTACATAATCTGTACTAGTACCAAGGCTTCTTTTGTCCCAGAAAGATCAGTTCCTTGATACTGTCCTCTAACTCAGAGAGATACAGACTTTCCCCAATGTCTACCATTTTCTCCTTGTTGCCTATTTTTGCAACATATAGTTTAACAGGGGCATTCATGAAAACAAATTTCAGGAGCCCACAGAACCTCATGACTGGATCTGTTTTTTGAAAAAGGTGATGAATGATAGCACATCACCTTCAAATGCCTACTAAAAATATCAGGCAAGCACTAAAATCTGATACCTGTGTATGTTTTGTTCAAGAAACCACAGCAAATGAAGGGCATTTAACTTAGTTTACCATGTTGTGACAGACTTTAGCTAACCTGCAACACGTTGCCACACAGATTTGTAGCATACTCATTAGACCAGGATAATTTGATCAAAGGTCTGAACTCAACCCACAGCTAGGGAGGGCTTCAGTCGGCAAGAATGATACTCCAATACACATGTCCACTTGGAAGTGCCTGAATGTGAGCAAGGCATCAGAGTCCCCAGTGCACTGGGGACTACCCACACATTAACATCTAGTGCCATTTCACATGCAGTAGCTGAGACATCTCCACAGACATGACACAGGACCCTAGGGAGAATCAGCCCTTCCACACCAGCAGCCAGAGGCTGCTGGTTCACTCCATCCATCTGAAAAGGATCCATGAGCCTCTGATCAGGCAACATAACTTCAGTTTAAGTATTATCAGCACAGATGAGAACAAGACCCAGCCCACAAGGCAGGACGTCTCTCTTGGACAGACTCCAGTGTTCAACAGGGGTGTCTAGCCCCCTTTGAAATGCTCTTGTGTGTCCCACCTGGTATCCATTTACCAGTCCCAAAGGTCTCCCATGGGTTCTGTGTGATGTCTGCCAGCCCCACAGGGCTATCTGGGATACCCTGGGACATCTCAAATGGCAGTAGTTTAGACAAAGGAATCATCCCAGGCAGCAGGTCAAGGAGTCACTCTCTGGCTTCACTAACTGTAACACTTTTTACTGACTATAACAGAATCTTAGACAACCAACTTAAGCATAGACATTTGAATTAAAGACAAGGGCAGCTAAGTGTCTTGACTTTTAACTGAACCCCACCATTCTGGTTTCTTCATGACAACCTGGAACGGAACCTTTTTGTTTTCTTATTTATTTTCTTATGTTTATTTTAGAGTGTTGCCCTCTCATACTGAGTTAATTGCTGAGATGGGCTAATCCTCTGAGGCAATAGAAATCTCTGTAGTCCATTCAAACTTTTCAGTGCCGTAGTGATGGTATAGTAATTTTACATTCACTTAAACCTCTCATTCCCAAGGTGCTCTGAAGTATTTTATCTACTTTTACCCCCAAGGTTAAAGAAGTGTTAATTATACCCTTCTTTGTTTCTACTCAGTGATGCAGTAGCACTGAAGAGGTAGAGGCAAAGTCTCATTCTTTAAAAATTCAGTCCTGTCTTTGTACCATGGCATCAGGTGTAGATGAAAATAAAGTAGGGCAGAGAATAAGTCTGTTGGGAATGTGATAATCCAGGTTGTGAGCAAGACCTGTTTTTGCATTTAGTATCACAGTTGCTATTGAGGGTTGAAGGTTTTGTGATCAACCAAAATATGTTGCAGTACTGGAATCACACATAATACAGCTGCGTATAATAGGCAGGCTGTCACCACTCAGATGAACAGCAGACCCTGTTGTCTTTCTGCCTTTTCATAAAACAAGGTGTAACACTAACTCTTCATTTACAGGCAGATTGATTGGTCATATACACTGAATTTGCCATGTGCACATAAAAGAAATTTCGGTATAAGGCCTTGTGACTGTAAGATGGCACCAGTTTCTAGTTCTTTCTCCCAAACTCTCTACTTCTGTAAAGTACACTTTAGCAATATAACTTCTATCTTGGTCTTGAACAAAAACTGAGGTTATTGAATATTATCTAACCCTACATCCTTCAGAATGAATAAGAGGAGTGATTGGCAGAGTTTAGTCCATAATTTTGTGTTC
This sequence comes from Anabacerthia variegaticeps, assembly GCA_035583185.1. Lineage (NCBI taxonomy): Eukaryota > Metazoa > Chordata > Aves > Passeriformes > Furnariidae > Anabacerthia > Anabacerthia variegaticeps. The sequence goes on from JAWWEW010000001.1 coordinate 54,810,243, forward strand.
AAATTGAGTTGTGCAGCTCTGAAATGATATTTTAATTCCATGCCATATTCATCAAGTAATTCTGTAAGTAAATTGCAGTACTAATATATGTTACTCTGCAATGAATTGCTCTCCTCTATAATCTATGACTCGAGAGAAGTTCAAATACTATATAAAAGGGAAAATAACAATGTCTCTCATGGATTTACAAGTATAACACTTTCACCTCCATTTGTACTCCAGACAGGAAAAATATGAATATATGAAAAGGAAAATGCCTGTTATGATAAATTTTAATATTCAGAAGATAGAGTTATCTAGTGATGTGCTCAATACATGAAATAGGAGCTGGCAAATCTATGTTGAGGACTATTTCTAGTGAATCTCACTACCCCAATATTTATCCAGTAGGTTGTTCTTTTGGAGTCCCACAGAGAAGGCTCTATTTCTCTGTCCCTAGGAGACAGTCAAAGTACAAGTCAGAAAACATATTTAGGGCAAAAAAAAAATTAATTGATCATAATCATTAAATGACTTGTTAAAAAGATACATTTGACCATTTAATCTTCATTTCCACTTTACTATCTCCACAGTTATAATGTGGCCACCTAACCTTCCATGTGATACTGACAAAAAAAGGTGAGTCTGAGGCTTCATTTGGGTCCACACTTGAACTTTGCTGCAAACGGCAAATGGTAGCACTTCAAAAAACCCTCACCTTTATGATTGCAAACCAGGTTCTACATTCCCAATAGAAATGGATGCTAATTAAGAGAACTTATAACCTCCCAATTACACAAAATCAAAGTGTACAGGCTTGCTGGAGGAAACATGCCCACATGAGAAGACACTGATTAACACAAATTCTCTGTCAAGCATTTTTAATCTTTTATTCATTATTTGGAGGACTCTGGTAAATCTGACCTTAGAGTTTTCCCTTTATTTTCCAGGGGGAAAAGCATACTTATTCTCTTAATTTCTCACTCAAATCTAGAATAATACTATTTTTTTTCCTCCCTTGAGTCATAACATTCCTTGAGGGTTAAAGAATGAAGGAAATTCTGATTGCTAGTGTTGATACGTGCCTACAAGTGAGCCTCATTATAAGTATTTTTCACAGATTTAAGATTAATAGTGAATGATTCAAATGGAACAATCATGATTTCTTACATCCCAGCCATGATGCCTGGGACATGGAAGGGACACATCCTTTTGTTCTGCCCATGCTTCACCCATCCTTTTTTCCTTCTGTGCTGAAAAAACTATTGTCTGTTGTTTCCCTTTAAGTCACCCACTGCTCATATTTTGTTGTTTGCACTTACTTGTCTCTTTCCACCCTTCATTCAGACCTGCTGCTGTAACGCTTCTCAGGCAACATGAAATTGTGAAAAATTGATTCATGCTGTTTCACACCTTTCAGCACAGTTTTTAAACAAGAGAAAATCAAAACAAAAGCTCTTTTTCAAGTGAAAAAGAGCTAAGTAAACTAAATACATTTCTTTCTTTCTTGTATTTTTATTGCTCATTCAGGTTCTTTCTCCTCTCTTTAGCTCCCTCTCTTGAATTTCTCCTTTCTACCTAAAATAACTTATATTTAAAACTTAAGAAGATAAATTGCCCAGACTGTTGGGCTTGTTCATGGGAATGGCTTTGCCAAAACAAACTATGTTTCAGCCTTTTCAGAATATAAATTTTTCAAGCTCCATTTCAAGGCCTGTCCAAAAGCCAGCAGGATGTTTATAAGACAGTAGTTAGATAGATTCTCTCTGTTAAGTAAACTCTGGTAAAAGAGAAAAAGAGAAGTAAAAGAGACATTTGGAAAAAGGTACCTTCAGCAGCACCTCTACCATCCTGACTGAGATGATTTCCTTATGCCATCACCTCCCCAGACTCATGGACAGAAGACCTTCCCTCTCCTAAACCTTGCAGATGGAAATATTGAAAAAAATTCTCTTACCCCATGACGATATATTGGCTTAATCATGGCACTGTGATAGACATAAGGTCTTTGTTATAGTCCATTGCTATGTTGCAATATTTTCAATCTATTCTCAGGCTTCCTTATGCTACTGACACATTTTATTATAAACTTTCTCTTTTTAAAAACTTACACTGCAGTTCTGGCCTGTATCATGGTGAGGGACACATGGTGTCAGGCTCTAACCTGAGAGAGTTTATAGTCTGCGTATGAATGAATTTATACAGTAAGTTAAATATTTCAGTGGTAAATTCTGGCCCAGCAACTTCAGGCACCAGATTAACATACAACTGAGTTCTCATGACCACTGCTCTCCAACTTCTTTGTACTATAACCTTTTGAACAGAGTAGAGAAATGTGACAAGCCACAGTTTCTTATAAACAAATAGCTGATCCTGTTGGATGGAGTGAAACCTGTGCACCATGCTGCCCATTTTTGGGGGTTTCTCCTGCAAAATTAAGATGTCTAGTAAATTGTACAAGTTTGGCATCCAGAAAAAAAAAAAAAGTCTTGAAATTTGGCTTTTCTACTGCTTCCCTGAACTGCCGAGTGATTAGCTTTTCCTACGGTCGTGAAAATAACATGTGAAAACTGGCTCCACTTTCTCAGGAAAACCCTTGTGCTGCTGAAAGAATCAAAAGGACCATCCACAACAAAGACAACAAGCCATGAGCTTTTCAAGCAAGGTAAAAGGAAAGCACTCTAGTGCTTACCAGAAAGAGGCAATTGCCGTGAGGGTGCTTACAGTAACTTTGACCAATTTAAATTGCAGTCAGCGAACAAAGCCACTGAAACCTTCTGGTGTGGCTGACAGCAATAAAAAGGACTGAGGAATGAACAACCACGATCTGCTCTGACAAACAGCACAGACATCCTCAGGGTCTTTGTCCCATCTCTCAGCATCTGAGAAGGTGCAATGCATTATCTCTGGGCACTCTTGGGAGGCAGAGTCCCTCTCCGGGCAAGCATGTGAAGCTTTCTGCAAACAAGTGAAAGATGGTGCAGCTTCCTAAGGAAAACGCACGACAATGGGCTGTGTAAACAGAAATTGTAGCCAGATTCTTTGAGAAGGCTTAGCAAAAGTCCATTTCACACCTTTCACCTCTGTTCTAATGATGTCTACGAGACACCGGCCCATGAGCCATTTTGTGATATCCCTTCACTCATGGTTTGAATGAATTACAGCATCTGCCCATATCCCTCTGAAGAGCTAATCTAAAGATCCTTTTCCCTGGTCCAGCATGGAAACCCCACCTTTAAAACACTTCAGTGATTCACATTTTTTAATTTGAAATTTATCTAGCTCTTCTCCAGTGAGCTGCATCCCCTTAAACACCTTTCAGATCATAGCAAAGGTCTGAAACTACTAATCTTTGCCACAGAGTCAGTCCTTCTGGGCATCTGTTGTCCCTCTGAAATAAAATGGTGACTAGAGGGATTCTGAGTACAGAGCCTAAGCTGAAAAACCTCTGTATAGTAGTTCTTGTCCCTTTTGATCATGTGGTTTCTAAAGCAAACGTTCAATTAGCATTGTCATCCATGATGCCAATAATTAGCTCAGTGTCTATTTTGTTATAAGTTTAGCTGCAACTAATTAATGAAAGATGAAACTTGTGCTTGTTAAATAATCAGTTGCTCTTTGATATACTTCCTTCTTGCACAGATTCTGAACAATTTTTCACAAATGTCCATGTATATATGTTCCTTAAAAGACAAAAATGAAATATTGCATGCACAAATATTCCCACATTTCATAAGCTCTGATGTGTTTCTCAGTTTTCAAGTTATACCTATTATTGAATGCTATGGATAATTTTTTCCTTTTCCAGAGGAAGATTTTGAGTGGTTTTGAAACACAGGAAGCACAGAAAGGGAACTCAGTTGCCATGGACAAGCCAGAATTTTTCTTCTCTTTCTAAACAGCATATATGGGTAGCAATATGAATTTTAGAGGTCAGTAATATTCAGGGTCAGAAAGGGGAAAGACCTTCTAAACTTACAGGGAGGCTCTTGATACCACTTTTCCCAGTATGACATTTCTTGGAGGATTTACTCCCTCTTCTTTCCTGTCTCCCTACCAGGTAATTTTACAATCAGCCATATAATTTGAGCCACATCAGCAATATCCCTTCCGCCAGAGGCCAGTAGGAATCCAAGAGAGGACTGGGCAGGTTCAGCCAGAGTTATTCCCAATAGTGTATGGATCCAGCAGTTCAGATGTACCCAGAAAACAAAGAACAATTACACCAGTGTCAGAGTCGTGCATCCCATTGCAAGAGCAAGCCATAAGTCATTTTTTATTTACATGGCATTTGTGTGCCTTACAAATTGATTGAGGAATTTGCTTGCACTTCAGTTGTTCTCTTCTTTACGTAAGTGACCTTACAGGGTTGCATAACCCAGTAAAACACTGTGATTCACTGCAATGCTCTACCATATTTAGTCTTATTAGCAGCTATTTGAGAAATGCTGCTGTTCACTCTGGAAAGACATCATTTATAGTGCTATATAAAGGTCTCTATATTTTTCCCTTGTGAAAAGGATTACTGCAGCATTCTTATCTGTAATACAATCCAGAATAGGAAACATTCATTGATTTTTGAGGAGGAGTTTTCAATACGGTGACCTGTTCCCTGCTTTCATTTGAAGTGTAATTGCAGAACAAAATACTAGGATGGGAGGTGTGTGTTACAGGGGAAAAATCAAATGCACATTTTTTCTTGTCATTTACTGAAAATACCTTGCCTGTTTTCTAAATGTTAATAAACAACATATGTAAGAAGAACCAGTACATTTTTTCACAGAGTTTGAATACTCATTGCTTACACCAATTGCAAAGACAGCATTCTGAAAAACAGGGTGGGGGCAAAATTTTTACTCTTAATGTTAGCTCTTTTCCTGGAGAGGAACAACTGAAAGACAGAGCTGTGCTGCATGAGTTTTAAAATTAAAATCAAGGAATAAATCCCTTGTCACCTTTCATCCTGCACTATGATATGGCTGTCATTTGCTGGATTTTGCCAGAGCTGCCCCTCGTCTTGTCAGTGTAAGTGGAAGAGGAAGAGCAAGCTTGGTGGTAGTGATAGCCTATTTGCCAGAAAAGCCATAATTTTTGCTGCTTTAGCCTGTGCATTTCATAATTCCTTCTGCCTCCCAAAACATGAGAGAATTCATCAGATATGACATGCTGCCCATTTTAACAGGAAATAATTTTTGTGGGGAAAAATAAACCTTTGATTCTGGTTAATCTGGATTTTTTTACCCCTAACATTTTTCTCAGGCTGAGGAATGTCCATTTCCTGCTCTGTCAGAGCAAACCTCAACCAGGCTCTACAGACTTCATCAGAAGTAACATAATTTCCAAGCTGTGAGATATTAGGAAAATCCTGAGAAGTGAACAGCAACTTTCATGTAAGGTACCTACCAGCAAAAAGTCATATTTGAAGGCAATACACATGTCCCAGGAAGAAGCCAGCACCTTTGAATATTTGGATCTTCATAACTTTTTCCTTCTCCTGGAGAAAATGACTAAGGAGGTAATGATATTGAACATGTATCTATATTAGATGCTTTGAAAATGAGTATTTTTACTCTTTATGATCAAGTTATACCTTTTATTCTGCTATATTTGATGTACATAAAACATAAAAAGCCACAGGCATTTTTTGGTAGTTTTATGAAACTTTTAAAATGCAATATTTATATTTCACAATTATTATCATACCTTTAGAGTAAAGACCTCAACAGTACTGTCAATACTATGAAGTTCAATGATGCCACTGTATGATGTGATAGAAAGATGTCAAATACTGCTGGAGGACACACATACAAATATATCTTGGTTTTTCAGCCCATCCGTCTTTAGGGAGAATAAAGCCAGATATTCTCAAAGCAGCAGGGCAACATGGTTGTCACTGTCCTCATCACAACTTTACAGCCACCTCCACCGCAGCTATCACTTAGGAGATATTGCCATGTGTTTCCATCCATCAGACAACTATCAGATCCCATCTCCATAGTGTCATCAGCTTCCTGTAGTCAAAAGATAACAGTGTGATAGCAGGTCTAGATGAGTCAGCCTGACATCTATAGAGATGTCAGATAGGATGGAACAGTGCTCAATCAAGACCTTTCATATCAGAGTCCTATGAAGCAACTTGCATTTGTTGCAGCAGTAACCATCTGTAAAATGTTGTCCGTCACCAGCCTCCATCATGATTTCCTTGTGCTGTCTGTCTGAAGTGGAGACATGAACGCCATTGGACCAAGCCAACAGGACTGGACATTAGAAAGTACATTATTACTAGGAAGATGCCACAAATCTGAAACAGATACCTGAAGTAACTGTACAAACTCTACCCTTGAAGGTTATTTGGATTTGTCTGGATGAAGCTGGCAGTGCTAATTCCGAATTGTTGTAAGTCCTTTTGTGAGTGGGAGACAGGGCTGTGTGACCTCTTGAGGTCACTTCCAATGGTTCTATGATTTTGTGAAAGGTACCTTAAATTTTCTGCAGGTAGCCAACTCTTCTTTTTTCCATTCTCCAAGTTGTAATGGAATTGGAGCAACTCCAAGAACTGACCACATTGCCTACTCAAACCTTGCAATTCTGGGATAACTTTTTCAAGTAGAGTACAGTGATCTTATTGGACTGACGTGTCCCTTCAGATTTCAGTGGTGAACTTTTCTTTGCCCAGTGCTGTAATGGCTTTACTTCAATGAGGATGTATAACTCCTTTCTTCCTGCTGGTCTGCTTATTTAGCAAAAACTTCCATTGAATTTCACTGTCAATTCAGTCCCCTTCCCACTGTCCCTTAGACCTGCATACCAGACAGAGCAATCTGTAAAGAGAATGGAAAAGAAAATGACTGTGGGATTGTAAAAAGAAGGCAGCTGCAAGAGCAAGCTGTAAACATACACATTTAAACTGAGCTGAAAGAGTAGCTACCGGTGTCTTTTTGTCATGTTCAAAAGGATGGAGCCCTGCAGAAATCTACAGTGACCTCACTGATGATGTGTTTTGGTGACTGTTAGTGAACTGAAAGTACATATAAGTTTGCAGATTAACATGAAGCAGAAAAGTGTGTAAGCACTCTGAATGACAGGTTCAAAATGAAAATTAAACTTAATAAATTGAAAAAAATAGGATAAAATCTGAAAGGTAGAATTCTGCAAAGAGAAGAGGAAAGTGGTCCATTAAGGAAGACATTAAATGAATCTAAAATGGGAAATTATGTGGCAGGGAGCAGTACTACAGGGTATAATGGATATGTAAGAAAATAAGAGTCAACTTGTGAACCTGCAGGGTGAAAAAGACAACTCTACATCCTTGTTAAGAGGGGAGTTAACGCGTAAGACATAGGAAGTAATTATTCTGCTCTATTTGGTATGGAGGAAGCCACAGCTGGAATAGCGGTTCCAGTTGTAATCTCTGTACACTGAAGAAATGTAAAATTATTGGAGTCTACAGGAGGGATAAGAGACTTAGAAAACATGGTTTAAGAGGAAAGAACTAGGCTTGTTGTAGGAATTTTTGATAATGCAAAAGATTGCTGTAGGGATGGTGATGATTCACTGTACTGTTTGTAATGTCTCCACCAAAGTGCTACTGAAGAAGATTTAAGATCTGATTCCTCCCCAACACAGATGAACAGACTCCATGATATCCTCCTCTACTCTTCCAGAATATGATGAGTCGGACGCAACTGCAGGATGTTCTAAGGAGCTATCTTGCTAATCCTCTCTGAAATCCCTTAGCCAGTTTTGTGGGTAATTGTGTGAGAGCAGTGTGAATGAAGCAATTAAAACTGAGGACCAGAGGGCAAAGAAATATTGTAAGAAATTCCTGCTCAGATCGATTCTGCTGGCTCTATTTAAATCCTTCTTCATTTGACACCTTGCACCAACATCCTGCATCAGCCCCAGGACACGTATGTATATCTGGGAACAGCTTAATTCAGACTGTCTAACTCCCTTCCCCTCACACAAGCAGCACATACTTGACATGTACTCTCTGACATCCATCCTGCAGAATTCTTTTGCAGAACCTCAGAAAAAGGGCATGTTCCTGACAAAAGGTTTCCAGCCTATTGAGTAAGACTATTCCTGGGTAGCCATGGGAACGTGGCTTCCGTCAGCTCTGAGTCTGTATAAATGTACATCTCATTGTTCTAGTTCATCAGCAATGAGTTATGATCTGGGAGATAACACGGAGGGAGAAACCTCTGGAAAAAGCTCTTTACAGAAAAGATGCAATCTAAATACTTGCACAGACCTCATTATTGTGATATTTCAGCAACTGAGAGACTTTACTACAATTTTACATTTTTAGTATTGTCTTAAAATTGCTCCACCTCATAAGGAAGAAAAGCATTATATCTTTCTGCAGATTGGAATCTGGGTTGGAAAACTGAGCAATATACATGACTCAGAAAATGATGGCAAGTTTCCCCAGCTGCAATGTTCTGCTAGCATGCCCTACCCTGCCAGTGCCTACTGGTGACGTGTATGCCTTCCTGTGTTGTGTAATTCTGAACCCATGTAGAATTCCTTTCTTGACCTATTCTGTACTTACAGGGGGCATTCTCTGGGGCTGTAGATGACTGCACATGGTATTAAGAAGCAAGAGGCAACAATCCAGTTCCAGAACCATTCTGTACAATGTGGGTTTTTTTCTCACTTTGAAGCCAGTATTCCTCAGCTCAATCCAAGCTACAGTTTTCCAGCAATACTCTCAGCAGAAATATACAAACCCAAATGCACTTCCTCCTTCTTCAGGTGAGTTTTATGGATCACAGCTTTACTGATTCTCTGGCAGGTTTGCACCCTCCTGCCCCTTCTTCTGGATTATTTATTAGTTCACAGATATTCCAAAAGCACCAGTGACTAGAGTCCTTTGCACTTACTTTTGTTTGTGGCAATGGCTGGTCTTGTCTGGCATAAGAAGGGAAACAGACTGTAGGACATCTTCACTACTACTTCTTCAGGGTAAGCATTAAGGCAACCCAGAAAATTACTGTGTTGCCTTTCTAGATCAGAGAGCTTGTGTTGTTGATGGGAACAGTCATAAAGGAAATCTCCTTATAGGAAGGAAAATGCTGACAGAGAAAATGCTTGCTAGCCTGGGAACCAGACCTGAGTGAACATAGTTGAGATGCACAACTGGTATTTTTGAAGTGCAGGTGGGTACCTAAAAATCAGAGATATCTTGAGATCTTATTGATAACTCCAAGACCAAGAAATTGTAACAGCAACTTATCATCTAGAAAGGTGAAAAACATTCTGGAAAAGAGTGAAAACATCCTGGGGAAGCAGGAATCAGAAACTGGTGTTGGTTGTCCTACCTGAAATAACAGGAAAATTGTTTGCAAAAACAAATATTGGTCTGTGAGAAAGCACATTGTCCACTGGCTGTCTAACATGAAAAATAGAATTTAGCATCATCTATTAGCTGCTCCAGGTTTTAGAGTGCTAGATACCCTTATATCTATCCCTGGGATATAACTCTGACTTGCAATCTACACAAAATGGAGCCTTTTTCTCTGAGTATTCCCCCTGAATGAAGTTTTTTGTGAGATTTCCTGGATAAGCTGGACCATCACTGGGGACACCTGACTGACTCCAAACCCTGTGATGTGGATAATTTTTAAAGTGTGACTTTGTCATTTATTTTGAGGTTCTACTCCTGAAAACAGTTTGGTGAGTGCTGTACTGGTACTAGGTATGAATATAACTAATTAATCATGACTGCATTTGCTGGTTTACTAGCTATAATTTCCTCATAACCTGTAATATTTAAATATATACTAGCTGTTAGTATTGATTACTATTACTATTGGTATATATATATATACACACACACACACACACACATATACACTTACTTGCTTTTTTGGTACTAACTTTGAATAACGTTATATATATATGTCTTATTAATAATCAGTATACTTGCTGTAATAATAGTAATTTGCAGCAATAAAGGTATTTAGAAAATTAATCTTACGTGTCCTTGGATATTTTGAAATCATGCAAACCCAGTGTCACACCAACCCTTTAACTCATGACTGTCACCTAAATGCAGGTCTACAGAAATTGCTACCAATACCAGCAGGCTTAGAATTTTGACTTTTCTTACTTTGCTGTCTAACACGCATCAGAAAATTGACAGCACTGGAATAAGTAAAGCATCATGGGATTACAGAGTATGGCTTAATTACTGTACCTACCAGTGGCTTCAACTCTTCTGATGAATGTGATCATTTGATGCTATGTAGCCATTACAGGAGAGAAAGAGGAGGGGGAAGGAAGAAAAATAAGTTGAGGGATGGAGAAAATTTTTGTGAAACAACAAGCAGTTCTTGGGGAAAAAGCAGCCAAATACTGTAGCTTCAAAGCAGGCATCAGAAGCAGAGGAGAGGAAACTGAGACAAACATGAGAGACAGGAGAAAGCAGAAATTAAGTAGTAGCTATTCAAAGACACATGAGTAGGAGAACAAGGAGCTTCAGAGTAAACTACCAAAAGGTAAGGTGGATTGTTGTGATCATATGATCATAGGCAAGAGGAACATTGCTGGATGGGGGCCTAGGAAAATTATCTCCTTCAGTCCTCCCCTTGTTCCATGCTCACTCTAGCCTGAGAACACAGTGGAGAAGCCTGAACTTCTAGATCAGTGACTAGCAACTTGAAACTAGAAACTTGTGCACAGAAATGCTGCTCAGTTATTGGAAAGACCTGTCCTCCTAGCTGGAGATTTGCACCAGCATTGTAGAACATGACATTATAGAACACACAGAGAAGCTGTACATCTCTAGAGCTGACATCAAATAGCTGATTTCATTACTGTTAAGGACACACTAAAACTAACTGTTTCACCAGTAGGGAGCAGCTTTTCTTCCTTGCCTCTTTGGCTTCTTTCACTGTAGTGACATATCTGCACATGCTGAAGCTCATTATACTGCATGTAGGCTTTGATATAATTTGGCTAATAGATTATTTTGACTGAGTATTTGTGCCTGTTTGTTCAGAATCACTGTCTCACCAACAATGCAGAGCTTGTAAAGGACTTGTGAAAATAAAGGCAATTGGTAAAACAGGCTTTGATTCACAAGTTCTGTCTGGATGAGAGGAGGCTAGGTACACAAAACTCTACTCATTTATATTTCCTGGACTCAACAGCACTATAACCCTGCCTGTCTGGACATTTTTGGGCTTTCCTCTTTTTCAGTGCAGTGTGGCCAGTCCCAGTGTACCACGAAGGTGAACTAGAAACTTCATGTTCCATGACCCACAGAAGCCCACTCTTCTTGCCACCAGAAAGGTAGTGATACACTTTTCAATCAGACAAATCTCCTTTCATTGATAAGTGCTCATTTTAATTCCCACTGATCTCAGGCACAACCTAAGCACTTCCTACAATCGAGGCTAGTCCAGACAGAATGATATTTACCTATGCTTTAAATGAGTTCACTTGTAAGGGATCATAATAAGGAATAATACACTGAGCTGCATTCGCTGAGAGCCTTCAGCTTCTCTTTCTTCAATTTATGTCACCAAAACTAATGAAAAGTAGATCTGATTCCCCCTGGCTTCATCTCACTTCACTTCATCCCTGAATAGTACTAAATCATCAGCAGAAATTGGTTTAAGTATTAGTGTTTCTGGAGGGAAAATCTGCTTTGCAGTGTCGTCACACTGTATTTGCAGGGGGTAGGGGTGAATGTGTGTGCCTGTCACAGGACAGCACTCCTGGCTCCTCTGCTAAGTCTATAATGTCCTGTCCCCTCATCCTCATTCTCCCTCCACAAGCCTTTATAGTCACCACATCCTCTGGCATGTTAATCCAAGAGAAGAGCTTCAGGGCTCTTCCTGTTCAGAATCAGGTCTTCCTATACAGTCAGTGAGAGATGATTGTTGGGGCACCAAAGAAAGGCACAGAAACTGAAAGATCCTAGCATAACAACATAACACCATCAACTTCTCTCCAGTCTTGCGCTGTCAGAGCTTCCAGTTCTGCAGCCCTGGGAAAACAAATGGTTTAATAGGTCTCTTGGGCTTAGATTTGGGAGTAGGCAGCTATGTTTGTTATTGTCACTACAGCTGTAGTTATCAATGCATTCGCAAAATAGTTGTTTCTAAAAGGCAAGCACAAATGTTCTGAGGTAAACCTTACAATTTCTCTATGCAAAGGGGAAGCTGATGGGGGGCACTAGAAGAAAATTGTTTTAAGGATACCATATTGAAATGCTATCAGCGCATATATTTGCAAACCCCTCAAGTGCATAACTTGATTTTGTGGACAAATTATGTAACTGTCTACATTCTTGCTCAAACAGAGATTTCAATCATATACCTAAGCCCTGCTTTACATTATTTGCATCTGTATTTGTCTTTAGAGGCAGCCATATCACTGTGAGAGGGAATGAAAATGATGTTTATAATTCTTATGGATTCCAGTTTCATTCAAATTGAACCCAGCTGCTTGCTCACATCTCCACTGATATAAATCATGCTGGCAGGAGTACACACAGCTTAAAATTTGGCTTTTGCTTCTTCTTGGTCCTTGATTTTTAAAACAACAACTCACAGAGTGATCATTAGACATATATCTACATTGGCTGTTAGGATCAGCTTTGAAGTTATCTACAAGGTCTCTCAGGCACATAACAAACTTTTTACCCACATTACAGCTATCTACACAATATTCCTTATCAAACTGGAGTTGTAATACAGTTTTGTCAAGGATGGCTTTTCCTTCCTTCTGGACAGGAAAGGAATTGAGAGAAGGGTGGAACGGGGATGCTGGTGGTCTCCTTGTGCTAAATACTACCCTAGGGAGGTAAGTTCAACAGACCTGCCAGAGGATGGCATGGGAGTCACAGATGGCCACACTTTGGCCCTCAGTTCATGAACTATATGAGACTGCTCTGGATGGCTGATGATTACTTTGAGCCCACCTGAGCCTGATCCTACTCTAGCCCTAGGAAGGAAGAGCAGCTCTCTTTCCTTGGTCAGGAAAGGACTCATAGGACTGCTGGTCAGGAGAGGGCATCTAAACTGACTTTGTGAGCACAAAAGAGACAGAAGCTTCTGTCCACGTAAGGACTCCCCCTTTCAGCCTTTGCAAAGGCTGAATGCACAATAATAGGAGAAAATAAATGATGGGAGGAGAATAGGGGGAAGACCCGATCCTTAATGTGATTCTTGTTTTTCCTTTCTTGGATGGCTCAGGCAGCTCCTACAGCTGGGACATATTAGTCGTATACTGCATTTCTATTTACACAGCAGCATCTTTTCTAAGGGTGTTTTGCCTCACTACTGTTCAGTAGTGGAACCTTAATCTCTGTGTTAAAACCAACCCCATGGGTTTCTGATTTATAAGCAAGATTTCTAAAAGCTGAAGAACTGACACTCATTAAGATGACTAGTCCCTAAAGTGCAGTTGTGAAAACAGGTTTACCCCTCAGCTCTGGGTATATTATCTTAAGGAACTGTAAGATTTATTTACTATTGCTGAATCCTTCTGAGAAATTTAGTTTATCACTTTTTACAGATTAATTGATTACTTTGCTTCAGCCTACATGTCAGATTTTATTCCAGTCTCACGTACTTTACATCAGTGAATACTTGAAGGAGGAAAGTACCAAAGATTACAGATAAAAATGAAGTATAAGCTCAACCCAACATACCTCAATACTGCTGTGACCCATAAATAGGCTGTTGATTTAAACCGAGCACTCAGTCACGCTAAGCAGGACTCAGGCTACAGTCTAGTGCACAAACACAAAACTAAATAGGAAACCTATTCTCTTCCAGAGTCATAGTTACTTATCTTAGTATTAGATCCAAATTCCTTGTACTTGTCTTGTTAGGTAAAGTAAATTTAAAACCATTTGTAGTATGACAGAAAGGATAATGAATCAAATTGCTTTATTTTTTTTTCTTTAAATTCAAATGACTGTTCTTGAATCTTGAATAAAATAGGAAGTAGGGATTGAAATAAAGTACCACAATGCTGAATCACATCACTTTGAGACATGATCATAGAAATAAAACTGCAATTTACTAACAGATCTTCCCATATTTGTCTTAGTAACATTTTAATTAGAAGTGTTTTACAAGGCCAGTAGTGCTACTCAAGGTGGAGAAGCCAAGTCACAGATAAGTGACATTTGGGTTCTCAATGGGTAATTACTGGAGATGCCAAGAGAACCAGGGCCTAACTTTCTAAAGGCACAGATAGGACACCAGCTTGTGGAGTCAGCAGAGATAAAGGCCTGGACTGGCAGTACTGTTTGGAGCTCAGATTCACTTACTGTCTTTGGGACAGCTAGCAAATGTGCCTGGCCTTTGAACAGTATGCAAGTTGGTGTATGGGAAAACATCTGAAATTCCCTAAAGCGTCCTAGAATCTTTGCAGTTTCACATAGAATCAGCTGCAAACCCTTAGCTATCCAGTTGTGTGTGCCTTTTTCATACCTCTGCAACTGCACATCAGCATTCAGAATGGAAAGCCTCAGCTGTGCCCACATGCTACTGAGTGTGGCTGAGTTTAACAAAGACATCACAATACCAAGAGGAAAATGCACCTGGACTGGAATAATAAGATACATTACAGTCAAAACAAGATAGAGGGCCCAGAACCCTTGGAGGGGCTCCAGCAGGGCAGTTCTGAGGGTAGTAGCAAGGGCAAATGGGTTTTGGGTTGGATGTACCCACTAGATATGGTAATTAGTTAAAGCTATAAAATTGTGAGAATTCTATGTTGGTGTGTGCACTTATGTATTGTGGTACCTGAAAGCGCTTTCATTAAAGAACAGCTCTCTATTTTTTCTATACTAATATTGCTTGGAAGTTTTTTCCCCTCCATTTTAAGCAATACAGTTGTGCCTTGAATATCTCCAAGGATGAAAAATTCACAGCTTCTCTGGGCAGTATGTGCCAGCGTTCAACACTTTCACAATTTAAAGTTTTTTCCCATGTTTAAATTGAATTTTCTGTATTCCCATTTGTGCCTAGTGCCTTATGTTCAGTGCTTACCACTGAGAAAAGCCCGGTTCTGTCTACTTCATTCCCTCCCATCAGGTATTCATCCCCATGGATAAAATACCCCTAATCAAATCTGTGGCCCTGCATTGGACTCACTCTACTATGTTCAAGCCTGTCTTGCACTGGGGAGCAGAGGACTACACCCAGCTCTCCAGATGGTGTCACCAGTGCTGAGTAGAGGGGATCACATACCTTGTAAGTAGCGGAACTGTCTTTATAATCAAGTTCATCAAAAAATCTCTGCAGTTCACAAAAATAGGAGACATTTTAATAAATATCTGAGCCCCATGTTTATAATTATGCATGATTAAACTTATTTTTACAACATTATATGTTTGAAATAAATATCTAGATGTTATTTATGTCAGAAGGAAGTTTTGTACTGCATACCATGTTATCATTATCATGAAACTGAAAAGTCAATATTACATTGCTTTCCTTTTTGGATAAACACAAATTTAAATATAAATCCACTTAAAATTTAGTACTAAAGCTGACTACTAGGAAAGGAAAGCAGAGAAGAGAGAAGGAAAACTTCTACACAATTTTCTAAATGTTGTTAAATCTGTAAATGATATTTGTCTGAATCATGCTCAATCAATATCCCAGCAGATGGTGCCTGACAATTTACATCCTGTTACCAACAGTATCTCCAAAAACATTCAGTCTTCCGTATTCTACAAAATCTAACACACGGAGATAGTTGCTCCCAAATCCTTAGTTATCACCTCTCTTTTGGCACATATAATATTTTTGAGACCACAGGGCAAGAATTAACAATGGAAGTTCATAATCTTTTTGTACCATGGAACAAAATAATTTTAGTAAATGTTTTTGTACAGTAAAGGACCATGATGATTCTGAAAGCAATGCCATAAATAACAGAAAGCTGGTAAACTAGTGTCAAGAGGGTTTCATTTTAGCCCGAAGTAGATCAATGTACTTAGCACTTTAATCTAGATCAAAAGATGGGAAGAGACATCAGATTTTACTGTTTTTCAGCAGGTCAGAAGAGTAGAGTGTTCTAGATAAAAGAAGTGCACTTTGTTACACTGCAAACCACATGAAAATAGATACTGACCTTCACATTGGCACTGAACAGAGTTTTCCTGAGCCGCTACGTGAGCAAGCAGATTACATCTTCCAGCAGTGTCATCTGCTCATGTAGCTGAGGAAGACTCAGGTGTATTCCTAGTTAACTTCTTGCTAACAAGAGGTTAAAGAGATCCTGCCAACAGTATATGTCATTGTGGAGCTTCAAACAAAAGGTAGGTAGGTAGGGACTGAAAATTCAATTGAGAGGTTCTTGAGCAGCACCTGGAAGTTCTTTAGGAGGGAGGCTCAACTTACAGGTGGTCCTGTCAATCATTTTTTATCCTAAAATAAAAGAGCAACCAGACTAAATCACCATGTGAAATGGGCATAATGGTACTGTTTTAAGAAACTGCAGTATTTAAGAAAGAAGATACTAAATGTATCTATGAAATACTATGAGACAGGAGGCATTATAGCACATTTTTAAATACTGAAAATCCTTCCATACCCACTTGTTCAGAAAAATACATTCAAAGGTAAATGAAGGTTCCCTAAGGCAAGCCTCTTCATTGTTGGAAACCTTATGTCATTAATATAACCTAAGTAAACAAAATGAGAAATTATTAAACCTTCAATTAGACACTGTCAGATATATCATAATTATGTGGAAGAAATACCATGCAAGATGAATTGTTAAACAGCTAATAGAAACAGTAGAAAAAGAAAAATTACTTAATGGAGAGTATTATGAAATTACAGATGTTTCAGACACTAATAACATGAAATGTATGAGAAAGCAGAGACGGTCAGATGTTTCCTAAGTGGACAAGCCTCTTTTGTCCTCCCCAATAAAAGGAAGAGATAGGTCACAGGGCACAAATGTCTAAATGTGTTTTGAACTATTTGCCAACACCTGTCTATCTGTGGCATACTTAATTCAGTGAACAAGATTTTTAGAAGTTCTATAAAACTACGACACTAATACAAATCCTTAGCTGTACAATCTGAAATCAAACTATTCTGAGTTGGATTGATAGTGGTATCATTTTGCCTGTATTTCTTTGTCAGTGAAATATAGACAGATGTGCATTCAGCAAACAGCTGTGTCAGTGGTATGTAAGAATGTTCAGGATCTTTCCTCCAGCTCTTCACAACCTTCCTCATGCTACATCACTTCTGCAGCTGCTCCCATGCACCAGATTTCAAGATTTTTTATAATTTTGTTATTTTTCCATCAGACTCCTTGGCGTATTCATGCCAGGAATTCTGCTGCCACATATAAGGCAGCAGTGAGATAGGGAAGAGATGAGAGGCAGATGAGGCAGGTACTTAACACTTCAATAGTCACAAGTCCAACATAAGGAGATACCTGTCCAGCATGCTTTACCTGCCCTTTGTTGAAAAACCCTGAGTTTAATTCCTCTACAAGTTTGACAACCCTTTGCCTGAGAGCAATGAAAGACAATAAAATGGGTCACTTTACTGAGAACTGAGCCAATTAATCTAGATAGTTATCAAGCCCTCTCTTCTCCATCAAAGTAATACACTTAGACAGATAACAGCCACGATTTCTGTTCTGCAGAATACCCCAGAAGACTCATATCTGAAGCCACACCACTGAAATTTTTAAATATCCCCAAGAAAAACATACTCTGAAATGTTTCAGTTTCTTCAGACTTTCTGTATTTTCAAATGATTTCCTAGGCCCCCATCTTGCAAGTAGCAGGTGGACAGTCCAAAGAAGCTCTGAAGCAGTTTCATCAGTGAGTGGTAAAAATGGGTCCCAGATCTTCATGTTTCTAAGGGGCTGGGGCAACTAGGAGCCCTCAGATTTTCTGTCTCCATGGGGGTCAGACAGATTTGCTGCCTCCAGGCCCTGGGCATCATAAGTCATCTTGACATCCCCAGAAACCTCCTCACCTTAATTCACAGGTGCTTCACACTCTGGGGGAAGTTCTCTGACCTAGTGTTGACATTTAATTTGTAGATGACCACTGAAAAAAAATAAATTCCCTCTTCCTAATTTAAGAGAGAAATATCATTCCTGTGATGAGACTCATCTCATTGCAGTGTATGCAGGTTCAGTGTAAGAGGAACTGTGCCTTAAAAGTGCATATTTCTTTCCATTGACTGGAAGCAGAACCTAAAATGCTCAGACATACTAATCATGGAAGATGATTCACCCTACACATCTAGCAGAAGCTAAAATGCAGATGGAACAAATCTGTTATAATATTAACATTTTATGAAGTAAAGATGAGGGATTTTTTTCCTAAAATGAGGCAAAAAGGCCACCTCACCTGTCTCCCCAAGCAGCAGGCTCCAGAACATCTTGCTTTCTTTGCAGTCCATACAGCTGATACTCGTTTCTCGTGTGTGACACAGATTCTGGGAGGAGAATGCAGTGCCTGGGAACACAGGCTTTCCTGTCACTGGTAAGTGTTCTTTTTACTTTGGTATTCCATACCTGAGGTTACACAGTAATGCAGATAGACCACAGGAGACCCTTAAACTAAAGACACACCCTTTTGCAAGGATGCTTCTAGCCCCCATAAGAGAAGATTACACATCCCATTCTAGCTAGACTGGTTTTTTTTCTTTTTAAAGCTACTCTAATTTAACTCTGCAGTTTGCAGGAAACCATCAAAATTCAGCAGAGAGAAAGCCCTCGGGCTAAAGAAATACTTTATCCCATCAAATTCCATTTAACTTTGGTTGAGTTATAAACCAAAAGCTGCCCATTAAAGCTTGAAATCCTCAAGAAAAATTATTTTTGGCAAAGCGACAAAACAAGCTAAAAAAGAGTTTGTGCATTGGTTTATTGCACTGCCAATTGCAGCACCGGTGAGTTCTGGAAGGCACCAGACAGTGGGAGCCTGAGCCAGGTCTGGTTGCTCCGGCCATACTTCTCCTGACACCTGTACATAGTCCCTTCATATCGTGGTACATAAAGCAAAACCTGTTCAGTCCAACAACACATTTAACCAGCCTCTAAAGACATGGCACTGAACAGCAGCCTCCCATCTCCTGTCTGGGATGACAATCTTCTCTGGACAACAGCTAATATAGCAACTGGAGCACTGGATCATGGGCCAGCAAGGCTGAGTCCCACATGAGAAGCTGCTTCTGAGGAGGAGATTAGTAAGGTTAGAGAGACAAAGACTTCTTTCAAGATTTTTCTTAAAAAGAAAAAAGTTAAATTTATAACTGCATGAATATCCATATCCATCATGATATAGTCTACTTTTATTCCTCTGTGCTATTTTTTCCCTTGTTGTGATCCAATTCATCCCACATAGTGTAATGATATTCCTTGCAGAAGGAAGAGAATACTGATTGCATATGCAACCATGATAGGATTTTTCCTTCGTTTTTTGTGGCCTTGTAATGCTGATCAGGTCTTTTCCCCCCCTTAAACATACAAGGAATATTGGTGAACTGATATGCATTTGATAAATTTTCTTTTATATTTTCTAAACATTTTTCCTAAATTCCTGTTTGTGATGTGGCACAGATTTATTTTCTTTAATTTAATTTTGTCTACAAACGTCATTACTTCAGAAAAAACTGTTGTGTCATTTAATCAATGTATCTAGCACCATAAAATTGTCATTAATATTACATTTTTGTCACTACCAGCTTATATAGAAAAGTTGCAGCTATCTTAAGTGAATTAAGAGAATTTTTATTGTGAGATTACTCTCCTCTCTCAGATTTTACTGATGGAAATTTCTTTTAATATTTTTTTTTAATTCATATTTCTGGCATATAATTTCTTGACATATAAAAAAAGACCTTTTTTACTATGTCTTTTTTAAACATGTTCATCAGGTTCAGTGCTTATAATACTCAAAAATTTGCAGGCAGTAAAATTTTCAGTTAGTCAGCCCATACAGAAGTTAAAAGCATTTAACTCCTCTAATATTTCCTCTTCCAACAGGAACCATTCTGTGAATATAAGCACAGACCCTCCAAAAAGGAAAGGGGTGTTGTTCTAATACAGCTCTGAAATGGACACTTGACATTAAAAAATCACAGACGAGACTTCATATTTGAGAACCTTTAGAACATTGTATGGCATTTATACAGAAAACACTCCTTCATTTACAGTTCAGGTAGATCGCACGTAAGGGAGAAACTTTGAGAAACGCTGATTAAGAGCAATAGCTGCTCTACAGAGATTTCAGGTGTCTTATTGCAAAGATTTAGTACAGTGTGTGCAAGGCAGAGCTTTGAACCTGGGAATAAGCCCTTTTGCTTGTAGAAGCAAGATGTCCTTGGCAGATGTCTTACCAGAAATCACCAGTTATTTGTATCCATTTTCTTCAGCTTATGAGCAAAGAATGACTCCAGCCCCATCGAGCTCTGTATGCTGAGTGTCAGCCTGTCCTTGGCTGATAGGAAGCTGGAGCTAGGAGGAGTGATGGATGGACTCCCTTCACATTCAGCCTCGAGGCAAAGTGTTTCAGAGACAGGTGTGGTGGAAGATGACATGAACAAGAAGTAAGCTGGAAATTGTCTCAGAATTTTGCTGGCAAATAAAGAAACCTGTTATAGAGTTAGGAAGAGCTGAGGGAAGTATTACTCCATTTACAGGGACTTTGTACAACCAGAGTGGAACTGTCTGTCCTGAAGATGACTCATTCCTCCAAGTCACACTGGTGTATGAGGGGAGGGCCTTTGGGCAGGATCTCAGGCGTCAGTTTACATCTACAGAACACTTAAAACCAAAGGATGCAGCACTTCCTTATAAATTGTTTACAAAAATTATTCCAGCTGCCATAGCAATGCAAAAAGCAAAATGCTGCATCTAGAATTTGCTTGAATTTGTATCACACATGCAACTTTTTCGTATCTGAAGAGGTCTTTATGCAAAATGTTTATCAAAAACAGAGTTAACTTCTAGCTGTATCACAAAAAGTGTTTATTACCCCAACTGGAGAGGACTGGAGTCATTGATTATATCCAAGCAGGAATCTGCACATTATTGATTTAGAAGTAGATGACGACACTGCTGTGTCGTGTGGCTGATGATAGAGATCATGATAACAGCATTTTATCAATTAATCGATATACAGACCTTAAGCTGAAACAGAGGAATAAGCATTCCTGGAATGAGTACAGAAGTGACTTTTCATGGTTCAGTAGAGAAAGTAATAATTCCTATTAGACTTACTGCACTTTAGAGAGACACATTTTCTCAGGTGCTTCTAAACACATAAATGATCATAATGATTCCTAACATGAGACAAAAGAAATCTTTTGAAACATTTATCCTAAGAAAAAAAAAAAGTCATCATAGTTCTCTACCATATATTGCATACAATTTTTTAATGCAGGTCAGTCTAACTTGACAACATAATGAATGATCTTATTCCAAGTTTCCCATCACCTAAAATGTTTTGTCTTCTTAAGACAACAACTTCAGGTGTCATTCACAAAATATTAAGTTGCCTTTCATTTGAAAAAGACTTAAAAGCCAATGTAGAAAATGACAAACCTTTTACTGTGGCCACTGATGATACAAACCATGGATATACAAAAATGTTTATGATATACTTCTTATTACTGCACGGTTAACATGGGAATATTACATAATGTTCAAGACACCAGTAAAACTGTAAGAAATATTTGCAAATATAAAGTGTGTGCTGCAGTCAACTAGCTTGAATGTGGTAATGTACCATCTGTGACAACATTATGACTATATTGCTAATGATGACTTTGGGATATACCTTTCTGCCCACAGATAAATGGAGAAAGATAACCAATAGTTGCTTCTTGCAAATTGTCTTTGTCTATACAATACAGCAAAGCTTACAAAAGATAAATTAATAGATAAACTTGCTGACTGTATAGCAATTATTTTGACCTTATTTTTTTCTGTAATTCTAAGTTCTAAAATTACTGAAGATCCTAAATTCTATCAGTATGAAGCTTTCAGGTGGGGTAGCCTACACCATGGCTCTTTCCATGTCTTGTGATTGAAAGAATATCCAAATGATTTTCTGTTATGAGAAGTTCCTACAGAAGGGTTGAGCTTTCCACCTTGAAACTTTCAGGTTATTTAAAAATGGTACATTCTGGGAAGAAGCATACATACTTTTGGTGGGTTTTATTTCTCTCAAAAACTGAATACTTACAACTTTTTCAAAATTAGAATGCTCTGTATGTGTTGAAGTCTATGAACTCCCTGAGAAGTAAAATACAATAGAAAAAACATGTTTGGTCAAGAATGCCATTCTTATTTAAAAGTATGACATGACAAAACAGGTAAAAGGGAAGTGGAACATTATTTAGAGACAAAAAATTCATATAAGTTTCTGTTTGGAGTGAGGAACAACAATACTTTAATCTATTCTCTTTCTTAAAAATAAAGTACAATTACATTTTAGGAAAGCATAAGGATTCCTGAATGGTTGAAACCTGACAAAAGATTAGATCTTACAAATATATATGTAAAAAAAAATTTGTGTACTGAGGAATTTGTTAAGAGATTTATAAATATATTTCAGGAGTTTTATATCAGGAAATAAGTAATATTCTACCTTAAAATCTTGGTTATTTCAGTTTACTAAATCATTTGGCCTAAGAACCACTTTGTTAAGTGGTATAGATTGAGTGACTTAAGAACCAGCTTAATCTATACCTAGACTAGCTATTCCAGTTTTGAGGGAATTGTTTCAGTGAGCTAGTTGCTTCCTGGTTCTTAGATATCCATTTCATAAAGCTGTCGACCCTACTCTGTTCTTCATTTTTACCATCAGTAAATTTTTCACTAATTTGCCAGCTTCTCTATTAGAAATATTGTCTCTAAAGTCAACAATTTTTAAAAAAAATCCTATTTACTTCTCTCTTTAACATATCCCTGTTAGCTTTTCATTGCATACGGGGGAAAAGAGGAACTTCTGTGCTGACAGATTCCATACAGGGTACTGACAGCTAACAGAGTGTCAAATGTGCATGCATAAAAGCAAACTGAATGAAAATGGCTCCCCAACCATGTGTGTTTATTTTGCTAGCACATGTTTTGAGAAAGTGTACATTCATTTCAAATAGCTGTGCAAAAAAAATCACCTGTTTCTGTCCAACAATCTTTGAATCCTTGTTTACAGCAATTGAGCTTCACATATGCCATTAACACTATCATATAGTTACTGTAGACATTCTAATGGCTACACAGCTACAGCAAGGAGAGGATAGAGAAGCATTTATTGTAGGAATTAGTATAAAAACAACAAACAGGATAATTTTCATTTTCTCTATTCCCCGTACTCTTCCTTCTCATATATGTTACCATGCTATATATATGGTATATATACTTGAAGACACATATATGTATTTCTCGGGAGTAAAAATAAATAAATGAAAGGATCTGGACTTGGACTTCAATGTTCAGTTTCTCCAAAAGAATCAACCCACTCCATTCATATATAAGCCATGCTCCAGCTCCGACTGCTTGGGACAGAGCCCAGTGCTGTGTGCTGAGCACAGTCAAAATGGTGTTGGGAGGTTTTTCTGCCTACCTCTTTGCAGATGCCACAGGATGCTAGCAAAAGTGGCAAGAAAAGCAAGTAGCAGCTTGTAATCATCCTTTATGAAAGACTTAACTTGATGACAGGCTCATGGCAAAAAAGCATCATACCTTTTACCTGGAAGAACAGCTCTGGTACTACCTTTCTTCTTTCAGCTGGACTTTACTTTGTGAGACACCTGACAGGGAGAAACACTGTCCTCTGAGTCCCTCAAAGAGCAAGATCCCCAAGGAGAACTTGAATACATGCATGGAGGGAAGTAATTAAGAACTGAGATTTCAAGTCTCTCTTCATATAAGGAGTGAGGGATTTTCTATTTGCAGTTGTATGCCTTCTTTTTTTTCTTGTTTCTTCGGGCAGAAAAAAAAAAGAAAATGAGAAATACATTCCCAAAACCTGCCAATAACTAGAGTTTGAACTTATTAGGTTCTCACAGAGGCAGGTAGCAGGTCTGTGACTTCACTTCAAGCTAAGGCCAAGTTCTCTCTAATGCATTTTTCATGGTTTGAAAAAACAATACCTTCCAGACCTTGGGATGTATGTTGTTCTCCGTGCGTGCTTACCGAGATCAGTTTGAACTGAAAGAGTTGTTTCTTTTAAAAGACTCTAGGTCACTGTACCCCTAACTTACCCCACGGTAACCTAGGAAATGCTGCCCAGCTGAAGAGCTGTTAAGAGGTAAAGATGAAGGATGACAAATAGGAGAGTGATGGTGTAGGTTAACAACTTGTAGCTGGTGTGAGAAACCCAGTTACTATCCAACAAATTTAACTGTTCTTAACCTTGTCCTCAAAAGGAAAACAAGGAGTACCTGCCACTGTGATTTACCATTCCCTAAGAAGGACAAAATAAGAGAAAAAAGGGAATATAAAAATTGGTACAGGAAAAGAAGCTACTGAGGCAAGCACTACCAGACAAAGGAAGAACTGGAAAAATTATAAAAGTGATCAAAAAAAAAAACAAAAACAAAACCCTGTAACACTTGAACCAGAAATCTGAATGCACATGCAGCCTCTGGGCTGGTACCCATGTACCCCTTGGCACTCCAGGTAACCCAAGTATCCACTGCTCCCTGGGCAACAAAGTGGTCAGGTGATATTAAAAACGACTACTTATCACTGTTTAGCTTTGTACAATTTGGTTTGTTGCCAGTAATTTTGTCCATTAGACTTTTACCATCTTTACCTTCATTGCCAACTAATTGATTGCTTGCTGTCTGGGTTTACCCCTTCCACCACAGCCGTGGCAGTAAAGCAGAGACAAAAGGGTGAGGGACTAGGAGAGGAACAGCTTAGGTGAGGGCAGAGTTTCTTTATAAAAGGAAAAGTTGTAGGTGAGAAAACAGTAATTGCAGGACAGTATTCAGTCAGTGGAGTGTAGTTTTAAGTGCAAATTAAAGCTCAGAGGAAAGTGTAACTCTGAAAGTGGGCTTGATGCCAATTAAATAAAAATGCAGCCTGAAACTCTTTGCAGAAGAAACAACAGTACCACAGCTCTGTCATTAAAGTCTGTTTCCTTCACTAGAAGATGCCTTTCCCATTAAAAAAGCCACATTGTCTTGTTCTTGTCTCAAAATAACTCATAATTTTCTTCCTTTGGTTATGACTGTTCAGTTCCTTGTCATGGCAGGAAACTGAGTTAAACTGATGAGTTGCTGTTGTAATTTTCTGGAGTCAATTTGAGGTTCATGCAAGATCATCAGGGAAGAATATATAGAGCTCCATGGGGTATTAACGTTGGCTCTGCGTGTGATATCCTCTTTTCTCCACACCTATCCCAAAATAGTGCAGAAACAAGCCAAGAACACTGCCAGTACCTACTACTATTGAACTGATGACTCAAGTAATTTACAGATTATTGAAATGTTGTTAGCAGCTCCAAAAGTCATCCTTCAAAATTATCACTGCCACTTTTGACCATACGTGTCCTAAACATAACTTGTTTTCTTCTATGAGAAGTATGAATAGGAGCCTTAGTGAGCCATATATTTTTAAAATTACTCCACAATTATTTCCCTCTGTTTGCTACTTTGCAGCTTTTAGTTTCCTGTGTCATGAATCCCCATTCCCAGACTAGGGACTTTGTCAGACCCTGACTGGAGATTGGACCAGGATATACAGCCATGTAGACTATGGATCAGCTTGTAAACAGACTTCTAGGTTGTATCTCTGCTAGTTGTCACTGTCTCTGCTAGAAAAGGAAGGACATTACAGAAAATATATATATATATATATATGGAGGTTATAGTGGAATGTGCTGCCTCAAGAAATTTCAATCCAGCTGTCTGATGCACAAATAAGTGACAGAGACTGTAATTTTTCTACCCCACACAGCACTGCTGAGAACCTGTCTGGAGTATAGAAATGTATAAATAACATGAAATTCCCAGAACAGAATAACACCATCTCTGAGAGCTTTAGAAAACAGAGTGATGAGAAACAATTGCCAAAAATGTTGTTTCTTCTTTCTAGGACAGAGACTTAAAGAAAAAGAGAAACAGAGGTCAAATGCTTTCCACATCTTCCAAAATAAATAGTTTCCATAAAGAACTGCAATCAATAGTTTCATTCTGCACCAGACATGGAATGGAAAGTTCTTTGCCACAAAAGGTAAATATTCCAAATATAAGGAGAAAACACCTTTCAAAGGTAGTGATACATTGAAACACAAATATTAGGAAGGGATTTGGTTGAAAGGACTTTTTCAAGACTCTTCCAGGATTATTTTCTTTAATTACTATAGTCGTATATGTGCACAACAGAAATCCTATACACTGAACTTTCACAGTATCCCACTAAGCTGCCCCAACATGAGAACAGTGTGCCTACTGAAAAATGTTACTGTCATCACCAGAAACTCCTGTAGAGATTTAATCCATCAAATATCTGTCGATATTAGCTGTCCTAGTAGTAGAGTCCTTCCTTTCATGGTTCCTCTCCTTTTGCCGGTAATGTTTCATACTACTCTAGTACAGATTGAATATAATCAGTGTTCTCTCACCATTTCTGCTTACAGCAATTTGCTGTCTTCATAGAATTTGAGCACCTTTTGTTTTATTTTATACTGTATATAATATAAATATATTATCTCTATAAACCATATGTTAAGTTGACTTTTACAATGGAACAGCTGCTTTGGATTTAGTGGGATGGTTCAAAGAGCTCTCAAGAGCACTTATTCTAAAATCACTGACAGAGCCCCCAGTGAATGTTCAACAAGTACGTACCTACTCATCCTGTGTTATGATCCAGGTGTTAAGAGGAAAACAGGATGGACATCTGAATGGGGAGGTGCTATTTCAGTGACTGAGACTTTCCTGAAAAGAAATGCTTTTTAAGCAGGAGGTCTCAATTGCTGCTTCAGGCCCAGCCTAGATTTTAACCAAAGTTGGACCACAAAACTATGTCACATGCACCGTATTCCTCCATCTTAGCCTTTTGACTGAAAATAAGATAAAAAGGAAACATAATATGTAATGTACTCCTGATCATTTATCCTGCAAAACTGTGGTACCCAAGCTCAGTGGAGACCCTTAGTCATCATCTTAAATTCCTTATCACCTATAGTGTTTGCATACAAACTATGTTCCTCCAATTTCATAAATCCTAATTAGCTTTAACTCTGATGCCTTAGAGTCTCTGATTAAGGAGATCATAGTATCTCAATTTGCTGCAGAATCCCTCAAGAAGCAAAGTAGAGCATTTGAAGGATAGTCTGATATAAAATTAATAACCTACAAGCAACACGTTCAGACCTGATATCTTTAAGGAAATTACAGTTGTCCCTTTTGTAACTTCCTAAGAAATAATAGGGCAGATAAAAGCAAAACATTTACAAAAGGAAAGTGGCCATTTAGCAATGTAGCTCTTATGACTGACTCTAAGAAATACTCATATCAGAAATGTATTTTATACTGGCGTAGTTTACCAGGAGCTGGCATCTGAACTATCCACTTAGTGGTTTGTAACTGGAAGAATGCTGAAGCGCTTACTGCATTGCTGGTATGAAATATTGCTTGCAACCTGGGGAGCCCACTTTTCCTAGAGTTGTAATTTGGTCTTTCTATATTTAATACTACCTTAAGAGACACAAAAGCAAGTTGCTTCTCACATTTTACAATTCTTGCCATTAAAAACAATGGTCTGCCATGCACTGTGCTTTCTTCCCTTCTGTTCTAGGCTTGTCCCTTACAACCCCAGCCTTTATGGCATGGCTATCAATTTGCTTTGTACTTCCTGCCTGCAAACCCGTGTTCTTTTTTCACATATGCAGACTTTCCCTCTTCCTCAGATAGGCTTTTTGAGTGTCACCTTGGAATTTCAGTTCAAGCTTCCCAAGGGTAAACTCAGTTTCACTTCACTCATCGGCTGTATATTCCCAAATAGTATGACAGTGCTCTATCTTCTTACCTCAAAGAGTGACCTATCTTGTGTCAACAAGAATAACATCCATTTCCTCTAATGAAACTTAAAGCTAGACTTCTTGCCACGTCTGTCCACACTGAGGCAAACCTCCAAAATGATTCTGTGTTCTCACAGGCATGTAGAGTGCTGTATACACAAATCATGATGTGTAACAAGAAGACCTGGTTTTAAAAGTATTCTTTCCACAGGAAGTGTTGACCAAAAATTTAAAAACAAATATAGCTCCTTTATTGTGTCCAAACCTGTAATGTTTGGATTCCCTGACATCATCTTCCTCACTTACTTGTTTTCCTTCTCTCCCTCTCTCTTTCCTTCTGCTCGAAAGAAGTAGGAAAAAGAGTAAATAGGAAGAAGTGAAGTGAATGAGGCAAGTACTCAAATTTTCCTTCTGAAGAGTCTCATTCTCTGTTTTCTTCCTTTCCCTTCCTCGACCTTTCACAAGAACACTTTTTAAAGAGAAAGAAAGAAAGTAAAATAAGTTCTAAAACTTTTAGTTTTCTTTCTAATCTTCCCTTTCTCTTACCACTAGCAAGGGGAATAGAGCACCAAGATACACATAAGAAATGAAAGGATTTTCCATATTTTCAAGACAATCTACTCCAAACTCTTTCAAAATTAAAGCAGTTTTATTCAACTCTGATCATGGATAGTAAAGTGACAAGATAAACTAAAGTGGTTTTCTCTTAAGTCACAGTCAGCAACTTGAGATGTGACGTTTATACCTGAAGTTTTCCTTTGACTATAATGTCGATTAAAGATCTGCCCCTTACAAAGGTGACAGAGAAACAGCAGCTTTGGACAGTGTAATTACAACTGAATCTTTAGTAATGCCTTCTCTGGAAATCCCCCTGCCTTATATATTCATGGAGCTTTTACCCTCTGCCTGTCTCCCTTCTCAAATTTAATTTGCCCTCAGCTTTTTGCAGCATGACACATGTCCCCAAGGAGTTCACCTCTATTTCAGAGGGATACTTGGCTTCCCTTTATGCATAGAAACTGCATCTGCTCTGCTGAATCAGAAAATGCTCACATCTGTGTGTGAACTGGATTTGTTGTGCATTCAGTGGTTACACCATGAAAGATTCCAAAGCCATGGAAGTGCAAAGGTCAACAAGGAATTCATCTTCAGGAGAGCAGGGCAGAAATTTAACCCCACTGCTCTTGGGGTGGGTGGCTAACACAGCCACCTGCTTGTGGACACCTCACTAAATGGGGAATAGGCTGTCAGTGGGGCCCCACATAGTTCCTGACATCCTCTTCCCTATGGAACCTGCATTGACACCAGACACACAATACTAGACAAGTGTGTGATGAAGACAGGCAGCACAAAAACACTGAGCAGTAAACTCTAGCTATTTATGTTCCCCATTGACTATAGCATCTTTAGCATTGGGGTATGCAGGTGTCAGGCACAACACACAGTTGGGTGGGTGACAGAGGGAGGTTTGTACTGCCAGGCTAAAGGCAAAAGTACAGTTTCAGGTCACATCTGCACTTTCCCCCCAAACTTCCCACAGGAAGACATCTGCTATCTCCCTGCCAACACATGGGCAGATGTTCTGTTATACAGTGTCAGCAAGCCTGTGTTGATGGCTACATTTCTCCTTCAACAAATAGAGGACTTTATCACAGTAGATGACTACAGTCCTAAAACAAGTGTCATGAATTCATTCAACCTCTCTGAAGAGAGTTTCTATTTGTCTTCTTACTAGGGGAAAAAAATTAGAAAACTAATACTATTTTTTTAGCTGTGTCAGAAAACAAAACTGAAAAAAATATTTTGGAAGCTGAGAGGTTTTCCATTTTTGTAATATTATATCAAACACTCTCAAACTGAAAACCTCACAGTGAAGATGTAAACTACGTGCTTCTGCTAGCCATGCTATAAGGAACAATAATTCCTCCCAGAAGAAGACAACAGCATTCCAAGCACTTTTGCTGTCCTAGATACAACAGATTTCAATTACCTATCTTCTGGCATCAGTGATATATTCAGAAATATTTTCCTTCCTATATTCAGAAGTCTTTGCTAGATGAGAAAGACAAGAGCAAACAACCACACATCCCATGAGCTGCTGTTAGAACTTGTTGCAAGGAGTTAATAAGAAGTGATTTTGTCTGACAGCTTCTATGCGGTTTCCAGGAACTAGTGGTACGACAGGTCTAGAGGGTCAGTTTTTTATTTACATTTATTTTCAAGTTTATTAATCTCAAACATTTTTCCAACAACCTACCTTAGACCACTGCCAAGGGGAATATCTTCTGCCCAATAAAGACCATCTGGTTCCAGATGGTAGGATATAAGACTGGGGTCTAAGGCTGAGCAGGTCAGAGAGCAACAGTCACCCACTAAACCAGACCCTAGTGTAGCATTTCTTGGGAGCGGAGCAGCATCAGACAAGTCTGAGGTCCTCTTGAACCTGCTGACAGTCAGAAAAACGACTGCAATTGACAGCCAGTTCTTACAAACTGCCTCTAGCACAACTTTGAGCCTCACCTGGCCCTGTGATCTGACAATTCAGTGAGTGGCTTTTCTTTACGAGTAAGAACTGATCAAGTGCCCAACAGAAACAGGTATACAAGCTGCTATAGTCATCTTTCAGCTGATCTCTAAAATAAAACCTTCAATTGTAGAAACAGAGATGTCATAGCATTTCCTGAAGTGTCCTGGTATTAATCAGTGTCTGCCTACTGCACCTTTGGTAGCTTTCTTTTCTATGCATGAATTCCTAACAAGTTTCTCATAGCATGCAAATTGGGAGCTTATATTTTTTGGTAATATCTCTTAGGTAATATCTCTTAACTCAGTTCCACAGGCAAGGGAAGAAATTCTTTACAAAGAAAGGGTAGAAACTCCCCTAAGCCACTAATCCCGAAGTTGAGCACTGAGAAATATGTTGCATATATATATATGCAGTATGTGCACACATGCAATATATAATAGATAAATAGGACTATACATAGGATGTGGTAAGGAGTACTAATTTGGTATGCAATTAAGAATTGTCAAATTAAGTTTGCAACACTTCATCAAATTCAATGTTTGAAGGGATTTGACTTACTTACTGATTAAATTTTAGTCCATCGTTTTTGTTAGACCTCAATTACCTCTTTAAGCAAAATGTACTTTGTGATTAGAAAAAGAAGAGATTTGTTTGTTATCAGTGCAGTTTCCCAACTTTACCAAAACCTTCTGCTCTCAGATACTATTCTCATTCATATTCTATATACCTGTGCAGGTTACTTTGTAAAGCTTATTCAGCCAGGGTTTTGTCCCCAGAAAAAAACAAACAAACAAACAAAAAAACATACACAAAAAAAATCCCCCCAAAAACAACCAACAAAAAAAACAGTTCCCTCAAAAAACCCTCCAAAACAAAACAAAACCCAAAACACACCAACCCAATATCCCTTATATTCTTTGACTTAACTAATAAAACATCAGTACCTTGGTTATGACCTTTGCTCTAGCGCTGTTATGATATCCATAACAGCCCAACTGGTGTGCAAACAACTTTTAAAAGTTAATGTAGCTAAAACTATGGAAGGATTAGATGCTTCCACAGTAAGCGTGCTCTTAAATTTAGGGAGCAATACAGCTGCTCAGTATTATGCAAAGTATGAATCAGCATAAAGAAAGTACAATTATTTTCATTTTCACCAACACTTGAAGGTTTAAATTATGTTGAGTGCAGCTAGTTATAGTGTAGTTCTTTGAAAAGGGAACAACATATTGGTGCACAGGAGTGCCTCTATTAATTATCAGCTCTTGACAGAGGTTTCAAGTCTGCTTATAAAATGTTTCCTAGTTTCTAGTAGAAAAGAAATGCCTTTGTTTCTTAACATTATATTCCATTTCTCTCTGTCAATAAATTAAATCTATTTTCCCAAAGTTGAGTCTGTTTTGCCCATGACAGTAATTGGTAAGCAATTTCCCTGTCTTTATCCTGGTTTTTTTTACACAATTTTCTCTCCCAGTCCTGGTCAGGAGAATGACGGGATTACATAGCTGGACTTGGGAAATTTGACATGTAGCCAACAGAACATCTAACGGAAAGACACTGTCTCCTCTCAAAAGTGTGCAATGTGATTATCACTGTACATCTGCTCAGAAGCAATTAATCCCTGTAGGTGATGACCAAGGTGATCATGCAAGTGCTTGCAAGTAGAGATGAACCCATCAAGGAACTACATGGAAATAGTCAAGTTCATCATTTATTCTGAGCTGAGCACTCAATTCCCAGCTTACCTCAAGGGCAGAAACTCTGTTTCAGTTCCCCCTTTATTCAATAGAAGTTATTTTGCTTTTCTGTCAAGTGCAGCAAACTATTTAAGCCTCAACTTTAGTGGAAGAGCAATTTAATTAATTCACAGAGTTACTCTTTTAATTGGATTTGGGTGAATCAACTTTTCTGAAACTCAAAAAGGGGGGTTATTGGCCTGACTTCACAGATGCTATTCTTACTTACATTTCGGCTACCACCAGAAGCAAGGTTATTTCTCTCCAAGGATGTCAGTCTGAGATGGTGGCATCCGCTGCATTTTTATTATTTTACTAATATAAAAATGCCAGAAAATTGAATGTTAAAATCAAACTCTCCCTTTCTTGATGCATTTTTAAATGATGTAAATGCTAACTAAACTGACACCAAATTGATCATCAGGCTATACCTTTAACTGACAAGAAAAAAAAAATTCATTAAAGGGCAAAAGAAATATTCTTGCCAGCTTCATCATGCAGTGGTGGCAATTGATCTGCCTGAGCTCGGGCTGGTAGATGACACAGAAGTGATATCCCCAGGAGTGTTGTCTGTTCCCTTTGCTGTATTAAGTACAGCAAATTCAGTAAAACAATGAAGAATAACCAGACTCATCTACACTAAAACAACAGTAGGCTCCTCCTGTATTCTGGCAGGACTAGCTAGCTGAGGACATAGTACAAAACTAGGACTGAAACAAATCAAAACCTTCCAATAACAACCTTCTAAACTAAATCCACTGTGTCTCGAGATGGAATCAGCACTCTGTTTAAAAGATATCCCAAGGAAAGAATTTTTATTTATCTTAGTTGCAGTGAATTCTTGACTCACTAGGAAGCACATACCTATGAGAGCTTCAGTTCCCAACAGTAGAAGCTTCTGGATGGTCCCTTAATGTAAAAAAAGCTCCCGCTCACTCTCCCCGTTCCCCTCCAGTGCACAGGCAGACAGGAGTGAGCAGTGTATAGTCTTAGTGTTTGTGTTTATGCGCTACATATGAGCCTCAGTTAACTCTGGGACTGAGCACATGGTCCCCTGATGGCACCAGGGATGGTATAAAAGCGGACTAGGACACAGTTCTTACCTCCAGAAGTTTTTAAGTCCAATGAGACCAGAAATACTGCAAAAGGAAACAGAACACAGAGGTGAAATAATGTCACCCAGGCTAGCCACGGCCAGAGCTGGGAAATGTGCTTCTCTGAAAACCATGAAATATGTTTTTGTATCTGCTTCTACAGGATCAGCAGTAAACAATGTCAGAGAAAGTCCCTCACAAGTGGGACATTGAGTGCTACCAAAGAGATTATGTATCTGAGCTTCTTAAAAAAAAAAAACAACAAAAAAACCCCCACAAACCAACATAAGAAAATGAAGCCTACAGCAACACTAAGTCCCTCTAACAGCAGTAAAGACAAAACTGAAATTCAAGTAAGGCAATGAATCCACATTCTATGGCTGCAGTTTTAAACACCAAGGTAGATGTTGACATTTAATTTTCTCACATTTATATTCCTAAGAGGAATCATACATCCAGTTTACACAGATTTATTGCCTTAATTGCTTAGCAGCATTTGTTATAATATTAAAAAGGTCAAAAAAATATTTTTAATACCTATTGTGAGGTCCTGAGCCCCTGTCAATTAAAATTATAAAGCCTTCCCTCTAAAACAAAAAGCAATCTAGATGTGAATGTGCACAAATGAAATGGCTTCAGAGGTGGGAAAAAGAGGTAAATGCAATTTTAAGCCACATGCACAAAATCATATTAATTTATGTAATTTATCTAAATGCTGTCTTTTCTGGGGGTCAAAATATGCATGTATTGTTGCATCTGAAGTCCTCAGCTGTGAACTTCTCATTGTTTTTCCTGAACAAAGACCATGGAGGGAAGGGAGCTTGTGGTTCTGCTCCTAGAGAAGTCTGATAAGATCCTCCACTCCCAGGCACTGGAACTCGTCTGTTTATATTTACACTTTTTAGTAATTGGAAAATTAGGGGGTTTATTAAACAAAACCTTTCCACTGAAAACTTTGCTCTTTCATATGCTCTCATATTCTTAGGGAAAAGCCCGTCTTTTTCTTAAATATATATTTCTTTTTTCCAATGAAATTTCAGAATTTTTTTAAGAACTTCTTTTTACCAGACAGGACTAACACATATCTTATGCCAATGACTAATTATGTAACAACAATATATGATCTTATGTGGTTCAGGTTAATTCTGCTGAAGTCCAACAAGTTATGGTCAGGCAATTTTCCAAGATACTGCAAAGTCTGTACCACTGCACCACATTGTCCTCTCTCTGTCCGTGCCAGCAACTTAACCTGCAAGGATTAATATAGTGAGTCTTATACATCTCCTTCTCTATTCAGATCAGGGCTGCATACTCTACTGATGATGCAACTATGGGCAGAAATGTATTTTTTTTTCAGTCCAAATTCCTTTGCATATTTCCTATGTGCAAAAACCCTGAATAGTTTATGAGCTGCCCACTGTGGCTAGATAGGAAATTGCTTCAATCAAACAATTTCCCACTCTGTGATAATGATATGTACTGTAACTTCAGTGCAGGACTCCTGCTGCTAATTTAGCTTAATATGAACATCTAACATCACAAAATCATTTGGCAACAGCGTTGTTAGAATGCCAACCAGAGCTGTTGCCATGAGATGAAGAGGAATTTAATATTCTAAACCAGGGGATGATGTTTTAGCTGGAAATGCCATAAATGGTGAAGAATTTAATCTGAAAACAAAGATATAGAGTTGCACAAAGTACAGCATGTATACTACCAAATCAGTATGACATTACACTGACCATACTGTAGTTTTTACAAATCCTACCTTAGTACTGTAATCAGTACATTTATTTTGAATTCAGCTGTTCTGAAATACTGTTCTGAAAAAGATTCACTCTGACTGTACAAGTAGAAAGTACAGCAGCATTTAAGGTTTTGTTGCCATCTTCGAGACTGTCACAGTTACAGCTGGATGCTAGAAATGAGAAAAAACACCTCTCCAGACACTGAGTCCAATTCAATGCAAAATACTTGCTGCCATCTGTGTATTTTCTAAAATCCTCATTCACAAGGTTCCCTGAGATAGCTTTTTCAGAAAGGGGAGGTAAGATAGTGAAAGAAAAATTGTCTCTTTGCTTCAACCTGTTTCTAGTCCACCCTTTTCCTTGCTTTTACTTTGCTACTTCCATTTATTCTTTATAGAATTCTACAGATGCTTCATGTCTCTGTTGTCCCTTCTTATATACCTCCGCTAACAACCAACGAAACTGAATCTTTCCTGTTAAGCCCCTACACTTACTTGCTGGGGGGTTTTTTTGAGTCCTAGTATGTTCAGTTTCCATTGTACAATAACACCAGAGTAGTGCAAGTCTGCACTACTAGAAATGTGGAAATGTAAACCAAACAGGACACTCCACCCAAACCAGGGTGAAAAAAACTCTACCAGTCCTCAAATCTATATATGTTTTCCACCTGCTTTCATTTTCAGTAAGAGGCAGCTTTGGAGGACCAGCCTTTTCCACAGATGAAAATTAAAGCAGCTCTGTCTAGGCCTTTCATTCCCAACCACTCTATGCTGGAAATGCAGAAAATGCCTCGCTCTGCATTTGCATCAATTCAGTAAGGATAAGCTAGTCACCATCTCTTCCTTCACAGTAAGTCCTCCTCAGATTGCATCCACTCAACTCACTGTGTCTTCTCTCAAGGGCATGTTTGCTGCTTTATGGCTGCTATTTCTCAATGTCTCCAGTCCTTTTCAAAGGTTCTCCAACAGCCGCATTGTCATCCATTGGTGGCTTCCAGAGGGGGGGTCACTGCTCAGTAAATACCACTGTGGGGAGAGGGTGAGGTGGTACCTCTCTTTCCAACAATGCTGTAGCCAAAACAGGTCACAGCTGAAGGTCTTGCCTCTTCCTAGCCTGGCTTCTCTCTGCTGTTCTGCAGTCCTTCAGACCAGGCCAGCTAGAGTGAAGAGACTGAATTTTAACCTTCCCTTTAAGTAGAAAAGTGTTCTCTGTTATAATCAGAGCGCTGTACCGTCACCAGTTGCTGCAGAGAGATTTATTCATCTTAAGTGAGGAAAAAATACTTGTTTTTCAAACCAAAAAAGGATTTTTTAAATTTTATTTAAGACAAAGCTTAAACTATTTAGCCATTCCAGCATGACATGTAAAATATAGTACCAGATCCAGTACAATATTTTGTAAATAAATCTGGGAAGCAGGCACAAGGGACTCCTTGCAATTTCAGATCAGTTGTCAAAAGCAGTTTCTCAAGACCCTTCTGTGGCAGGGAGCACATGCAGTCAGAAAACAAGCACACTGAATGAACAAAGGAGTGAAAGCTAAGGTGGCCTAATGTACAGACTTCTGCAATGAAAATACATTCAGTAACTTATAAAACACAGTGATAGGTCTGAAATCATCAGGTGTAACAAATACAGATAAGAACATACCACAGGCCAGGCAGCCCTTGGGTGGAATCTGCCCTGTAAGTCTGCCCAAGCATAGGTTCATTTTTCTTTCCCAGAAGTCAAGAACAATTCAACATTTCTTGAGGCACTGGGACAGAAACAAGCTGTCAGAATTATATTTGTGGGCAGTCCTACTTTGATTTACATTTATTTTCATGCACAGGACAAGGTTAGCACCTACAAATATTTTCCTGCCTGGAACAGGAAGGAGGATATTTGCTGGTTCACAGTAATCACTCACTTTTGGCTGCTGAATTGCTTCACATGAAGGAACTGCCCAACCCCTTGCTCCTGCAATCAAGCAGCATGCAGTTAATCCTTATGAAAATGCCTGTCATATACCATGGATCCTCCAGCTGGGTTGTGTATAAAATAAGATTGCTTGCACTGCCCAAAACTCTGCCCGAGCTCATACAGTTGGAACAAGAGATGGTGACACCACTATGACTAATGAATGCAGGCTATCAAGTTATCAAGGAACTTTCTACCTCAAATCACAGAATATGCTGCACTGGAAGGGACCCACAAGAATCACTGACTTCAACTCCTGATGTTGTCCAGGATCATCCCCAAGAGTCACACAAGGTGCCCGAGAATATAATCCAAACTGGGAAATTCTATGATCATGCTTTGGGAAATTATATTCACCTTTTGTCCTGGAGGCTTATGGGTGTGGCAGTGCCAAAGACTTAAAATGGGAAGGGTCAAGCTTGCTTAAATACATTTTTACTGGAGACTATTTCCAGCAGGAAAATCTGGATTGCACATTTAAAGAAGAAAAAAGCAGAAAGGTGGCTAAAATCCTGTGAATAATAGAGTGGCTGGAGAAATGTGGAAAAATTCCTCAGAAACAGAACAAACCAAAACAATCATTATTTTTGCAAGCTAATCTGGTCCAGTGGAATGCTTGGTGATTCTCTGGCTGTCATCCACTGACTGGGATATTCCTGTGACCATTAAGCAGCACAGAGCTAAACCCCAAACCAACTGACATTAGCTTTCTTATGCTAATTCCAACTGTGAGGATTTTTCAGAATACCTGTCATATTGAAGGAACAGGCAGGATCCATGAAGATGAAGTTGTTTGCACAATTTTATCCAGATATTGTAGACCCTACTGCAATAAATGCACATCCCTGATTTTTTTCTCTAGTGGCATATTTCTCTTATTCTGAAGCAGAATACTCCCCTTCTAGTGCTATAAACCAAAAAACGAATTCTCAAATAGAGAGTTCCCTTAGAATTTGGAGTCTTCTTGAACCCAAGAGGAGTTTTATTGAGCTCATTAAAGCTTCTCATGCCTCTGCCAATCTTCTTTGTTACAGTGACACGTCAAGTTATGTCAAGCACATGGTGGTGGAAGATTTTTCCATCTTAATGCCTTTTCACTCTGTTCCATCTTACCATGCCACATCATCCTATATCAAGACATAGTCTCTGTACAGAAGATGTTCCCAGAGCATTCACTGTTTCTCAAGTTACAAATCCAGCTTTCCCACATTTTCTGCTGCACCACAAGGATTGCTCTTCTCACGTCACACATGCAGTAGGTGATTGATTCAATTGACAGTGCTACTGAACCACTACTCTTTCTCCCACTATCCCATTGTCTGCCACTATCACTTCCTTCTGCTATCTCCTGCTTACTTGGCCTCCCCAGTTCAACCTCCCAATGTAATCATTGCTATACCCTCTGTAGCTACCCTAGTCTAAAGCATCTATGGTGCTGCCCAGTCCTCCAAAGCCTCTGCCTTGTTTTATCCCCTTCCCCTACCACCAAACTCCTCCTGTGCTTGACTTTCCCCAAACCTTTTTAGCACTGATAGGGATAATGATGTAAAGAAACATCTGTGAAGTGGGAAGGGCAAAAGCTCTGCATTCAGTCCTCCTTTCCTTTTTTTTTTTTTTTTTTTTAATGCACATTTGTTTTAAGGGAGAAAAACACAAACAGAATTTAAAGGACTGAACATGGCTGAAATTACACTGGAGGGGACAGTCTGTTCCAGCTCAGAAGGTGGTGGGAAGAGAGTCCAAGCGAAAGCAACTTGTATATCTCCAACTGTAAAATGGAAGAACAATAGCATTAATTATCTTTCATTTTGTATGCAAGGATTTAGCAAACCTGTCCCGGTTGCTGTATTACCATCAAAGCTGAAATGTTTAGACATATGCCCAGTGAGAAATTGTAAAAGTAGAGCAGCAAAAAGGATGTGGAGGCTGCAGATGTGGAGGCTGCAGGAAGAAAGATTTAAAAGGCTAACTATGAATACAGCTGGGCTTAAACACATCTGCAAAAGAAAAGGGACATAGCGATTTTCTTATCAATATTTGAAGGGTCTGCACACCTCCAGGGGAAAGGATGCAATTAGGAACAGTGGATGAAATTACCAGGTGAATTTAAACTGCCCATTGTGAAGGGAAAAAAAAAACCAAAACCTTTTTACAAAGGAAGATATTTTAGGAAGCAAGCATCCCATTTCTTTGAGTGCGGAGAACCAGACTGACTCAACAGAAGCACGCTGCTTGCCGCAGACCTACATTGCCATGGACACAGAGCAGACGACCTAATGGGATTTTTGCAACTGTTCATTTCATGTTCTGGAGAAAATGATCACAAACTCAGTATTTGTATGTATTTATTAAAATAGTTTAAGATTGTACTACTAAGACAGGCTGAGAGAGTTGGAGTTGTTCAACCTGGAGAAGAGGAGGCTCCAGAGAAAGCTTATTGTAGTCTTCCAATACCTAAAGGGGACAACAAGAGCTCGAAAGGGACTTTTTACAAGGACATGTAGCAATAGACAGAGGCAAATGGATTAAACTGAAGGAGGGCAGGTTTAGTTTAGATAGTAGGAAGACATTTTTTCCTTTGAGCATGCTGAGGCATTGGAAAAGGTTGCCATGGGAAGTTATGGATGACCCATTCGTGGCAGTGTTCAAGGCCAGGTCGGATGGGAATTTGCACCACCTGGTTTGATGGAAGGTGTTCCTGACCACGGCCAGGGGATTGTCACTATGTGATCTTTAATGTCCCTTCCAACCCAAACCATTCTATGGTTCTATGACTGCTTCTCTGCTGTGTGTGTCCCACAGACTGGCATCACTTTGCTTTCCTCTGTTGTCAGCACAAGCACTACTTCAATTATTAATGAAGGAGTGGGTTTTTTAAAGCTTTTCTTATCCAATATATGAAATCTGTCAGAGTTGTACTACTGTGTAATTAAATTTAATGCATTTGAGTTGGAGGCACAAATAAGGCGGATGCTGTAGTAGCAGTGTAATGATGGGATTTTTCTCTAGCTGATGATGCACGCCAGAGCATTTAGAGTTTTCAAATTTTGAATCTAATAGTTCTTTCCTCTTTTTTACCAGAGAGCATGTGTGAGACCAACACACAGTGTGCAAGCATTGAGCCCCTTATTTCACAGAAGTCAGTAGCTACACAGTGTATGTGAACCCAGACCAATAGCTCATCCCAAAAGCTGGGTGGGGGGACATTCAGAAAGCAAACTACAGGCAGTAATTTGCTAGTTGGTTTGGACATTAGAGAGCTTACTGCTCACTCTTGCCAGTACATGTGGATGCCAAGGGCGTTGAGGGAACTTGGAACACCGTATCTAAACATCTAAAGAGTAGCAGCAGAGAGGGAAATTGGGAGCCTTGTCACAGACAGCTGTAGGCAGGAGGCTCACTATTCTTCAGCTTCATGTCTGCATTTTTCTGGAGCCCAGGGCCTTCTGGGATGGCCTTCCTAAAGCACTGGGCTGATTTCTAGTTTCTGTGACTCTATATAAGAATTAATTTGCAATAGTCTGGACAATAAGGTGAGTAGCAGTGTTTTTTGGTTGTGTTTTTGTTTGTTTTTTGGGCTTGTTTGTTGGGGGTTTTTGTTGCTATTGTTGGTTTTTTTGAGAACCACATGCAAGTCCCAGTAAGTATTGTGCCCCCATACCAGGAAGCACTTTCTAGAGTGCAGCCCATAAAATAGGTCTGTACTACATCTTTTTAGATTCACTAGTTCATGCATTATGTTGCAGGAGTTTCTGCCCCACATTTTCCAGCTTATATTTTGTGGGACCTCAGCTCTGCATTAACTTCACATTAGTGGGAACGTGATTCCAGAGAATTCACTTTTAGGAAAAAGAAGTTCTTGCTCCTACAGAGTCTTCCTTTATTTGTCTTGGATCACGCCATTTTCTTTGTTCACCTATCAGCAGCACAGGATAAGTCAAGCCGGATGCATCAGTTCAGAGGCCTGATATTTAAGCATATATTTACAGGAAAAAGGCATTCCCTGAACAGCCCTTGGTCTGGGACTTGGACTCTGCCAGGCTGGCAGGGCCCAGGGGTTTGACCATTATACAAGGCTACAATACAAGGCTCATCTCCTGTCAGGCATTTGGGTGGATGCCCAGTTTACTTTCAGAAGCAAACTTCTGGCTTGAATCTTGCATTTTAATGCCATGCATTACATTAAACACTACACTGAGAGCAACAAGGAAGCAATTCAGTTCTCTCATATGATGTACTGATTCCAACTACCATGTGCCACTTATGTCTCATGATCTTGCAATTTTCCAGCAGCACAGAACATTTTGATTTCCGTTCCCCTCATGATGTGATTCTTGGGGATAAGGCAAAAGGTACAACAGGTGGAAGTGTCCTCCTTATAACAGAAGTGTCTATCCAAAGTGCTTTAGGCACTTCTGTCCTTTTCACTTCCAAACTGCCCTTCACACAACTCCTGACTTGAATAAACAATATTTTGCTGATAAATGAGTTGTGTTCATAATAATTCTTTCTATGAGACAACCAGGAAAGGAGATGGTTTTTTCCCACTGCCTTTTGTCCCTTGGAATGTGCAATCCCCAAACTTCCT
Organism: Anabacerthia variegaticeps; assembly: GCA_035583185.1. Taxonomy (NCBI): domain Eukaryota; kingdom Metazoa; phylum Chordata; class Aves; order Passeriformes; family Furnariidae; genus Anabacerthia; species Anabacerthia variegaticeps. The sequence goes on from JAWWEW010000001.1 coordinate 54,851,870, forward strand.
ATAAATAAAACCAGACACATATAAACAGTCAGTCTCCAACCTCTGCCAAGCAGTCCATGATGGGACTTCCAGTGGCACTAGAAGCCTGCCTCTGCAAACCAGGGATCATGAATCCCTATTCTAAATTTGCTCCTTATTAGAATCTGTGCAACTAATTATGACTTCTTGTCTACACATAGTTTCTACTGAAATCTCACCTGTCCATTCCAAACCTTCCTTTACAAGACAGGTTCTTTACCATTTTCTCTCAGACTGTTACTGGATTTCTGTTGCTAGAGATATTAAAAGTCAGTCTCACACAGGAAAGTATACTGACACAGTACCTTGAGAAATAGCAGTATGAAGATTACTAAGGACCAGATTCTGGACCTGGATCAGATAAGCTGTTTCCCTCCCACACCTGGAAACATGTTAGAGTGAAAACGAGGTTTTCCATTTACATTGATTTACCAGTGGTTTGAAAGACACTATGCTTCCCTGACAAGACCTCCCTTTCTTAGTACAAACAGGGACATGTGTCTAAGTTACTTGGAGAAGTTTTCCTTCTACAGCATGCCTGACAAACATGAAAATAAAGCAGTCTAAGAAATACTGAAGAATAAACGGGCATTAAAATTAGTACTTAACAGTGTATGAAAGACCAGAAAAGATTAAAATTTTAAAGAGAGAACTACAGGACTCTGAAGACTCTTTTGGAGATATTTGTTTTTTTTTCTGAGAGTTTTTGCATTTGAAATAACAAACTTCAAACCACAGATGTGGGAAAGGGTTATTCCCGGGCTTATAAGGGAGTTTTTGTCAAAGACTCACCTGACTCTCTATGCCTGATACCTGACTCATGAATCTGCACACCATAACTTATAGATCTTCCTTCCCTCCCCTTTCTTTCCTTCACTCATCAAACATCAAATCCTTCTCCATCTCCCTATACACCCTTCACTTTCTGTTCTGCAGGTCTTGCCACTTTGCAGCAGCTCCTGCTCCTGGTATTTCTTCTCCTTATCAACACGAACATCTACTTTCACATCTGCATTTGAAGTGGCTTCCTTTTTGTCCATGCCTCTGCTCTCTCCTTGAGAGCTGTGGTGCAGATCCCAGATAGTCACTGGAGCACTGGGACTGTCACCACCCTGTATCTGCCAGCATGTCCCAGGGAATGCTCTCAGCCTGGAGGGCTCTGCTGGATGTCTCCCATCCATCCCGTGGTCAGCCCAAGAGTGTTCATGCATCCTCCCTGCCCTTGCAATCATAGGACTGGCAATCTTCATGAAGTCTTTCCTTGACAGTATCTCTCAAGGACATAGATGGGATAGCTGCCAAGGCTACATAATGTGCTAGCAGCCATGTTCATGTGGGTCTGGGAAGTATTCTGATCTGCCCCAGTCCTATGCCTATACACATGCATCTTCCTTGTAAAGGGTCATGCCAGCAAGTCTCTAGGTACTTTCTTACAGATGAGCAGAGCAGACCAGCAGCTAGCTGGGATCTATTGGTGTGAAAGAGGATGATCTATACCTTAGTTCAATGACTGCATGTACTACAGAATGCTGCAGTGCCCTATATTGTATCAATAGGCACTATAAAAATTTGTGGCTGTAAGAAAGGCAATGACTTTTACCATTCAGCATTTTAATACTCTTAATGGTAATGACTGTTCCTTCATTCCTGCCTCTCATCAACAGCTTTCAAGGAAGCATCATTAAGAAGGCATATTCCAGTACAAGAAAGACATCGGGTTCATTTCATTTAGAACAGATATTTCAATAAAGCTGATTTAACATTCAGATCAAAGATGCCCTCAGGGATTCCTGTGCCTGCCCGACGTGGTTCTAACGCTCAGCTGTAGCCCATGTTTGCATAATATCAGTGTGTAAAATAAGGAGATGCCCAGTGAGGATGGATATTCTTAAAAGACTCTAACATAAGTCTGTCTTTTGTTGGACTCTACAATACAATGGTGTTCAGCCCTATGTTAGAATGGAAGAGAGTATAAATTAAATTACATAAAGTGATCAGTCCTTCACTTGTAGTCCAATTTACAGTACTTGCATCCCTGGTGGAAACTGATAGAAAACTTGGTATTTAGATCCTTAGTGGACTCAAAAATCAGTAGGAAGAAAATTAATTCCAAAGTGTTCACAGATATATCAAACCCTGCTGTAAAAATATTTTAGCTTTTAGTAGTATTCCACTTGTTTCCTTAAGTGATTCAGTGCTTTATGTAAATAGCTTTGATTGTCTTAAGTGTTCTAAAGAAAAACATTTGGACTCCAGTGATATTTGGGAACAAGAGCACAGATAAAGCGGTGTCTACTAAACTAGGTGAATAATAAAGACTTCTTTTATAAATCAAGTTGTAGGTTTTTGTGATCTCCTTAGGACCTTCACAGCAGAATTCTGCAGGCTCTGTAGAGAGTACCTGTTCACATATTGTATCTAAAACAGAAGGTGGGAGTTAGCCCCACCACTAAGCCAAAGGATGCTACATTTCCTCTAGAAGACCTTAAGGTATAGTAAAATCATTCTGTAAGAAACGCAGCACTTAAAATATTGAAAGTAACAGCAAAATGACAGCACATTCATTTGAGCCCCGCCAACTAGTTCAGCCAGTGCTGTGTATAGACATAAACGACTATTTATGTACTTGGAGGAAACATAATTCTTTGGCTATATTTTGTAGATCTGTCTTGGCTTCCACTGTTTTAAAAACTGGATGATACAATTAACAGCTAGACGTGGCTCACCATCAATGAAATGACTGGAGGGTGGGATCCAGCTCAGCAGCCCACTGAAGGAGTGGCCCTGAATTTGCTGCCACAGAATCAGTGGAAGCAATTGCCTTTCCATTAAGGTAACTTGTTATGCATCTGCAATTTAGGTGGATATCTATCTTAAACAGGCAGACTGGATCCCAGCCTACAACACCAACTAAAACATTTGACAAGCCATAGTCACAATATCATGACTAATATCTAAGTGTTTCTGTGTTATTAGTTTGCCCCTTCTTGTCAGTCCACATTGTCCAAACAACCTTTTTTAATGTCGGACACTTATTTCGCACTAAATTAAATCTCTTGGGGAGCATCCTTTACTGAACTTTTGCATGCATTCATTAAAGTTATACTAATCAGTTAAATATAATTAAACAAAACCCGAAAGCAAAAATGTTAGGCTTGCCAAGAAGGAATAACTGAATATTTCTAGAAATATAGCACATATTCAATAACAGACATTCATACTGATGCAAATTCATGCACTGCATAATGTTTTCTACTTTGATGGTTATAAATTGCATACTGTAACTTAACAACAAGGAAAAATAGGTTATCCCAGGAATAAAAGAGGGAAAACATAACAGCAATTACCTGCCAGCTGTAATAGAGAGCTGTAACAAATAGCAGCTATATTTATTTTTATACATATGTGTATATATATATATATATATGTATATATATATGTATATATAAAACTTTAGGGCTGCAGCTCTTTGGTTCTGCTGTATTTACAGAGCTAGAAAGGCATGCAGAGAAAAAATACATGTAATCATAACTCCTGCGATCTGGCAGGTTCTCACCTATTTCACAGATCTCTTTGTCTGTCATACACTGATGAAACCATGAGCTTCTGGGCAGATGGGACATACAAACATATTTGGGTTAATCTCTGTCACCATGCAATGCCATTAATCCAGAAGAGATGACCCCCCTCTTTGGATTCAATATTGATTTTTTTTTTCTCCCCTTAAATGCTTCTCCATCCATCAATGTCCAAGTGTAAAAGTACCAAGGTCCTTACGGATTCATTTTGGCCTTGTTTTTCTGCTTATGTGCTACTAGAGAAATCAGAGTAAAAGAAATATCTCAGAAAAATATGGACATGCCTGGAACAAAAAAAAACCATAAAAAATTGAAAGAGCTTTTGTTTTTCTCTTGTAGCATTGCACTGATCTCGAGAGGGGGGAAAGTCTAATTAGAATAGCACAGGATCTAAAATTACAACTGTGCACCAGTGGTGAATACAGAAAAAAATAAAAACTTTGTCATCTTTTACAAACTGATGGAAGTTTTTTGAGGAAAGGAAAGGAAGGAAGGATGAAGTCTACCCATCTTCTTCTGCAGTGTCTATTAGCTGATAAAAGACTAACACAACTTTTAACAGACATATCAGAGTCCTGACAGAAGATGCCAGCAAAATTTCCCACAGTGCCACCTTTGCAGTATGGGGTATGGTTTTGATCATCCCATTAAAAAGATGTTATTTCACTGGGTAACAGCTGACATGATACAGGCTTTGGATGATGACCAGTGTTAATTGTGGGCAGCAAGTGTATCTTTAAGCAGTAAACTGAAGCAAATCCAATGCTCACTACTGCTTGGCAATTTAAACTGAGGGGAAAAAAAACAGCAGAAGGGATTCAGTTATTAATGCTGAAATACAGAGCTTTATGTTGCGGGATTTGCAGTGATGTGTGTCTGGATCCAATAACATTTTACCTACAGAAAAGCTGGCTAATTTGGAACTCAGGTGATTAGAACACGGCATAATATTGTCTCAGAGCAAGCCAAACTGTCAGCTTATTCCTAGCAGAGCTGAAATGAAAATATTTAAAGCGAAATGTGTTTTAGTAAATCAAATCTATCCAGATGTCTCTGATGATATAAAAGGTATTTTCAGGTACATAAATAGTTAATATTTACAGCTGAGAGCCAGACATGGAGAAAAAGCGGTTCCTCCAGGTTTCACTAAAATAAATCTAAAATAGATTTTTTAGAGTGGTTTCTTTGATTAAGGCTGCAGAGTTCCTCCTTAAAACATCAGAGGCCATTCACTGCTTCAGCACAAAAGCTTAGGGACACTCTTCAGCAGTTCTGCCTCTAGCGGGAAATTAAGTTTCCACAAAATCAACTCAAGAAAAAAACCTATTTTGCCCAAAGCACTCAGGTTTCCTTCCAGTAAATCAAAACAAAATATTTCCTTCACCACATGGGCTTGACCCAAACCAAATGCTTCAGTTTATTTTTTAACTGAACAAGAATATTTTATTTCAACTCAGTTCAACTTGAAACTGCCTCTGGGTGTGCTGTTAGGGTAGTATAAATTGCCCAGGAGAATTTGGAATTAAGACAATTTGCACCTCAGCCAGTTAGCTGGCTCAAAGAAAATATTATTAATTCAACAATATTACAGGATTACATTTATATCAGCAAGACTGAAGCAAAACATTTGCATATTCCCAATGAGAAGTTTGGGAAAGATAACTTTTTTTTTTCCCAAAGATAACTTTTCCTCCCATGAAAAAAAAAATTATATGCTGAAAGAAATGTTTAAATAGCAGAAATTGCATGACAAAAAAAATATCTGATTTTAATTTCCAGTCAACTAATCATTACAGCAATTTGATGCCACAGTAATTATACTGAGCTCCTCTGAAATTACACTGGAATCACATCAACCTAAAAAGGGTTGTAGATGCAATGTTACTGATCTGACCTCAGTGTACACATTTAGGTAGATAAAAGATGTGTCTTAAGATGCTCCAGTTTCTCTCTCACACTTAGCTTCCTCTTGGGACTGTAGGTATGGGGACGAACTTGCAGATCCTGAAAGAATAACACGTGGTTAGAAAGAAGGACACTCTACAAACCACCAGGAATACTGTACATCTTTCCAAAACTCATGGATGAATGAGACAATCAGGCTTTTGAGATAAAATCAGCTTCTTCTGGAATTGAACAGAGACTGAAACATTTGTGTATGAGATAGACATGAGAGTTTAGAGAGTTTCAGTAATTTATACAGATATATATAGAGAGATACAGATACACATATATATATATGATGTATACTTACATATTGCTTAAAATATATTGTACTTAGAAAATATAGTTGAATTGAGTTATTCCAGCTTCTTCTTCAGCCCTAGCTTCTAATATTCAGCTGTCACTTTAAAGCAGCCCAGACCAAATCAATACAGTCAGACAGTTTCACAGCAGAGATCCCTACAACAACAACACACCAGTTACTCACCTCAGGTTTGTAGTCATCAGGACACAGGGTGTTGGTGCTGCAACACCCAGCTTGCTCTGGATCATCACCTGTGGACAGCAAGGCTGAGGGATGCTGCTCCTTGTGGGTTTCAGAAAGGTCATGTCAAGCTGTTCTCACCTCACTGCAATGGCACGGGCCATAAAGGCTGAGAGGCCCAGAAAGCATTCAACTCAAAGTGAAGAGGGCTGCTCAGTTATTTGCTCTGGTTTGCAATAGCTACCCTCTGATTCATATGCAACAGTGCCCGACAAATGCAAGCAGAGATACCAAATTGTAGTAGTCTCAACCTCAACAGAAATTATTCACATTCCACTTGCCTCACTTTTAGATATCAGAGTGAACAATTAATCTCTGCAGTTTATACATTTACTGATTAAACAATCTACTCAAAACACCAAATAGAGCAATGGCAAACTCAGAAACTGCGAATTTTTACACCTGAAATAATCCTGAGAGGACCATATTAGAGTTATGTAAACTAGGGGTTTTACTTCCAGTCTTTCAGATAAAATTGTTGAAAAGCAGCATTTCCAGGAAGTGTTTATATGCAGCACTCCAAGCATAGAAACCCTGCCCAAGAGAACAGATTAATGTTCTACAAAAAATTTCCAAGCAGAGCTGGGGAACAGAGGAGGGACTCTCATGAATTTGATACGTTGGTGCCTTCCAGAAATTAAAAAGCAATATGCAGACTGTTCCCATGCCAGCTGTGTTTCTAGAGACTGCTTTCTGTCTAATGCAGACCACATTATCACCATTTTAAGCTAAGATTTCACTTAATTTACATAGACTGGGACAGACTGCAGCTGTCTGTTTTCAGCAGACTCGCTGTCTGATATTGTATGTCGCAGTGTGTGAGGCTGTGCTGCTATTACCTTGCAAGCTTGTTTTTTTTTTTTAAATGGAAGATCATGGGACCTACAGTTTTCCTGAGATTTCCACCTTTAGGAAAAGCAATGGTCAAGGCTGGGTTTAGACATGACTGATCACCTAGGAGTCATACCACACTGCTCTCTCAAGGTAGGCTGCATGCTTAGTTTTGCCAAGGGATGAGAGCACTTGTGGAAGCCCTGGTACCCTCCTTTCACTGGGTTTAGCACAGGAAGGTTGGACACTTTTTTGTTCCTTGACCCCTATAATAATACAATATGGATGGAAAATAAGTTTTAGGTTCTTGGGGGGAGGGGTGATTTTTGTAGTAAAAAAATCCTGAGATAAATAATAAAACAAGCTTGTGACCAGAGACATATCCAGCATACTTTGCTGGAAGACATATGATCATGGATTTGTCTCTGATATACTGACCTCTACAAAAATGGCTCCTGATTCACCCATGTTTCATGTGCACAGCTTAAAAACCATTTAATATACCTGTGCCTCAGTTTCACATATGTCAAATAGTTTTCTGGAGGGACAGATTAGTTTTCAGAAGGCTCTCAGACCCTGAGATTACAGTCTACAGATAGACTGAAGTAAACAGTGTAGTCCTTATACAAAGAGTTTATGACTGTACCTGCAAAGATCTTAGATAAGACAACATTCAGCTTGTTTGCACTTCACTTTTATGTTCCTGATGTCCAGAGCAGAGCTGCGGTTTAAAATGAGTCATCGTACCCTCCTCACCCATAATACCTGTGAAGGTCCAACTCAGGCCAAGTTTGGAAGAGAGTAACTTCTCTAGTCGGGACACAAATGTGACTGTAAGTTGATTGTATTACTTCACAAATAGTGGACAGCCCAGGGCTCATTGAGGTGTCCTGCAGGGCAGTGACCTGCTTGCCAGGAACTTCCTTTGAGTAAGGACACCTCTCAGGGTTACTCCTAGAAGCTAAGGGATTCCTTGACTCAATAGATTCTCAGTGATTAACAGCATGCTAAACTATGAAGTCTTAGCTAAGTGATATAAAGGATTGATTGTGCACATATAAACCTTCAGTCATAAACCCTTGACCAAGACTAGGACCAAGTTTGGATTTAACCACACATAAACTACCTCCTGAGAAGGTGGTTGGAACACAAAGATGCCCTTTCTGAACTTCATGACTCAACAGGGGAGTCTCCCTGACAATTTTGTCTGACCTTGTCCTCTATGCAGTAAACAATCAAGAGTACCTTGCCATGGAATCTTATTAAACCACTGTTGCATTTACTATCAAGCTTTTTTAAATCACTGATTTATATCAATAAACACATTGCTACTTCTTTCTTATGAGTCCATCCATGACACACCCGTGAGGCAGCTGTCTAAGAAAAAAAACAGGTCACTTGGGTTCCTCACAAAGGATTACATGTAATCCTAGCCAACGGGTCTTGTGCCCTATTTTTCACAGTAGCTGCATCCAACAGAAGTAGAGTCCACCCTCTGCATCAGATTTGCACTCTCATGTCAAGGGCATCCTCACAGGGATGGCTGCCCAACCCTCTAGAGCAGGCATGACAAATTCACCTGGTGAACACAGTTTGGTATTGAAGGAGAGAGGGAAAGGGCCTCTTCTGGCTCCTGGACAGGACTGCCAGGGCTGAAACATTTCTAGCCTCAGCAGTATCACCTTTTTTTACTGGTTTGTGATGCCTGATAGTCTTCTGGCCTCACCTATGGGATTGGGAAACTTTAGTTACTGGGATGATACATTTCCGAGTCCCACACGGGCATCAGTAGGAGATACTGACTGTCTGCCCCACCTCACTGGGCTCATCTGGGAGTAAAACTGTCTCCAAAGGAACTTCTGTGACAGACTCTCTGTGCCCCATTGATCTGAATGGACTTCGGTGGGTGCTCTGAAACTCACTTTGGTAAGGTTTTGGTCCATGAGGAGATTAGCACATGTCAGCTGAGCTGTAGTAATGCTTCATGTGTTTGCAGCTCCCTGGTATCTGCAGTGGGGTTGGTGGTGCTGCACACAGAGCTGAGCTGTGGGAGCAGCCTGTAGCTCCCAAGGGCCTGCCTGGACCCACCAGTGCCCAGCAACATTCACACCTCTCTGAGCTCTCACACTAAACTCCCTGAGCCTGCTTGAGCTGTTGCCCTCGATGTGAGGGAAATCTGCAATGTATTTCAGGATGCAGCAGACCTACCTGCTGAAATTCTGACAACTGTAAAGTCTCAGAAAATGTGGAAGTAGGTTCTGTGTTAGGTGGGAAATTGAAGTGTTGGGAATTTCTTCATCTGTGTCCTGGCAGCAGAGGTCCAAGGCAGAAGCAGTGGAAGGTTGTTCTGTTTCCCCTCTGTTTCACTGGTTTTCTTTACTGAACTGCTTAATTTGGGATATCCACTTGGGACAAGCTGCTGGGGTTAGGTGTTACATCCACCTCCTGACAAATGAGTGTGACATCAGAGTGACTTCAGTTTCTTGTAAACATCTATTGACAATTTCATCCATGTGTCAGCCCAGATCTGGAGTTTAAAACTGAAGGAGACTGAATATTACACCTTCCTTTTAAGGCTGGTGCAATATTCTCTCTGTATGGAAAAAACTTCTCCCTTCTATTTTTCACTAGTATCTACCATATCTAATATAGATATTGCCAGATGTAATCTACCAAGCCTTAGATTAGTTCTCTCTCTCAAGCCTGCATCCTGTAAATCCCTGTAATTGCATGCAGCTGTTTGTGAGCCATCCGCAGCAAACTGAAAGCATGCGTTGAAAAAGCCCCCAAGCAGAGAAACCCTGAAACACGTACTGAAAAAGCTGCTGGTTTACCAAAAAGATCCTCTTTGGTGTGCCCTCCCCTGCTGTCACTACCTTGCAGTTTATGACATCCAAGATAGTGGGAGGTCTGACAACCCGAACAAGGCAGCGAGCAAGAAATTCCATTCCTATTGAAATCAGTAATTCCTCCGAGGAGGCTGCTTTTTTTGTGAGTGTGTGTGTGCATGTTTTCTTTTGTGTCGTCTCAAGAAGGGCTCTGATATTGTTATTACTTTAAATATAGCTTGCCCTGGGGCGGGGAAATGCACAAGGAAAGAGCCGGCAAGCAGCCTATCTCTCAGAAGAAAAGAGTGAGACTCGCAGCACAGGAACTGGCTTCACTCAAGTGTGCAGTTTAGGAGTCAAAAAACTATTTCAAATAACAGCATTGTGGAGGAAACTGAAGAAAAAGGGCACAGAACTGGCTAAACATAGTGAAGAATGTGGTAAACCAGGGTACAAAGTGCGTCTAACTGCAGTTTGAAAGTGGGCTCTGAAGTGCAATGTAAGTCTTCCTTAAACTTTAAACTATTCTTTTATAATAGTATCTAGTTGTTTAATTTCCAGTCCGAAGCCATGCTGGGCCAAAAGGTACAATTAGCCACAAAAATCAGCATGGAGCAGAATGTGAAATCTGATATGAGGCTGAAAATGATACTGAGAAGACAGACTACCAGCCATATTATGGAAAATGCACTATAAATAAGGACATATCTGATTATTTCAAGAGAAAGATGCTGGATGGAATCTTCAATAAACTTTCTTAATAGGGAAGTGAGAGCTCTGCTGTTTAATACAGCAAGCTATTTTAATACTGCTGGGCTTAAAATTGTGTGATTACAGTTACCAATAGCAGCAATAAGATGTAGCTCCAGAGGGGAGTCCTAGTGGTTGCAAAAGTTTTTTCTCCTTTATTTCTCCAACATCTTTGCTCTCTGAAGCCTCAAATCAACATTCTCTATCCTACAGCCTGGTTCTGCCTTTCAGCTGGATTTTCAATGTATGTCAACACTGGACCTCCTATGGAACTGAAAGCAAAACATTTCAGCTTTCAGAGTAACTCTGCTATGTTTTTCTACATCACGCTAGTGGCAAGAATACAGTCGACAAAAGACTGTGCTCCTTCAACTTCTGGCAAGCACAGCTGAGGAATATAATGCCCAATGGTGACAAAGGGTGATAAGTTACTGTTTTTCACTATTTATCTCTGTGGTTTTGGACTTAGCAATGGATATTCTTTGCAATGAGGAGAGCTCTGTGAACCCAACTGCAAACTCCTTCATACAAATAAATCATGAGAGAAAACTCTACAGAAATGTTTATGGAGCTGGAGAGATTAATATATCAGATCTCATTAACGTGACTGTGGACTCTGAAAATCTAGCCAATCTTTCATGTGAAAGTAACATGAGTCCACCGTGCAACTCTTCCCTGATTCAGCTTTCACAGAAAAACTGGCCAGCTTTACTGACAGTGATAGTGATTGTTTTAACTATTGCTGGAAATATTCTTGTCATCATGGCTGTTTCCCTGGAGAAAAAACTACAGAATGCCACTAACTATTTTCTAATGTCACTTGCAATAGCTGATATGCTGCTGGGTTTCCTTGTCATGCCTGTGTCAATGCTAACCATACTGTACGGTGAGTATTAACTGTATAACCTACTGCATGTATTGAGAAGCTTTAAACATTGCATGCACATCTTGTTGTTATTTCATCCACTTAGCACAGAAAATTGTAATCACTCAATGTAAGCTGGAATATATGTAACTGGTTAAAGGATGGAATAGGTGAAGTACTTGAATCTTTTCCTACTTTATATTTCTAGATCCATGCATTAGTTTATTACTTAATTGCTGAATGAATTGTCTGAAAGTATATATGAAGATGCTTCTTTTTCTCTACAGCTTTCAATATTTTTTTACCCTGATTCATAATTTTCATATTCCTAGTAAGAATGTAGGGTCCTGCCAGTTGGCTCTGTAAATATGCACAGAAACACTAATGACTACCTTTAGATTCAAAATAGGCAAGCTTTCGACTATTTTGAATGAAGTAATACAAATGTAAATAGTTTTCTTAACCCCAACACCCTGCTTAGACATCTACTTTACAGCAAATGCTGGAATAAACATTGTGGGAGTTAAAAAACAGATGGGAATTAATTCTTCCTGATTTTTAGTAACATTTACAAATGCAAACCTATGGTTTCTTAAGACGAGTTATTTAAGGATTAAGTTAATAATGACTCACAGTTCATGCCCTTGCAGGTGATTAATTGCAGTTCTTTCTTCTCATGTTCACCAAAATCATTTGCAGCAAGCTCACGAAGGAAAAAGCAGCACCCTGTGTGTTCAGTACCAATATTGTCACGTTGTTCCTATCTCTAAACTTCAGAAATTAGTTTTCTAGTGCCACAACTGAATTGCTACAGTTTGAGGAGAAGCTAGATAACGTCAGGAGGAAAGTGAGATTGTTTACAAAGATTTCTATTGCTTCACTATTTTGGGACTAAAGATCCGAGTATGAGCCTGTGACTTACGGGAGATTTCATCCAGGAAACTGAGAGTTTATTTTCCATTTTCAGTATTTCTACACAGATTGCCCTCAGTGGCAATTGCAAACTGCATTTGGCATCAGCGATAGTGTAACACTGTGATTTATGGTATTAGTGTGCAATTACCTTCGGTGGGAGAAACAGCGTAAAACAGAAATAGTCCGACGGGGGAGATTGAAATCCTGCGTGATTCCCTGAGACAAGCAACAGGGACTCCTACTGGCCAGGCTCCGCTGCGAGGGAAGGGGCGCCTGAAATCCTCGGCTTGGGAGGGATTTGGGGGTAGGGATGCTGGATGTCTTCCCGCAGACCGTGAAGCCGGAGCCCGCTGCAGGGGGATAGGCTGCACTGCCCTCCTCCTCGGAGCAGCAGGCTTAGGGGAGGGGCTGTGTTGGCTTTGCCTCCTCTCTCCCTGCTTCTTCCCTTGCAAGACCAGGAACAGAAGGCATTTGCAGCGTAACTTGGGGTGAAAAATCATCAGGTGGCGGACACAGGTACCAGGAGAGCCATCTTGGAGTTCCAGGATGACCAGTGATGGCACGGAGGGAAACCTCCCCTTACACAGGAGAATTTGCTTGCCCTCAGCTGCTCAACTTCAGCCACATCACGTATGTTGATAGTCTTGAGCCCAAACTGGGGGCCTTTGTATGCACACACACACGCACACACGCACACACACCTGCTCTGCCAAGACACCTCAGAGGCTGGGGAACAAGGGTGCTCCATCGTCCCTTCCTCAGCCCCTCAAAGGGATATGGTGACTGTTTTGCTCCAGAGAAATAAGATTTTCTTCTTGAGAGCTTTACAGCTACTGTGGACAATTCTGATTTGGGTGCCCAGCCATACCAGCCATGTGTCTGCCCCAGTTTGCATCCTTTGGGCCAGGCACTGGCCTCTGCTGGAAAAAAAGACAGCAAGTCCAACCAAGATGGATGTGACCACAGAGCAGAAAATTGTCTGGAGGATATTAACTGTACACTTCCTAAGTCTTACTGCATCCAGAGTTTTCTCCATCATTGTTTCCCCTCTCTTGAACCTGTAGTGTTCAAGGAAGTTTATCTGGCAGAAGCTGTTTCCTCTCTACCCCATCCAGTTTTAGAGCAAGGACAAGAGGTCTAAAAGGATGTGACAAATGTCCCAAAGGTCACTGAATCAAGACAACAGATGTATGTTGTCAAGTGTAAAAACGCTTCAACACTTTTCCCTGTGTAAATTGACCTGGCCTGACAGAGAGATGCTACTGGAAGTCATGCCCCTGAAAGCCAGCCATCATGCAACACACTCCAAAGACCAGATTCTCTACTGAAAGACCAGAAAACATGATAAAACACATCCATAAATGCTGTATGGCTTATCAGGGACAGCTCATATCACAGCAACCCAAGAGCACCAAGAAATAGGTCTCCTCAGTGCCCACTGAGACTAAATCAGTTAGGCACAGATCCAGCTCCTTTGCCTCTCCCTTCATTCCTGTTATTGCAAATCTTGTACTGTATCTCCAAAGGAGATAGACACTCCCCAAAATACTAGCATAATCTCACAATACGAGCTTTGGCATTGCCCCATGGCACACTGTCACAGGCAGCTTGGGTAATATGCTCTAAATTAAACCACTATGAGATAAAGACATGAATAACTGCAAAACTCGTTCCAAGGAGACTTACTAGTGGTACCCTACAGGAACAGAATGGCCTTTGAATGGGGGTCCTGAAGTGGTCTGCTTAACCTGGTCTGATCAGTAGTGCTTTTAACAACTTGTATAGTGTAAGGAGTTTGAGTTTACATGGCTTTCTAAAAGTACCAAGCTGGGAGAGGTTACATGCACTCAGGGAGACAAGATGAGAATCATCAACAAGCATCTTGATCCCTGAAGAGAAAGTCTGAAATCGACAAACAACATTCAGTGAGGATAAATGCAAAGGTAAAGATGCAAACCAACTTCTGCTGGTGGAATTTGTCCAAACCCCAGGCTTCAAGAATGATGGACAAGATCTGGCTGTCAAAATGTGTCATAAGCTAAACATGCATCACTCGCATGATATTTTCATACAAAAGGCACTCATCATTTCATGTTGCATAAGTAAAGACATTCCCTTCAAGACACATGAAGCAATCTTGTATTTCACTTAGCAGTCAGGAGGCTTTTGCAAGAGTACTGAGTCCTGTTTTAGTCACAGAATGCTATGCAAGTTGCAGATAAATGAAACAGATTCTAGGGCAGAGAAAGAAGCACAAAAGTTTTAAAAGCATGATCTGTAGGAAAAAGATAAAGCACTTGGCTTTTCTTAGTCTGGAAGAAAAAAAAGTAAACACAAAACTAGGCAAGACATGATAGCCATCTTCCAATAGCTTCCAGAAAGGAAAGCAATCAATTAATCTTCATGGGCCATGGAAAGAACAAGGGAGAAGGGAAGGCTTAATTTGCAGCAAAGAAGCTGTCGGGTTAGATATTGGTGAACACTAGTGCATCTGTTTTGCATTGCATTCCCTGGAGGAGCCTATCAATATTCATTGATAGAGGCAATACCCATGTTTAAGTATATGGTCCATGCTTAAACACAGATGAGATATGGTATGCTGCAAAATAATTTTTTTCTCCAGCTTTCACTAAATCTAAAGTTTCAGTTTCAGAATTCAGGCAGTTTTGCATACCAGCAGGTGTTGATAATGCCGTAATTATGTGGCTAAAAAGTCCTAAAACAAAATTGATAACTTGCTGGTTTGCAATGACAGAATTGCTTCTCTTTCCATAGATTTGCTGCCAGAAATCACCAATTATAGCATCATGTATTGGTGTTATACAACTAAAATAACCCTGGGAAAGAAGAAGAGTTAACCCCAAATCTACAGTTAGAAAGTTGCAAGCAAATGAGAATGTTTTTTTAAAACAGTATTAGGTAGCTTTTATTGAATGTACTTACTACTATCCTTCTAAAAGATATACCCACTAAGACATACAAGTCACAACAAAAGATGTATGCCACATCTTTATCTGATGTCAACTTTCTCTTGTGCAGGATACACATGGCCTCTACCTACAAAGCTCTGTGCCATTTGGATCTACTTGGATGTACTTTTCTCCACTGCCTCCATCATGCACCTCTGTGCCATCTCACTGGATCGCTATATTGCCATTCGAAACCCCATCCATCATAGCCGGTTTAACTCAAGAACTAAGGCTTTTGCCAAAATAGTTGCTGTTTGGACCATATCAGTTGGTAAGTGAGGCAATATTTCAGCATGTAATTGCAGATTTCTAGCTTTTGAGAGAATTTGATATATATATACTGCAGTCTAAAACTTTACTCTCTGCCTGCAATGTTTTGCTTTCTGTAGTCTAAGAAGTGCTGTAATGTAGGAATTATGCAATGGAAATCAACAATGACAATGGGAAAAGGAGAACTGAGCAGCACTGTCACTGAAAGAATATATATCAGTGACAGGACTACTGCATTCAAGTTAGTTTTAAAGATGTGTTTATTTCTCACTTTGATTATCCATCATTACCTTAACATCTGAAAAGAAAAAAAGTACATCAACTGAAAAAAAATTTCTGTTTTAGTAAGTCTTCTGTTCCCAATTTCTTATTAGGGTAATTTTCTTTGAGATATGTCTTATGGGCAGATCTTCTCTGCCTTTCTCAGTGCATATGGTGGGGAATTTATGCACCCTACTTAGGACACAACAGAAACTCTGTGTATAGTGTGAATGAAAGGAGTTTCTCCAGAGGACAGTTCAGAGTTACGGTCTAAAATCAGTGTTCTGAATGACCCAGTACATGAGTTTCTTTTTGCACTGTTAAAACCGAGAGCCTCAAAACTAGGTGTGGGAGTATTGCTCTTCCCTTCCCGTGGTGGCAGCATGTGCAGAGCAGTCTCATGGCATGGGAGTGGAAAGTTTGGTGTCTGCTGCCATCAGGGATTTCCTCACATACCTGGGGTGGAGGTTCTCAAATGCTTTGAAAACATGGTTCCCTTTCTGCTCTTCTGCGTTGGTGGACCCTTAGGCATTGGCAGCTCACTTATTCAGAGGCAGAAAAAAATTCTTTTGCCCTGAAAGAGATGAGTGCTGTCAACAATCAAAGGTAATTAGCTGCTTCCCTGGCTAATACAAATTATTACAAGTGATAACTGTGGTCACTTACTGTTCTGCTGAGGGGAAGGAAAGGAGATGATGCCTAACACTGCTGCCTGCCTGCTGCTCTAAATCTTCTCCTGACCTTCCTCTTTATCCTGGCCCACAGTGTGAGAAAAAGCAGTCTGGGATTTTTATTATTTAAAATAGCTGTGTCTTCTGTTGCACAGCAAGAAATAGTGTGAAAGCGCACTCAACAGGAGGATGTTGCATCCTCCAAGATCTGATGGAGTTCAACTGCATCACATGTGCCTCTGGAGTACATTCAGCTGATTCGATGTAGATGTCTAGTAAAGGCCAGGTGAACCCCACTGTAAAAATACCCAGCTCTCAACTATAAAGGAGGCCTATAGCAACTCAGATGTAGATATCTTTATTTAGATTAGGTAAATCATACCTTGTCTCTCTACAGCCACATTTTTATCAGTCTACTAGAAAACATATTACTTATTCTGTCTGGTTTTCCAAATTTTTAAATAACATAAAAAATTCAAGCAGTCCTTAAAACTGTACATACTGTGTTTGTCTGCATTTGTATGTGGTGCCTTGTGCTTATTGTGTGTGAAATTACTGTCCTTTTTAAAACCAAATTCACGGAATGGTCAGAATGACCATTCCAGGAGCAAAACAGTGGTCCAGCATGTTTAATATCTTTTCCCAGACAGTGGCTTACTGCCAGAGTATCTGAATTAGCTCCCTATTAAAATGAATCCAGAAAAATTCATTATTTAAGCCCTATTAGTTAGAAAATGTAGCAGGAAGGTTTAGTTCTTTGATAGCTTAATACTTAATTTCAAAAGTTACAACTTCTTTGCAGTAATAACTGATAACTTATCCATTGTAAAAACCTCTTTTTATCTCTCTAGAGAACTTTCTTCTAACAGCAATAAGATGAGCCATAGATATTTGTTACTACTGTGGCAAGGTTCCTATTTATGTAACTCTGAAAAATACAACCTCTTATTTTATTGGAAGTTACTCAAATGTGGCATGAGTGAAGGGGACAGAGTCCTGCTTTACTGCAGCTGGATAAGGACACATAATAGGTGGGCTGATAGGGTAAACTCCATCTCATTCAAACATAGCCTGTCATCAAAATAATGAGAAGGTTAAGTAAATACAAATGAATGCAGACAAGAACACTGAGCTGGGCAGGAATGAAGCAGTGCTGAGCTGGTCTCTAGTCCATGGAGGCAAGTGACATGGGGAGATCAGCTGAAGGAATATGGGTCAGTTCCCAGCCTGCAACTGCGTCACGGATAAGCTTTGGCAAATGAGATGTACACTCCAGAGGATAGACAGGGAAGCAAACACATAGAAAGCTATAAAGAAGCTGATGAACTAGTCACTGCCAGGCTGGACTGAGTTTACACCGTGGCATACCACTGTATTAATAGAAAAAAGAAAAATGAGATTATCGTAAAGAACCTTGATAGATCCCAGATCACCCAACCAACCTGCTGTCAGCCAGTCAGTCATTAACCCTGTCCTCCTGACCTGCCACCATCCAGCTCAGAATATGTAAGAAATGGGTTTCTAGACATTCTTTCTGTATGGTTTACTAATAGGATGTGCTTTCTGAACAAAGAAATACTCTATGCATAATTTACCAGTCTCCCAGCTATCAGTTTTACTTAGAGTGACAGGGCTACAAATTATTTGACTCTGCATTTTCACATGGCAATGGCTGAGAACTCTCCCCAGGGTGAGGTGAGCGTGGTGAGGCACTGGAACCTCTGGGTTTGCCCAAAGAAGATGTGGATGCACCATCCCTAAAAGTGTACAGTGCTGGATTAGATGGGGCTCTGAGCAACCTGGTCTAGTGGAAGGTGTCCCTGCCCATGGCAGGGGGCCTGGAACTGGATGATTTTTAAGGTCCTTTCCGATACAAACCATTCTATGATAGATGGCACAGGCAGAGCCAGTACTGGGCACAAAACACCCTCCACAGCACATGGTGTGGCTGGCATCTCAATTCAGATCCAAGATTTTGCTATCCAGCCTCAGATAGATATCCTTTGACTTCCCCATGCTCCTGCAGCTTGCGGCTGAGCTTATGCCCTGTGAACTCTCCTGATGCATGAGATGGAGGGTGAAAAGCAAGAGAAAGAAATAAAAGATATATTCCCCTGTGCAGAGGTTCATTTTAGCAGAGGAAGAATGGGAAACAGCCAACAGCTGTGTGTTACCAGCACATTTAGTCAGTTCCAGTGTCCATGCAAACGGGTCATGGCTGCACTGAACAGCACTGATGAACACGGGGGGTTATTGGGTGCGACCTTCTACCACGCTCTCTATGGAAACAAACAGTTTAATCCCACCACTTGTCTTTCAACTTTCTGTCATTCAACCTATCCTTTTTCTACAAGAGGATCTTTCTTCTTCTGCCGTTACAGTTTAATTTCTTTAACAGCCTTTGACAAAACAGTCTTGTCAGAGCTTTCTAGAAATCCAGGAACATATCATCCGGATTACCCTTATCCACCTGCTCACTGACTCCTGCAAATACTTGTAGATAATTTGTAGGGCCTGTGGAAGTTCTTCTAGTGCTTCCCAATCTACCCATGTCTCTTTCATTATGATTTGTAATTTACCTAAGTAATTACACTTTTGTTCACTAAATTTGTAATTTTCCTTCTATTCAGTAAATTCACACATTTTTTGGTGAATTTGATCCAAGACCAGTCAGTCAGTGATTTTCCTTCTATTGGCTTCAGTGACATATGAAGGATTTAAAAAACAGCAGAAAAAAAAGGACAGATAGTTTGATTTACTCAATTTCTGAAATATTGACTTTCTCAGTTTGAAAAAAAAAAAGTGCTAACATTTGTTTTTGATTTAGTGGAAGAAGAGCATTTAGCCAACAGCCTTTCTTTCACTAGACCATGTAATGCCACAGGCATTTGGTTTAAAAAAGATTCTAATTACTGTAACAGATTCTAATCATGTTTTTAATTCTTAAATCATCCAGTACCTACAGTGGCTAAATAATCAGATTATTTGTAGCTGTTGAAGGCAAAAGCCCATTAAACCCTGAAAATTATTCCATTTGTTTTAAAGCACAGAGGTCATTACTGAGAACAGGTGTAAAAAGCCAAAGCGTTTCCCCTTGCTAGCAAAATTAAAATTTTGACTAGAATTCTATAGAATTGAAAATAGAGCCTATGCTGAAAAATACAGGTAAAACACCTTTGAGTCCTAAGTGGGACTAACAAACACATTGCTCTGCAAGAGTCTAACAGTGCATCATTCCCTTCTTTAAAAATGCTTGAGAGGATCACATAAAGGAATTACAGTCATGAATGTTAAGTCCTTAAACATATATATATATAACATCCCTCAGTTCTTATTTCTTTCTATTCCTCTGCTAATGGTCTAAGTAATATGAAGTCTGATGAAACCCAAACACGCTAAGCTAAGTTTTCTCTTATCATTTCTCGCTCAGCCTACACATCTGTTCACTGCCTACAGGCAGTCTCTGCACTCCCCAGTCACTAACAACTTAGATTTATTCAGTACCTCTGATGCAGAAAAAAAATTCCACCATGGAGCTGGATGAAGCTGATAAAATACCTCCTACCACTTAACTCTAAAATTTTGTCACTGCTTTTGAGGCTCCAAAAGTTAGAAATACTGTATCATGTGAAGCAACATTCTCCAAAGTGCAGGGTGAAGTTACCTCCAGGTGTACAAAACAAGCTCAGTGCACCCGAGCCCCTGATAATTTTGCAGTGTGACACTTTGTGCTGATGCAGAGGCTTACACCTCCTTCACAGGGAGCTGCCAATTTCCCTGCATGACTTCTTGTTGCCCTACAGGGTATGAAGGACCAAGGAAGTGGCAGAGATTGGGAAGGTATAACCACCAGTGTCTCTGGATTGTGGCTTGCTCACAGCTTTGGCCTCCTTCAGCTCTTTCCTCCTTCAGGTCATTCTTCCTTCTGCAAGGACAGCTTTCCTTTGAAAGTCCCTTTACTGTTTTCAAAAGGCACAAACAGCCAAGTGGCTGAAGGTTGGGAATCCCTGTCCCAAATCTACTACACATCCAATTTTTTTTTTTTCCACCTAACATAATTTGCCATTTAATTCAAGTCTAATTTAGGGACGGCTTGGCATAGGAAAAGACCGTTTGTTATAACATGGAATATACTGCCAAAATATATGAAATTGCAATTGAACTGTACTCTGGCAATATAGATTTAAAGTTGAGCACCTAAATTTGGAAGTGCCGGGGCTGTACTTGAAATATTCAGTATACTACCATCTTTCCCATGTAGTCACTCACTTTGCTTCCCTTTCTTCTTTTGAAAACTTGACTGTGCACTCGTAGCAGTTTTTATAATCATTTCCTTAGGTAACATTTATTTTATTTTTATCATACTCATGGAACCATCTCCCAGAGAGTGAACATCCTATTTGCTCATTCCAGCTCGGGGATCTCAAGGGCAAACACTGTGGGTTTTGTGTTTAGGCAATCCCCTGGGGCCTTTACAATTTGTGGATATTGATGCCACCATAAATATAAAATGCCATAAAGATGTTGTCAAAAATTTTTGTACAACATATAGAAAAATTTGAAACAATTATAATGAGAGTGTTGGCAAGAAATTTTATAAATAAAATATTAGAGCTTCAGAATGATTTCAGAAATAGAATCTTCACTATATTACTTTGTAGAGACACAATGCATGGGGCTCAGCAGCCAGCAACAATTAGGTCAGTACAAAGTTCATTGCCATACTAATGGCTCCAACAGTAGTGACAACTAATGACTAAACAAGCCCTTTATGTATAGGTTGTCTGAGGGAAGGTAAAATTCAATTCCATGCAGTTAGCATTCAGTGTTATGATGCACATTTCTGAGTTGACTAGCACATGTATTCTGGTTATGAGACATTGCTTAAGATGGTTCTGAGGAAGAGACATGAATATCCTGCTTAGTTTCCTCATTGATGTAAAATATTCCCATATTGCCCATGTGACAGAATCCTTTGCTTGATTTGTTCTTCCCAGAAGATTGAACATATCTCATCCACCAGACCATCAGTTTACCATGCATATCTCACTCTCATAACTGTGAAGGTTCACAAAGCTTGCATTTTGAACTTGTATAAGTTTTTTCATTATATGACAAGTAGGTGCTACTAACCTTACACTTTTCTTTATGAAAAAAATGCTCAAAAGTATGTTAATGACTGAACTGCTTTCTAAATTCTCCATATTTGGAAATACAGAGATTAGGAAACAACATAGGGACATGTCCATAGAGACATGTTTCCAAGCCAGAGACATTGAACAACCTGGCATACCTCTGGATGGGGAAGAATACATTATACCAGTAGATAGGTAACATCGAATGAAAAATAATTATGTATACAAATGAATAATATTATGTATACATTTACTTTTTAATTTGGGTAATTACATCAGGATGATATGAAGGTTTTTGCCTGTAAAAAGGCACATGCTTATTTTGTGAGCAAGAAACACCCTGTCTTATGGGTGAAAAAAGGAAGTGGTTACAGCACTAATGTGTGGTGTTTATTTCTGTTGTGGTTTTATTTTCAAAGGCAAGTTACAAACCATAGAGCTATATTTTAAATAGTGAAGCTATGTGGAAAGAACCTTGTTAGTCAAGGTTAATTATCCTTTTTCTTTTTTTTTTTTAATTTGTCTTTGTTTTGAAGACCATAAGGACCATGTTCTTCTTCCTCTTGAAGCCACTGGCAAAGGAGCATTAAGTTCACTTGGACCAGGCCTGTCCTATTATCAGGTTTCTTTGAGTGAATAAGTAACTGTTGGTCGGTGGCAATATGACCTGTAATCAACCAGTCTCTCTTTGTAGGATATATCAGAGTAGATGGCATGTTTTAAGAAAAAAGACAGTAAGAGCTAAGTGTCTATTATAAGTTATTCCTCCTTCTCTGTAATGCTGTATTTTTTAGCGAGTCGTATTCCCAGCAGAGCATGCAATACATAAAAGTATCCAGAATGGCTTCCCATGCAGAGGGGGAAGGATGAGTCTGGGTCCTATTGCAGGATACCCTTTTCTGCAGAAAGTGCAATGTGAGGTGTTGAAAAATGCAGAAAGTGCAATGTGAGGTGTTGAAAAATACAGAAAGGACATGTCTGCAGGCTGCTCTAGTCTCTTTACAGTACAGTACATGCCCCAAAGGGAGTTCCATGTTGACCGAGAAATTACTCTGGTCAGAGGATCTGGGATTTCTGCACAGCAGAAGCCACACACAGTAAAAATGAGCAGAAAAGAAGTGTACAAGGAATTATGTTGAGATTTATCAACTCTGTCATCTGTACACTGTAATTGCATTTAATCGCCTTCTAAATTAAAAATGGTGTTGTTAAAGTAGCACTGTGTTGCATAAAAGAAAATGTCAAGATAGAGAAAATTTCATTCACTTAAAAATTATACAGAGCAATTTCACAACTTCTTTTATGTATTTTAAATATTTCAATTTGACTTAAGCCGGATGTTGCATTTTTTGATGTTAAGAAAGATACATGTATTACAGAAGTCTACCTTAAAATTCCACCTTTCATTTATCCCAATTAGCAGTAATGTTGAAAACCATCTCACACTCAGGCTTCAATTAATTTTCCCCATGCATTTCCTGGCCTGGGCCATTGGCATCCTTTCGAAGCAGAAGTCCAGCTAATAAAAGTCAGGGGTTTTGTCAGAACTGAGAAAACATATTCCTAATTACCTGCAACAAATTTAGAAATACCTGTCAGCTGATTTCTCCTATGATGTCCTCCAGAGTCACTGATGGAAGATAGCCTGTTGAACTCCTAAAATGTCCTGAAAGCAGGCTGTGACATTGTGATAAAGACTCTCTTTTTTGACTGATCAAAATTGGAATCTGTGTATTTCACAGTATTCAATCCTGCCTTTATGTTGAAAGTAAAATGCACCCACTGGGAAAACTTGTTTCTTTTTGGCAGAAAATTGCTCTTGTTATCATTTTTTATTTGATCTGACTTCTGAAATGTCAAATTGACCGCTACTGCTACGATCACAGAGTGAGCTGAACTGTGAGTAGCCTGAGAGAAATACTGTGCAGTTTTAGTTCTCAGGTGCACTCAATAAGCCATGTAAAGTTCTTCTTACAAGCATAGGAGTACCCAGAAGTTTTAGGTTGAAGGTTCCTCCATTAAAACCAGCCCTGCCTTGCATACCACTGCAGGACGTGAGAAGGTCCCTTCTGCATTTCTTGTTGCAAGGACAGTTCGTGTATAAATTTTTCATTTTCAAGGCGCTTTGTGACATTTAGCAGAAAGATAATCCTAGGAATTATCTGTAGCACCCACATAGATGCCTGTAGAGGGGAAACAGGGGCAGATACGATTTATCCCTTTTTCATCTCTTCTTCAACCCTACCATCTTCTAAATGTGACCAGTGCATTGACTGACTCAACAAAAGAGCAGTTCAGTCAGGTGAAGGGCATTAGCCACAGGGTAAGCAGTGTAACATAAAGCATGGCATCCTCAATCAGGACCTGCAGACCAGTGCAAGCCTCTAAACTGCTTCTCATTCTATTTATCCTTCTAAATTATCCATCTCAGCAGGACATTTACCCTGATAACTGTCCAGCCATTGCTGCAGTCTCCTTGTATAACTAGTAATAAGCTGCTCATTTGTTAATCAGCAGCCTCTGCCAGCAACCACAAAAGAAAGCATGCAGAAACAACTGTGTCATAGTCTGGGGTCTAGAAAATCTAGAACTACAGGGTTTGTTATCTATGCCCTTCAGATGGAGTGTGAAATTGTTGGGGGAAAAAAAGGATAATAATTAAAAAATTTATCTGATAGCTACATTCAATCTCTTTTTAAACCACACAACAAGGCCAGCAGCACTGCTGAAGAAATCTCAGAAATACCAACAGAAATCTATTCAATTCAGTGGAGGATTAAGGCAGAGTTCAGTAAATTATCAGCACTCAACAAATCACACCATGTAATAATTAAAAGACCAGAAGTATGAAAACTGGGATCTTGTCACTTTGACTGCTCCGGGAGGCATCACAATAGTTTTTTTATGGTAGTGGAATATCTAAGATCTTTCCATAATCTGTAACTTATTGCTACTATAAGTATTCTACTGTGTGTGTAGCATGTATGGCATATAAGTTAGCCCTAAGGACCCTTCAGGAGCTTCGTAGCTAAAAAGACAGACGGATAATGTGTGATCTAGGAAAATCCTGTAACTAAGATACAGTATTTCCTTCTTTCTCAAAGCACAATTATCCCCAAATCTACTCTGCTAGGGGGCTGAACAGTGAACGTTGCAAAGCCATCTGACATGGAATACAGAGAGGTCCTATGCTAAACAGAAAGGATATCACAGGTGGCTGGAGTTGATCCCACACAGAGGCTCTTTTCAAATTAACATATTTACCTAAGCCAGTGACAACCACAAATTTGTAACTCCTTTTGAGTAAAAGCTAAACCGTTACTACAGGGAACTTAAAAAACACCAATGCAATATAAACAACGTTAATTGAGCACACAGACTAGAAAAAGAGTGTTTGACCTGCTCTGCTGTGTTTTGCTGAGCCACAGAAGTAGCAGCCTTAAATAGAATGAGAAGCACCTTGTCCCTCTGCACAGAGCCAGGTTAGAGACCCACAGAACCTCTTGCAATTTTTCAGACTAAGTATTCAGCTCCTTGTTGTAAGGTCAGTCACTTCTCATCACTTCTAATCACCACAGATGAAGGAGTAAGAAGTAAGGAGTAAGGAGTATACAGCTGCCATCAGGTTATGTCTTCTGGAGGAGAACATCAATCCCATTTTTCTTCCAGCTCCCAGCTGATGGCAAGATTGTAGTTGCTGTCTGTCTGTCTTGGACCTGGGCTCTGTTCAGCCACTGGGCAAGCCACTTCCTCAGCCTCCAGTCCAGGTTTAGCTAGACACCATCTTCCTGTCTACTCTTCCCAGGCTCAGGGACACTGAGAAGTCTCAATGTCACCAAAGACCAGACTGCAACAGGAGCAATTTCATCTCAGATGTGGTGTGGCAGTGTGGTACCAAAACACTGCTGAATCACTCCCATTTATCTTTCTTTGTCCCATCTCTAAGGATGGGTTTTCACATGGGGAACACAGGGATGGTGCTTTCTCAGGTGAACAAGTTGGGTCTACATGGCATGATAGAATCCTCCTTACTGGCAGTGAGCTTGACTGGGTTCCTCTGGATCAGTAAAGAGGAAAAGGATTTTTACACTCTCTATTACTGGTTTTTAACCTCCTGGGCATTCTGTAGCTAAACAGCTCTGTCCAGCCTTTTGCTGAAAAGCAGGCCCAGATACCTTCTTGTCTCCCTCCTCTTTCTTTATAATGCATTTATAATGGCTTGTATTTACTCAATAATACACACAATACAAAGCTGAAACCCTTACTGAGCTGGGGTCTTTTGATATCTTTCTTCAGGTTTAACATCATTAAAATATTCATAATCAGACTGTGAGGTCTAACCAAGAACAGTAAAAAGATTAATTCAATCTGTGGGAGACCTCGCAAAGAATATGGAATGTTTTACACATTATTTTGTTCTTTAGACATATTGTACAAAATTCTGTTTACTGGGCAGTTTGATGTTTCCTACTTATTTAGAAAAAGTTGTGTGCCTCAGTGTATATATAAACATGGTAGTAAACAAGCAGGTCGAATGGAAGTATGTATCATCTAAAAGAAAATGTCTGTATAAATTGAGAAAATCTTTCAATTTTCTGAGGTTTCCACATGTTCTTTCTGTTGCTGGTCCTAGAGGTGAAGGTTTTACCTGCAGGTGTTTCATACAGGCAGTCACCAGTGTGCTAACTCCAAGAAGGAAAACTTTTACTCTACAAAGACAGAATCACTGCAGACCTTCAGTTAAAATGAGGCAACATGCAGTCATGTGTCAAGGAGGTCATTACCTGGGAATAACTATGAGCAAGTTAGGAAATAACTAAAATAATAAATATTAAAATGAGATACCTAGACTGCCTTTGGGACATGTGACTGCCTCTGCTTCTGAAACACCAAACCAGGCAGCAGAGCTTTGTCCAGCAATTTCTTATCCCTTGGAGGCTTTTCCTCTGCCCACTGCAGTCAGCAGACAGTTAAGGTCACCTGTGCCAACCTGTGCTGGCACTAAATTAAGAGGGGTTTGTTGCAGTAGCAAGACTTTCTCTTTTAGCTTGTTCAGTTCAAACTGTTGGTGTCTGTTTACCATTGCTACCCACTGCACACATGAATGGCATCATCTGAAATCCCAAGTGTCTGAATCCTTTTTCAAAATAAATTTCTTCAGGACATTTATAAACATTTCTTTATTTAGTTTGGTAAGTGTAGACTTCCATATGCCTCTGCTACACCCTTAAGTGACTGTGTAACCATATTACACAGAGGAGTAACAACTTCTCTCCATTTGAGATCTCTGTGAGAAGCCAATAAGCACCCTGGCAGAAGCCTCAGCCCAAACCAAAGATAATTTCACTAGCTGAAAAGCAAAGACCGTGTGTGTGAAGAGACTTCACTGGAAATTACTATGCAAAAGGTTGTGCCTTCTTCAAATGTTCAGAAGTTCTGGAAAATCCAAGTAAAACAGACCAGACTGTAAACACGTTCTGTAGCACAACTAACAAAGAGGATTTGAGGTGTGTATAGGCAGGAAAAGCACTTAAAGCCAAAAGCAAAGAAACTGCTTCCTGCTCTTGGATTCTTGCTGCCTTTAGGAAATAGGAAGGTTTGCACATTTTGTAAGTGAACAGGATTAGACCAAAGCAGTAAGTGACTCCATCAGCTGTTTTCTCTCTCATAGCTGAGGCCGGTCTGAGCTCTGGGTTTCTAATCACTCTAGGTCAAAAAGGGGTATCTGTCCTTTATTTCTTGCACTGTCCTCCCAGTTTTGCTCCTATAACCCTATTTCTATTTAATTTATTATCACATTTCTATAAATCAATTTGGAAAGGCACATCTCTGTTCTTGTAAGAAACAGGCTTCAGAACTGAGGACATAAATGAGACACATATTAGGAAGACACAGACTTCTCTGGTTTTGTTTTTCTAAAGTGAAATAGATAGTTTATGGCATAAATGATCAATGACAACAATTTTCACACATAAAAGGAATTAAATATATTTCCCGCTAGGCTAAATAATATGTTTCCTTAGAGATTTTCTGAGTTGCCAAGAACAAAGCCATTTCAAAAGTAATATAATAATCCAAGTATTACCTGACAACCACTATGTGAAGTTAAATTTAAATTAGTTTTCCTTTCAGTTGTATTAAATAGAACATATGTGACCAAATGAAGTGTTCCAAGGGAAAGATACAGAAAACCACCTCTGTGGTGCCCTTGAATAAAGGGCTAAAAATGCCTGGACCCACTCTGATTCCAGTCCTGTGAGGGCAGTCTCTTGGGATGCAGAAAGGAGATGATGCTCCCTGAGCATTATGACTCACTTAGCTCTTCAGGAAATCCATCTGGAAGCAAATATTATGTGGGGATCTGTGAGAGAAAGCCCCTCACCCATCTCTGCCCCCACCAACACATGCACCTACCACTAGGGAAAAATTCCATGCTTGTCTCACACATGAGAAGAAATTCTAGCTCAGAACTCTGGACACTGCCACACTGACTACAAAAGGCAGAAGTTTTTTAACATTCATGCTAACTAGATGCAGCCTCAGATGGTGATTCTCAGTCTACCCAGAACTTTTCAACATCCCCTCTCCCCAGGTGGAAATTGCTTCTGCACTGCCCACCCATTAGCAAACTACACAGCTTTGCTATTGGAAATGTGGCTGGCACTATTTTGGAAGCAAAAAAATTATAACTGAAAACTTTGTCATGACTGGAAAGGAGTCAACTGGGAAACATTGACATTTTCAGGTGCATGTGAAAAACAGCTAAGTGTTTGCAGGTCTGGGGAAATGATGACTCCCACAATAGTGAGTGCCAAACAACAAGCAGAGACACAGTGCCAGACTGAGTGGCTCTTCTGCAGATGTGTAAGTGACAGGAGCTGCGGCTAAACTCCAGCTCCTGATACAACATCTAGATATACTTGCTTCCTTGACACTCAGGGGAGGACATGATCCGTGGTCCATGATCCTCCTGCTGCAAGTGGCTCCCTGTGGCTTCTGTTCCTTGAGCAAGCAAACATGCACGTGGTAGCCCAAATGAAAAAAAAATCACCTTGTGTGGTTATTTAAGTCAAAAATATATAAAAAAAATATGACGGCAGTGTGCAACAAGGCAATTTTTATACAACATGAAACTGAGAGTATGCATTGTGTGCCTTGGGATGAAGCAGGTGAGTATACATGGACAACTTTTTGTTGTTTGAATGTGTAGATGTATCAAAGGATGCCATTTTCTCAGTATAAAACTCTACTGGATGCAGGACACAGGCTTTTCTAAAGAAATCAGACATTGAGCTACTTGAAGGAGAGACGGCAATCCTTTCATATTCAGTGCCACAGCACATCTCTGTGCACTGGCCCATGAGCTGGCCTTTGACCTGGTATGTCTGAATCAATGTGACTGCTGGAACTTCAGCTGGAGATATTTTTTTTCTTTTTCATGAGAGGGTGAACAAAGGTGCCAAATTTTGTTGAGAAACTGTAATGACATTTCAAAAAGGTAGTTCCTATCCCTTTAACATTTATTAAGGCACATAGTAATGCTCATTTGTATTAAAATTGATTGAAATGGATATATGCAAGGTGAAAGTATGTGACTGAGAGTTTCTGCCTGAAGGAGACTTCACAGAAGGAACCTTGACCTCATCAATTCACCTGAAGTAACACAAGCGTGCCATCCTGCAGGGCATATTGTAAATTCTGGCTTTAATTTATTGATAGCCTCAGCAGCTCAAGGCAGCTGCAAACGCAGTTTACCTGCCCAGTTAAAGTGGTTTTATGGCTGTTGTATACCTGTGAAGTCAGCAATGTGTACCACTAAATCAGCCTTTGTCAATTTTACCAGGCTTTTTGAGAGAACAAAACGAAGGATGCACTTGCTTTACTTCTTAACCTTTGGTGTTTTCAGGAGCTTTTTGTCATTCTGAAATTGTGCCCAAATGCTTGAGGTTTAATGTGGGATTTATTACTCACCTTTATTGTTTGGGATTTGTTGTGCAGTTTATTAAAATCCTTAGTTTGAAATATCCACCTGTGTATAAATCAAGCTATATAAATAAACAACCTTGTACCAGAGGAAGATAATATTTAGAGGTTGTCTAAGTGGGAATGTCAGCTGGCAATGGAGTGGCTAGTATAGCTTCAGTGCTTGAGTGGATGCTCCCATTCTGTGCTGACTGCTTCTTCATGCCTCAGTTTACTTTGCTTTGGAAGCCAAGAAAGATAAACCATAAAAAAGCCCTCAGAGGATACCAAGATCTTTTCCAGACTGACCTTGGGCTACTGGGAGCCAGGAACAAGGAATGGGCAGGGTGTGGAATAGCTGTTCTGTTACAATCCTATCAAGATGTTTCATCCAGATCTACTGCTTGCACATGCTCCATTTTTCAAAAACCTGTTTGTCCCTGCCTGGTAACTCTGCATGACCCTTTCTCTTGCAGCTGATTTTCTTCTTAGGATGTTTGAATGCACAGGAACCATCTGTGTCTTCTTAAACACCTACAGTCACCAGGAGCAGGGAGCTGGAAAAAAAGAAAAATAAAACCAGCAAGGAATTATACTTCCAAATCATCAAGATGAAATAGATCACTCAGCTTCAGCTTTTAAAGCATTCATTTGGTCACCTGCAATAATGCTAACACAACTTAGACCAGGACTTTTTTGTTGAGGATTTACAGGACAAACTTGCTCTTGACCAAACCTGAGTGATGTGTGGGTGATGTTCTTGGCCATATGTGATGCTTCCTAAAAATTCTATCAAAATAATGAATGCGGATTGCACATGGAAGCTCCTTTATTTACAGTTTAAACATGACTGCCTTTGAATTTGGTCCCCCTGTCCTCATGGGATTTGCTATCCTCATGCTGCAGAAGCCCAAAACCACCTTTTGAAGAGGACTCTGTTCCTTTCAAGAGGAGAGCAGTAAGTTTAGTCCCTGTAGAGTTAGGAAAAGAGAAAGCTGGCTGGAAGTTTATTTATTCCATGCAGGCATGCCACAATATCATTTGTGGGGTCCCCTGCACCAGCTGAACTGGGGTGTACATAAAAAGCAGGCTAGAGCTGTCAGTGTTCTCTGCCCCTGAAGTGTGATACCTCTGCTGCTTTCAAACTGTATACAGGACACTTCCCTGTGGCTTTAGGCAAAAGATGCCTTGAATGGTCACTCAGAAAATTTTACATGATTAGCAGTGCCTGCTACAGCTCTGCTGGGCACAGCACTTTTGTGCTTGTTAAAGGAACGACCAGGAAACCTGGAACCTTCAGCTACAAGCTGAAGCTCATTTCCATTTTACAAAGCCAGAAATCTGGATTTCGATGCCAGTCTCCAGAAGCTGCTAACAACAAAACACAGTAGTTGGGGAATTGCTGCTCTTGTGTTTCAGGTGAGGAGTTGTAACTGACTTTGGCTCTTTACTTGAAAAACCATGCAGTTATGCTAAAATGTTCCTCTTTCTAGTGCTGCTGCCCCTGCTCCCATGCCTCCTCAGGCAGCTGAACCATAAGGTAGTAATGAAAGGCATCTTTTTACTCCGTCAATACCATTGTTTATTTTATCTCTGCAGCTCACACTAGGTCTTTGAATGAAATACAAAAACAGCCATGCTGTTATCAGCACAGGGCAGAAGCAGATGGGAAACTTGTGGTATTGCTCTGACTAATGCTGTGTCTTCACACAGCTGAAGTGTAATGCTGGGAGGCACTGGGTGCCTTCAGCATCCCCTCATCTCATCCTAAAAAGGAAAAGGAACTTCAAAGCTTTCCTTATTTCCCTGGAGGTACTCAGTACCACAGATTACTCAGCCAGAGCTGGGCAGTCTGGCTTGTGCAGGTGACCTCTTCCTCTGTGCTGTCAGTCAGACTCGGATCTTTTTAGCCAGTAGCTTTCCTGGAGTCACTGGAGGTTTCTGTGAGTATAGCTCAGGAGATGCCATGCACTGCATAGGTTTCCATCTCACCCACTGGTTTCCCCTAGCCCAAGTTCAAGCATTTAGAACTTGTGTAGCAGAAGCAGAAAGAGTAATACCACAGGCTCTCCAGTGGTTTCTGCCCTGGGCAGATAAGAGCAGCAATTTTCTAGACTGGCCCGAGACATTGCCATGACTCAGTTCCAAGTTGCAAAGATAAAATAAGCTGTAGTGTTCCTATAAAAATAAAGACCTTTGTAGAAGCTCCAGAAGCACCAGGAGAATGATACATTTGAAGAGAATAATAGTCTAATATTATTATTGCTGTTATTATTATCGTTTTGCATTGAGCCTGTACTCCACAGCCTTCCTCTAGGACTGGAGCCGTTATGCTGGGCACTGGAAATGTATGAAACCTTAGAGGCAGCCTATGCTTTCAAAGGGCTCCCAGTCTAAGCACCAGAGTGGGAAGAAGAAAAAGAGAGGTAGAGGAAGATACCATTGAAATGCTGATATTTCAGGACTCATCTGTGAACCAGGAACAACATTTTTGGACATACAGTGAACAAAGTAGGGTATATCATCCTCCTCACATCATAAGACATTTTCCTCTGATTAATGTTTTTCTTCCTTATAAGCCAAATACAGCGACTGGGATTTCTGGTCAAAAATGCAAATAAGACCAAAGCTCCCAGTACACTAACTTTCCACAGGAGTCAGAGTCCAAACTGCTTTTATCCAAACAGGGCTGCATTATGACCCCTTGCTTCACAGCTCCACTTTTGCTGTCTTCACAGCACATCCTCCCTTTTCACTGTCTGAATGTTACCTCTTGGAGAGACAGCATGGAGGGGAAGAGACAAATACTGAAAAGAAACCAAAATCAACAACCAAAGGAACAGCAGCTGTTTGATTTTGCCCAGACACTAGCAACATTTGCAGAAGTCCCTGAGGAAATGACTGAGTAGGCTTGAATCAGACAGAGCAGTCCAAGGTGAATGGAATTCATCACCCTGCCTTGCCATTCATGACAAGGCAAGGAAGCAGCACATGCTCCAGGCGGAGACAAAGTTTTTATGGCTGTACATTAAGAGGGCAGCCTCCAACACTTGGCAATACTGTGAAAGTATGCAGTCCTAAAGGGTAAACCACATCTCAGGCAGCTTCATATTGGTGTCTCTCGGTGCTTAATTTTTCCCCATTGTTCATCTGGCCATTGTTATGGAAAGTTTTTTTAGCATTTAGACTAAGTTGACTGTATTAATTGTGAGATTACAGGAAGAGAAGAGAAAGACACAATGAAAGATTACTCTTAGACCTACAATAAAAAATTATCTTTCCTCCTAACATCAGGATCTCCCAGCCTGCACAGAAACCAGAACCCAGAACATTTCTAATCCTCTACTGAAAAACAATCCAAGATCACTCTTAAGCCACTCCAGAAAAAAAAGGCAATATGATCTTGATCATAGTTCATAAAAACCTTTGCCAAGGTGGTAGGAACCAAGGAGCCTGTGTGGAGGTAATTACAAGGGAAAAAGATCCAAAAATATAAGGAGTTATGCTTTTCTGACTACTAGGTGTCATGGGACAGTTGGATGTAAGCAAATGTATTCTGCCTGTGGCTGAGGTAACACATGTATAGCTAAGATCACCTCAGCCACAGGCAGAACACAGGTAGATGTTTATTTTTTTCTTGGAGACTGGAAATGCTTTGCCCTATTGTGTTTAACCTCTTCTTTCTCTGATCCACCTTCAGGTATCTCCATGCCTGTACCCGTCTTCGGACTGCAAGATAAATCCAAAGTGTTTAAGGATTGCAGCTGCTTACTTGCAGATGAGAATTTTGTTCTTGTAGGCTCTTTTGTGGCATTCTTCATCCCTCTAACCATCATGGTAGTCACTTACTTTTTAACTATCAAGTCTCTGCAGAAGGAAGCTATGCTATGTGTGAATGACATTGGCCCAAAGACCAAGTTTGCTTCATTTAGCTTCCTCCCTCAGAGTTCCCTGTCCTCAGAGAAACTCTTTCAGCGCTCCTTGAACAGAGACATGGGGACTTCTGGGAGAAGAACCATGCAATCCATCAGCAATGAGCAGAAGGCTTCCAAGGTTCTTGGCATTGTCTTCTTTCTGTTTGTTGTGATGTGGTGTCCGTTTTTCATCACCAATGTGATGGCTGTAATTTGCAAGGAGTCATGCAATGAAAAAGTCATTGAAGGACTCCTTAACATATTTGTTTGGATTGGCTACCTTTCTTCGGCTGTCAACCCACTCGTCTACACATTGTTCAATAAAACTTACCGCTCAGCTTTCTCTCGTTACATTCAGTGTCGCTACAAGGAGGAGAAGAAACCTTTCCAGCTGATTTTAGTGAACACTATCCCAGCACTTGCATATGATTCCAGCCAGCTCCAGCTAGCACAAATGAAGAGTTTGAAAAAAGAGGCAAAAATGATGGCTAAGGATTACTCAATGGTCAAGATAGGAATACATCATTTGGATGGTACCTCCAAGGGAAGCATCAGCCCAGGGAATGAAAAGGTTAGTGGTGTGTGATGGCTGGCAGCTGCCATGACAACCACTGTGCGTACACTGAAAATTTCACCTGGCTGTGAGAAGCTCTGATAGCTTAGGAAAATCAGCCCTGTTCAAGAGACCTTCCAATAACATCATATACTCCTCATATTATCCTGTGGATGAAAAGCAGGGTTTTAATGGTATCAAATGTGCAATTTTCTTTTCATACAGTACTTTGGCTGTTTTAAGCACAGGCTTTATTAAACTTATTTTTTTAATATTCTAAAGGATATATTTCTTAAAGAAAAAAAAATGCAATTTCTGGTACTATAATATGGGCTGTGAAGAAACCTACACATTTCTTTTCTCTTTGCAAATGAAAGCTAAGCTGTCCTTTGATGTTCTTGCAGAGTAGGCTCCATCTAGTTTGTCTTGCTACGATTGAGTTTTGCTACTATTAACTGAATGAGCACTTTACCGAATTTTAAATAAAATTATGGTTAATTTGCTAATGTATATTTAGAATAAATTTTAAAGTACTAAAGAAAGTCTATTAAAACTGCTATAGATTAATTATATGGACATTTTGTTTACCGTTTTTATGGCTATTTTTTCCCTCTGAATAACCATTCTGGAATGTCACCAAGCTTTTCTGCCATTTGTTCTGTACTTCAAATTAGCAATCTTCAAAGGTAAATTATACTTGAATGATCCTTTGTTTCTAACACCACTTGTAATATTTATTTCATGCATTGTACTTAATTTCTGTTCAAAAATTTCATGTATTGAGCTTAAAACTTGAAAGTAATTATTGAGATTGATTCCCTGCTCCTTCCCTCTGGTGTTGACAGGGAAGTGAGCAGAGAAAAGAGTGGAAAACCAGGCACAACATTGCTAAATTATTTCAGGAATTATTCCAGGTCCATGCCTCTGTTCGATTCCAACAAAGGCTGATTCAAGTAATGTCAGAGGAAGTTTTGCATGAATAAACCTTTCAGTAAAAGGTTCCAGCAGATCCTCTCTCATTGTTTCTCTTTGGTTAAAAAAGGCCATTTTGAAGAATGTCCTTCTGGTTTTGCTTTAAGCTTTGTAGAGCCAGAATTACTAGAAAACTGTTAGTTGCTAAAAATTGTTTTCCCTGGTTTTGCTGTATTGCTGTTAAGGCAGATTGCTCAGGAACGGTCAGTAGCTTGCACTACTAGGACTCAGCCTTAATGAAATATGTATGGGCAAATGGGGCTCACTTGAAAAATAACAGGACTTTAAAGCAGCACTGTATTTCACCTGCATAGCTCCAAGGGCAGAATGCATTGCATAAAGAACATAAAACACATTGCTTGACAGACATGCCTAGTCATGAAACTTTTCTTTTGGGAATCCCAGCCAATGTCACTGAAGCCAGTGGGACTTTGCTGAAGAGGAGAAATATAAATGTTGCATTCACCTGCAAAACTTAAATCCAAGCATTTGATTCATTCCATTTGATTTGTTGCATTCATAATCTCATCAAAACCAGGATGTATTCCAGTTTCTCTGGAAAAACACTGCCCATCCAGAAGCCAAACTCCAATGCATTCATCAGTCCTTTTCTTGAAGTTGTTCCATTTTCACAGAAGAATTACATTTCCACTAAGTCAAAGAAAGAGAGAGACAGAGCGAAACTGAATCTGATTCTAGCCCACCAGCTGGGAGTCTTTGGAAGAAGACTTTTAGCTTAAGATACTGACCTGTGGCAGACAAGGACTTAAAAGTTGGCTGGGTATTTGACTGATTTCCAAGAAACTGATTTCATTGTTATGTAAATTGAATAACTAAATCTGCTAGTTTTATGAGCCCTTTGCTCCAATGTGCGATAGACAAAGCCACCATACACTGGTCAAACAGGAGCTCTGCATGCACATGTCAACACTGACTCACTCCACAGACCTCAGCCTGCATGTCTAGTTCAGTGTCCTGCTGTAGTCCCCCTGTAGTGATGAAGCCATGCATGTCATCTATCAGCTCGCAGCCATTAATGACCTCCTCCCCAAAACTGGTAATTTAGGATCCCCTGATAAATCAAGTAGTATAAATGCTGTGCTCTGGGATCACCACAACCAAACTGAACAGCTTCAGCAGAAGGAAAAATGAACTTGCTGCTCCTATCTCTCTATGCACAAACCCTGCTCTCACACAGCACTATGTGAGAGGGGCCACATATGCAAAGAAGGGATTTCAAGGGGAATCCAACTGCAGCTGAGCATGAGGACTACCACAGCAGTAGGTGGGAGCAGGGACTTTCCACTGTTTCCTGACAAGTTTGACAAAGACCCTAAATCTGGGTTTTTGAACTAAGGACAGCAGCCAGCTTGTATCCCACAGGCCAGCCAGGCAAGGGATGGAGCACTACTGGAATACAACTGGTCCAGGTCATCCCATGAAACAAGGTATTTGCATACCTCCTGGTGTCCAGATGTCTCCAGCCAACAACCTGGGTGATGGTTTTGAGGATTTACCCTTGGGAACGGGCACTTCAGGGAATAAGTAGGCAGTGATAAAACCAAAGGTCTTCTGTGAGTAGAGGTTTGAGGCTCAAGATCAGTCACCAAACCAGATTGCCTTTTATGATGACAGGGGATCAAAGGTCTTTAAACCTGTGTATGAGGGGAAAGGAAACACAGAGGCTTCCACCAGTGGGAGGGTATTGCCATGTTTTGTGCTTGTCTTGATGCAGGTTTCTCTGGCTTTGCAAGAGAAAGAAGTAGATGGGACAGACAGCTTGGGTCCTATTGCCCATTTGTACCAGGGAGCTGTCTACCTGCATGCTGCATGATGTGTATGGCACCCAGCACTTCTCCAGAGCTCAATTCCTCCCCAGACTCCTGAGGCTGGTCTGCACTGTCTCCTTCACCAGCTTGCATTTGATAAACTGTTACTGAACATTTCACATTCACTGCTTACGCTCTCTGCTTAATGTCTGCATTTCACCCACATGGCAGAGCAGATCAGCCCTCCATTTCTCTTTCATTTCACCTGCTGTTCCTCTTTCACAATGTCACATTGCTCAGGTTGCAAATAGTGACAGGGAATAGTTCACTACAGTCAGAGAGGATTTCAATTACTGGCTTGATGTTTCATTAAGAGATGACTGAACAATATTTTTTTTTCCAACTTATTAAAATAAAACCTATGTTTTGGACCTAAGAGACTTGACAGCATTTCTTTAATTGACAGCTGGAGATAACATAACACTTATTTTTTGCTTAGAAGTGGGGATAACTAATGCCTGACATTTTGGTTCTGTGAGCACTCAGATAGGGGGTTTTATTGAGTGATCACCAGCTTTTGCCTAGAAGCCTCTCAAAGCCAAGAATACACAGCAGATAAAGACCAATATCTCCAGCTCTTTACGGACATTTTTGACAGTTTAACGAGGCCTGATTCTGCCACCTTGCACCAAAATATTAATAGATTTTTCTGCAGTTTGCCTTAGTGAGGATGACAGTCAGGATCTGAATTTGTTCTAGCCACCATTCCAGACCTGCAAGAGGTTGCTCATCAGTAGATAACAATTAATGGATTCATTATGCTGCAGACAGATGACAAAGTTCAGCTGTTTTAAACCAGGATTTACAGCACTGGGCCCACGCTTGGGATGAACACAGTTTAGTATGACCAGCTTCAGAGCAACATTTCCATCTTGCAAAAAGCGTGTGTTTTCAGTATGCATCAGACCAGAATGGAAATCGTTGTAATTTTTAAGTTAAAAAAAAAAAAAAAAAAAAAAAAAAAAAGAGAGAAAAGATTCATACAGACTAGTTTGGAGGTTAGGGTCTTCCCCTACCTCACAGAAAAAACATGCTGAGTCAGTCTGTCATATCTGCACCCAAAAAAATGCACTTCATCTGAAAAAAAGTTTTAACCGACACTTTTTCAAGTAGATTGACATTTTATTACTGTTAAGACTGCATCTGAAAAATGTCCAAAGACATGAAGCTCACCATGTATCTCCTAGGCTGGTGTGCATCCTTTATACACTTCAGGGTAAAAATTCCTATGTATCTATCCCATCCAGTCAACCATGCACTGTTACTTATGTAATTATTGCCAGACAGTGAGATGCATTCTATTTTGAATACCTATATGTTTGCTTATGTAAATACATAGAGAAAAACATTTGCTGTATTTTGTAATGTTAATGTAAAATGGTGTTCCAATGCTTTATTGTTTTGTCAGATCCCACTGCTAGTAAAGCAGATTAAAATATTTAAATGCCATCAGTTGTTTTATAAACTGGAAGTTTGTCTTAAGTAGCTAATTTGGTTTGGTTTTATTTCTCCCATAAATACTCAGTACGATGTCTGCTGGAGGCTAAAGTACTTTTAAATATTTTGCTGGACAGAAAGACCATGTTGCAGAATTTAACCATCTAAGTTCACTTGTCCAAAATGAGCCATTGTAATCATTCTCCAAGGACAGCCATTCTTCCACTGAAGTGGTATACTCTTGAGATGAGTACATACATCTCAAAACATTTCAGTCTCAGAAACAGCATATTTGCAATAGTAATAAGCCAATTAAATTAATTTCACTGAGAAGTAGGACTATAAGTTTAATATTAATAAGCACCTGTATTGGTTTGCATGGCAAGATTTTAGTAGTGGGGAAGTTACAGGAATGGCATCTGTGAGAAGCTGCCAGACGTTTCCCCCATGTCAGACACAGTCAATGCCAACCGGATCCAGGACGGACCAGCCGCTGGCCAAGGCCGCGCCAGTCAGGAATGGTGGTAGCGCCTCTGGGATAACAGATGTAAGACGGGGCGAGGGGGCGAGCAGGACCTGCACCATTGCAGCCGGAGAGAGGAGCGAGAATATGTGAGAGCATACAGCTCTGCAGACACCCAGGGCAGTGGAGAAGGAGGGACAGGAGGTGCTGCAGGAACCAGAGCAGAGAATCCCCTGCAGCTCCTTGAGGACCCCATACCGGAGCAGGGGGATGCCTGAAAGAAGGCTGTGACTCCGTGGGAAGCTGGATCAGGCTCCTCGCAGGACTTGCGGGAAGCCAGTGGAGAGAGGAGCCCACTGTGGAGCGGATTTTGCTGGCAGGACTTGTGACCCTGTGGAGGACCCACGCTGGAGCAGTTCCTGAAGAACTGCAGCCCGTGGGCAGCTCTCCCGTTGGAGAAGTTCGTGGAGGACTTTTACCCCTGGGAGAGACCCACGACGAAGCAGGGAAAGGGTGAGGATCCCGCCTCTGAAGAAGAAGGAGAGGCAGAGACAATGTGTGATGAACTGACCGCAGCCACCATTGCCCGTCCCCCTGCACCGCTGCAGGGAAGGCGGTAGAGAAATCGGGAGTGAAGTTAAGCCCAGGAAGAAGGGAGGAGGGCGGGGAGAGGAAGGTTTTTTAAGCTTTAGCTTTTATTTCTCATTAGCCTACTCTAATTTGATTGGCAATAAATTCAACTAATTTCCTCAAGTCAAGTCTGTTTTTCCCGTGACGGTACCTGGTGAGTGATCTCTCCCGGCCCTTATTTCGACCCGCGGACCTTTCGTTGCGCTTTCTCTTCCCTGTCCATCTGAGGCGGGGAGCGCCAGAGCGCCCGGCCAGCGCCAGCCCGCGCCACGGCAGCGCAAACAGCGGCACAGACAACAAGCCCCGGCTCACAGGACCACAGTGCCATCTACTGACCGTATTTCCTTTCACGAAACTCCAAATGGATTTTGATACCTTTTCGTTTTCTCCGTCTTAAAACCAAAATAAATGTAGTCCTCCAGCTGAGGAGGAATACAGCGTACACGTTCTCGTTTACGATTGCAACGCATATCAAAGTCGTACAAAAGCTAATAAGTTAAGGTTTCATCAAGCTTTATAATGTGTAGAGAAAAGCATGCAAAGGCATGTTTTTCTGAAAATATCAAACAAAGAGAAACAGATTGTTTTAGATGCAAACCTGTGAGGCACCACAGGGCGAACGGTGCCAAATAAGATCCCTGAATTGAAAATCCATTCAGTTTTACCCCCATAGCATTAGACTACTGTATGTAAGCTCCAGTGTATCATAATTTTCTAGGGTGTTTTGAAAAATCCTTGCCAGATTTACCTGTTTCTACATAATTTTCGCTGACCATTGAAAGGGAATACATTTAGCTTATGCATCTGGCACTTCAAGATACAAAAGCAAAGATAGTTGGAAAAGAAGATAGGTAGTCTTCGTAGTACAGTGTTCTCAGGGAACTCCTTGAAATACAGCAAAAGGGTCTTTGGAAATTTTATATAACACAGTGACGTTCTTTGATATACCTTCAGCTTTTACATGGCAAATAGGCACAGCAATTCAAAAACCTCTTTGATGGAATCTGATTATGTCTGATTAAATTCCAATCACAGACATAGCATGTTACCTGACCCTGAAAACAGTTGTACTAATGGTTCTGCAAACCATAATTAATTGTGTCTAAAGTTATTTGACTACACGTAAGCTTAACATTTTTTCAGTCAGATTGAAATCTCCATTTTAGGATACAGAGAAGCTAACAAACTCAATAGTTTTATTAAAATTCAATATGTCAGTTTACATGTGTAAAGTCACTCATATTCTTAACATTTGCAGGACATCAGTTAGAAGTAACTGCATCTAAATTGCTTGGGTTATGTCACTGTGCAACCAGTGCAAAGCCATGTAAAATAGGGGATGGTTACAGTTGTGTTAATATTTTATCTATCAACTTTGTATTAAATTAAAAACTAATGCAAACAAAGAATTTTAGGTGGTTGCGAAGAAAAATTGGAGTTCATCATGGCCATACATCATAAATTTTTAAGTGCTGGGCTTGTTTATTTTTTATCCAACATGTGCAAGGTTATCATATTTTAAATATGACTACTTTGCCATCCCGGGATGATTGCAAAGACCACATAATACTCTTTGATGGCTCTGAAGATGACAGGTGAAATTCAAAGTAGAAAAAGTAAGGTGGTGCATTTTTGAGGGCAAAAAAATCAACTCTACCTTTTCATATGGAATAATATGCTCTAAAATGACTGTTGCTACATGGGAACAAGATCTTTATGTTATGGTACTGTGAAAAAAAATTATCAGCAGTAGTTAAAAAAGTATTTGAGGATAACTGTGAAGGGTACATAGAAGAGCAACAAGGATCATCAGTTACAGGATGACTCTCCTATAGGTAAATATCTGAATAGATTAGGACTCTTAAAATCCACGACAAATTCATGAAGCCATTGAAAGCTCTTTAACACAGAGGTGATAGACATTTCTAGCCGGAGAACTGAAGTGATCTCAGACTGCTAGATGTTAGCAGGTGCTCTCTGGAGCTGCTTGCCAAATGCTTGCGCTCTTCCTTCTACCAGTTTTTGCTGCAGCTCATATTCAAAATGGGTTTTTAGGATGAATGGATCTTTGTTCTGCTCAACTATGGCTGCTCTTCTGTCAGATTTCAAATGAAAAAGTGATATGTATATGAATTTAATTAGGCAATTCCCCATTTTTCTGTTCCTGCTCTTCCATAAATATTTCTGCAAGTGCATTTGCAATTGACATACAAAAATCTCAAGGAGTTTATTTGCAAATTCTTAGTCACGATTCACTGACAATATAAATATTAGCATTTTGTGGGTTCACTTATTCTTCCTGCTACATGTTAAGTATTCTGTAGCAGTCGAAAAGATTGAGTCTCAATAATCCTTAAGCACTTCCTCACTGCTCTCAGGAACCCAGTAATAAAAATTATGTTCCTGCAACCACACAACTGCCACAGGAAATGAAAGAAAAGAAAACAGTAGTTAAAATGATGGTTGCTGAGTTTCCAAACAAATTTACAATACATTTGTTTTGCAAAGTCTCTGGTGCTGAATAATTTGAAATGAAAAAGATGTTTGGGCCATCAATGTCTCTTTGCAGAAAAAGTAAGAAGTGTGCAAGTTGAAAAACTTATTTTTTCATTCAATCATTTAGACTGGGAACTGCTCAGGCCTCCTAGTCAAGTGTCCAGGCCTAAGCCAGTTAACCCAGCTCCTAAAGGCAATAAAGAAAGAGAGGCAGCCTAAAATTAGTATTTGAGGCAAGTGTAAAAAATCGCCCTTTGCAATTGCCTACTGAAGAAAATACCAGTCTTCAAATCCCATGAGTATAAAATAGCTTCATTCACAACTAACAGCAACTATAGTGTAGCCACATGACATTGCTTTTCAGAACTAAATACCTGGGGCTGATGGGACTAAGGCTAAGCCTGAAGATGTGGTATGGGGAATAAATTTCCCACTGTAAAGGGACTATTAACATTTGGGTGCCTTGAGGGAAAATAATTTGCTGAATGGAGCTTTTGAACAACAACCATATGGGAGAAGGTGAAAAGATTGAACTGTGCAATCTTCTCATCTGCCCAAGAAGCTGGCAGCTGATGAAAGGGGAGCACACTGTGACATTTTAAGTGTGGTTTCACCTTACAGACCTATAGCTAAGGAAAAAAGGGAAAGAGAAGCATGTTAAACAGATTACTGCAGTCACTGTCAGACTTCAT
Organism: Anabacerthia variegaticeps; assembly: GCA_035583185.1. Classification (NCBI taxonomy): domain Eukaryota; kingdom Metazoa; phylum Chordata; class Aves; order Passeriformes; family Furnariidae; genus Anabacerthia; species Anabacerthia variegaticeps. The sequence goes on from JAWWEW010000001.1 coordinate 54,894,397, forward strand.
TCACATTTATTTATTCTTACAATTCTCTTCAGGGAAAGGCAAATACTGCTGGGACTTATTTGCTGCTGGGCAACTGAGGTACAGTGAGAGAAAATCAGCAAAAGAAGCCACTCAGTGAGCTAGGAGCAGAACCCAGAACTTAAAAGGCATGAGTGAAGGTACACTCCTGTAAGCATCTACTTTCCAATTCTGGGGAAACAGAGATTTTCAGGGGACATCTGGGAATCTGCAGTTCTTACTGACACATGAAAAAAAGAAATTCTAAGCAATGCACACTTACTGCAACTAAGATTCATATGTTTGAAATAAGTCAGGTTTTCTTATTTTAGGTTTGTAGAACCAGCAAAAATAAGGAACAAAAACAGTTTATAAAGGTACCTTCTGAGATTAGTTACAGCAGTTGTGAGACCCTGAATGAGAAAAAAAAAAAAAAAAAAAAAGAAAAAAGAAGGCAGATTATTTCAAATTTCTTCTTTGATACTTCGCATGGGATAAAAATGGTAGTCATTTGGGGAGCAGCAAACAGGGGCCTGTAAATTAATCCAAAGCAGGGTACCCACTTCAGAAACTGTATTGTGTAAGAAATGGAACTATCCAGGGTTAAACAAAGGTGGAAAATCTCAGGATTTAGAGGCAGACTAGTCCAGCAGTTAATCCACCAAAGTATTTGGAATTGCTGCATATATTGCTATGTATAAAGAAACAGATGAAGTTTCCAGGTGAGCAGTACAGGCAGAAGAGCAGCTGGAGGTGCCTCTGGAAGGGAATCGCTGGCCTGCCTGTACTGCTGGGGGTTTCCACATCTCCACTAACCCCAGGGGCGGCTCTGCAGGGCAAGCCAAGCACCTCTTTCCCACCTCCTTGGACATGCCACAGAGGTGAATAAGATGGAAGCACCACCAAGTGTCTTCTTTACTCTGTTATCTTTCAGGTGAGCTCTAAAACACCTGCCTTAGATTCTGGGTCTATTATAACGCCAGCAGTCTGCCAGGCGGGAGGTGCGATGGAGAACTGAGGTACTGAGGGGCGGTAAGGCATTCAGGATGCAGCCGTCCCAGCCCAGGCCCTTTCTCCCCGGTATTGCCAGGAGCACTTCCCGCTCCGCTGCCACATTCCCTGGAGCAGCGTTCGCTCCACCCCTGGTGTTCCACGGCTCGGTGTTCCCGCTCCCGAGGGCGGCGGGGGCGCCCATTGCCGGGCGGGCCCCAGGGCAGGCCGCGGGGGCGGGACCGGGGCTGGGACCGCGGGGGGCCGGGCCTGGGGAGGGCCGGGCCCCGCCGCTCGGCCCCGCCGCGGTAAGGGAGCGGGAAAAGGGGGCAAACTGGGCAAGGGAGCGGGGCAAGCTGGGCAGGCAAGCGGGGCAAGGGGACAAGCTGGGCGGGCAGGCGGTGGGTGCGGTGCGCGGGCGGCGCTGAGGGGAGCGCGGGCGGCCTCGGCAGGGCCGAGCAGGGTCGGGCAGGGCCGTGCGGGCCCGGGAGGGGGATCGGCGCCTCCGGGGAATGGAGGGGATTGGGAGGCAGCCGTCAGCCCCCGGGGGTTGTCCTGTCTTCCCTGTGAGGGGTGGGATGTTTTCCTTTGGGCGCTTGTTGCCCGGTGTGGTGTTAGCTGGGAACCGGAGAGAGGACCCGAGGGCATGGCCTGGAGTTGGGCCAGCGGGGGTTTGGGTTGGATATTATAAACAGGCTCCTCGCCCAGAGGGTGGCTGGGCACTGAATAGGCTCCCCAGGGAAGTGGTCACAGCACCAAGCCTGGCAGAGCTCCAGAAGGGTTTGGGCAACACTCTGAGGCATTGTTGGGGTCGTCCTGCCATGAGCTGGACGATGACCCTAGTGGACCCTTTCCGACTCAGTGTATTCTGTGGTTCTGTGACCCTCTGGATCTGTTCCCCTTTCAGCGGCCTGGCTGGCCTTACTGCCTGTGCAAGCTGACAGCGTCCACTTTTGTGTCAGCCTTCCTGAATTTCCTTAGCACATTTTCAACCTTTGCACTACCAGCAATTCTAAAACTCCCATGACTCTTTCTTTGCTTGTATTTTTCATATTTGCCATGGAAATAAGCCTTCTTTTTTCCTCTCTCTGCCATCCCACAGACCGTTAGAACACAGTAATTAATTTCCATCAGAGGAGAACACTCCTCAGTACTGTGATAATTAGTGGCTGGATACTGGCACACACAGTGAATGAAAGGTGGGGCAGGTTTATCCCCTGTACAATCATTGTTGAAGTAGCAGCCTGGCCACTTGTCACAGGCAGCTCCAGGTTGACCACAGCATGTGGGATTTCTTGTTGGGAAGCAGTGTTGGTAGACAAGGAGCAAGCCACAGTTATTGCAGAGGTGAAGGTGAGTGGAGATGTGGGTCTGTAGGAAAGCAGGACGTCTTTGCCTGCTCTGCTCACAAGAGTTCACCCTCCCCTGTCCCATTTATGTAGGGAAATAAGTTGGTGAAAGATCAGAAAGTGCTTGCAGGAGATTCTGAAAAGCTATAGCACTAAACAAAGATGCTTCAAATTGTATTCAACTCTTCTGTTCTCAAAACTCACTCTAAGTCCAGGAATGTTTTATTTTCAAATGTAACTTGCTCCTTTTTTTTTTTTTTTTTGCAGTTAAAGTCATGGCACTGAAACAGGTTTCCAGCAACAAATGCTTTGAGGGTTTCCAGAAGGTGTTTGAACATGACAGGTAAACACCACTAAAGCAACTTAGGTGTTTAGTATGGGGCTAAACATATACTGTCCTTGCTGTCAGTGTTTTCAGTCTGCAAGAAAATAACATGTTCTCACTAATGTCCATATTTCAGTAAGAAAGAACGTCTTCTGCTGCTTTGGCTGTGCTCTTGTATTTCTGTGTTAATGTTTAACATAATCTAGTGTACTAAGTGCTGCAGATCTGAGATGAGAAGCCAGTATTTTTACCTTTGGGAGCCAGTATTTTCACCTTTGAAAATGAAGTGCCATTACTTTGGGTTGTCCTGTTTACAGCACACAATGGACTGCTGTGTGTGTAAAGTTCCATTCACTCTACTAGATATTTCACTTCCATGCACTTTGAAGATGCAGTAGATAGTTCTTCAGTTAAAATTACTTTGCAATTTAATAGCCAATGGTCAAGTTAAATATTGCTGGGGTTCAGAATTCAATTTTCAAACTGTTCCCAGTTAGCAGCACTGTGAAAATGTTATTATTTATAAGTTTCTGTTTGAAGTATATTCAGAGCCTGGTAGGAAAGTTAGCTGTTGCCAATTCAAGAATCTAAGGCTGAATTTAAAAATGGCTTTTCAGTTCATTTATCTTAGTTGTTGCAGTTCACTGACAAAATCTCTCTTTGACTGAAATACATTGATTTAACTTTCTTTTTTGTTAATGTTAGTGACCTTTTTAATTAAGTAGTGGTGATAACAAGGAGTCTTTTATTAATACAGTGCAGAGCTAAAATGCAAAATGAAATTTGGAATCTACCTGCCTCCAAAAGCAGAAACTGGAAAGTGTCCTGTGCTGTATTGGCTCTCAGGTAAGTAACGTGAATTTTAGTAACTTAAAAAAGATAATCTTAAACATGTTCAAGCTACTGAGCTACAGTTACTGAAAGCGTAATGTAGAGGTACTACAGTGGCAGGTCTTGAATTCTGCAAAAGACTGTCTTCTGGAAGAAGCATTTACTTTGAGTGTATTGTGATAAATTAGGATGCAGCTGGCCCAGGGAGTTGCTCAGATTGTAGGAGAGCCCAGATTGTGTTCTAAAATGCTCAGTGTTCAAAATGTTCTACCCTTTTGTTCTAAAATGTTCATACTTTTTGTTCTAAAACATAGACATTTAAAGGTTCTCCTGGAAGGCCTTCCCATTGGGAGACCTTCTGCTTTCCTTTGTTTATGACAGACTGTTTCAGTTAACAGGGTAGGGTTGTGAAATATCACCCATGGAAGCCAGCACATTTTTTCATGTGGACTTCACCTTTTTTGAGTGCTATTTTGCAGGGAACAGCTGGTAAATTGAGGTGCTGTTAGCTGCCTTAGTGCAAGCACAACTAAAGTGAAGTAAACTTGTGAGATCAGAAAGGGTCAGGTGCTGAACAGGGTTGTGTGACAGGAGTGAAGTTGTCTCATCCACAGCATAGTTTCTTCATCTCTCCAGCTCCTGCAGCTTCCTATCCAGCTACTGTCTTGCTGGATGTAATGCAAGCTGGTATGAGACTGTGTACAGACATGCTCCCAGTTATCCTGGCTTTGTTCCTCTGTCTTAGTTCTGTCATGTCCCACAGAGCTGAGTGCCTCACCAAAACTGCATAAATAATGTTAAGGCATTGCTTTCAAAATGGTCAGATTTATGTTGGTGATGGCTCCAAGATGAATTAATTAATTTTTCCTCAACCCCCCATTATTGAAGATGAAGAGCAGAAACTCTTTTCTGTAATTTTAGGAGTTGCTTTATTGAGGCTTTTGTTTAGAAAGCTGGAGACTTGACTGTTAGTGTGGAGAATATGCTCCTTGTTGTGTATTCATTTCAAAAGTAGCTAGTAGGTCTGATTTGGAGAATGACAGCAGACTGGGTAAAAATGTTTATCCTTGTAGTTAGAAACATCAAAATTGTCTGAAGAGCTCTCAGCCATGCAGCACATTTATTTTTTTGAGTGTAAACTATGCTGTCTTGGCTAGTATATCCATCAAATTAGGTTATTTGCAACTTATCCTCACAGAAAACTAGAATCATTAACCTCTCTCAAACTGCACTTGAAGACAAATTGAAATATTGGTTTGAAGTATTATTTATTTGTAGTTGGACTTCATTTGGGCCTGCTGCAGTACCAAAGGCATGGATTGCTGTGAGGTTTGGAGCCAGAGTGCTTATGGGCCCTTATCCTGTCTAAAGTATGTGGAAATTGTCAGACCACATGTAATTCTGTAATGCAAACAGCTGAGATGTCAGTAGACAGAAAAATACAGTTGCAGGGTTACGTGTCAGAAGTAAAGCATGCCAACCATAGCAACAGTGTCTTTGGTCAGTGGATTTAAACACATGGTACTTGAGGGCACTGTAATCTACATAAGTAGGGTTTAAGGGGATACAGAGTACACATTGACCTGTTTTTGATCACATGTTAGTGTTACTCGGTGTGACATGCAACTGTGTCTGTTTCTTTGGGTTGTTAAGTATTGTTGAACTTAGTGGAAAGACTTTTCCATGGCTGTGGAGATAAAAACCCCTCGTTTTCCAAAACCTTTTCTGTCAAGAAAGGTTTTGACCCCAGTGTGCTGTAAGTGATGGGTAACCGATGTTATTTTTCTTTCTCTAGGGTTAACGTGCACAGAACAGAATTTTATAACGAAAGCTGGTTTTCAACAAGCTGCAGCTGAACATGGCATTATTGTGGTTGCGCCAGACACAAGCCCACGTAAGTGCTAACAAGAGACATAAGTCATTACACTGAAGGGCACTGTCTCTGTCCTCAGACAATGGAGTGCTGCAGTTTGCTGCAAAGTGTGTTGCCCACCTGAGTCAGAGTATGACCTCCTTATCTTGTACTGTTCACTGGATTATATTGTGTGTGTTTTTAATAACGCCGTTGTGAGGGTTTGACACTTGAAACTCTCCTACTGTTGTGGCACTAGAACGAGAACAAAGGGGCCATTGAGTTCAGCACGAATGAGGAGAGGGAAGAAAAGTGAAACAAGAATTATGTGTTATTACAATTGCTGCTGACACTTTGTGGCTTGCTGAGACTCTAAAACCTGCAGAACTGTGTTGTGACACAAAGCTGCAATGCTTGCTCTTTATTGTGGTCTGTCTTCTAAAGCCAATTAAACACATGTCTTCAGAGGATTCTAGTAACTGGAAAAGCAAACTAAAACCCCTTCCTCCCTGAATTAATTTTTTTAACATTGTGTTGTTATTTGTATAAGGCTGAGTATGGGAAACCTGAAAGTGGTGGATCTGTAGTTACTGGAAACAGTCATTTGGGGATTCAGCGTTTTGTGTTTCATATTTGCTGGATTCTGCTAAAGTCTCATGACTGCTGTATACAGAGGTGGCAGCCTTCCACTATTTTCCAAGCTTAATGAGTCAGATCTGAATAGAGGCAATATGGCAATGAAGTGATGCTCTTTCTGTAAAATATTTTGCACATGTAGGTTTTGAAGTTTTGTCAGGTCAAAGAACATAAATACATGTTTCTAGTGAAGAAGAGGGACAGAAGAGCAAAAATTATATGAATGAACTTTGCACTTCATTGTTGCTATTTGCTGCAGGCTAGAGATGGGCTACTAACCTTTGCATTATTGACATTGAGTGATTATACTGGAACTTGCTTTTGGTGTTGTCTGTATAAGTTGTCTCTGTCAATATGTAACTGCACCTGTATATTCATTGCTGTGTCCATTTTCTTCTAAATACCTCTTGGCAGCTTCTCTCTTGCCTTTTAGTCTAATAACTGATAAGGATTACTCTGCTCTTTAGATGAATTTCAGAATGTGTTACATATTATACTCTTAAATTTTAGCTCAGAGACCCCAAATGTTTTTAAGTCTCCTTAAGCTCTCTGGAGAAAAAAGTGAAGAGCAATTCAAATGTAATCATGAATTAAGACATCTGAGCACGTGCAGTAAAAATGCTTACATACGCTTTGTAACTGTGTACTTATGACTACATGAGAATAACCTTCCAGGAGCTAGGAAGTGTATCTGGATGGGGAAAAAGACTGCATGAAGTCGTTAAATACCTGTCATTACAGACCCTCTGTCAGGCCTCAGTAGACTTTTCCTTCTTTGAAGGGGTTTGCTTTTTCAGACAGGTATGCTGAGCAGTATTATGCAGATTCCTTTTAAAATTTATGTGTTTCAAGGCTTCACTAAAGTTTCTTTTAGCATAATGAGCTAAACTGCCTTCATTGCCTGGCAGGACATTCTGAGTTTTTGTCTATCTCTAAGGTACTGAAGATAGACTTTTTATATCCAACACATTGTGTAAGCACCCCCAGTCCCTGTGACTGTTGGACTGCTAAGTTACAAAATCACTCAGCATTCAAGGGCATGTCACTGGAGCAAAGTCAACTTGGACCCTTGTACAAATCTGATTTCACACTGTGACTGGGTGGCAGGTATCTGCACAAATTATAAGGCACTGTCAAATTACACATGGGTTTGCAGTGTAATCTGACAGTGGTAAAAGCCCATGTAATTTTGGATTGCAGAAACTAGGAACATTTTGGAGGAAGGGAGGCCATTATTTCCTATCACATGTACCTTGAAATATTATGTTCTGTTCTGCAAACCAGGCTGGTAAATCACAGGCTCATCAAAGGGAGGACTGGATGGGATGTATTACTTTCAAGGACACATCTGCAAATTTAGTTTGAAAGTGTAGCTTTGGAAAAGGATATAACCCTGCAGTTATTCAAAGAAGAAGCTCCTGAAGTTTCATGGAGAGTTATAGGTGGGAGCAGTGAAATGATTTGCAGAAAAGGTAGAGGTACAGACTTAAGAAATTACAGAAATGGTAAGTGTTATTATTCTGTAGAATCTTAGAAAAGGAAGTTAGCAGACATTATTTGAAGCGCGTGAACTGGTGTGGCCATACCATTTGGTGATCTGTGGTTCCGTCATTTTGGGGGACAGGAGATTTTTTTCAGTTTCTGTTTCTCACGTAGTTTCTCATATTTGATAGGGTGAGGCCTAATAACTGAAAGAAGCTGATAGCACCAATTAACAAATGACAGCTTTTGATTAAGTCCCTGGGCAAATTGGACAAAGAAGTAATTTGGGAGAGATCTGTATGTTATATTTATTTATGAAGAGATACCGAAACAATTTAGAAGTTGAATATATCTGCAGGTATTATGTGAGTGACATTTTGAAAGTGGTGTTGGAGTAACACTCAAAACCACTGTACTAATGAATGAAAATCTGAGTTGTTTTATATTTGGAGGGGTAGAGATATGATGATTGAGCAACTTGTGTCCCAAATCTGATTTGTGTGGCAGGTTCTCCAATTCTGAACATGTAGTAAAGGGAAGACAGTAACTGTAGAAAGATTTTTTGTGCTAGGTGGCTGCAATATTGAAGGAGAAGATGAAAGCTGGGATTTTGGCACTGGTGCTGGTTTTTATGTGGATGCCACTGAAGATCCTTGGAAAACAAACTATAGGATGTATTCCTACATAAAGGATGAGGTAACTTTGCTGCTGGGTTCTCCTGCTGATGCTGGGTGAGATAAAGGGTTATGGCTCAGTCATACTCCTTGCTCCTAGCACCAAAGCTTGCTTAAGATGGTTTTGATAGCCTGTGGTGGTTTGTCGTTTTCTTGCTTTCCTCTGTTATAAAAAGAACGTGTATTATTTCTTTTCTAGTCCTTCATTGTTTCAGTGATTTTCCTCACCAAATAGGTATTATTTTAGAACTGAGGTGGGGAGAGAGCACTGAGATGATAACATCTGGCAGGGCTTGAGCAGGAACTCCTTGAGCCTGCTTTCCTGCTGGAGATGCCACAGGGTTGGCCTGTGCTTCTGATCTTAATTTGTTACCTGTGTGTTCTCTGCTGTGCTGTTTCTGAAACAACTCACTGCACCAGTACTTCGGTTGTATTACCTGTTTGCATGGTTTTCATTGTCCTGGGGGAGGATGGGGAGGTGGTTCTTTAACTGGGTGTAAAAGGACATCCTGTATCCTTATTGGAAAGGTGAGTGTCCAGTTTAGTCGTTACTGATTTGTGTGGTCTGCATTAAAACCAAAGTTAATGGGAATACAGGGAACAAATAATCTCCCAAGAACAATTGGCCATTCTGGTCTCTTACAGGAGCACATACATATTTATATCTCTATTAAGAAATAAGACTATGTCTATCAGGAAATTCCCATATCTTGTGTTACAAGGTTATGATAGATTTCTATAGAAATAGCTTGAGTTACTTGTATTTGGTTGAATTGTTTCCTTTTGATATTATAGTCCCATTCAGATTGTTTTCAGGCCATGATCACAAATATCAAGCTAGAACAGAGATGTGCCTTTGGTTTTGGTGGCTTCGTGGCATTAAAATGCATTAGTTGGTTGGTAGGTCAGGTAGTTGTGGGCTTTTTTGTTAAACATACTCAGGTTGCTTTAAGATTTTCATTACAATGTTTTTTCGTTTACAGCTGCCTAAACTAATAAATGCCAATTTTCCAACTGACCCTGAACGGATGTCTATTTCTGGCCATTCCATGGGAGGTCATGGAGCTCTTATTCTTGCTCTGAAGAATCCTGGAAAGTACAAAGTAAGATACAGGATAGCTTATATAAGGTATACTAATACTTATATAGATTTCTTTAGATGTGACAGAAGAAAACGTAATTCCGAGTTCTGTTACAGCATTAAATGTATAGTTTCAATTGTAGTAGTTCATTGTTACAGAAGTCTTTTTTTTTCATACTTTCTTTCTGAGCAGTCTGTATCAGCATTTGCTCCTATCTGCAACCCAATTCAGTGCCAGTGGGGGAAGAAAGCCCTTGGTGGATACCTGGGACCAGATACAAGCAAATGGGAGGTATGTGTTGCAACCGCAGTTCATTAGTAACACGTGAACAAGTGATCTGTAAATATATTGCAGCAGGAGTCTGGAACAAAACTGAGGTTCCCCTGAGCTGATGCTGTTGTTTTGCTACACCCCTAAGCATGAGAAAGCATTGTATGTTTTGAGTGGGTATGACTTGCTGTTGCCTGATGGTGTTTATAAAAATGTAATGAGATAGAGGTCTCTCATCAAATTGACTACATTCCTCTTTATGAAGATTTAAAAATCTGGGCTAAGAAGGATTATGAGCACTTATGATCAGTTGATTTTTGCAGTAGCCTGAAGAGAGTTTGCCTGCTGCAAACTGTTCAGAGATCGATGAGCCTCATGGCATCTTAAGGGGCAGCTTATGAGAGGCAGCTGAAAGAGGTGACCAGGCGCTCAGATTTCCTTGTAAATAAGCACAAGCTTCACTTAAATCCCTTGTAAATTGGATTAAAGTATCTGTTAGGAAGATGTCTAGGTCTGACTAAAACACTGCAGGAAAGCAGAGTGCAAGCTGCTTTAGTAATTGTTAATAGAGTAGTTTGTATACTTAGAAATCACCTAAACTTGCTTAGACTTAATGTAATTGATTTGTTGTGAAACAAAACAAAACAGAACAGAACAACCCCCAAAACAAAATCTCTTTTCTGTCTCCTTAAATTGTTTTGGAGCTTTTCTGCAAATCCAGTCCAGTAGATCAACAGCAGCCATCAGGAACAGACAGACCTGCCTTTGGCACAGATACACCATTCTGATCTCTGTATTTTGGCTTAAAATTGCCATGTAAATTTGTGCAGGATCATTTTATACCATGGCCACAGTGCTTGGCTGAGCCCAAACTACGATTTCCGTTGTAGTATCATTTCTGGATCTGGTGGCATCCTGGAAGGATCGCTCTGATGCCTCAGTGGGGGACTTCAGATTTTGCTATCTCTCGGTGACCAGTCTTCTCCACAGCCTTAAACACTTTGCTGTCTTTTCTTGCAGTCAGCAAACTGGACCCAGTCAAACATAGGTAACTGGATGTGGCTTCTCTTTTACTTCTACAGGCATATGATGCTACGCAGCTTGTGAAGGCCTACGCAGGCCCTCACCTTGACATCTTGATTGATCAGGGCAAAGATGACCAGTTCCTCTCGGCAGGACAGTTACTGCCTGACAACTTCATTGCTGCCTGCACGGAGCGGAAAGTCCCAGTAGTCTTCAGACTGCAGCAGGCAAGTTGCTTCTGCAGCCCTTGATTGTTGAGTTCTTGCTTTGTGATTTTTTGATTTATGCAGCAGGCAGTGAAGAGAGTGTCTTGTAAATGGGACATGCTCTCCTTCTTGTCCCTGGCCAAGTGAGGAAGAGGGTGAGAAACGACACTTCCCATCATTAAGGGATGCAATATCCACCCGATTCAGCTGCTCTTCACCACTAGATGCCGTCACAATTCCAGCTTGGACCAGGCCAATCCCTTAGTGGTGACTTGAATTGCCTGTGCTTGGCTGAAGACATAGCATTAATCATTTTTAATACATATCACAGTCACTGTACAAGCAAAGTGACAGATGGCCTTTTGCTGGATCCTTTATCTATGCTGTGGGTATTGTGCTTAACACAAAACTTCATGATGATTTGCTTTGCACGTGTTTGCGTAAATCAGGAAAGGGGTGAAACTGATTGAAATCTTAGAATCACTTAAGGACCTGTGTGGAAGGATTGCTCTTTCCCATAGTGCAGTGATCCAGAACAGCACTGTTGTGAGAGCAGTGGAGTCTTTGTAAGCCATTGACAAATTCCGGACAGACCAAATGAGGGGCCCAGCTGTGTAGAGTGACAGATTGTCCTCTCTGGTTTATCACAAACCCTGCACCTAGAGCTGATGAAGGAAACTAGCTGAGGTTGACATATCATGTTAGCAGTATGGATGGTGAAGTCATTCAGACCCGGGCTGTGTTCTCCTTATGCCCCATGTTTTACCAGAGAACAGTGCCAGGGAGGTGAACGGTTCTCTCAGACTGTGTCTTGCTCTGCAGCTGACACTTGCCATTACCCCTCTCTAGCTTGCAGGCAGGGTAAGGTACTTTCTGTTTGGTTAGCTTCCTAGTGTTCATATATACTTAACCTGTTGGATATCCTTTACCATTTTTAGATAGAGTCCAGGTATTTCTTAAAAACGGATCAAACCAGGAGAATCATTACTTTTCCTGTAAGAGAGCTTAATATGATTTTTTTATCACAAGACTTATGTTGTTTGCTGACTTCTTTGTTGTTGTTCTTTTCTAGGGTTATGATCACAGCTATTTTTTCATTGCTACATTTATTAAGGATCACATCAAACACCATGCAAAATACCTCAGTGCCTAAACCATTTGGATGTGAGTGTTTCCTGTTCAACATGAATCAAGGGTAGAGGTGAACTAAACAAAAATCATTTGCTGAAATAATGTTTGTAAAATGGAACTCTTCTGATTGTACTGCTAAGAAAAATAAAAGTCCCACCTAATTTGGTGTTTGTGCTTTAGAATATTTGGAATGTTCCTCCATGCCTGGAAAACTCTCTCAACACAATGAAGGTGCATGCTGCATTCTGGGTGAAAATGTAATTCAGCAGACAAGTCATTTTCAGACTAGGCCTGTGGGTCTGTATGTGGGACCTCAAGATAGTTTCTAGTGGAACTATGCAGAGACTATTAATAACAACGGTGTGTCCCTTCAGCTGATTAATCACTGGGGTTCACCTCATCCCTTAACACTGAAGGAAGTCATTAGTGGCACAACTAGTAAAGCTACTTTATTAATCTGAAGTGGTAGGTGTATTTTTCCTTGGCCTGTCTAAATGCATTCCAAGGACAAAGTCTGGTGGAGAATACAGAGAGAAGCTTTCTGTGCACAGTGGTTTGCTGTCCTGTGTGTTATTAACATCAAACAAATAATCTGGAGTATTTCATGGATGATAATTAAAAGACAAGATCTCTTAAAAACCACGTGAAGGAAGCAGTCTGTAGTAAAGGTTATTTCCCCCACTTTGTTTTGATTATTGCTGACTGTGAAAGGCTTATGCTGTGTTCCTTAGATTTAACAGGAGTGAGAGGAAACTGCTGAATAGATCTGAAAAAAGCAATTCCTGTCTAGATGATCTAGTGTCTCATTGTTGAAAGTGAGTGTGCTTATTGTACAGAAGATGGCAGAATTTAGGCCTGACAGTTGTAGATCTAATAGTTCCCGGTGGTGAGTCCAAGGCCAACTACCTTGGACAAGGACACAGATTGTTCCAGTGAGCTGTTTATTGTATGTTCAAGTAATGACTTGTAAACTCTGCTTTCTCATGGTTCAATTGGACCTGAATCATAGTTTAAGCCTTGACTCACTCTTGGCAGAGGAGAGAGTAGGATAGATGTAGGATCAGTTGCCTTTTTTAAGCAGTGCTAACTGCTTTTCTGCATCTCTGGGCCTTGCTAGATTCTAGGCTATACAGGGAGACTGATGCTGGGAACTTACATTACTGTGCTGGTGACAGCCTTAAATTATGTATTGACCTTTATCAGTTTGCATCTACTTATTTATGAGGTAAGCTCTGAAGGCTGGCAGTATGCAACTGTGTGCATTGCAAGAGTCCTCCAAAAGGAGATTATTGCAGAAAGATCCTCTCCTTCCCAAATCCACTACCAAACATGGAAATAATACAGCCTGGTTAAGGTAAAGACACTTTGTTAGAGAAATGAGAATCTAGCAGAATCCGTACTTGGGAGACTTCAGAAACCCACATGGGAAAAAGACTGTATGCTGAGAGCTACCTACAAGCAGTAGTACCTACTCCTTTTTTCTGCAGAGAGGGGCAGGTTTTACTGCATTATTGCTCGGATTCTAGTAGAATAAAGAAATTGTTAGATTTTGTCTGACAAAGCAAAAATCTGCAGAACAACCTCTGCATTTCAGGAGAAGGGCAAGGAGGAGAAAAAGCTGCCCTGTGCAGAGAAGTGAAAGCAGTAGAATAAACGACTCTTTACACATCAGTGTAAGCAGGAGCAAACTGGAGGAGTCTCCCTGAGCCCAGCCCAGCTGATCACCAAGCCCTGAAAGCAGAGGGCAGATCATTCACTGTCACTAAAAGACTGGCAGGAAACTTTAACAGGAGCAGCAAAGGTGCAGGAGGTGCAGTTGCACTTACCCAAACAGTTACCACCTGGATCCTATTCCTAGTTTAGCTGCAAAATTCCTTTATTGGCATCACATCATCACCTTTTCCCAAACCTGTCATTCCCAGTGTTAAGCTCTCCAACCACCATCTCTCTTACAAGAAACCATTAATCACAGGGACAGTCAATAAAGGCTTTCTGCAAATAATATAGTTTAATCGTAACTACAGTAAAGATTTTTTATATACATTATGTTCACTGCGCAGGATATTATAGATTTGCCATGCATGTTTTATTGCACATATAAATATTGTACAAAGGTTCATGAAGATTCTCCTTTTAGCCATACATGTTAAGACTGCATAAAAAAAGCTGTATTACAAAATATTTAGAGCTATTTATTTACAGCCAACTTCAAGCAAATACTGAAAGACACTATCAGGAGAAAACCAAAATTTTAATTATGAAAAAACAAGATTTGTCAAAATAATAATTACAAAGCTTCATGTTGCCATATATACATTGTAAAAAAATACTCAGGAAACCTGCATTTTATCCCTCAAGATGCAGAAATCAATATTCCTATTTTTATACTCAATCCTTGAATGCTTTTAAAATTTGATAAACTCTGACTTGAAAACTTAATTTTCTTTACATTGCTCTTGCTTTTTGACAAAACAGATATTTGTGCAGCTCTGTATAATACTAAAATACATTTTCATTTAGTGTTAAAGTGCACAGTACATTTTAAAGGAAACAATAAGCTAGCTGCCAATCAAAAATTATAATTTAAGTCAATGTTCCCTCTATAAAATAAATGCTTTTGCTTTGGTTGAAGTAACTGGATATTCTATGCACACTGTACGTCTCATTGTCTGCGAGTCCACTTTCCTCCTCCTAACACGTCGCTGTCACTACACACCAGCAGGGTGGCAATTTGTGGTATCAAAGCATGTGGTCTGCATTCAAATACCATGTGAGCCATTAAAGATCTGCCACTGGAACACTGGTGGGTTTGAATGCAGTGTCTGTGAACATGCATGTAAGTGCCTGGAGATATGGTAGTGACAAGCGTGCATCATTCTTCCCAAAAGTCTTTACACAATAGTTCTCTCCACATGCTCTTGCTTAAATGTTTAGTCCTCCCACCACGCTGCCTCTTTTTTGCCACTCTGCATTTCAAACTACCTGCTTGTGTCCACCCCAGCCAGCTCACCTTTCACCACATGCAGCTTCCCTGTCCTGCTTACCCAAGTCCCATGACTGGCTTCTCGTATGAATGAAAGAAAAATGGATGTTCCAGATACTGTGAGAGCCGCTGTGCTGGAACTTTTTGATCTAAAATGCATGATGTCTTAGTAATAAATTATGATTTCAAAAGTTTCTTCAAAAAATACAAAGTGGTGAAAAAGAGAAGAACCTTATTTCCTATTGCTGACATGGGATTAGAGGTCTGATCCTGCAAACATACACTACAAAACATTGTGCTTAGTTCTGTGGAGACTTAAGGAGAAGCACTGCACCCAGCAGGTTAGATCTGGAAGATCTGGTCTTTGAGACTGCCTTTGGCAATTTTAGTAATTTTATCTCCTCTTGAAGGAATCACTGAAGAAAACAATTTTTTGGCTACCTGGTATATCTTGTTAATGGTCTTGTGCTATTTTTTATTATTTGTTCTGTAGTGCTGTAGTCTTTAAAAGAAATCAAGTTACAGTGCAAAATTATATTTCAAGACACACGATCCTAATGCACATCATTCGTTTTGTTGTGGCAAAAGTTAAATGTCTTGTGCATAGTAGAATAAGCAATCAAAAATATTTGTTCACATTTTCAAGTTTACATATTTCCTTTTGTTTTTTGTTTCTTTTTAAACATCTATATACAAATACAATGGGTGTGCTCTCAGTTTCAGCCAATTCAGTGAAGTGAGGGGAGAAGTGCTACTGGAATGTAGGAAACTCAATGGAATGCAGACAATTTTTTGCCAATGTTCCACAGATTCAAGAAGTAAAGAATGCCATTCCAGCTAGCTGTTCTTTTAATAAAAGCACCTATTTTGTTTGCTTTTTTTATCTTACATATTAGAAAATACAATTTATGAAGATCTAGAGCTACTGCACACCAAGTAGAATAAAAAATAACTAAGTATTTATATTAAAATAAAGTGTTTAACCACAAAAAAAGCAGTAATAAAATACAGTTTCCTAATTTACATTTTGCATCCAAAGGATGAATAACAACTCACTAATAAATAATATTTATATAAATATTTTATGTCTGGATATTTTTAAAAGGCAATGGCCTGTAAGCAACTGCAGAAAAACCTAACGTAGCAGTCTGATTTACTCTCCCTTCTCCCTCCCCCCAAGTGATGACAGTGATTCTTAGTTTAATAATATGAAGGTATCTTGCTGCAAGACAGCTGTGTACTCCACACATTTTTAAGTGGCAGAGAGGTGGTTGTTTTAGTAAGTACTGTACAAAGTGAGCTATAAAAGCAGTGAAGCGCCAACTTCCTCTAGAAAATGTTTCTGTTTAGTTTCTGCTCTGTAGTTTGACACATACGTACAGTCTGAAACACGGTTTTAAAATCAAAAGTCTAAGAATACTCTTGGAGTACTGAGGTTTTTCTCAATGCAGTTTGAAAAGACGGGCAGTTTTTTGATTCTTTCATGGCACAGTGGAGCTGGTAACAGCAGTGAGAGTAGTTTCATGTGAATAAAGCTTGTTTCACTGTGGTTACATCTAGCAATGCTTGAACTGTTATGCTCACTTTTACCAAGCCCTTTTCTTCTAGGATGTGATGTGGTAGGCAGAGCTTCTCCTAGAAAAAAAACAAACAAAGGAATAAAGATTAGCATACTCAATACTCACTGCAGAACCTTGCTTTACATGATCACATTTGGAAGACAAAGCCCAGCAAGCAGGAATCATTTCCTATTTTTAATTAAAAAGAACTTCCTGTGATTTTGACAGAAAGTTTCTGATTTTGCTCTCATTACACCTATGAGTTAGTGAGAGATCTGTTAATATTCTGGGCCTCAGAAACCAACCCATTCTGTGGTCATTACAGCACGTAAACACACTAACTAAAAGCGAGGGCCAGCAAGCACACATTGAACTTTTGCCTACAAAGCAAGATAACGTGGCATTTGCCTTGTTACTACATATGCGTGAGCTTGGGAACAAAAGGCTGGTTTTGTCAAAAACCATTCTACCACTGAGCTCTAGACAGGCAGGGCTTGGTCCCAAGATATGCACCTTGAAAGCTACGCACCAGTGTTTACAGAAACGTGTGTGCAATGTTGTGAACTCCACAGACGATGCGTTTCCTTCCAAGTGTTAGCACCTTATTTGAAATATCCAGGAATCAACTTTGTTCACCATAAGGGCACAGCAGTTGTGGACAGGATGAAACCTACTAGCTGTCCACAGAAGCTGCTATACCAGATAACAGTCAAGCAGTAAAACCTGTATCTGCTACAGGGAACAAGACACCCACCAGTGAATAACTAAGAGAAAGCCTTGCTAAGAGAGGCAGCCTTGTGTCATGACTGGCCCTCTCTTTAAAAAGAAGTTTTTCTTAATGTAACTGGGTATTCTTGTTAATGAAATCAATGAAATTATGAAACCAAAGAGCAGGTTTATAATAAATAAATGGAAAAGCTAGACTACATCACATAAACCATAATTACAACCATGAGACCCACTGCCACAAGGTGGAAGCCAAAAGCGTAAGTGGAATGACAAAAATATACAGATAGAGAAAAACCCAAACAATGCTATTAAACACAAACACATGGAAAGAGTGTCTGGCTCAACTGCATGTCAGATTTCTTGAAGCTTGAAAAGGCACCATCTACATGATCTTCTGTTCCTTCCCTGTGCACCCGTACATGAACATCAGCAGATCTGGGATACCGATTTTTTGGAAAGAGACAGTTGTTTTGATATTCTCACTATTGAATATCTCAGCTATTCAATAAACTTTTAGCTTTTAAGATTACTGATGCATTTGAGATTCTATTTTCATCAATTGCCTATCTTCTACCAAATACTCTTCTTGCTTCTGGAATGTTAACTAAGGGTCCCTTATTTTATCTTTATACATTTCATATCCTTTTCCCATACTTCCTTATATTGATTTTATCTTCAGCCTCTCTTCTCATGACACATTTTTTTCAGCTCTAGTCCCTTCCCTGGCTCCTATGGACTCCTAAAACTAAATATAATACTCAAAATTTTTGAACT
The DNA here is from genome assembly GCA_035583185.1 of Anabacerthia variegaticeps. Lineage (NCBI taxonomy): Eukaryota > Metazoa > Chordata > Aves > Passeriformes > Furnariidae > Anabacerthia > Anabacerthia variegaticeps. The sequence continues at coordinate 54,912,290 of JAWWEW010000001.1, forward strand.
GGTACACACAAGTACAATTCATACAGTTTAGATTATGTTATGCACCTATGATGAATTGTTTTTATCTGCTTCCACTATTGTCCAGTCCATGCTCAGGAAATCTCCAGTGGGCCACAGCTCCATCAGAAAAGTGTTCCCCTGCTTCTGATGTTTATCACTTGCTTTCATTAATGAATATTATTAATTCCTTTACACATAACCAACATTTAGCTTGCTTAGATTTTTTTGTGAAGTTCTTCACATTCCCACTCCAGCCTCAATGGGAGAAAAAAATGCAAAACGTACCTATTAACTACTGAACCTAAAACTGGGAGCCAAACTTCATTCAAAATCATGGCACCTGATACTGGTAACTGTGATTTATCTGTATTTTGTTTACATTTTATATTTACCACTTGTTTTAGTATTTATTACATTATGTTTAAGAGAATATTTTCAGACCCAAGAAACAACTTCAAACAGATACTCTTCAAGGAGGCTGGCTGAGTAGGTCTGCAGGAGATGGACAACACACCCTTCACTGTAGGGAAGATGCTCTAACACTCAAGTGATCTGCTAATGCTGGGTTTTCACTTTCATTGAGTTTGTGGATACTGAGTCACGTTGACCTAAGAGTTGTGGCAAATGCCTCCTGCTCCCGTCTGCCACCCTGCCCCTCTCTGCCCGAGCTGTTTGTTCAGTCAGCACTGGGAACTCACATTTTCATTCTAAACCTGCCCTAAAGTGCTCGTTTAAGTTAAGACACTGAGTTCTGCAGTTCATTCTTGTTTGTGCTTCTGACTGAATTATTGATCTGCAAGCTGTCAGAGATGGTTCTCCCCAGCTTTTATTCCTCTGTAAAAAAAAGTAGCTGTCCCAGAGAATTATATAAACATGTTTTAGGATGCAAACTCCTAAACTGATACCTGGTTAGCACTGCAGAACCCACAAGAGAAGGTAGAGGTAGCAATATGAAACAACAGGGTGGGGAAAACCCCTCAAAATATTTCTACTTCAAATGTGTGATTTCTACTAGACATTTTGCCAATGTAATGTCTGGGGACATAGTTCATATAAAAATCTACCATACTCTGATTCAGATAATTAAACACAAAAATCTTACTTAAGAATGCAAATCAGACACTTGCAGGGAAATGTTATTTTTTCCACTCTTTTATACTTCTTTTCATTGTCCTTGCATAACTGGGTCTTTTTTCACAGATTTGGTGGCCCTTAGCGTGCCAATGTTTCATTCGTTTTCCAAGCTAGACAAAAGGCATTAAATAATAAAGCCTGTAGAATCCACGATCTGAAAACTGAGGGATTAGTATTGCAAGGCTGAAGGGTAGGGACTGAATTCAAAAACCTAGACCCAAACGAACCTGCCTTGCTAGATCTTCTTGTTTGAAAATATTCTACATTTTTCTGTTGAAGCCAGATTTGCTTAAACCATCTGTTAAGGATGCTTGATTTAGAAAAACTTAAATTCTAAACTCATTATTTTTGTGTCACCTTCTACCACTCAGAGAACTCTTCTGTCATGGTGTATTGCTAGGAATTCTGCAGTTTGTTTATAAGCACATTTTCACTAAAAGCATTAAGGAACGCATGCACCATTTCATGGAAAAAACCCCATCCAACATGATTTTTCCCTTCTAAAAGACAATGCATTATCTAATTCTTTAAAAAACAGCAGAGTAATTTTGTCTGCACAAAGCAACCTCTCTCCCCCTGCTGCATTTACAAGATACATACTCCAAACAGGAAAGCTGTTCTAGGAGGGCTATAAAAAAATAGGACCATACAATTATGTTCTAGGAGTGAGAAGTTTCCCAGCATTTAACTTTTCATACTATACATCATTCATCATTAGTGCTTGAAACATATATAATTCACAGCCTTCTCTTATGAAGCAGGTGGAACTTGGCTAATATTTTATAATTCTGCAGCTAAACACCTGGCTATGATGAACTTTCCAAACTTGTCAATGAGATGGACATCACCTCCTAAAAATTACAAACTTCACCTTAAAGTGTCACAAATCAATTCTCTTACCTAAGCCCTAATCACTATCTCCACAACTAGTGAAGTGGCCTTTACTAATCCTGCCTCACATACTTTTCAAATCAGCATTTGAGAGTCATATGTTTACTTCTCAGACTAAGAAAAATCAAATCCTGCCAAGGATGGAATCCAGAGCACACTGATAATAACTCAGCATAAGAGCAGTTACTCTGGGCCAAGATCCCAGGTGTCTCCATACTCAGGTTCAGCTGCTGTCCCTGCAGCACAGTCCATTTTCCATGCTGTGCCTCATTCCCTGGTCCACTAAAGCTACTGTCTGGAAACCACTGACATCACAGCTGCGAAGCTGCAAGCCATGGAGATTTCAAAACTTTTCTTAAATCCTGGCATTTTGAGGCAATATGGCTGACCAAGCAAGAGAACTTGTCCGTGACACTGAGGAGACTCAACCTCACCCACTCCTCTCCACCTTTGATAAGATTTCTGTCCCTTTTAAAATAGATTCAAATCCATAGCATTTCAATACAGAAGTATGTCTGGTCTCCCTGGAAACAACCCTGCTGAAACAACCACTGAACAAACACCAGAAAGACAGACAGAAGAACTGACTACTAATTCCCAAGACGAGCCTAGAAGTTGTTTAAAACAACTGTGGGGGGAAGGGCTGCCACTCCACTCATAGCAGCATAAATATCACCCTTCCCTATCTACTATAAAAAGGAAGACCTAATACATTTCTAATGTTTTTTTATTTTTTTTCTCCCTAAGAACATGAAGGAACATACATTCTTCTTGTAAGCAACCACTTTCTACAGACACACAGTCATTTTGAATGGATAAAGATGCTTTCAAACTCAGCAGGAAGAAAAAGAACAAAGCCCTCCTGATGGCAAAAATATTAAAAAGTGCATAAAAAGGAGGCAGCAGCCAGGAGGCTGAATCGCAAAGCAACACAGAGAGACAGTACAACAGGTGTACCCACTAACACACGTTTGCATGTGCTCGCCAGAGCAAATTTCTAATCCTGGAACAAAATGTCTGAATTAGCATAGAAGAAAGCGAGGAACACACAAGGACACTAATCCCACAAGGATACGTGACATACTTCACAGACACATTTATTTTCCTTGATATCACATGACTTCAAAGTCAAGACAACTGTTTGAATTAGTTTATGGTAAAGCAAGCAGCTTGGCAATTCAGATAGAGGAAGTATTTCTCAAAAAAGACATTGCTGCCATAATATCAGACAGGCAAGTAGTAAAATGACCACACATCATGATAACAGCAGGGCCCAACAGTATTGGCTAGTAAAAATAAAGAGAAATGGCATTCTACCATTTCGCAATATCTTTCTTCCTTCTATCTATAGAATATGAGCTTTTAGCTACAGGGGAAAAATAAAATGTCCATAAAAAATGCAGTACTGGAATGTGCAACTTCCCCAAGCACAAATTAAAAAAAACTAAGTCCATGTAATGCCCATCATTTCATGTTGGGAGACGACTACTATGAAACGGGAAGTCACTAAAAGAAACTTCAGGGCATTACATTTAAGCAAACTTATGTCCAAGATACAAATCCTTGACATTCTGTTAGGTCAATGCCAGTTTTCTTTCTAAAGAGTTGAAAAAGCTATGGCTAATGTTTTCTTTTCCATATATCCAAGGAAATTTGAAAGTATATATTTTGCAACTATTACTGTTCATGTCTGTATGCATCCAAATGCTCTGAAGGTACCATTTGAATTACAACAGTAAAGAGCAGAAGATTAAAAAAGCAGAGTAATTCAGACTATAGGCAAACTTAATTTTTTTTCCTTTTGATTTCCAAAGGAAAGGTTAGTATATTTTATAAAGTGTACACTTATGGACAGATTTGACAAAGGAAAAACAAAAATCAAAACCAAGCCTCAGACCTTCAATACTGCAACTACAATTCTATATTTGGAATCATACCCAGTTAGATGTCTAGATATGTGCATCTTCTGATCATTCAATAAACTGCAAATATTTATAGAACCATAACTGCAGATGGTGGGCTTCAGAGTCTTTATAAATTCTGGCCTTCAGCCATAAAATTTTAAAAGTAGACCCTATATTTTATGAAAACATCTCACAGTTTTATTCTAACATCCTTAGAAAACAGTGGCCTGAAACTGCAAGGAACAAAAATCTTAATGAAGACAGACACACACGAAACAGTAAGAGAAAATGAATACTTAAGGTGCAATACTAATTATACCATAACCTTATACATTAAATTCTGAGAGAAAAAGTGACGAAATGAGTGTTTTATATCATCAAAATAGAATGTGTCATTACCTTAAAGTATTTTTCTACCACTTTTTCTGCACAATGCAGCTTATGTGCTAGAAATGAAGAAAATGGCAAAGGTTCACGAAACCAGCTGCACCATTTTTATCTCAACCTACATATATGACACTTGTTTGGGTTTTTTTTTGAAACAGAAGTAAAATTGTTGTGAAAAATGATATGGCAACACTTTGGAAACTTATTGATGTATATTGAGTAGAAAACTACTAAATACTTGCTCAGATCTAATTCAGTCCCCATTCACATTAAGTATAATTTTCAGAAAACTTATTAGGAACGTAATGGAATCTAAATGCAGCTTTCAGCTGTAAAAACTTGATAATATACAAGAGGCATGTGAAGGACTACTACATTGCATTACACTACACTTGAAAATATTTGTCTTTTCTCTGGCTCAAGGAAAAAGAAAGCCAAATCCTCACATCAAAATGCCACTCATAATCCAGTGCAAATACATTTTACTTGCGTGTATATCCACTAGAAGTATTTATTACTTTATTGCAGTACGAATGAGATGATCTCCACAGGATAAAAGAGCAATCAATATGATGGGCCCAGTACAGATTGGAAACCAATTTACTAAAAAATAATGGTTTGAAAATCTCTGAGGATCATTGCAATGGAAAAAAATGAATGGGAAAAGAAACAGAGGAGCAAATATAATTAATGTTATTAATGAATATGGGGGTGAATTACATCCTTTTTTTTTTTTTTTAAACTGAAGGTGATCAGCTTCACCTTCATGTGACTGGCTGTGAGTAGTAAGTACCAGCTGCATATAACAGAATGTCCTCACATTGGGATCTCTCAAAAGTGAAGCACCACAAATCAGTTGAACTGTTGCTTTCAGCCACAGGAACAACAGCACAGAAACAGGACTCTGAATTTAGCAAAGAACCCATAAGAGCAGATTAATGAACTACATCTATGTTTTAGTTTCCACTTCCCTCTTAGTGGAAAATTACTGACTTCAGGGATGAACACACAGATAATTTTCATGTTTTCATTACATTTGGTAAATATATTTTGAAAAATTTTACTATATTCACACTTAGAAAATGTAAGGGTGTATTTCACTATTTCTTGCCCTGTAAGATCTGTATATATTTGGAAGTGTAACCAATAACAGCCCAAAAAAAATACAAAGCTGGATAAGGTTCATGTATGGTAGCACAGCTGTGCTTGCCATGAAGCAAGTCTGTTCGCTGCTTGTTTGTCACAGTCTGGTTCAAGACAGCTTCACCATATCTAACTACGATAAAGTGCTTGTAATATTTCATTTTAATTACAGTTTATTGTCATTACTGAGAATACACAGAAAATTGACTCTAAGTAACTAAGCAATAACTGTTTGCATGGTAAGCACATGCAAAGTTAAAACTTCGGACAAATGTTAGAGTTATGTGTCACTGTGACTGGGGTATGTTCAGCTGTCTACAATGGCAGAACAGTAGTTCAGTTTCTAACCCAGTGTCTAGTCTGGTAAAACATTTAAAAACAATGAAGACATGAACTTCCATTTCTGCACACTGAAAGTGCAAAATACACTAATTTACTCCTTCTCTTACCTGCCCTCAAGAGCTATTGGATACGGTAGATAATCAGACATGATATTAGACAATGAGACAGACGTGTACTACAAGATGACAGCAAAAACTTCTCTACATGATTTTCTGACTTCAAAAAATGTACTCATACATGTAGTTTAGCACTATATAAGGAGAGCACAACACACAGCATCGACAGGAGACCGGCTTACAACTTATGGGAGCAGTAATAAAATCTCAATCACCTACACTGGATTACAGAGAAACATGTAAATAAATAGATTCTGAACTGATTCAAGTCTTATGTCACTTTCTCAGTTTCAGCAGAAAAGCAACATTGTTAAAACAAGAGAACCAAAATCAAGACAAAGATCTGGTGAAGGCAGAAGCTTAAATGTCAAGCTCTGACTCTGAGCAAACAAGTGTCTGGTGTTGGAATCACTGAAAACAGGCACACAATTAAAAGACAGGCCTGTGCAGGATGAGGGCACAAGTCTATAGCTACACACCCAAATAACTAGTACATCTTCTCAAGTACCAAAAGCTTAGAAGCACTCACTGAACTCTTGTCTGGTCACAGATAACACCCTTTACCATAGAGTTGTTATATATATGCAGTGGAAGATGCTAGACACTAAATCCTTTGAAAAATTTGATTAATTCATTGTCTGAGATTCACTTTTCCATCCTAAAATATGTATCTAATGATGCATTTTATACTATATATGTATATATACATATATGCATGTATAAATATATGTGTATATATAGTTGAGCCACAGAAACTAGGAATAGAACTGCATTTAGAAGTTTTTTATAAAATTTTACAAGTATCTGTGAAATGGGGCTATTTATAGTGCAGCATTAAAGCATAACAATATGGCCAAAATAATCAGTAAGGTACAAGTTCTAATGCTAGCTATCCTCTAAAAGTTTATAGGTAATTTTATTATATACTAGATGGTGAGAAATGAATGCATGTATTTCCAAGACACAAAACTGAGATCCTTTGGTAAGCTAGCCTGAGACTGAGTTACAAATTTAGCCTACAGCATCTAGGCCAATATTGCGATGTCATTATAGGTTTATATTCAAGGGTTTATATTTTTCAATCAATTTTCATTTGCATATTTCATGTTGATAAGGAGCAAAACAAGAAAAAAAATTGTCTTATTTTAAGTTTTATAGTAGATGAACAGAACACAGAACTAGAAGGGAAATGGAGGTCATCAGTCTGGCAGTCTAACCACAGGCAGAATTCAAACATACCAAATCCCTCCTGTCTAATGTATGTCTAACCTTTTCTTTAAAACCTCCTAGGATAGAAAAGCTGGAGTCTTCCCAGATGATCTGTTTTCTGAGCTACACTGTCTTTGCACAAACAAACAAACAGTACCTGCATTTTCACAGGTGATGAAACAGAAGACAGTGATGTGACTTGCTTGACACCACACATAAGAATGGCAGATACAGGAGCCTAACAGCTTGTTCTCAATCTATTTTACTGTGTCAGATACAGGAGTCTAATAGCTTTTTCTCTGTCTTACTGTGTCACACTGCACCACAGGATCTTCATCCTGAAACGTTTTAAAGTCCCTCACATTCTAGGTTTCCTCATACCCACTGCTAATTTACAATCATCTTTGGGGTGTAACGCAGCAAATGTTTGAAAGCAGTTCAACACTGCTTTGTGCAGCAGAAGAAAAAGATTATTCTATGGATTCTGAAGAAAATCAAAATATAAGTAGGAAAACATAACTACTCCAGTACAGAATTTAATCAGAACAGGAGAGACGAACAACAATCTTTAAAGTTACAGTACTATGGTTAATATAAAGATTCAAAAAATAACAGTAATTTGAAAGATAGCTCTCTAACTGTGCTTATAACACAACATATGCAGAGATAATTGGCACCAACTCAGAAAACACTATCATCTGTTGAAGTGCCACCTCAGTTGCCTCAGTATCTGCATTCTCAGATTTTCACAAAAAGGCTCAGTTCTGTTTAGCTTGTGATACACATCTAGCCTACACTCAAAAGTGGAATAAGAGTAGCTTCACCGCTTTAACATATTTAGTGTGTAGTCTAGGCAACATGAAGGAAAAACTATAAATATAGAGGTATATAAGTTCTTAAACTAGAACTGGAGGGGACAGAAGACATGGGACTTGTCTTCAAGATGCTACTCCTTCTCTCTCCTATTTCAAGAGATTAATAAAGATATTACAAGGAAGGGAAGCAAGGGAAAAGGAGAAGTTTGTAAGGCAAAGGAAGGAAATTAAGTACCTGTAATTTGTCAGAGACAAAGCAGAAAGTTTGTGTGCACATGCGAACAGGTTATGCTGTTAGCAAATTCCAGTGATAAGTTATATACATCAAGATTATAAAAAGTATATGGAAAAGACAAAAGCCTATTAGATCCCAGGAGCGAAAAGTAGAAGTTGATTGTGGGGGTTTCTCCCCGAGGGCGAGCAGAGTGTCAACAGTCTTTCGAATGTGACGAATATCCGACTGCAGGATGTCATACGGAGAGCAGAGGTCAGCCTATCCCGAAGGGCAGCCATTAGAACAGAAAAAGAGTGCAAAAAATTAAAAATACAAAAATAGAAAGATATTGATAAATAAATTATCACAATATTCTAGCATAAACATCTAGGAATAGTTTCTTCCAGTGTTGCCTTACTCACTAGACATCCCAGCTTTCTTTTATTTCCTCTAAATACTGAAGCTATCATATAACATCAGAATGTTAAGACAGAAGAGCTCAGGCCTTCAAATCCTTTCAAAATTATGCCCAAATTCACAAGGGTGAGGAGGTGCATGTGATCCACTCGTTCTACTGAGATCTGCACACCTTTGTCCATCTGGGCCTTGTTCAAATGCTTAAATGGAACCGGCTGTAAAATCTAACTTATATAATAGCAGAACAGTGGGTTAGAAAGCTGTTACAAGCACAAGCAGCAGCAATATGAAGCGTCAAGAAAAAGTACCTACAGAAATCATTAGAAGTATGCAAAATTCTCTAACATAATAATCTTAAACTTGGTATTCATGTATCATCTAAAAATGAAACCCTGTGATAGAAACGGAAAAAGTCAATGTAGCACTACATATACTTAATTTTAATAAAGTTTCTAGACTGCAGAACTGGACGCTAAAGTCCTCTAGGTAGCATTTTTAAATTATTAGCAGGTTAGATTCCCACACCTTTTTTGGAAAATATCAATGACTTGATGTGGCAATTTACTCCAGAGCAGCTGTACAAAATATGTAATATGTAATAATAATATTAATATGCTCACACAATACTTACATTAAAATCAAACCCAGCAACACTACTACTTTTGAAATGCAATCTAAGATACACCATTTTACATTGTAAATAAGGTCTTACTAAGATAACGAATACTTACTGAACAAAATTACACGCAGTAAGAGTTCCCCTGTTTGAAAGGAACACTATGTTTCTGTAGTAACTTTTCATTCTCACTTCCTTAATGAACGGACAGTACACCAAATAAACCAAGACATGGAAGTTCAGTGTCTCTTTTGTGTTAGTGCAAAGTTTCAAAGCGCAGTTTGAAATGAATTCAACTTTAAAATATTCAAAAGGTCTTTCTATCCTGAAAAGTGCCTAGTGAAACTGGAAGTCAGAACTGTCATTCATACATAAAGAAAGTGACATGTTTGTGTTTTTTTTTTTTAAATTTGCTTACCATGACTGGTTCTAGCTTAACCAGGAGTCAAACCTGCAAAATGTTGTTACTTAGGTCAGCAGATACAACGGGGAAAATCAACCTGCATAGCAACAACACTATGTTTGCAGTAATTTTTCGGAATTTTTCTAACTCAAAACTCTAGTATGATAATAAACTTCAATGCAACTGTATTTGTCATTTTTTAAAGCATGAAAACCCCCAAACAGCACAAAACATGCTGATCTTGTTTAAAAACGGGATAAGATTAGCATTGTATTCGAGAACACCTACATCCACAAGCTGCTTACCAGAAAAACAAGTTTTAGGGCAGACCAGTCAGGACTACCAACTATGTAATATATTTTACTTTTACCAAAGATGCCAATAAATCCAGCAAATGCTGTATTAATTTTAAAACGGCAGTCAAATAGAGAAGGAAGTAATTTCAGAGTTAGAGAATGACAGGTGGTAATAGGCTGAATTTTTACAGAGACTGATGAACTTGCTCACCAGAGCTCAACATCCTAAGCAGCACACAGGAGAGGCCAAAGCACACAAAAACAGCCAACTCATGCAGAAGAAACTTCCTACAGCAACTGCCATGCTGTGTTTTAGCAAAATTCAGGAAAGCCCTAGAAATGTCTGATTATTTTTGTGTGTTCTGTGACAACAGATAATTTGGTATTACATTCACCCTCTGTGTAAAAAGTTTATATTGCATGTATTTTAAACTTCCATAATGTAACCATAGATAAAAAATAAAAAGCTTTTCAGTAGTGGTGAATGTATTTCCACAGAAGTTACCAGAAATTTACTGATGCTGTGAAATAAAAATACGAAACTAAAACATGGCATCATGAAATAGTAGAAAACTATGTGACCCCCACCCAAAGTCTCAAAGACAATCAACCACCCACCCCTCTATTGCAAGCACTGCTCTTCTCATTTAGGGGACTGAAATCTTGCTGGTAAGAACCAAAAAGATACATATACTTAATCACTACATTTATGGACTGACTTTTTATGTCTATGAAGCTGTATGATTAAATCATACAGCTGTCAAAATCATGCACACAGAATAAACACAGTAAGACAGAAGTGGAACAACAAAAGCATAACCAGCTGTTTGTGTGCACAAACCACCCTCATTCTATATGCCCCTGCAGTGACTGTGAAAGCAGACATCATTTCAGAACCAACCTTCTCAAACTTTGACCCTGGTAAAAAAAGTCAAGAGTAAGTTTGCAGAAGTGCATTAAAGAATGAAATCTGTAGTGCATATGCACTCTACTCAAAACACAAAAGAAAGGAACTTCAGAATTCTGTTTTCAGGACTCTAATTGATAGTGTACTGAACCACTTAACTCCATACCGTAGGCCAAACAATGTACATTACCGAGTCTGGAAGGAAAGGGTGTAGAAAGGAGTCATACCTCAAAAAATTTACTGCAACTTCATGGATGTCTCATGATGAAACTATGAAGAAGTAACTGATTATGTGAAGTGATCAGAAAACAAGCATAAGTGGCAATGATAATATGCCTTCCATTAAACTGAGAAATATGATTACCAGTTGATCAACTAACAGGTGGATAGAAGATAAAACACTTAACACTCAACTCTTGGTTGCTTCCTTTACTTTGTTCTGCTACTTTCAGAATACGAAAGACTAATGGCTTTTTATTTTATTGTTTTACTTAATTTGCAATTCCTATACTAACACAAATCACATTGATTTTTAGAATAATTCTGACTGACATTGCAACATAGTGGACCTGGTTTTCAGAGGAGGAGGTTGAAACAGTAATCTGAAGGACTTGAAAGTCAAGGAAGGGGCACAGCTCAACTTTTTGTAATCTGCATCTTCATATGATGACTTGAGATCCAAAAAAGCCATTTCTTACCATCACACACTTTTTGTTCAGATGGTTTACACCATATAATTGACTAAAAACTTGAGAAAAATGGCAGAAGTCTCTCATTCCCAGTGAAGATACAATTTGTCCCACTAAATCATGATGCATTACTACTGATGTGCTGGAACACTGGAATTTCAGTAAACTTGGAGCACTTGCTGGAACATTTAATTGTGAAAGGTTCCATTTTATCACTACCTTTTATAAACAGAAATTATCATTCTAGTACTAATCATGATAAGTCTATCTTTTTTTCAAGCTATATGAAGAATGACAAGGTGTGTATGTGGGGAAAGTCTTTCTTTCCTTTTTAAAAAGTAAATCTAATTTGTCTGACATAAAGAGGCCCCAAAAAGGGCCAAAAGACTGTTAAGACATTACATTAGTGTAAGCTGATACATAAAAGTTCATTTGTGTCTTTGTAAAAAGCTAACTTCAGAGACATTGAAAATACTTTGTTCGTTTTCTTTTTTGAAAGAATTCTTAGAAGATCCTACTTCTGCTATGTCTTATTTCTTCATAACTGAGAACTAGAAGAAATAAAGACAAAAACTTTTAACTTCTGCCTTTCAAACAACATCCTGTATTTACAGTTTTGTTTTGGTCTAAATCTTACTTGTAATAAAGTATCATTCAGCCCACCATCAATCATTTTTTTGCTTTTGACAGGAATATTTGTTAACACTACCGAAAGTGCATAAGAAAAAAATCCTCTGTGTTATCGATTACCAATAATAACAGCTCAAATTTAATTAAGTTATTGATTTGCAGGTTAAAACGACAAAGTCTACTTCTTTGCTACTAGTATGAATACTGACATGGCAATGACAAGTTGAAGAAATACGTTATGAATGTTTTTGCCTTTATTTATGTATGTTTCTGGTTTTGTGAAAGAGCAGTTGAACCCAAAATTTCACATACATACTCATGTGATAATGATTCACTCTTCTCAAAATTTTTAAAACCTCTGGGATAAGATGCCACTAAGAAGAGTAAAACTGTACTAAAAGTGGTACATTTGACACTTTGAAGGCCACACTTAGAGGCAAAAGAGAAATAAACTAAAAAATAGCTCTATTTTTTAAACCCATAAAGTATGAGAGGGTGGGTGCAATATAGGTGAACTGGATAAGCACTGTGGGTGGTGTCATTTGTGGGTTCATGTGGCATTAGCAATGTAGTCCAGTGAATGGCACCATCCAAGTACTGTATGTCACTGAGAAACGCAGTAGGACCAGCAGCCCTACTTACCACACATCTACTGCCACCTGCCTATTCAGTCAGTACCAGCCAAAAAGTCAGAGTGCTTGTCACTCTACTGCTATTATATGCACATTAGGGAATTTGATGGGTTTAGTTAGCAAAGTAAAATAAAGTATTCTTTTGTAATTTCCTAAGAGACAAAGATTTTACCTTTTTGTCATATACCTCCTGAAGAGTACAACAGATATTTTCTGAATCTTCAGGCTTTCCAACACTTACCTGACACCATCCCTTTCTCACATCAACCAAAATACGGTCTACAAGGATCTCTGATAAGTGCTACAGGAAAGGTTAGTGGCAAAACTGTAAACAACTTGATTGTCCTTCAATTCTCACACTTCTGATAGCCTGCCAGCACAGCCAAAGCCTTGCTATTAGTTTTTTACTAAGTGTCAGAAGCATACACTTAAAACATTGTTTTGCATATGATCCAGCACATCCCTTCTGCATGCAATCAGGAGCATCATATGGCTATTAAAAGAAAGCAATTTCAACATGTCCCTCATTTTACTGAAATTCTCTTCTGGCAGGTAATGGCTTTCAGAATCATCTACATACCATTATAAGAGACGCTCATGTTCCTGAATTTTGTATATGTGAGTCTTTGGTCAAGATGCCAACTTCTGATACTCAGTGTGACACATTTAGATACCAATTGCATTTTTCTACACTTATATGAAGTTTCCCAGGACAATTCTGGGCGAAGCAATTTTAACCCAAGAACTAAATGCTGAAAACCACAGAAATAAGAGACCATGCACATCAGCACAACATAGTAATTACTTGGCTATTTTCTTGCTTTAATTTTACATGACTAAACAGGGTATTATTCCAAACCTGTGGAGATCAGAAAATAGAATGTCCTCTATTCCTTAAATAACTGAAAACAAACCAACATGAATCATGATAGTTTTAAATCCTTTAAAAACCCATGCAACAGAATTTCAAGTTAATTCTCAGGAAGTAAACATGGACATAAGTATTACAGAAAAGCCCAACACCTACAGGTATTAGGACCCAAAAGTGGGATCTATCACTTTCCCATGTAAGGTGCTTGCTTTAAAAAAAAGGAAGAACTCCCTGCACTGCTTTTACTGGTTTCTCCAGAGACAATTAGGCAATGTACAACTCGTCAATTGAGTTACACTAAGCACACCATCTGCAGTCCTTTAACAACTTTGACAGCTGACTGTCATACCCACTATTACACAACTTTGCATTCCTAATGCACATCCCTCCAACACACAGCAAAGTTCTAGTATCTACCAGCTAGTTCCACAACACAAAGTATTTTCAAAATCTATAGCAAATACATGCATTTGCAAATTACCAACAGCTAATCAAAAAGAATATCCTCAGGGTACTAAAAACCTATTTTAAATTTACAGTTGCAAGCTATTCATTTAGTATTTAAGTGAATGAGTTTTTCCCTTCAAAAGAAGTTAATGCTTATATAGATTGATAAAGATGGTTAGTTTATACATCAGACTGGTGAGATGTGGCCTTGTGTTTAAATTTCTGTGTGATTCTTCAACAAATACATTTTAATAATTTTTTTTTTTAAAAATCTTAAAGAAATCAACACTAACTATAATGGAAGCAATAAAAAGGAGGGATAATAAATATATATATATGGAAATGTCTATTCACAAAAATCCAAAAGGGTGTTTCTCCACAGAGCTTACTTAGAGAAATTCAAAATAAAAAAAACGTCATAGTAAAGGCTTAGCTTATCCATCTGTAATATGGTTCTGCAAGGAACTTTGTAAATATTTCCGTTCTATTTCCATTTCTGAAACATCTCATGACAGCAATGAAAACAGCTCTTGGCCTTTTCTTTCTCAACAGGCTACAGACAGAAAAATTCTAATTCACTGGAAACTTATGATGCATCAGAAGACACTGAGTTTTGAGGAAGCTTAACAAACACTCCATTTTTAGAAGTCCACAATACTGAGATTTTGATCTGCTTTGAAGAGAAATTTTACCTTTAATATGAAATCATTCTAACATATTATGTAATTACAAGAACTAAATTAACCATTACAATTTAAGAGGCCCAGCCATTACACTGAATTGTCAAATTACATTTATGATGAACCATTCATTGGAACGGTAAGATAAAGCCTCACCCTCAAAATTCCTACAAATAGCAAAATTGATCTGTTACTTTTGCTGTCCTCCAGATTAAGTTCTAAAATACAGAGAAAACATAAAGAATTCAAATTGGAATTCTTTCTCAATGTGAAATTTTTGCATTACCATCTGCTCCCCAAGGGGATGGTGGGGGAGATCACACAAAATATCCTTTCATTTCAGCGTTCTTGAAACACGCTAAAAAGAACTGCCTTAATTATTCTGTCATATGTAGGCAACAGTAAAAATACATAATGCAGTTTTCCAGTGTTCAGACAAAAAGACCTTGTATAACACTTTTACCTGCTTTTGAGGGTCACATTTCTGAAATTAACTTTTTCTTAATAGGTTCTTCTAGACCATAAGGGGGTCTTTGAAATTTTCCCAGTGCAACTCCAGCATTCATTACATCAGTTATAAAAATGAGAATAAATTCAATGATGAATGCTGCCATTCTTAAATGAAAAGCAGAAAATATAAAGCACTGCAATTTTCCTCTTTCCAACTCCTGAAACACTTATACCTATATTATAGAACATTATACATACATACATTCCATACTTAACACACAATGCTTTTCTTCAAATCACTGTAGAAATGTTTCAGTACAAGAGGTGAGTGTGCTATTAGTCACTTTTATAATGCATGGGGTACTTAATATTGTAAAAAAAAAAGGAAATACTGCAAAAATAGGAAAATAAAAAAGGAATGAAGTTCATATTCTAAAAGCACAAGGTAAAAATGCAGTTATGTTGTGCAATGCAAAAAATCAGCAAGCTTTTGGCTAATTATATAGTATCTAATTATCACAATACCTTATTTTTTTTTTTCCCATGACAAAGATAAGGAGGTATTAGAGATAATACTGAATTACTAATTTAAGACAAAACCTGAAATTTTTAAGTGCTATGTCATGAGCCACTTAATGCACTAAAGTAGTATTCAATCACATTATTTAGATCAATTTTTTAAATTCTACATATTTATTGTAGAAAACCTGTAGTTCATAATCTTATCATTCAGCTTTAAAGTAATTAACGTGTTTTGCATTTTTTGAATATCTAGAAATGACAGACTTAATTAAATTACCTCTGGTATCCCCAGTTTTCTACATGCATCCAAAAAGTTTTCCACATTTCTCCTGCATTTGGCCATGCTAAGTTTAGGCTGTAAAACAAAACAAAACAGTCTATGGCAAAAGAAGTCAAAAACATTTATTTGGTCAGTTCACCTACTGCATTATTCTTGTACTGATGCATCATTTTCATGTTTCTCCTGATAATAATGCATAAAATTCTGCTCAACTTATTTTTTTTCTACTACTCTAAAAGTCTCATGCCTACAAATACAAACTAAGTACATAAATTGTGGATGCAACGTGCTTGTACTTAGCTCTTAAAGTAACCAGCACATTTAGATCTCCAATTGTTCACATGCAGCTTGTGAGGTTATAAAAACTGCCATTACAAAGATTTGTTACAGACAACATTGATTTTCTGGACAGCAAATAAACTTTTGAAGGATTTTAATGTACATCAGGGAGAACAGACTTAACTGTAATTAACAGGCTCACTCCTCTTAAATTGTTAATGTACTCACAAATTCGTAGTACCTATACACAATTTTAATATGTCTGAAGAATAAACTTCCTATTACTGTAGAGTCTCAAATACTTCCATAATTTGTCTCACTCAGGACTATTCACCAAATACTCAGAGAAATATCATGTGACTAAAAAGAAAAACCAAATGCAAACTCCTCACTATTTCAATGCAAGAAGTGAAACAACAGTATTTTCTGAATATCCACCTAAACAAAGAATTCACTAGTAGCAAGGACTTTAAAGAACTAATTTTCTAGGCTAAAGTAATTTGGAGGCTGTTTTAAGCAAGAGAACATCATCAATATAAAGTTGAAACAAAATGAAAAAAAAATTCAAATATGTGCTTTTTGTTACAGAAAATATAAGATATTTATTTTTAAAAATTGGCAAGAAAACTTAAGTTTTTGCCCCAGAAATTCAAGTTTGTGTATCTTGGCAATGTCATATTTTTACCAAAGATAGAAATTATTTTAGATCAAGCAATAGAAAAAGAAACTCCACTAGACCATGTGAGAAAATATCTTTTCCTTATATCTGTCTTCTTGGAAGTTCTTCGAGATTGCCTCTAAAAGTCACATGGTATTCTCAGAATTGAGTATCAGGCAAATTTTTACTAATGTATACATTAAAAAGAAAAAAGGCAGATAGTCTAAAACACACAAAACATCTTCAGAACCAGACTGTTATCAGAAATACGGACCAATGATCTGTTCAAGAAAAAGAAACAAAAAGAGAAAGCACTACAAAAATTAAGTTTCAAGAAGTGCACACACAGATTACATTAATTTTATGTCCTGAAATATTCAGGTCCTTAGTTTTAGGCAAGCCAACATTACAACACTAAAGTGCAAGCTTTATTCTGTTCTGTCTGCAGGTAAAAGGAATAATTTCTATATTTAACTCAAGAGGAAGATTATGCTAATGAGTGCCGTAAGTGCTTTAGTAACATGACATCTGCTAAGCCAGACACTTCTAAAGTTATCATTTTTTCAATTGATAAACAAGGGGATAATGAATTCTTTTAAAAATAATTTTCTTTTAAGAATAAAAACTTGTAATCACAGAATTTCATACTGTTCTGAATAAAAAAACCATTATGAAAATATCTGCGAGAAAGGCAAGATAATTTTATTCTCTTATAGATACATGCACATACACACATATTATATATATATACACATAAAACACATAAAAATTAACAAATATCTGAATTTGCAATAATCTAAATGTTGCCCCAACAGCAAAAAACGTTCATTGAACAACAACCTCAAATATGATTTGGCAATAAAACAGTTATCAGTAAAACATTTCAATGCAGCAAGAAACATGCAACTTACTACTGCTGGTGAAGGTACATGGATACTTCCTACAGACCGAGGGCGAACGTGATTTACTAAATGGCAGAGAACCACACCATCCATCAGAGCCGACCCCAGGTCTTCAGGCAAACAAATCTTTAGTCTTGTTTCTATGTTCTGCAAATGAAGAAGGCATGCACACTTCGATATAGAAATGGATGAAGGGGAAAAACGGGAATATATATCCTCATTTCCTGTGCTGTAGACCTGTAACCACTCTTGGAGTGTTGATTCACCAAGAAACACAATTCCTTTATATATTTATTCCTTTATATACAATTCCTTTTTTTCTTTAGAGACTAATACACAACGTCCTTTACCTTATATTGGTCACTGAATTACATAAACTTCTTTAAAAGAACTCAGCACTTCAACTTTTGCTGCCATAATATGTATCTATTTTTATATATACATGCATAAAAACACATTTGTATGCAATTAGCCCTGTGACTGCACTACATGTGGCTTCTTCCTTTCACCATTCCCCCAAATCTTCTATTTACCATTCCTAAATTTCTTTATCACCAGCCCATTGAACCAGAACCGCATTGTGCAATCTGTACAAGCAAAGAGTAAAAGGCAATCTCTCCCTAGTAGCCTGAAAATTACTTAGGAAGCATAAGAGTGATCAGAAAAACAGGAGGAGGCAATGCAAACATTCAGATACAAAAGAGAATCTTTGGATACCTGTTAAGTAAAATGGAAATCTCATTGAAAAAAATTTGACATAGCAAAATAAAATACTTTGGAAAATATTTGAGCATTTAAAAAAAAAAAAAGGTTCAAGAACCTACAGTAAGATTGTTATATATAATGAGATTCCTGAATTGTGTTGCAATCTTGAAAACATTCCAACTCTATTCTTAGAGATAATTATTTTCATTATCTTTAAACAGGTATTTCTTATTCCTAGTTGAACTTTCTTAATGTCATTAATCTCTATTAATACATTACCTCAACCTATACTGGTTGAATATGAATATCTATGAATAGGTAATTCTTTTTAGAATCAAAGGAGAAAGTAGGTTGGAAGGGATTTCTGAAGGTCCCCTGGTCTAACAAATTTGAAGTGACACCAGAGCCTTGGTTAGTTAAGTTTTGGATATCTGCAAGGATAGAGAGCCTCCCAAAATCTCGAAGCAATTTGTGCCACTGTCTCTCTTTGTTTCACTGTTCATCTTGGAAAAGCTGGGCTTTGTCACCTCTTTTACCACCTTTCAGGCAGATGAGGACAGTCACATGAAATTCTTAGCAACCTAAGGCAAGAAATCCAAGCTGAAGAAATCCAGCTCTTTGGTTCTTCCCTACACACCCTTTGTTTGGGTGGCCTCACCATGAAATAGCCTCCACTGAATGCACTCTGGGGTTTCAATATATGCCCCCAGTTTTTCTAGCCACACTACTCAAGTATTTGCGCGTAGGTTTCAAATGCCAAAAGGGAGAGTCCATCATGTTCAGTAATGTTTTGTTCTCACCTTGGTTTAGTTCATAAATTAGAAAAAAATCTCGGTATATAAGTATATAAATGAATATACTTTGAGATGGTTTCTCAAAACCCCTTACAGATTTATATAAATTAATGAACTTCTTCCTTAAAACACTGATTTATCTGTTGTGAGACTATTCAGCATACATGAGGGCCCACTTTTTTATGAGCACATTGCACCCACAGTACCAGTTCAATGCTACTTTGTGCTGGAGTTCATGGTTTAAGACTAGACTTAAATAAAATTTAAGACTCAAAGCAGTTTTTTTCAATTTTGTCATCACTGAAGAACTGATCTTTTTCAAAAATCATCCACACTACAACACCAAACAATTTGCTCTACTTGGCATGTCAAAACTACTGAATGTTTACCTGTCGACTGATAAAAATCAACGAGTTACTGATATAAGGAATCAATAAAGAACTAACACTGAGGGGGTTAATAGAAATAATTGTAGAGGCTTTTGCTGAAGTAGCAGAGATAGACTGCATGGTTGAATTGTTAGCTACAAAGGATATGTTATGGTTGCTATCAGTACCTGGCCTTGAAGCTTCTAAAACTAAGGATAAATCAGGAGAAATGTCAAGAAAGTGAAATAATTGTAGAAGTTTGCTAATTAGACCAGTTCAAGTTGCCAACAAAACCGGTTTAGGTTCCTTTTTGAGCCAAGCTGAAAAGGGCACGGCAAGGAAGACCCACGATCTTCATCCCCAAGACCCCCGAAGACCCCGGCGCAGGAAAGATGGAAACCAGTGCACAAACTGGGATGGGAGGAGTGCGGGGTGGAGAAGATGGAAAGTACTTCTCAGAACTATTTAGAATAACCCTACCCTGTCAAAAGAAAATAATACATATGTATAAAGAAATAATGAATATGCATGTTTTAACTGTATGTAAACAGGCCCGTAAGCACAAAATGGTGTGCATGTTTTTGGTGGAGCTATCCCCCATGCACCCAGCGCTGAATAAATGTATCTTCTCTACAACTACCTAGTTGTGGGGTTTTTCTGCACATCATTACTTCTTGCTAGACTGTACTGCTCAACTGTAAGTGGCAAATCACTCTTGAGATGACAACTGTCTGAAGTGACTATGGATCACAAAACCAAGCGGAAGAAAACTAAGTATGTCTCTGAAGTAAAAAGTTTTATGAGATGGAACAATTTCTGCAAAAACATAGCTAATATAAAGAAAAGGTAGAAATGTATGGAAGAAACACCACTGTTCTCACAATATGTGGATTGGGTGAAGTGGTTGAGCTAAAGATAAGTGTTCATTTAGATTTCTCAATAAGGAGCCTGAGTAATGTACTAATTGTTCTTTCCTGTTTAGTGCACAACTTGGTTAAGGTTGCAGGTTCTATGGAATCTCACTAAATCCTAACTTAACATGAAACAACTCAAAAGCAATATATACAAATAGATATACTTATTGAATAAAGTATAAGCTTTATGATTTATAAGTTCTCCTTGACTTGTAATCCAACTTCTCACAAGAAATGAAAGAGCTTTCATTCCATACACAATGTTTCAGGGTGACAGCAAAGAAGGACAGTGCATGAAGCCGAAGGTCAGGAGCACATTAAACCAGTATTACTGGTAATACCTATTACTAATACTGTGTAGAGAGATTTTTATTACTCCTCCATAATCAGGCCTGATATGGTGAATAACCTGGTTCTACTTTTCACTGTGAGGATTAACTGAACTAATTCACAAGGCAGGAACATTGAGGACATTATCTATGATCATTTTTAGGAACAATTACTTGGAGACTTGTTACATACTTGTGGTAACTCTTAAAATAAATGTAAAAGGCTGCACTGATGCTGCTGAATAGACTAGGCTCAGAATAACTACATCCTACTGCAATTTTATTACTGCTACTTCCATTTTCTTCTCCATTACCAGTAAGTCTGTCTCATCTAATTCCTGCATCTTGTCCTTCTGGCATCATTCAAGTCTAGAATTGGCAATATACATTACAGCAACTACATTAAATCTTCAACAAGATTTGTTCTTTTAAAAAAAATGAGCAAGACAAAGTAAGATTATTTCATACTTAAAACAGGTGAGGGCCTGAGGTAAGACAATGAAAACTTACAAATCTGCATAGCTCTACATTAAACATTCAGCCTTTTAAACAGCACTTGCTAAAGAGAAAAAAGTGAACCCTCTTGCTTTAAAATTAAATAATAGAAGACAAGCTATTTAAAATAAGTTAGTAATTTCGCAATTAGCCATTCCATGAAGCTAATGAGACAATAACAAATAATCTTGTAATTCAGTTCTGATGTCAAAATCACCTACCGCTTTCAGGATTTACACTGCATTTAGGAGTGCAATGACACCATCTATTCTGTTGCTAATGTGACATAACTGGAAGCCTTGACAGGTTCAGGGTCATGATATTCCTTGCAGCAAAGGTTGTCAACTCTTTTTTTAATCATAAATTGGTGTCACATAAACATTGCTACCAAGGTATTAGCTGTGTAACACAGACCCTATGCAATCACATGCAGCAATTTTTGCATCAGGCATTAGTTACCTGCTTCCAGCTTTAACTAATAAATTTCATTATGCCTTTTCCTTGCAAAACTGAAGATTTTTCCAGTTGTTCAGAAATAGTTTCTAGACCTCCTTCTCTGAAGTGAGCACTTCATCCTTTCTGATTAAATTAAATAAATGGTTAATCCCACCTGTTCAAGGCATGATGTTTAACTGGATGTCATTCAGGTAACTCTCGTTAGTACTTTCCCATTTTTACAAAACCTTTCCTGAAGTGCAAGCATCTGATTGTGAAAAAGCACTTCAGAAATAGTCTCATCAATGTGATTTTCCTCATTTAACCTTTTTTATATTCTCCTACTTAGGCAACTTTCCAAAAAGAAACATTACAAAAGACATTCCATTAGCATAAATTAGTTCTACCAATACTCACATACCTCACGTAGCTGTTCCACAAGCTCTCTCTCTTCTCTCATCTGCTCCATTTTCCTTCGAATTGTAAATTGCGGGTCTATTGATTCCAAATTTCTTTGTGGTCTTAAGAACACTATGATTTTTAAAAAGAGAGATTTTAGTTTAAGAACAAACACTTTAATTTATTTCTAAATGACGCAAAGTGCTTGGGCGCTACATCCAGCAAAAACTCGTATAAAATTTCTTTGTCCTCAGAAGGACAGAAAGACCTGATCATGGATTACAATCATGAATGGATATTTTTTGGATATCGCTCTGGACAGCATCCTGCACCATCAATGGAGTGGATAATTTTTCAACCGAATCCTAATCTCAACAGGAAAGTTTTATGAGATTATTAAGCACCAGGACTATCCCTTAGAGAGTCTGATGTATACAAAACTCTCTGTCTCAACATGGCAGGAAATACCTCTTATTCTATTAAGTAGAACTCTCTCCTACAAGATGCTGAATTGTGTAACAAGCTGTGACAAGCTTCCTACACAGAACAAAACGCTTACTAGATAAGATTATGTTAAAAAACCCAAAACAAACCACCCACCAAACAAAGATTAATGTAGGCAGACTTAGCCATTCAGTAACTCTGCCTACATTCAAATGTTGTATTGCAAATGTAGCACTGCACAAACTCTTTGCAGTACTGCTTCCCACCAGTCCTGTCGACTTCATCACTTTGCCCACATACAGTTCCTTGAAATAATTACATGACATTTCCACACATATGCACCTCTACACTTCCATTTTTGTGGTCAATGACTGTTTTGAACAGTTCAGTAGAATGACAAGATGTACAGTCAAAATGGGACTGTCAACTATTTGCAATTTTGTTTCAGAAAATGCAACTGTCTCATATTTGTCAATAAAATTATAAGCCAACTTGATTATCATGGAAAATTATATTGCTCAAGAGAAAGAAGTGTTTTGTATTTCTATTTTCATGTCTCTCCCCTGAATGCAACATGAAACCCTAAGTACAAGTACTAATTAATGGTGTAGAAAGCAAAAAGTCTAGAAAACCTCTGGTTTTTTTATATACAGCTACTGTTCACTCTCAATTTTGTTAATTTAATGCCATCATTGAATTTCTAGGATAATTTCTTGGTCAGTAAGTAAGAGGATAGAAGAGAGGAGCTTTTTCTTTCCTGAAGGGCACATTAGAAAATTGAAAGTGTAGGAACTGCTAACAGCATCTACTAGATGAGTAAAAAAAGATCAATTACTATTAACTATAGGAAATGTACACATGGATGCAATCACAGTCAAAGTTTTAACTTTTCTCAGGCAATTGAAATCCACTACATCGCTGTTAAATCAGTAATTTCTGAAAGGCCATATTAAAGGCTATTCATTAAACCAAACTGGTTTTAAATAAAACACCTAAATATTACAGTTTTATGTTAGCAAAGTCTATTCTGTTTGATGCAACCAGAAATCCCACTGGCAGAGTGAAAGTGTGTCCTATAGAGAATGTGCAGGACTGAAAACTACAGAACTGCAGCTCAGTTCCCTTCTCCAGGTGGGCTACACGTCTTCATCAGTGTCACCATTCAGAAGGATCTACACACAGGTGCACACATCATAAATAAAAACATTCATTAATTATGCTGGCCTCCCACACATAGCTGGTAGTAGCAGAGCCATGCCTTCAGATGCAAGAGGTCCACAATTGTACTGATGTTTAATCTTTGCCTATATAGAAGGCAAACTGCACACTTGAAATTGAATTCTATATCCAAAGTACAGTGAATCAACAGACCCACGCTTCCTAACATTTTGTAGAGAGCCTACATATAACTATGTCTGCATGTACCCAAACACACAAAGGCTTACAAACTTACATATGGTGAAAAATATATAAACTGTTATTTAACAAAGCATATCATTTAGGATGGCTACAATAACAACAAAAAAAAATCAAATCCCAAGTTTTCCAAATTCAGAAACTCTTATCGAGGCCTTCTATTGAACTCCAGAATCATACTGTAAAGTTTCTCCATTAGCAACTCTGTAATAATTTACTGGAGACTCTTCTAAATTTTTAGGAGGTGAAATAAAAATCTCCTATCATGTTTATCAGGAGCTGCAGTTGCAATATCTAAGATTTTCTTGTTCATTGTATAATTCTAATAATTGAGCTTTGTTGCCTTTCGTAGATGAAATACATCTAGAGACAATCATGGTTAAAGACTAATAAAATGTTTAAATGGTATTTAAAAGTCATTGGAGCTTTATTATCAGTAGCAACATTTCAAACAGTTCTCTACAAAAGCATTAGTTCAGGATTAGTTCAGTTCTTATGGTCTTCATTCATTTTGGACACAGTTCTGCTTGCTTAGGCCTTTGTGAAATCAGTAAGAATGTTGCAAGATATATTTTCTTCTGATTTCAGGCTACAAAGATCTGTTACCAAAAATTATCAGCCTTTGTCACTTCCATTCTTGAATGAGACATGCATTCCATCACAAGGAAAAAGGCAGGCGAGTCTCAGGCAGTGAGAAACTACAATGAGAAGTTTCTCAATAAAAAAAGCTTAATTGATTAAAAAACAAAACTAAAAAATCCCAACTCTCGAAAGCATTAGCTATAAAGCTTTCAGTTATATACTGAATTTAAAGAGAAATGCTCTAATACAGGAAATTTTGGCAGTCCTGAGTGTTGCTAGCTTCTCAGCATTACACACATTTTCCAGCAAGGGGAGCCCATACCTCACACACACACACCTGAATGTCTATTTCTCACTCTTTCAAAGAGTGAGTTTCTGCTTTTGAATCTGCGGTCAACACTGGTTATTCTGTAATGCTTGTTCCAATAACTTTTTTAGAAGCATTTTGTACAAGTTTCAACAAGTTAGATGGGTAATAGTTAATAACATAATATCTATTCAACATACCAGATTCAAGGACAAACTTTCTTGTGAAAATTTTCATTCCTGTACTGAGTTCCAATGCACACAGGTGCACTACTAATTGCACATGAAAGTAATTTAGTGTCCTGAGTACTTAGCCTGGCAACATTACCCTTCAGGTAAACAACAAAATTATTTAAACTAACTCTAAAAACGACAAAAAGAAGGTTGGACTAATGACGAGCAGAGATGAAGACAGGCCAAAAGTTTGTAGTTACATTTCTCTTTGATTGATTTATTCACTCTAAATAGAAATAGCAGAAAGACAGTAGCCTCAGTTAAAAAAAGTATGTAGTTGTAAAAGCATTTTTCTGTTGTAACTTCCCAAGGTAATAAACACTAGCATTTGCATCTGGCTTAAGAGTTGAATAACAGGAGGCATTTGTCTGTTCCAAATGCATAAGCTAGTTTGTGCTGCTCTTTTGATTTAGAAGAGTAAAACAGTAACAAACATAGATTAACACAGATGAAATGCTGCACCAATAGAAGCACCTCTAGGTTTCTGTTTTAATATTCATCAGCAAAATGTCAACTTAGCATCACATCATCATACTAAGTTCAGTTTTTCAACTTACCGGTATCACAATTCTTATTCTACACTCATTTCCTTTACAGAGCTGATTCCTTACCTATGCTGTCTTTTATGGTTTTGTAATCAAGAACACTGTGGCAAATAACAAGTATTGTCAACTAATGAACTGAACTAAGAACAAAATATGCCTGTTGTGAAGGGGCTTCAGTCCTTAAAGCACTAAAAGTCCTGGGTGGTGTAAGTGTGACTCCCAGAGTGGCATCTGAATGGTCAGACAGGAAAGTTTCCTTAACAGTAAAGTAAATGTTGGCATTTATCACTCAATATTTGTGGTCTTGGTTTCCATCTGATGCTTTTGACAGTTTCACTACTTTCTAATAGCTAAACACTCTTCTAATTTAGGACAACTGGAAAAAAAAAAAAGTCCTGCTTTAAAAACAAAACATCTGCCTATCAAATATTTACAAAGAATTCAGTTGTCTAGGTTCTATTTCTTTCATCCCACATTTAACTACTAATGCAGTATGAGACCCTGACAGCCCAAACATGGCCCACTTTGCATATTAGTGTCATCACTCAAAGTACTAGGGCAAGAAAACCCTGGAGAAAAACAAAACAAAAGCAGCAGTAACAAAAGTTCACTAAGTACCTGACCTTCACTACGAACAGAGAAGTTTAACAGCTTACTAACAGTTTCTTTTGGACATAAATCACAATTTTTGTTTAACTGATTGTTTCAGCTTTGTTTCTTCACAGATTCCTCTTCTAGTTAAGTTAGTTATGCACCTGCATCAATAAATGCAGATTGAATAGGATATTTTGTCAGTATCTATAGAAAATAATAAATAAAAAATTCAAGACAGTAGCAATATTAACTGCTGTTTTGAATACAATTTTTATAAAATCTTGAAAGTAAAGCAAGTAAATAAACCTACACTGAAAATAGTTCTTGGATTTAATATCACAGGAAAATTTGCTTAGCCAGACCTGAATGAGTGACTCTTCACTCATCTACTTTTGACACTGCATATTCTACAGTAAATGAACACACATCCTCTGAGGTATTTAGCCTTATAGACGTCCCCTGAAGGGTACTGTCTTTCATCCTTAGCCACATGGGGCCTTTGCCATGTATTCACATTTCTCAAAACACAAAATCAAGTAAATTATATATGGAACACCTACCATTGTCACTGTCTCCTTCAGAGGGGATACTGTAGCTAAAGTTGTCCCATGTTTGTGCCTGTGTAAGTGTGTTGAAGGAGATAGGAGGAAAACTGAGGGATGGGTCTGCTGGAGGGGAGTGATAACCAGTCCAACCATGGTGGATACAAGGACCGGAGGGGGGATAAAAGTGGGCAGCAGCATTTCATATATGGTATTAGGATTGTATGGTAATGACAAAGATGTAATTCAAAGGTGATTAATATAAAATGCATAAATTTTGAGAAAAGAATGAAAGATGGTGCAGGATAAAAAGAATGAAAAGTTAAATGTTAGTATTTGCAAATCATACATTATATGCGCAGTTAAGGCTGTTAAGCTGAGCAAGATCATTGTAACCACAGCACTTCACACAACTTGTTTACAACTGTTTTAAGAAAAAGTACCCATAGATTTTACATTATAGCCTGACAAAAGCCTTGGTTCTAATCAAAAGGCAAAAATACCAGCTGTGAAGTTTCAACAATGAAACTTTCAGAGAATAAAAATTTGACAACTTTGTGTAACTATGTAATAAGAACATTTCTCGCAAAGACACAGAAAATGTACACATCCATATGAAAATATTATTACAATTTCTTAGATCATTTTCGAAGTAGTAACTACATTATCCTTTCTTATTCTGTTGGAAGATGTTCTGTAAGTACAAGTGCTACAGATGTTTTCCTTTCATTTTAATCAATTTAATAGTACATCAATCACTAATTTTACCTCTTGCTATCCCACCCAGCAATAAACTCAAATGTACAATCAGTTCACCACCTTAGTTAAGCACAGGTCCTCTGCAACTTTTACAGACTTTTTGGGGACAAGAACAGGCCTATAATGTCCTTAAAGGGTGATTCTGAGTTTGCACAAGCCTTGGAAAACCTGTGCCTGCAGTCTTCTAACAAACACAACTTCATTAATGATCCGACTGGGCTCCCTAAAACACATAAAATACTATGTTTCCACAGAAAGTGCAACAGAATCTGGAGGCTATTCACCAGACGACTGTAAAAGCATGCCTTCTCTGCCTTTTACAGTGATGCTGCTCCTTAATGACCTTCTCCTGGATATGATCACAACGTTCCTTATCACTTCTGCAACAAAAACTATGAACTCATTTCTTAGTTTCCTACATGTATCTTCATGTTTATCTACTGAATCCTATACATAAGCAACATTCGTGCTTTTCAAACTAAACTAGAGAGATAAACTACCTCTGCTCTAAATGCTAAACCATAAACAGAAATCAATTTAAGATTACTATATAGATCAAAAGGCAGCTAAAATTACATAACATCAGAAGAAAGTACAAAATAAAACTTCAGTAAGAACAGAAGGTCCCTATTTTATACCATTCCAAATTAATATAAGGAACGTAACTACATAGGATTGCTCCTTCCCGCAATTCTATAATTTCTATTAACATAATAATAATTCAGACAGTATAAAACTTCATCTTAAACGTCTCTTCACAGTCCAAGAGCTCTCACTCTTTAGACAGCTTTCCCAAAGCTGGCTCACTGCTTCTGGCTATTGGGACATCAGATCAGCTGAACCCGAGATTCAACAAAACTTAAACTCTGGGTAAAGTCAACACTGGGTAACAGAATACAGATTTATGACAAATGATAAACAGTCTTCAACTGTGCTGGAAATTATGATTCTCATTATTTTCCAAAGTACACAGATAATGCAGTTAGAGAAGAAAAAATAGGGAAGGAATAAATATCCAGAGACTAGAAAAAGAGTGACTAGCACTCAAATGAGGGAAAAATGCTGTCAAGTTTTAATGACCATTATGTGTTCCAACCAACTTGAAATAAAATCCTGTCCACCACAGATACTAAGACTGTGCTATAAATCCTCTACAAGCTCCCAAAGCTAAAGACACTAGATTCACAAGTAAGAATATGCTACGTAAACAGTTGCAGGGGAACAATTTCTCACTTCAGAATACAAACTGCTTTGTGACTTTTGAGTTTTGTCAGTGCTTGTTTCAGCTTCTGACAGTACAAATTCTTTTATTTGTCTGTGTTGCTGTCACCTTGGTCAGCAGAAACTAAGAAGCACGGTGACCTAAAAATGGTATATAGGGTACAGGCAAAAAATATTCTTGACTGCAAGATGTGTTAGTAGCTGTTCAGACTTGAAGGCCTGGCATATTAAGGATAATTGTGGCAAGTCCTTCATAACTCTCAATTTCAACTATGAGCACCACTTTGAACATTTAAATCAATTCATGAGTGAAGAAAGGAAAATTTAAATTTATTAGCTATTTTGAGTGGTTCCTTTTCAGAGAGCAAAAGTACTTCCCAAGGGCAAACTATGATTCTAAGAAAACTTGTAATCATTGTTTCTTTTCAATAGTGTGTTTTTAAGGTTTTCAAAATTAACGTGTATTTGAAAAGTTCATAATCTATGAAAGCATTTAAAACACAGGGGGAAATAACCTGAAAAATTTAAAAAATCCTCTCTCTTCTACCTTCTGTGTAAACATTTGACCCTTGAAAAGAATCTTTTGAGAAATCTAAACACATTCATTACCTTTCAAAACAGTTTCTTTGGGTACTTTGGGTTCTTTCTGTCAGCCATCAGATAAGAATTTTCCCAATGTTTTGCCTAGTTTTAAAATGAAAGAATAAAAGGACCTTCAGTCCTGAACACATATCAGTATGTACTAACACAGAAGTTTAAGGCACTGCGGTTTATCCTCTGGATGCACTTCCATTTGTGTGTGTACTTCAAAAAACTGGAATCCCTACCAGAAGACTAAAACAGTTTACTTTCACCTTTCCAAGAGACATAAATCATTATGAAATGATGAGGAGGGAAACAGAAAGCAACATTCATTCAAAATAGATGAAAATAAACACAGTGAAAATAAACTCTCAAATTTCAGAAAAAATATGGCTGAATATATTTACATTGAAAATTTGCCACTTTTTTCTACAGAGCATGATGTACGCATTTTAGTTAGAACATTTCAATCTTCTTTTAATCTTACACTTGGACTTTAAAGATTGATAGAAGCAACTCATTCTAATTCAAATGTAAGCTCTAATGAAGTTAAATAGTTAAAATTCATCAAAACTATTTAACTTCATTAGAGCTTGCATTTTAAATGAGTTTTAATGTTTTCTCTAAGGCCATGAAGAACTTAAATGAAAAAAGCTATTAAAATAAACTACAAACTAAGCTGAAACACCTTCCTGGATCACAGAAATGCTGGACCTCTATACTATCTCAGGTCTAGGGCAATATATATAAAGAAGTATATAATTAACAAGTACAAATTCCAACAGTGATAGGATGGTCTAAACTCACAAAACTTGCACAAAGTTTTAAAGGAAATACAATGAAAAAACTAGAGACCTGGCCAGCTTTAGGTAGGCTTCACAAACGTGCCAGTATTTTCTGTCATGTACTACTTCTATCTGTAAATTTTTCTTACATATTAGCAAAACTAATTTTAATACTCTTTTTAGAGCAATTCTAAGGTGGGAGCAGAAGAGGAAACAATATGCAGCTTTATTACACCTTTGCAAGGTTGCATTTTGCTACATGATGCTACTTAGCTAATACACTGTATTTTTATCTCAAGTTGGACCTATAGTTTTACTACTGCCAAGTTCCCCTATTTTACCACAGTATAACTTTAAGGTAACACAACAAACTGTAAGTGATCAGGTGACTGTAGTGTCTGATGTGGAAAAGAAAATAAGTTCAGATTATCAAATTTACTGAACCCATAGCATGACCAAAAGACACTATAGTATTGTCATACTCAAAGCTATTCAAATATACAAATTTGAACCAGTACAGTGCAGAAAATCAGCAGGTTTTAACCAACTGACTTTGGTATTCAATGAGGCTATATACAGCTGCAATATAATTGGGGAAAAACTGTAGGAGTTACGCACATCTAGTCTTGCATCATGTGACTTGAGGGTTTTGTTGCAAAGGACTGCAACTATTGCAACACAGTCTTTCTAGAAATTCTCTCAAAGAGTCACTAGGATCTTTTGCCCTGACCTATTATAACCATTAAGGATAGGAAACCTTGGCACAATGACATACCAAGATTCGGAAGCACACATTAAACACTTGAACAAGTGGTCATTGTTTTGCATACTCTCCCAGGAAGCTGCTTCGAGTACCTGGCAGATTTCACTGGCATCTCAGAACACAGGCCACATCCCATGAAAGCAGCAACACAGCACAGACCTGTTTGCCTCCACGTGTCTTCTCCTAATGGTGTTATTGCAATGTTGCCTTTGGACTATGCAATTTTACTCACTGCTTCATTTTCAACAAATCCTGAAAAAACTCGTTTGCGTAACATTTTTATATTCTCATATTTTAAATATATATAGAAATAGCAACATCTCTAAATCATTAGGAACAAGACTGAGCCATAGTTTAACATTCCAACAATCTAAGAAACGCAACTGAACAGATCTGTCAAACTGTATATCATAACTACGTGAGAAACTTAAAGTATCTTCCTTCATAAAAAAAGCTTGGTTCAATACCATTTTCCTTGCTTTTTAACACTAAAAGACAAACCCCACCAAATCTGTGGGTACAATTTCATAAACATTCAAAAGTTAAATTGCTGCCGTTGTTGCTAAGGTATTTTGTTATGGAAACTACAAGCTTGTAGTGGCTTACCAGCACTTGATTAAAAGCATTTGTGGTGAATGCAAGAAACCAGAACTACAGCCTTAGGATGCTGAAACACACTGCAAAATCTACAGTTACTCTTTAGAGGAGATGTGAGATGACTTAACAATATTGAATCCTTCAGCAAAGAGAAGATAAAAACTAAGTTAATCCTGTTTTTAAAGAAGCTGTTATCCAAGCCCTCAAATATATTAAGTGTTTGGGGGTTTTTGTTGTTTCCTTTTTGGTTTTGTTTGTTTTGTTTAAATAAACTGCTGCTTGTTACAAAGATTGGTGGTTATGCAGAGTTAGTATATTGCAAATTCATTAAACTCAGTTGCTGGCTGAAGTAAAGATCTAATCTTCCTATAATGCTTGATCTTTACACAAGTGTTAACTACTGAAAGACTGAGTGCAATGAACAATTTTCAGAGCAACCTGTGTCTTCCAAACAAGCCTAATTGTTTAGATACATTATTCAACCAAATCTAAACTGTATCACTATATACCAATTAAGCAAAAAATTTTGTTTCAATTAGTATGTCAGCACAGATGATAAATATGTATATACACATAAAATATATAAAATTATATACAAATACCTTTTTTAAATGTACATACATATAATTAAACAACTAACGCATTAGTAAGGGATGAAAATTGATCCACATATAATAGGCCAAATACATACTTCTTACAAATTCAATCTTGATTCAAACCTATAAAACCTTAAAATATTCTAACCTTCTTCTGACTGTTGTACAGAAAATGTTACATTGCTGCCTTCTTAGGGGGGAAAAAATAGAGATATCTAATAACACCACAGATGTAGGAAAACTCAAAACCAGTACACAAAAATTTTCTTTCTCACATTACCTGATCGTGGTTTCAGGCCAAAAGGGATTGCGGTGTTTGTAGTAGGAGACATTGTCGGACTTTTATCCTTATTCTGTGTAATTCAAGAACATAAAGTAAGAGTAACATCCAGATATCTCAGCATATCTGACTATGTAAAATGCAAAAGTTAACAATACTGCAGGCTACAACTATTCCACCATAATCCGATCACAATATAGCCTCAAACCTGTGATAATCTCCATTTTTTATCGTGCCCTATTCCTCTGCTGGAAAAGATGAGTTTCTGACAAAAGTCAGCAAGATATTCCTTCTAGTTATAAAAAAACTCAATTATTTCTCAGTTTTCTTCCATGTCATCACTTGGTTCCATCAAAAAAATTTTGTGGCAGAGTACATTTAGAAAAAGAAAGCAATTGATTACATTCTGCATGGTATTTTCAATGCAACACTGAATTTCTGCATAAAAAAGCAGAAAAGGGGAAATGAAGCATACACCTAAGAGCAGGATCACCCTTGACCATTACTAGGCTAAGAATTGCAGAAGGAAGAATGGAGTAGCAACATACAGGAGAAGGTGAGGTATAATCCTCATAATGGTAACAGAGAAAGGGTCCTATGACCAAACTCCGTAACAGGAATCCCATTTAAAAACTGATTCCTCTGGGAGCTGGGAATTACACAAATCCCATCACCAAGATGGGTGAAAGGTGGCTGGGTGATCATGAATTTGCAGGACGCTCATGCCCAACACAGTGTAGAGGGAGAAGCCCTATTTCTGCACAAAAAATACCAAGGGAAAAAAGTCTCTGTAAGCAGCTCCACACAGTTTCCCCTTTAGACCTTCTGATGAGATTGGCACTGTACAAACTAGCATTGATAAAATCAGGCTCCTCTCTGAAAACTAATCAGGGACATGACACAACTGCAAAGAGAAACTGCATTGAAATTAACAGAAAGTCTTGTCGAACAAGGAAGAATTAATAACAGAAAATGTGTCAGAATGGAGAAAATGTAAAAAAACTAAATGTTTTATGCTAAACTACATAACCCAGAAACAAGCTTAGCAGAAAGTGTATTTTTATACCCCAGTAAAGTCTTAAGATGACAAGAATATACTATAGGTCAAACAAGCCCCATGTCCACTTCGGATGAGCGCAGTCATACCTTCTGTGACATTCAGTTACGTCTCGCTTAGTATATGAACCATTCATATAAAATATATAAGAGACAAAAACATGGCACTAGCATCTTACCTCATTGTGAGAGGTTTGCCCACTTGTATTCCAAACAATTAGATCATTCTGCATGTTTGGAAAGAAAAAAAGAAAAAAACTATCTCAGAAACTATATTAGTGATACACCACAATGGTACATTTTACTCATGATAGTCAGACACATATTAATACTTAATTCTTTTTTCACTGAAACCATAATTTGCATGAATAATAAATACTTCTATTGCTAGCCAAACAACACTTAAAAAACCCCTTGTGGAAATTATTTACAAATTTGTTATTAAATTTTTAGCTTCAATACTAAGGGACTATAACTGCATTTATAAGATTTTAATGTTTGTTGGTTAAAATACAGCATACAATTTTTTTCCACTATTTTTTAATTAAACTATCATCAAGGTTTAATATGCAAATATAGACTTTTAATACAGATTTGAAGAGTGAAACATTCCATAACCCATTAATTTGATAATTGCAATGAAGCATACCTTTTGTTTCCACTTCTGTCACCATATTGGAAACATGTACATCACATTAATAAACATGAAATAAAATCAGTAATTCAGCATCAATCATAACTCAGCAGAAATACAGCTGCTGTAAGTAAAAGTAAATTACCATTCAATTCAAAATAATTTCTTTAGGACCAAAGTATTTTTAATAGATAAAAAAGTAGATAAGATAAAAGAGAGTACTTGGAACATTAGGTCCCAATAATCACAGAGCTTTCCAAAAGCTAGCAAGATGGGAAGGAAGATTACACACCCATTTTGCTTCATGACCTTTCTTGGCCACTTTTCAAGCTTAAAAAAAAAATTCTTCAGCTTTAGACATCTTTCATAACATTATCTCAACCACTGTATTACCTAGAATAAACAGAAAGAAATCTTACTCATCTGATGCCAGCCAGCTCCACCTGGGGACTTGCATGCTTGAGCATTTCTGTGCTAGTCAGAATTTTGAATTTATGTTGAATTGAACTCTTTTAGTAACACAAGTAGCAATACCAGTGCTTACTGTATTACAGAGAACACAGCACGATAAAAATTCGATCTTGCAGGAAATGTTTCCGTTTCACAGAATGTGCCTAGTACCTTCACCTGCCTAGCACAGTCCAGATCAGGCACCCATAAGTGTTTAGGAAGATTTTTTTTGCTTTTAAAAGGTTCTTAAAAGTGAATCAGTGGTGTATCTCTGTTAAACAGTTCATCAAAATGTTCATCAAACTACAGAGACCATACATACCTTTGACACTGAATTAGCCTTATCTGTTAATCTCAACAATGAATAAGAACTATTCCAAATAAAGTGTGGAAAACCCAATGTACAACAATAGAACAAAGAAGATTAAGCAACTCAACTTCTTGACATTTTAAAGAAAAAGCAAAGACAAAATTCAGATTAACAATGTCACGAGGTTATCATAAGAATATTTGATAGTAATGATGATTATACCCAAGAATATTTGAAAAGCATGAAGATACACCAAAAAAAATCTGTCTTGATATGACAGACTACAGTACTTAAGATACTACCAATACAGACAGCATGTTCTGCAATTTTGTTCTCACAGTCTTTTTGGAAGAGCTGTCACAAATATCCCTATATAGCAAGTCCTGAAGTAATAACATATGCCCCAAATACTTAAATTATTTTTTTTTTTTTTGCAGTTCTTTATTTCTGGATCATTACAATGTACACAGCTCTTGAAATGTTCTTGAAACTTTAAAACTATCATCTCAAACTATATAGTCCTTGCAATATTAAACACAATAAAAATACTGCTGTTTATAAGAACTTAGAAGCTTATATAACTACAAGAATATTTGGGGTGAAGGAAGAAGAGGAACTGGGTATTTAATTATTTTGAAGATAAAACTTTGAGGTGATATTTTTTTCCCAGGGTAATACAACCACTGCAACTACTATACTTTTTATTGGGTCAAAATACTTTTTTTAAATGTATGATATCAGTTCCTTCCTAAGAGATAGGTCTTAATCAACTTTCCATTTACAGTCACCCCTTGAGATTCATGCTAAAGCAAAAAAAAATACAACAACAAAGTCAACCCGCCAATGGGCTTAAGCCCATTATCCCTACACACAAATTGACAGCAAAGATCCATTCCAAATGCTTCCACATTTATTGCATCTAGACACCTCCATACCTGACTCAATGACCATTTTTCACCGTATTCACAAGCTCTCACTTCAGGCTTTCCTTTCTCCATAATCAACTCCCTCCTCCTCTGAAATTCTAGTTCCTCTTCAGCATTTTCTCTCTGTAAGATAAGTAACCCTTCAGACTCTGTATCACTGGAAATAGAACTGTATTTTTTTTGCATAACATTACCTTAAAATATTTCTTACAAATACTGTGATGAAAAGCAAAGAAATAAGCAGATACTATATAATTGCAGTTCCAGTGCTAACAGGGAGATAAATCTAAAATTACTTCATAAAGAACACCAGTTCACCAGTCAGGATACAGAACAAATAATAAGCTGCATGTATCACACTGTAAAACTCAAAAACCATACTTTATATACTCTCTGTAACTGTAGGGACAGCACTCTGGAAAAACACTAACTTCTTTCACAAAGTGGTTTGGGGTTATCCTTAATGAATGCATTGCTTTCCTACCCCATAAGAGGGAGGTAGGGAGGTCAGATGGTAGCTGAGTATTCATAGCTGGACTGGCATACATGACAGTCGCACGCACTGGCAGGGAAACTACAGCGAAAAAGCAACTGATAAACCCAGAAAAATTTTATATATACAGATTAAAAAAAAACCCAGAAAATTCTATAAATATAGTAGAGAAAAATTAGTTTTGTCCTCCAGCCTACTAGCTTTTTCCCTTCCCTACTCGGTAGATTACTAATTGATGAAATTGTTGGCTCATTTTCTGTCTTTTCCCCCCAAAAATATTTTGCAATAATACACTCATTAACGTACCTGACCAAGGGAAGATAGCTCCATCTGTATTTGACCACTATGTATAAAGATAAACAAATGCAAATATGTAATTCATTGTGTAGCAACTTGAATATGATGCATCTAACAAATGCATTATTTTTTTTCTAAAGAAGGTATATAGACACACTTTACTGTAGAGTCCTGAAATTCTAAAGCTGTTGCTGGTTCCATGGGATACAGATTCGCACCACTGCTCTCTGAAATATCCATGCTTAATCTGCAAGGTTTGAAATAGAAACATTGCACTGGGGTATAGCTTTTGTAACCATTCTGTTTAATATTTAATTTCAAACAAATGGATGTATGAAATATTTTTATAGTCATGGTTTTAACCTGCTCAGTGTTACCTCAAGAACTTTTGGAAATGTCTCCTGATGCTTCAGTTCAGTCAAAAGAAATTAAATGCTTTCATCTGCAAAGTATCACCCTGAGCAATGGCTTGTATCAAAACAAAAGGACCTGTTTACTACCAACAACCGTGCCATTATCTGGAAGACTGTAGATTTCTGTACCTAACCTCTAGCACTCAGCGTTCAAATGGAAGTCACAGACCTGCTTAGATATTCACATTTAATTTGCAGAGGCTGAAAATAAAGCAGTGCAAGAGAAAATGAAAAAAAGCAGTAAATACAGGAAAGGGAACACAGAAATATGAAGAAAACATTTGAAACTATTGAAAAAGGTTGAATCTGAAACTTTATCTTTCCCAGAACTGAAATACTGTTTATGTGCACATTGGGTAGGCAGGTTTGAAGCTCTGCAGAACACTAAAACAACCACAACCAGACAAGCATTTTACAAGTTTCATGATCATACCCGTTAGTAAAAATATTACATGATCAGACATTTTTTAAAAGTCACATTTCAAATTTACTGTAGTGTTACCAATGAAAGCACACCTGTGTATGCATGGAAAACCAGGGTTTCTGTATTTTATTGACCTTTTAAATTTAATAAAATCCCCTAAATATGTAGGAAATATTGGGGCAATATTTGGAAACAAAAACCAAAATGACAAAGTTTATAAGGCTAAAAACTGAAATTTTTTCATTGTTGCTTTTTTCCAAAACAAATGTTTTCATTTTTTAACTACAACACTCTTCACACAAAGTAATAAGCCTCATATGAGATGCAGAAGCAATGGCATTAGGAAGCAAAAGGAACTAAAAAGATTTCCTAATTTGTAAAACATCTTATTAAGCAAAAATACTTTCAATTCAAGTATTTAGTATATGATTCAAGAATTCAGGTATTCTTCACATGATGCAAAATAAAGCTGTGTCTCTAGAAATACTAACAGAAGCAAATTTCTGTCCTAAAAAAGGTAAAAAAGCAGTAACAAAATAGGCATTTAAAGTAAAGAACAGTGTAGTCACAAAAGCAAACAGCTGTGGTGAACTAGCCAAGGAAGGAAAGAGAGCCAAGTCCACTTAAGGCTGGAAGTGACAGAGGTTTCTGGTCTTCAGAGAAATGAAGCTGTAAACCAGCTACTTTATGGTAGTAAGAATTAAAATGAATCAATTTCTGAAGGGAATTATGCAAAGAAAAGCAATAGCAAGCATCTGGACAGAACTACCTACACCATTATTGTCAGACTTATCTAGTAGGGCAAGTATTTGTTTTCTTTTAAATACTTACTCTTTTGTTTAGTCACAGATTCAATTCTTTGGTTTAGTCACAGATTCAGAGTTATTCCATGACTTTATCCACTTGAAACAGGCACCTAAATTATAAAATCTTGCCTTCTGTAGGCATGGAAAGTCTAAATAGACTTCTCTTCCTCGTTCTCCTTTGGATTTCAGGATACTAAATAAACTGAACCACTAATTCAGGCACCTCCTTTATGTGCTCCATTGAACTGAGATGAAGATGGGCCAGAAGACCACCTCGTTCCAAGAAAATACACTAAGTATGAGTAAGAGGAAAACTATAGCCCCCCAAAAATATAGTCCCTAAAAGAAATGTGAAAATCCTAGACAGAACTTCAGAATATCACACTATTGTACATAGGATAAATACTTAGGGGGTGTTCTCACCTCTAATTTTAGGTTTCTTTTATAACTGAAATCCTGCTATTTTTCTTTTATACCTAAAATCCTACTTATTTTACTGGGAATCTTGTCTAGATACTTAGAATGTAAGTTTCCTTCCTATCTAACTTGTATACAGCAGTATGCTAACAAAGGGCTTCATAACTCCAGAGAACTTAATCAACTATCAGCTAAAAGAGTACTCTAAAGTAATTCACAAAAACATTAAAATATATTACATTAACATATCAGTTATTGTAAGCATACCTGCTGGAATCTTGTAATAAATCTACTGCTTCTCTTAGTTGTTCTATCATTGCTAAATCAATAGTTTGTTCTTCTGATAAATTTAGTCTATAACATAAAAAAGAAGGCATTCAAAGAAAACGTACAACAGCAATTATCAAAGCTAGTCTGAATTTCAGTTTGCAATCTGCATCTTCCAGCTGGCATGAAAAGACTATAGAGAGGGAAAAACAGCCTCTGTGCACACCGGTATGTGCTGAATTTATGGAAAGAGTTTCTTTTGCACAAGTTCTCCAACACTTTGTCCTTAACAAGTCCCCTCAACCTAATACATACATAAAAAACCAAATATGATGAACTAAAACTGTTAGCATTCCATTAAACAGAACGTCTTCTAAAACTGAAAATTTGTTTACCAATATTTGACTCTTAACTGCACTCATCCCATACACTGTTTTAACACAAATACAATTAATTTTTCTTAAGAGCCAGATTGCTTTCTTTTGCTTTTCGGCATTTGTAATTCTTTTGGGGGTTCAGAAATATAACCTTCTGCTAGTTCTGCCAGTATGGCTCTTTCAGAAAGTACGTATTCTTTCCTTCCTTCAGTTTTCATTTTTACATCATATAGGACTACACTGTTCTGATGAGTGACTTCACAGTACCCTGTCATGTTAATCTCCCTTTTCTTATGCACTCACTGCAGCAACTGATGTTCACTTGTTCTACTCTTGAATTTGTATCTATGGGTCAACAATTGCCTCAAGGTCAAAATTATCACAAAAGAATTTAAAAAAAGTAAGGCCGTTTTCTAATTAATCTAATTTTTAAAATGTACATTAAATTTAGATCTTAAAAGTTTTGATAAAATCTTTTCTTTAACAAATCCTTTAATAAAATAAATATCAAAATACCTAATAAAAGAGCTTTCATTCTACGTAAATAAAAAGGTATTACAGCATTATTGGTGCATACAAATTCATTAGCTGTAGTATAACATCCACTCTATTCAGCACTAATATGTTAAACATTGAGCACACAGCAAGTAAAAGGCTATGCATTTGTCATGCCTTGAAGTCTACAAATTTATTATTATTATTAATTGACAAGGAAATACTAGTTCTAGTCAAACTAATTAAATGACACAGCTAATTATAGATACATAAAAAATACTCACAATTCGTCTGCTTGCCATTGTGTGTCCTCTTCTATTCTCAATAATTCATCACACTCTGCTGCTCTGCTCTGTAAGCAGACAAAAACAACAATGAGAACTGAACTTTGCAATTAAGTAGGCAGACAAATTTTGCTTTCAGACTCTGCACTGACCTAATTTATGTAACAGTTTAGGCTGGTTAGTTGAAGCAATTCAGTGCTTCTGCTCCACTCCTTACTTTACACCATCATAAGATGCTGATTACAAGATCTTCTATTCAACCTTCAGATTTTATTGAGGTCAACAGCCCTAGCCCTCCTTTACCAGTAAAAAGAAAGTCAAGCAGCATAAGAATTCTTTATTCTATGTCCCAGACTCCACTGGCGACTTTCTGGCACATGGAAACAATGCTTCAATTAAACACAACCCTAACTCTCCTCCTACTTCCCCTCCTATCACAGCCAGATTTGTTTACAAAGTAAGGAAATTCCAAACATGCAAACAGTGGCAGTTATGTACTTCATCCATAATTATTAACAGGATTTATAATTGACAGCTTTGATAGTCATGAATAATTTTTTTTAAAAAGAACAAATCAGAACAAAAATTGCATGCAAGAATTCATATCAGTCAGCCAGTTATTTTGGATTCAGTGCAGGCATAAATTAGAGCTCCCACACCTATGGTATGAAGTTCTATTTAATTGAAAACTTGACTCTCTCTTTTATGCCTCCACTGCATGCTTTGCAACACTCTTTCATCTCAGACAAGCAGGAACACTGAAATAAGTTCAGCTGCCAGTAAAGACAAAAGCTCTCTGAATGAATGTGCATTTGTACTTGTAGAGAATCAACAGCAGAAAACAGAGGCTTATCCTCTTTTGTGTCATGTGTTTGGCACATGGGTTGCATCACCCTGTACCAATAAATGCTATCCAACTCTGCCATATGTGACACTGAGGAGTGTACCAGCTTCTCTAATATTCTCCAATTCTCCAAAGTGGCTCATATCCCAGCATCAATTCCTAGTAGAATGAATAAAGCCATTTTTTTCATCTTTCTTCACCTTACAAGAATGAAGAACATGATTTTTTTGTATGAGAAGGGTAGATATCATAACAAAAGTGGAGCACTTATTCAAGAAGGTGATTTGATATAATTTGTCTTGATGGATCTCTCAATTTCTATTATAATGTTTAAAAAATTACAAAAATGTATTTTACTGCCATAACATTACTTCAGAACTTTAGCCACCACAGCTAGCACGAAGTCATCTTGCATTTTACCAATGTAACAAATATGAAAAATTGCTAAATTAAAAAAAAAAAAGCAAATAACACAGAACATAGATGCCATTTTTTCTTATAGTCTTAAACAAAAAGAATAATCTCCCACATATACTAGAAAGAGTTATGGGTAAAATGATCTCCTACATTTTTTGCAATAATTTTAAACCTACCTGCTTATTTTTGCTTTCTGTATCTTTTTATGACAGTGAATATCAATTGCAGTCTCTTATTCTTTAAAATACCTGTGCTTAATCATTCCTGTTTGCTCTGTACTTATGAAGGTAGTGAAGATATTTCCCACCAATTAAACTTGTCAGAAACTTGCCTTAATGTAACTCATAAATTCAGTAGTAAGAGTATCTGATTCATCAAACTGGTTTCCCATTTCTCTTGACTTATCATTGACAATCAAGCGAGAAGATCCTTGATGGAATTCCACTAGTAACAAAAATAAAAAAAATACAGAAGAAGGATTTCTGGTTCAGCTCAACATTTGTTACTCAACATAATTTCAGTGTATTAAACTATAGAGCTCAAAACCAAAGTTTCGATTCAAAACATATTAAAAACTTCATACAGGTAAGACCTTTGCATTGTAAAGACTGATGCCAATTCATTTCAAAGCTGTACTAAATCAATACCCTGGGCATATGCAGTTGTCTGTCAGAAGCACCACAGGAGGCC
This sequence comes from Anabacerthia variegaticeps, assembly GCA_035583185.1. Lineage (NCBI taxonomy): Eukaryota > Metazoa > Chordata > Aves > Passeriformes > Furnariidae > Anabacerthia > Anabacerthia variegaticeps. Next base: position 54,954,409 of record JAWWEW010000001.1, read on the forward strand.
CCGATGGAGTCAGTTATGAACTACACCAAGGCTGTCCTGCCACTCCTGGTACAAGAACGTGGGCAGACAGCTGTTGAGTATTTTAAGACCTTCAGATATCTCCACCAGGGACTTGCAGTTGAATGCAATCTCAGAGTTATCATGCTGTAGCAAACAGTCAAATGCTTAGCAAAATTATTCAGAGGCCATGCCAATTTCTTGCCTACAGGGATATGATCCTACAACTTATACTCTCCAGTTTGCTAATAAACAATGTAGGATATAATCCTTTTAGTATCTCTCTTTGTATTCTCCTAAATTCTGACGACTATTTCAAATTAAATTCATTTAACCTAGTATGTAACAGTGTGGAAAGGCTAACATACTATTTGTGTGGTTTTCATATTCAACTCACTCACTTCATCCTGCCATTTAACACTAGTATATGCAGAACTTGAAGAAATAGTGGTTTTTGGTATGTAGTATATAGTAGAAAAACATAAGCTACTTTGGAAAATTAGATAAAATTACACATTCTCAAAAAATCTGAAGAGCTTTACTTGTTCCCAGAGGTAATGCTGACTCACTAATACAGCTTTACATATGCACTAAATCCCACTGTAGAAATGGACCCTGTTATTGTATATTTGCTAGATTATTGCACATTGGTATGTGGTTGGGAAGCACAGTTTAAAACAACTTTCACTTTTTTCCCCAGTCAGAACCAGATCTTATTAACTCTTGAGACAAGGTGGAACAAGTTCATTGGAATTGCTAAGGAAAATTACTGTAAGGACTCAATTCAGTACAGTTAAAAGACTTTCTAAGTAGCACACTTTTTTTTTTTACATGATTACATATGCATGCTCAAAGGCTTCTGGGTAGGTAGGCAGGCATGGAATCAATGACAATATTTCCTTGTATTTAATTTCCATGGTTTTTACATTCCAACCTTTTCTTGAGTTAGCATGGTGACCTGAATCTTCCTTTACAATATGATCTTCTTCCATGATGTCTGACATTGGAACATTAAAGCTGACAGTATCTTCATCAGATGGCTAGGAAAAAATAAGAGAAACACTAGTTCCAGCTCAAACCAAGACTGATAAAAATGTACATACTGAGAAGAGCGCTCACTAAAGGGTTGCAAACCAACAAGAGAGAGGATACCAGAGCACATGACCAAATCCTATTGTAGGAAGTTGTAGTCACACTGAATACACCCTCACAGGAGGTATGCCAAGCAGAACAATTCATCTGTCCTCTTTTCTTATCTTCCTCACTGCCCTGCTCCTCTCCTTGCAGTGACACTGCTGCACTGTGCTGCTCTCTGTGCTTTCTTGGGCCAGACGAAACAGGGGCTCCTTGTAGCCACCAAAGTCTGTAGAAACACTGAGTCTCATATCACTGTCCTTTTTTTCTTTCCCTCCAAGACTCTTCTTCCCTGCTTCACCATGCAGCTTGTTAATTGAATGTCTAAAGCAAGCAAGATGAACTTGTAGGCCAAGGTAATATCTTTAATTATATTAACTGCTAGAGCTGGGGAAAAAATAAAAAATAAAAAAGCACAGACGTTCAAGTACACTAGCTTTTCTTGGCTTAAAAGTTTATCCATTTTTAGCAGCAGCATTACTTGGTACACTAAAACACATTACTAATACCTACAAGCCTGTCCCATCTATGAGTTTACAGACAGTGTCTGCACAAGGAAGCATGGATACACTAGGCTTCACTTTTGTCTCAGGCCACTAAGGCTCTGCTGCTCTGCAGGGCTGGCAGTGACCTGCTTGAGTGGGACCTGCTCACATTCTCTCCTGAGGGGAGCTAGAGCAAAACCAAGAGAAAAGGCCAAGTTTTTATTATTAATTCTCCCAAGAGAGAGAACTTACCACTACAAGAATCTCAGAGCTTTGCCAGTGTATTTCCCAATAAACTCCATGGCTGTTACCCATTCTTTAAATGCTCTTTGTTGCTGTAACTCACTACTCTGCACATGTGTATTCCATACATGTATTCTGAAATTGTAACTGCTGTATTACATATATAGCAGTTTGTTCTGTATCCCTTAAGAATATATATTTTATGGAAATAATATTTCCAATTCTATCAGTTCAGACCATTTTAACAGAAGATCTGCAATGGGATGGAAGAGTGTTGAGTACAGTCAGTTATTTAATTCCATAATTTCTAGCATCTAGTAGAACTATGCCATTCTTGCTACCTTTATATGTTCATATTCCAGGTAGAAAATATTTTTGACACATCCTGAAGCTGAGGTTTGTGATAAAGGATGGAGCAAATCTAAACCTTGTTCCTAAAAACTGAAAAGATACATGTGGTTCTTCCTATTTTCCAAGAATACCTCAGATTTAAAATATTTTCCAAACATGGACAACCATGAGTATTCTTCCTTAGTAATGAACTGCATGTTCACTACTCCATGAATTCACTAGTTGTATTCTTCTGCTTAAAAAGAAAAAAAACTTGAAAGCATGTTCAGGAACTTCATAAAGCCTTCTCAAAATAAATTTTAAATTTTAAAATTAAATCTATTGTAAAATGAAACAAATTAATATCCCAAAGACAAATTAAACAAACCATGCTCCAAGTATTCTAAGCACAAAAGTTGCTGTTCTTTTAGATTTGAAGCAATGACTATCCAACAGCTTAAAAAAAAAAGACATGCACAATATAAATTCATGCAGACAAAATGTTACAGTGCAGTTCTCTCTCTTTCAAGCTGTATTGCATGTGACAGTTGAGCACTGAATTTAGTTATTCTAGATGAAGGTTTGTGTTTTGTTAATTTTTCAACTATCATTTGAAAATAGTACAGCAAAACATTCCCATAAACATTAGTACTAGTTCTGGATACTAAACCAGGTAAATTTTTTTTCTCAGCAGAGTAACACACACTTCAAGGAAAATATTTTTGAGTGTTGATTTAAAAAAAGCCACAGGCCATTCAATTTTGAAACAAAAAGTTATTCCTTTAACAGGCTATGTCTCACTTTCAGGATCTATCGAATTCTGCAACTGATTTTCCAGGTGTTTCCTGCCAGTATACTATAAAATAGAAACTATCCAAAGCCTGCAATAACACAGAAGTATTGCTCCTTCATAGATGCAATACTGTATCTGACTTCCTTCACCCACAGTTATATTTTTTTATCCAGCTAGCAACAAAAGACAAGAGACATATAAGAATCAAAAATACCTGACATTATTCTAACAGAGAATTCAGATTATGCACTTGAAAATAATCATCATATACATTCCTGCTAGTAGTAATGTGTCATTCATATGGGTAATAAAGCAGTGACAGCACCTGAACCTTAGCAAGTACCCTCTCATTCTAGTGAATTTTAATAAAATCAAAAATAAGGCCAAAGGGAGGTAGAAAATGAACCAAAATGCTACACTTCCCCTAAAAGATGAGGTACATGAGTACACTACCTTAAAGCAGAATTTGCCTTTAAGATGCCGTGATCAATTTTACAGCAACACTACAAGTTACCTTTCCACGAAATGCTCAGATGACTATAGCTTGAAAATTGACACTGTAACAACCCTACCAAGTCAGACAGATATACATAAATAGTTCATTTCATCAAGTACTCCCTCCTAAGTGTATTCACCCAAAGCCAATTGGCAAACGTCCCCAAAAATACATTAGTATTCAAACAAGTGATTCAGTTACTGGTTTTAAGTTACACACATGCAAAATGACATTGTAGTATTTTCTGTAAAAGTGCTGAAACTCAATAGCTTTCAGACTAAATGGTAGCTTGTATTTATAAAAAACACCAGGCATATGTTTTAATGATCATTTTATGTCTGATCATTTAATGCTTATCTAATGTTTGCTGTGTAGCTTTCTGAATGTAATTAACAACATATGTGAACTTGTATTTGCAGCATGCCAATATTTCTCACACAATTCTCACATGTTACACAGGCATTAAGGACCTCATCAGAAGGAAAGTGAGTGATAAATTTACTACAGAATGTATTTGGGATTACTGACCTTAGCATCTATTTCTCCTTAATAGTACAAGAGTAGTCAGGTAAGGATGGAATGAGAAAACAGTTCTTATATAAAAAAACGTTTGTTCTATTAATAAGGCATTAGTTCACTGTTGGTTGTCTTTAAAATTTTTTTTGCTGCATTTCAACTGCTACATTTTGATTACAGGTCAGATGATCTCCTTTCTAAAAGTGGTATGTATAGCTAAAGAGGAAATTCTGGAATAACAGTTTTATGAACAAGTGAACTCAGCTTCAGGAAGCACAACAATGGCAAAAGAGTTTGTAAGTGTCTCTGAATGGACTGCATGCTCTTACAGCTAAAGGGAAACCATTAGAAGTTTGGCTAGAAAACATCACAATTCTGCTTCACTTCCATCTAGCAAGAAAGTTGCCCAAATACTTGGAAATCCCTGTGTTTCATTTTTTAAATGCTATTGTATTTAAAAGAACAATCAGTGTTTAAGTGGATTCATATTCAATTTGCTTTTTAGTAGCTTCACATTCAATACCTAAGATTAATTCTCCATACATTTGTTTCAAAAGCAACAGAATCTCTTTTCCTCAAAGGAGGAGAGAAACACTAAAGAATCAGTATAGAATTATTTGAAGTAGTGAGAAGGTCATTCTTTTATTGTGACCTAGGTATTTCCCATTAGATCAGACCACAAATCCTATTATTATACATTTTAGAAAGATCATTACTAAATTATATTGCTAATTATTTACTTATGTATCATTAATGATTCTGTTCAACTCCAATTAGATTTAGTGCACTGTTCAGCTGAGCAGTGCCTCAGGAAAAAAAGGTCTGGGAAAGTCAGTTCTAACTGCTTAGGACAACACTAGTCCCACACAGCTGTTCTTTCTCTCTGCTCAGTTAGACAATGCAGTTCAGAAAAGAGTCAGAAGATTTATTTCCAGTACTGCCTAACTGCCACAGCAGATAAACACATTAAGATTTGAAAAGTTTCTAAAGTTTCTGCTCTACACCAATCTGCCATACTCACATCACAAAACATGTTGGGACTGGGCACTGTTAATTCCCAACAGGAAAGAGTTATCAGTCAGAAAGAAAATATGTAAGAAGTCATCAGTGTGTAACCTGTTGGCATATCTCCTTCACTGAAAACAGCAGACATGGATCCTGTTTTGGCTCTCATTCTCTAGATTATGTAAACTGCCTGAGAAATGTAGTGAATTTTCACTGTTGGTAGGTTTTTGACCATTTGGAAGCAAGTATCTCACTGTCCTCTCCAAACAGCATATAGACAAAAATTTTAAAAAGTCCCAGCCTCCTTTTATCTTTGTTTTAGCCATGTCTTAGTGAGAAATTCATGTCAAGGATATGGTTGCAAAGTTTTCACAGCTAAAAAATCTATTGACATTTTTACCCAACTTAAAGTATAGTCGAAATATGAATGCTGGAAGGGGAGTTGGATGCAAAATGTAAGTAACTTACCTCTGTTGCTGACAAACGTTTATCACCATTATCACTACCAACACCTGAATCTGAGTCCTTTTTACTTGGGTAGATGTCATCAATGCTAGATGTGAATTAAAAAAAATTTAAAGATCAGTAAAAAGCTACCATAACATTTACACTCAGATTCTGTCCTGGCTTCACTTAAATCAGAGCAAATTTATAATCAGTCTTAATGGTAGAGGATGCAATAGCCTGGTATAACTAACAACTAACAGTTACAGTTACTAAAATAGATCAGATGGAATGGTTGCTTACCCTAGGAATAAATGAAAACAACAAAAATCATCTGCTCTAAGTTTGTTTTTATCTACACACTAGGCAAAAATGCTTGGTTACTAGCTAAGTAGCACAGGAGTCCGACTGAAGCAATTTAGCCACAGGAGAAGCAACCAACATAGTTGAACTCGAACTGGAGTCAACTGATTTAATTGTACTCATTGATCCATTAAAAATGAACTAATATCTCCCTGCAGCTCCAAGCACTTATTAACACAGAAACCTTATTTTGGTGCTTTAAAATAGACTCTGAATTTAGGTTTTTAAGAAAATTACTGAAATAATGGCAATCGCTCTCTCTTGTGGTTTCATTACCTGATATGACCTCTACTCATTTTGAAGTACACTATTAGATGCAATACTCTCAACACTTAAATTTTTTTTAAAATATACTTTATTATTTCCTCATTTGCTATCCTGAAAACTGTAACACTGAATTCAGACTGACACAGAAATTTAAAAAAGGAGCTTTACCAGTCTTCACATGAATAAGGTATCTGATTATTTAATCCTAATCTTAAATTACCTCTTATCAGCAAACACTAAGGACTTTTTTGTAGAAACTGCCTATGGAAATCCTAACCAGGTTATGTTTTTTCATTACAAGTATGGAGTTACACTCTAAAATAAAAATTTGGTAACTATTACATGATAGAGCATTAGGCTGCTAGTTACCAATTTGTATCTACTCTCTACTATCCCTTTACCCTAACTTGTATTCTCCACTATGACCAAAATATCATATAGGAGATGATGTTCCAGTCAATTTTCACATATCCTAAGAGAACAAAACAGAAAACCAGTAGGTGTTTTCCAAATGGAAACCTACTCTTTATCCTGGATTCTTCTCACCTTTGGCATTTACCTGATAGAAATCCATAAATGTGTCTCCAAAAGTACATAAAATCAATTTGTTTGAAACCTTATCTAGATGACTGAAAGGGAGATTTCACAACAGTTCTTGTTTTTATCCCTTACGGTTTTAGAAGCAATATCTCTAGTATTATTCATATCAACACTTTGTTTTTATTACTTCTCTACAAAAATATGAATTAAAAACTATATTGCAAATGTATAACAACATACAAATCACAAAACACCACAAGAAATTAAAATTTATTTTGTGTATTAATAGACTTACAAGAAAGTTTAAATACCTAATGCTACTACCATCTGAATTACTTTCAATATATTCCAGAAGGCCATGAGAAAGAGGTTGGATTTAAACTAGGGTTCACGTTTAAACTCTTAACAAACATGCTGCTAACTTTGATCAGAACTGATTCTTAATTTTTTTCCCTAAGCTGTAATAGGGATTTCAGTAAAATAAAAGCAAATGAATTTAAATTAAATCAAAGCAAAGCAAATCTCCATTCAATAAAGTGCACTCTAGATAGCATCTAAACAACAAAACTGGTGACTCAAAAGATAAACATTGTTTCACTTTGTTTATAAGTGCTACATGGGAAAACTAAATGAGACTTTCACACATACCTCTCTTCCACAGGTTGTGGCAAATGCTGTGGTTCTATGGCATTAAGATACAGTGAGTCTGCTGTTTTAATCTGACAGGCTTGTACAGTCAGATATTTGAATATATGCACCTTACCCTTTGTACAAATCTGTTAGACAAGAAAAAAAAAGTTAGGTTTATGACTAGAAAGAAAAAAAAAATTTATTCCAAATAGCACTTAGCATAAATCCGCTAATATCATCACAATGAATATCACATTAAAAAAAAATGGGTTTTATTATTATTTTCATTACTAAGAAGTACTTTGATTACCTATTTGTGTATACCAGTGTAAACACCCTCAGTGACCAAAAGAGAAAATAAGAAAATAATGTAGTCTACTTATAAAACCCAAACAAACAAAAAAAAAAAACCACCAAAACCCCCAGAAACTAGCTTTTAACTAAGAACAAAAGTTACATTAAAATATATGGTATGACCTGTTGCTAACTATAATTGAATAATTATTTTCCAAAATCAGTCAATGACATTTAATTAATTAGCATGCCCTTTATATTCTTGGTCATATTGTTTTTACTAGTGTTCAAGCATACTTAAGATGCGTTTCACCTGGATTCTAGAATTCTTTTTCTTAAAATGCACATTTCAACTTGCTCTTTTTTTTTTTTTTTTTAGTTTAAAAGCAGAATCACTATTGATTATGAAAAGCATTTCTCCAATGTAATAAAAATTTTAGAGCATTTCAACAGCTGTTGATTTAGAACTGTAGCTTTCAGAGATGAAGTTTGAACCTAATGTCCAGTAAGTCAACCACAATGAAACTATCCTTAAGCAGCAAGCCCAAGATCCATTCATTTATTATCATTATTACTCATCGTGGCCTACAGTTCATTACAGGAGTTTGATTTCTTTGTGTATAACATTATATATCCTTACACTATAAAGTAAAATAAATTTCATATGGATTATGTTCTAGATCATCTGCATATTTTTTAAGTTAACAGCAAATCACTGTAGAACATTCTAGAACTGGATTCTTATTAACAGAGGGAAAAATCATCCAGGAAGTCTCTTACTTGACATTTTCAAAATTATATACATATCCCAACATTGGGTTTCATATGCAGATTGGAATGACAAAAACAAAGAAGCAGCTAACAAAATGGAAATCTAGATGTATGTTTGTTCAAATGATGGACAGACTCGTACATAGAACATAGGATATTTTCCATGTCTTATTTAGATGTTTCATATTTAGATATCAACAAGTAATGTCTGTGATGACTGAAATTCAGGAACCTGCAATTGCAGAAGGTGATATTTTATAGTTTATAATTTGTTATTGTCCACCCAATATTAAGGCACAATTTAAATTACAGTTGTTACTTACTTGTGCTGGTGGAGATTGCAAAGGATTATTCTCAAGCAGTAATACTTGTAACTGCACCATCTTTCTAAAACAAATTGGAATCACAAGCACTTTATTGCAGGAAAAGTCAAACTTTACCAAGGGAAGATGTACTAGTTCTAAAAGCAACAAAAAGGAGAGAAGGTGTTATATCTGGTTTTATTTTTGCCATAAAATACTAAAATATTTCTGAATAAACCCTCTTTTGCATTCATGAGAAACACAAACTCAGAGAAGAACAAGATCAACATTTACACCATTCTATACTGGCAAATGAAAAGAGTGTTATTATTACACAAGTGATAATAAATATTAAACCAAATACTTTGAAATATTTTTAATTCCTGAAACTCAGCTGACAGTTCCCACACTGCCTTCAGATACTTTTGCAAGTTAAAATATTCCCAAAATCATAAAGATAATACATAAAAAAACCACCTCACACACTGTTCTTCAGTGAATGTTATATTCTGCAAACTCATATGGAATAAATCTGAAGACAGAGTAATTATTATTTTTTTTAATCATATTTACTTATATGAGTAAAAATACTTTTGAAATACTAACAAAAAGATCTACTGTAAAGGTATTTTTTGTTTGTTTGCTTTTACCTTGGGGTAGAACTTCGAGGTAATTTCTTCTGACATTCAGTTCTTTTAAAGATTTCAGCTGGCCTATCTGCTGTGGCAAAGCTGTGATTTCATTACAGCTGACATCCTACAGCAAAATAGTGATAACAAATAATAATGAACTTGCAGCTCCTAGAAATTTAATACAAATGTAGTCGAGTGCTATTATAATTGTAACATTTTATTAACCTTAAAACATGCAACATTCTATGTCCTGTTGTCACAATGTAAAACAAGATACATGGGAAAATGTTTACACATTACTTAAAACCAGAGCAAATTCTTATTTGAAGAACAAGTTAAGTCTGAAAGTTAATTTGATTTCTGTAGAAACGTTCAAAACCATTTGCTTAAGATGTTCTACTTTTTTGTTCTTTTCCTCACATGGAGAATTCAGCATCATGATTATATAACTTAGCATCTTAGGATGAAATGTAAAACTGCTAGTGTGTGGACTTGAGTTTTCAAAAAGACTCGTTCTCCTAGAGGAAATACTTAAGCAAAATATAATAACAACAATCACCAGTAACAGCATTCTGTAATGATGCTCAGTAAAGGCATGTATTTGATCCTCACAGTACACAAAAGGACATAATAAAATAGGACAGATCTTGTTTAGTAGTATATAGATATTCAACGTATTATTGTAAAGGTACTTCTTAACTGCCTAGACAGATTCTAAGTAGGCCTGATTTTGATGACTAAATACAAATGGTTTAATAATCTGCATGAAATTTGTGTTGATCCTCATTTCTGCATTCCTAAAGGAGCAATTTTTGTAAAGTTGAGTTGAAAGTACACGGTCTGGCAATACTGATGATAACTTCAAAAAACAAGTTTACATGCTGTGGTATCATTGTAATATATGATACTTTAACACTATTTCTAACAAGAAAGTGTTATGTATGTGCACAAAAGATCAACTTCTTGGATTAAGTCAGTCTAAAATTGACAGTTGTCAGACACTAGCTATCATTTTTTCTGCCAAATGGACATTGAAACCTCTGCTTACACCCCAGGCCACCTGTAAATTTGAGTAATGTCCCAATTCTGCTTCAATTTCTGCATTAAAAGAAGGAAACAGTACATCACAGTATGAAAGCTAAGTCAGGTAATGCCAAATTTTCCTGACTAGCCAACAGAATACTCCTGCTCTCTTGACTGTTTCAAATGGATTTATGCAGTATCTGGGAGCTCTTGGATGACAAAAGTTCTAGAAGCGAGTCAGATTTCCAAGTAATCTCTTTGAAGATACTTGCTTTAATAATAGTCAAAAGCATTTCATTAACTCTCTACCTTTCAGCCTAAAAAGTAACAGGAAAAGTAAAATGTAATCTGGCAATGCTGCTCTCTCCATCAGACAAGTTTCTTCTTGTAACAGAATCTCACTGCTGCTAATGCTTCCTTCCCTTCTCAAAACACAGTCAGGAAATGATTGTAGCTTTTAGACAAAGAATTAAAAATTCCAGCTAATGAGTGCATTTTTTTTGCCACAAAGTTTGGTTAACTGCACTGTTCCCAGATCATTTCTTTTTAAAGCTTTACTGTCCTGTTTTTAATTTACACGCTTTAAATGACTTCATAATTAGATAATTGATTTTTAGAACACAGAATTTAAAGTCACCTTGTGGCAAAGAAACTCTAGACCAAGTGCACTTAGGCACACACATCAGAACAAGTCAGGGAAAGAGAAAGAGAATTCTAAAGGAAGTACCAAAAAAAAAAAAAATATCCTGGCAGTGTGTAGTCTCAAAAACAAAGTCTACTTCCACTTACAGCTTTTCAAAACATCCTCAATAAGACTGATCTGTTGTGACAGCATGTCAGCATTCACAAGATCTCTAGAGACCACAGTATCCTTTACCCCACTAAATGCTGCAGTCCAACTTGCTTTTTTTATTACTTTGTTTGAATAGCCATGGAAAAAAAAAAAACCCTACAACATTATTGCTAGTTTTGCTCCTATTATTAGACTTCATAAGTGTGTATGTGACACAGACAGTGTTTACCTTTGTCACTTACTTTGCCAGTAATGGAAGGAATACTATCAGAGTCAAACACCTATCGATTTCAAGCTAAAAATTTAAGGAACTATACAACCAGCAATTTGGAACTCTGCTTCATAAACATCTGCAGGCACCTGAAGTGCAAACACCTACTCACATTTCAAGGGGCTAGTATTTGCTAAGGTCAGACTTGCACTAATTCTATTTTGTTCTTACCAGTTATGCCATGTCCTGCATGACAGGACAATTTCTCAAAATTAGAGAAATGTACAGCATATTTAAATTTAACATTAATCTCTGTGACATGAAGATTAGTGGCATGAAAGCAAATTAATCAATTTTTTTCCTTTGTTTATGGTGATGTTTAAAGGATCTTAACCCAATCAAATTCAGCATATAAATCTTCAGCAATATAATCAGAAAATACAGAGTCTGAGTACCGTATTGTTTTACATATTTATTCACACATATACACAGAGTTTATCCAAACCATTCAAATTAAGGCAAACTTCCTCCCTACATTCATTTTAAACATGGGACTCCTGACTGAGCTGTTATTCCTAAAAAGCACGGGGATTCAGTTAGAGCTTGTGATCCACAAGCCAAACTGAACAGTAAAAAGAAACTACACAGTACATGAGCACGTGGATCCTTTCAGGCAACAGCAGGAGCCACATGGTCAGACTGATTAGATGAATGAGGTAGAGGACATAAATCATAGCTGAGAGATTTAAAGGCTTCCAATGTGAAACAAGAGCATCCCAGAGATGGAGAGGGCCACTGTCTAAAGAAGACAAAAGTGCAATACTGCCTGATTGAATGGAGAACAGAATTTCACTGTACATCTCATTGTTTTGGGTACAATTACTAAGCCATCTCTGCCCAATTACTTTTTCTTGACAGAAAGCAAGTTTTAGACTATCTTTACACTAATTTTGCACTCATCCTCCTGGATGACAGTAGTGCTATGCTTGAACTAACGAGCTGCAAATAAAAGTAAGTTTCCTCACCAAATTTTGCCATTAATTACAATGTGTTCTGCAGAGATAATAAATTATGTTACTTTGGTGCTTGTAAGCTACCAGTCAGATCACAGAAATTTAAAAGAATACCTTAGATGTGATCTAATTTGAAGCAAATTATGCTTATATTACATTGGAGTGACTATAAAGGTAAATTTTGTTTATAAAAGTTAGATTAAAAAGTCCACTTGGTATGTACACATAGTTCTTACCGCATGCAGCTTGTGAAACTTTTGGGGAACCTGAGGTTGCTTGGCAAATCCTATTAATACAAGCACTGTATGCAGCCAGGCGGCACCTCAGGATCAATCTCCTGGCCCAGCTCAGCACCAGCACTGTGCATGTACCAAAATAGCAGCAGTCTCTGCCACAGGGCTGGGTGATGGTTCTGCTTGAATACCCTGCTATTCAGGCCAGCATTGCTCTCACACAGCTGAATTTTTCATGCAACAACTGCACTATGACTTAATCTTTTTGTTTGTTTATTTTTTACTCATTTTAGGACAACAATCGCCTTATTATCCAAACTGTATTATATTATACATGCCAGTACAGACCCCCACTCTCAATCCTACCACTATTTGCTTCTCCCAAACATCACGGTTATGTAATTTCCAGTCAAATAGTGCAACTCATTTTGTCAAAAACGTACCAAACACACATGGTGGAATCAAACTAAGTAAACAGGTCATCTGAACAGAATAATGCTCAATTTAACAAAAACTTGTTATTCAGTTTCCTCTCCGCCCTCCCAGCCCCATCACCCCACTGCCTTCTTATCACAAAGAACAAGCATCAGACCTTTTCCAGTTTTCATAAATCTTCTAGGCTACCAAAGTAACATCGTGCTAGACCCTCTCATTTGTAATATTTTTAGAGCAGGAGTTGTTGTGTTCTTCTTGAGAAAGAGTTTCCACTGTAAGTGGAAAGCAATATGAAAATCCAGTATTACAGAATTTAAATATATATGTTTGAACTAAACAAACTCCATCTGCTTTGGGTATAACCTACACTGATCTTCAAGCTTTTAGTTATTTATATTAAATATAAACTGATTCTTTACTAGATTTAATTATTTATAAAACTGGAACAATCATCTTTTATTGTACTTATTTTAAGCACAAAGAAAACAATGCCATAGCCTAACATGTGCTTTGTTAAAGATTTATTAAATCAGAACCATTTGTGTAGTCTTGCTAAACCCATCACACACACAAAAAAAATCTAAACTATTTGATAAGATAAATTAGTAATGCTCACCAAACAAAACCAACTTGCTAGTCTTTAGCTCAGGCATTACCCAGAAAGCCCAACAGTCATATCAATTGAAATATATAATAAAAGCCTGATAGCCAGGATGCTGTTCAAGAATACTAGAAGGAAAAAAGCCCCACAGTTGCCACTTTACTCCACATATGAAGAATCAATAGCAAGACTAAGGCCTAAAGCAAGATTCGCTCAATTTCTGTAACACAATTTAGTGGAGGAACTACTATTATAAAAACAATAATGATAAGCATGCACTTTCAAGAACAGAGAAGATGTTCAAGATAAATGCTGTCAATAGAGATAGCAGCAGCTGGAAGAAAGTTCAAAAGTCATTGTTTTACTATGCATAAATTAGCAGTGTCAAAATCTATTTGTCAATTTATATCTCAAAAGGTCAAGATGAACAGAAATAACCAGAAGACATAAAGCATATGCCACAAAGAATTCAGTCTCAGCCTTCCTATAGAAGAGGAAGAGAAAGGGAGAAAAAGGGAAGCATGATCTTAAATATATTTTCTGCACACAAACTTAAAAAAACCATGCAATTAAATTAACTTTAAGCTATAATACCAAGCATTTTTTCTGCTTTTTCAGATTGTCATTGAGTGGATGATACATTACAGATGATCTACTCCTTGCAGAAACAGTACTCATATAGGCAGCTTTGAAAACAAGAGGAACATAGTTTTACAGGTCTGTTTAGGTGGGTGTTCCAGGAAAGGAAGGCTGCATGACAGACATAGTGAAATAAAATGAAAATAGACTGATAAGACCAGTATCATGAGTGGAATGCGATGTGGTAAGCAGTGAGTAATAACAGACAGAAAGGAAGCAGGAGGGGAGGGTGCTACAGAGGGGGTACAGCCTTGCAGAGCTTGATGCCAGAACTTTTGAATCACTTTCTTGATACAGTGAAACAGGGAGCCAGTGCAGGGGTGAGCAAAACTGGCAAAGACAACAAACTTTGAACCTGAGTTTTGAATGAAACAAGGGCATTGATGAAGAGACCTGAAGAATACAAAGGAAACTATCCAACATACTTGAGAAGTAAAGAAAACCTTAGTTTTTCAACCTGCATTATAGTATTAAGCATTTGTTCAAATATATGTGCAAAGTGATTTTTTTCTGTTTCTATTTAAATACAAAAGAAGACAAAATAAAAAGTGAAAAAAATAAAATATGAGTAACATACCAATTCCATTAACTGTTTTAGCTGACCTATCTCTTCTGGAAGGGAACCTAGCTTATTGTTACTTGCAATTAAGACTTTTAGAGGAAGACCACACAGGCAAGCTGGCAAAGAAGAAAGCTGATTTCGACTGCAACAAAACAAAACAAAACCATTAAAACCATCAGTGATGTTCTACTGTATACTCACTAAGTCTGAGAGTTGCAAAATTTCATCATTCTCATGGGTCAAATTTTATACAGGTAAAATTTAAATTTTTAAATGCCAATCATTAAGAAAACACTTGCACATCAGAAATAGTTCTATTATTGACTAAACAACATTGTGGAATTTACCACCCGGGACAAAAATACATTATATCAGTTTAACAATATTGTAACAAATCTGGTTTTCACCAAGAGCAGCTGTTTCCCTTCCTAATGAATACATGAAAGTCAACTGAGACAGTATTTTTTAAGTATTTAAACATTCTTGTGGTTTTATGTGCCAATAAAATGGATGCCTTTTGTTCCAACTGAGAAACAAATATATAAATTAGAGACAAAATGGTTATTTTTTCAATTCCTTTAAAGCACATTTATAGCTGAAGATTATTTGGTGCTTCTTATTCTATCATTCTGTGATATTAAAGTCAGTTACATACAGCAAAAAATTCTGGGACTATCAATGGTTCATCTCTTTCTAAGAATTATACGTTAAAGATGACAAATGCCATGACCCTTTGTGACAGCCACATGATTAAAAATAGTGATTTGTGGCTCAATTCCCAGAAGAAACTTCATGCTCATCAAAATAACATATTAAATACTCCGTCCTAGAATATTTAAAGTTTTTCTTAAAATATCACTTCTTCTTTCTTATGGGTACTATTAACTTGTAGTAAAAAAATGAACAATAACTTAAAGTGGCACCTCAGTATCAACCATTTTAGTTAGTTTCTGCTCGACTCTTAAGGCTTCAAAGAGCAAAGATATATGTCTGAACTCTGTAAACACACAGCAAAAATTTTCCTCTGTAATTTCAGTAAGAGTTGCAACACTGAACTGAAAAAAAAAAAAAAAACCAACAAAAATCAAAATTCCACAAATTTCAAAGCATTTTTCCACGGCTAAACCAATGGTATGCTACAAAGCTGCATATAAAGATGCATATTCGTGCTCCACACAACAGTATCAAAACATTTTACAAAGCAAACTGTCATCATATATCCGTTGCATAGGCCAGGAGACAGACAGGTATCAAATAACAAAGCCAAGGACAATAAAAATGAAAAATCCAAATATTAACCAGCAGTAGTTGAAAAAAGAATCAATGCTTATTATGGAGCCAGGTTTCTCCATTCTATTATCTTTACAGAAGACCAAGACAGAACTTTTTCTAAAAAATTAAGTAGAAATACATTTTTAGGTTCCAAAGAACTTAAAATGAGGGAGTCTAGACTCTAAAACAGTTACACTATGCTGCAGATCAGACACAGACAAAAAATAAGTAGGAACAATTCTTAAGCTCTACAGAATTCAGAAGAAACCCACGAGGAGATAAGGAACAGTATATCACCAGGGCAAGTGAGTAATAAATCATCATTAGTTTAAAAGGAATTTCTTTAAATAAAATATGACCAGCATCCACCAAGGCCCACAGACACCATATATCTCTTGGCATCACTTTCTAATAGTATTTAACATAGGGGCTCTGCTGGTAACAGGTGGAAAAATATGCATTATAAATCTATAAAGTGTTTCTTGCCAAGAAGCAACACAGTTAGAAAGTCAAGGCTACATTTCCTTCTTTAACCTGTTTACTTTGTGCAACTAATATGGACGAAGGGCACATCCAAGTGAAGAGGGAATTTTAAACTGAGGGAAATGACCTTAACAAAACTTGGAAGAGTTCCTTTCACTTTGTCCTATTTACTATCATATGTAATATAAAATGTAACTATTATGCTTTTGTAATGATTCACACAAATTTCATGGCTACACTGAGTTCTAATTCACTGGTTCATGACACTTAGTTGTAACTGAGTTAATTCTAATTCCTAAATTTACCAAGATGTTTTATGTAAATTGAACAACTTAATCCAGTCTTAAGTTCTTTATGTATATCTAACAAACACTAATTCAAAATTTCAAGTCCTATTGCTTGTATGTGTGCAGATACTCAGGACACACGATTACATTTCAATTTTTAGAGCCAAAACAGTGTTCCACAGCAGCCAAAATTGCAGTACAATAATAATACATGAAGGCTTGAGAAAGATCCTCAATGATGATAAAACTGATGATCAAACCTTCATACCTTGAATTTAAAAGGACCAAGTGCCACTTCACCCTCTACTCAAACCTCATTCTGACAAAGATCAGATTATATTTGCACTATTACAGTTTTCACATTATTAACTGCAAAGAAGACTCCACACTTTGCCCCAGCTGAAAAAGGGCTCACATGCCCTCTATCAAAAGCATATACACATTCACTTGCACTTTAACTAGTAGCAATTGTCTATATTGGTTAGTATTCACACAGACTTTTCACTGAAAGGAGTCAAAGGTGTATAATTTCTCACCATTTCCTCCTAAATAGGTAGTAACTATATTTATTGCATAAGATAAAATCTTAGTGATAAAGTATCATGCTTTTCTATTTTATTCCCCATGGGAAAAAAACCCATAAATCCTTGTCTCTCCATGTTTTTAAGTACAAAACGTATGCCAAATTTTAGAAACTTTGTCATCAGAAGTGAATTGTAAGAATGCAACTGTGCTGATGTCATTAGTATTCTGAATTTGTTAGAAGAATATGGGAAAGAAATCAACTAGTATTTCTTGGTCTTTCTCTTAATAATCAGTTTTACATTTTGGCCTTTAAGATGCCTTCATACAGAGATGTATCTACAGCCAATTATCTTCTTCATTACTGTTTCCAGTAAAACAAAAAATGCAGTCAGTTGTTCCAGAAACATACACAGTGCAGACGAAAAAAAGCTTTACAGATCTGCAAACAAACAAAATCATGGCAAAGTTAAACTTACCTCAAATTTAAGTAAGTTAGCATTTGCAAGTTTACTATGGCATCTGGTATATTTTTAATACAATTGTGGTATAGATTTAGTGTTTCCAGTGATACAAAATGGCACAACTCCGTAGGAACCTCAGTTAATCTGTTCTTGGATAAATCTGAAAAGATAAAAAGAAAAGGTATATTTTGTGAACCATCAGAAAGATGCACTTTGAAAAGCTACTCTTTATTAAAATAATGAATATATATAATCTACGGGGAGAATGCAAACTAAACCAGTATTTTTATTATGCAAAATAAAACTAGTGACAACTTTTACAATCTTGAAATGGAAGAGACTGTGTATAAAAGAGCAAACGTTCAATTATGATTTATTTGGTCTAATAAAAAGTAATTATTTGCAGGATGCCAAGGAAATACTTGCAGACAGAACCTATTGCAGATTCCACAGCTCATATAATGTACACAAAGATTTAACCAATACAGTTAGACATCTGCAAATAATAATAGCATTGAGAGAAAACAAACAAGGATTACATCTTTAATTTCTTTAAATAAGTAAGTTTGTTAATTCTTTAGGTAACTTTTCAAACTGGTCTGTATTTCCTAGGTCTAAACCCTTTATAAATGAATGTTACCTACAGAAATAGTGAAGACCTTCAGGAATGGATTTGATAAAAGTACAAATAAGACAAGAATGATAGATTCGAATCCCCCATATGAATGCTTGTAGCTACAGAACACAAGCTTTTGACTTTTGATCAGTTATTCATTTTTCATTTCTCATTCTAAGCACATAGACACAAAGGAAAATCAGTAGGAAAAAATGTTACTGAGCTTTGTTCCTTAACTGCCACCATATGAACAATGAGCTATCTCAATACTGATGTGATGTCAAGTCATAAAATAATAGTGCATGCCAGCATCCAACTGAATCAGTTGGGTTCAAACAATAGTTTACATAGTGTTGCAGAACAAACACCTATCATCAGAAACTGCATAAATGCCACTTGCCCATGTCACCAGAAGGATAACCTGACCTGAAGAATGGTCACCTGCCTTAAGTGGAATTAACAGGAATGTGCCTAGGCAAAAAGTGAAATGTCTGATGGGAAGGAAAAAATAGAACTTAATTATCTTCTCACTTCTTCACTAGTGCTATTTTAAGCCTCCTCTCTGACCTTTCAATGTTTATTTCAAAGCCTACTTAATTAAACCAAATAAAGGGAAAAGCAGTCCAAGTGTAGCAAATGTATTTCCAGGGCCCTGATGATTTCACTCCTCACTTTAGTGTCATAAAGCAACTTTTTCCATTTTGTGAACAAACAAGTAGAAGTCTGAAGAACTTTTTAACTTCCTTTGCAGTTCCAGACTTGCCAGTTTGCTGTGCAGAAGCATGGCTTGAGTTCAAAACTATCATCAGTAAAAAGGATTTATTAGTTTTGTTCTCATCTCCTGCAATGCGAGCTGAAATTCAGCATGCTCTATTCTTGCCAGCTTCCACTCTGCTTCCAGCAAGAAGCTGGTTTCATTATTCCATCTTCTACCAAGAGAACAAGTGATGGCCTACAAGAGCAGAAACTGAGAGCAGACCCACTGACCCAAACAGCAGCACAATTGAACTGAGCACCTCAGCCAAAATTACTCACTTCTAAGATACTATACAACAGCAACACTTGAATTGTTCTGCTTTCTTTTACCAGGCTTTGATGGTGGTTAGATTGACTCTACTCCTAAAACAGACATTAATATGACAGTTAAATGCTTTCAATCTTTATTTTTATTACTATCCTTTTTTTTTCAAGGTTTTGACTGTTGAATTGAAGAAAGACAAACAAAAAATATACAGATGATAACAGACAAATTCCTTCCTGTCATCCTCAGGATCATGGGTTATAGGACACACTACACACACAAAAAAGGAAGTGAATTATTTGTTACTGTCTAGTTATCATACTCTAAGATAATTTCAACACTTGTATCTGTTGTTGCTTCCTAAATTGTGATGATTATGATGATAATAATTTTAAAAATCTAATCTATTCACAGGGTAAGTCAGAGAAATGAAAACTACACATTTTATTTAACACCATTGTGAAGTTTGCTACTATAATTTAATAATAAAAGGTATCACTAATACCAAATCTGAATGTCTTTGTAAAACACAGTACTGGAATGGAATCTGACATACAGAATGCCCATCACATATTTAATTAGTGGTATAATTTTTGCCAAAACACAGACTTCCCTGATGATATGGAAGTAAAAGAAGAAAATAGATTGCCTGTATTCAAGCCTACAGTGAATGTGAACCTCTGAACATGATGCAGCTCTGAAGAAAGCCTAGCAGTTTTCTGAAAATTCCATACAGGAAAGCACATATCTTCAGAAATGAAAACAGCTTGCATAACAATCTTATACTATACCTTGAAAGCATATATAAGCAGGTATAGAAACCTCTGAAGTTTACAAAATTATTTTGATACTACTTAATACAAAGGTATTTTTGCTTCAAATTCCTTAATTTTACAATTAGTCTGTATAAAAATTGGAGTTAACTCAAAATAAAAGTTCTAGAATAAAATACATGCATTAAGCCTTAAGGAAACTGCAAAAACTTTTGAACATACTGACAAAAAGTGTCTGCATGTGTGCTGGTCTTGTCACCATTCATAAACTTTCTGAAAACTATTTTGCAAAGTAATTCCTGAGTTATTTAAGGAAAAGGAAGAATGCAGAAACTAAACTTTCAAAAAACTTCTGAAAATATTTTTAAAATACAGAAACAACTAGTTGGCAAACCTTTACTTTCTTCCTGTAAATGTTTAACTCTATACTTCCCAAACTCTGCACATCCCTCTTACTTCATTAATTCGATGAATAACACTTAATGGTAATTAATAATAATAAAGTTATTATACAGACTAGCTGTTGCTACAGAAATGAAAGTGAACATAGGGATAGAATTTGCTGGTGTTTAAAGGAATTTTGAATAATTTGCTTATGCTAACACAAAGGAAATCTAACAAATTAATGAATTCATCGTAGTAGAAGGGCATTTCATGGTTGCCAAGACAGTACAGGTACGTGACTGAGGTGACTATTTCCTGTAACTTCCACAATGCAATTTGGTGACACAAATATCAAACAAAAGGGTGGGGGTGGGGGCGGGGGCATGCATTAGAGTGAACTTTTTGCTTTAATTACACTCTTCATTCATTATTTGTGACACCAAGACATTTTCAAACTACATATGGCTTCACTTCATCTTCTCCTGCTGAGAACATGTTTGTTAAAACTCTGAAATAAAGTAACAGAACACAAAAAATAACTAAGCCTGTTTAGAAAAATATTAGAAGGAATCTTGATCTTTAAAAGAGTCAGCAGAGTTCTGGCGCAGTGACATGGCTTTTGTATGAGAAATGTTACTATGCTGGAACTTAGACAGGAACTACACAAAATAAGCACTTCCTTAGCTGAGAGCGAACAATAAAAAGCAAAAAGTTCAGAGTGGTAAATAAGCATTCAACAGAAGACTCCAAGGCAAACTGTGGTGACTGGCACTGTGCACAGCCAGGGACCACACTGCCATCACACCAGTAATAACTGGGCCCCATCTCTGGGGCAAAACCTTTCTATTGCTGTAGCTCAGAGTATGTCCACCACAACGAAGTACCACTACTGACTAGGACCTTTCTGACTTCACACTTTACAGCCAGATAACCAAGTGCCACTATATACTTAAATGTGGTATAAAACTGCCACTGCAGAAACCAAAATGGTTGTGTCAAAATAACCAGAATAATATGAGAAGTCAGGTCATTACATTGCTTTCACTAAAGCTACCAAAGCGCTCCAATTTTACTACTTTCCAGTGATTATATTATTAAATCAGTTATTAGTACATTATTAAATTTAAATTGCAGACTATTCACTGGAAAGCTAAAAAGGCTTTAAATCATAACAGTAATTCATTAAGTAAATATGCATATGCACTACTACACCACAAATCTAAGCAAAGAACTTGAAAGAAAGCAGTTTATTAAAAAGCAGCAATTTACAGATTTCAGATTATGGACAAATTAACTGCAAGTTTGTATTTCTAACACACAAACCCACAACAGACAAAAGTTGGAATTATGCAACTAAGAAAAATAAGCATCTATTCACCACTGAGCAGAAAATTTTATATATATGTATATATATATGAGAAATATCTTTATTTGCTATGAAGTTCTGAAATCAAGAAACAGCAAAGGAACAAAGTAACCCAAACAACCTTAACTCCTGCCCACCAAGTTCCTTTTTCTGTAAGATTCAGCACTTACTGAATAAAAGATGGGAATCATTTTGAGGAAGCTATTTGCATTTGTACTAAGATGCCATTCAAAGTATTCAAGTGAGATGTCTAAAGAGAATTTGACAAAGCAATTCACTCTAAAAGCCTAAAAAATACTAAGTTCAGCCCTAATTTCATAATGCAAATAAAAATGTTAAAAAATACCTTAAGAAGTCTATGTTAAGACATAACTATAAGGCGTTCTACCTTTTATCCTGTAAGTTACCCACGGTTTTATAGGGCTTTTAGGAAGCCTGTATTTCCTTATCAGCAAGGTGTATCTGCATTGATACTGAAGCCACACACTGATGGCATGGTATCTTAGAGACCTTTTGGAATATCTGCTTCAATGCAGTTCATGTCTTTGGTAACACTGTACTCCACCTTGGCAAACAAGGCAAGCCATCTATTATCAATGTAATTGTGCCTATCAGAATCAAACAAATAGTCAATGTTCTCTAAAGAAGCAATTATTTTGTTCTAGCCTTCAGATAATTTCCCCCACTAAATTGTAGGAAAATGCACCATTCTACAGACAAATGCTATCTATAAGTCATCAAAACACTGTAATGCAACTCTGAAGTCCTATATGCTTTTAAGATATGCCCTATAACTTGTCTCTATATACATGGCTGCACACCTTGTCTCAGCCATTTGTCCTCTTTACCTGCCAGAGTTAATGAATAACGTCCTGGATGTACAGCCAGTTTTTACTGTAGTCAGCAAATCCTACTGACAGTGAAGTTACATGAATGAAAAAGAGGCAGCAAAGACACCCACTGATTTTGGCATCAAACGCGTTCTGCTTTGTTCGTGACAATTATGCCACAAAGAACGCATGGCATTTCTTCACTAAGAGACATTTCTATTTCAGTTATTTAGCAGAGAGAATAACACGTAACAGAAGACAATGACTGTACAGTAAAGTAAAAATAATTGTGCTTCCCTATACGAAAAAAACATGACATAGTCTAGCACAGACTCAAAGTTTTTCCTTCTGAAAGTACAGCATGTATCACATTGAAAAAAGGTAGTTGACTTTGTTAGGAATTCGCATTGGAGCTACTAATAATATAAAATGGTAACATCTAGTCATTGATCAATACTCCTGAGCCTAGCTGTAAGACTGCTGACTCAAAACCTGCAGAAAGTGCATCTCTCTCAGGGAGACAGACATAAAATTGTGCAGACCTTGCAAGACAAATATTTTTAACAGATTATGAAGCAACTCTGATGCTTCAAACACTTGGTAAGCACTATTTGTGAGGACTGTCAGCATGTTTTCTTTTTCCATCTGTCTCCCATTGGTTAATTTAAGAATTAACATTAAAAATCTCAACCTCAAAGCCATAGTTAAATTAAGATTACACAACAGATGCAGGAAATTTCCAAGTGATTGTACATGTACTTCTATACCCACTTTTAATCACTATAATTTAACACATCAAATGTTTCTCCTTTACCACTTTGTACAATATGTAGGCAAGTTAAAGAGCTAACATAGAGAGGAATTAAATTTAGGGTTTAGAGGAAAGGGAAGAAAACAAGGGCTGAAGAACAGGCCGAGAGCAGCAACTCTCTGAGCCTGACTGTGGTGGCACCACTAGAGGGGGTCCCGATCTCACGAACTCGGACAACACCCTGAAAGGGTCTTTCACCGTTTCCTTCTCTCAGACACCATCGCAGAGGATGAAAAGGACAGAATCAGGAAGATACACTTTAAAACCACCCCCCGGGCACTCCTATGAACCCACTGCCCCACCAGAGTTTTCGAAAGATGATAAATGAGTCTGCTTATTTGCAATCATTACTGCAGGAATCAAATATATACGTTGATTTCTAACGGCCCCAAGCCCTGAAAAAGAGAAGTCTATTCTGAAACAGTCAAACTGAAAGTTCTTTTCCCCAGCCTTCATTCAGATGATATAAGAATAAGAGGCATCCTTGAGCCCTCTGTAGTACAGCAATAACAACGTTTGGACAAAAGTGAAATTAAAAGTTAGATGATACATTTGACAAAGACCCTGCTTGCGTTCCACCCCAATTGCCCTGATCTACTCTATTTCATCCACCGTTCTACTACGGAATGCATAGCTTACTTTACCACAATACCCTGTAACCTCCCAATAAAGCACAGCCAAATGTAAGAAACATGCATCCAACATTTCTTCTCAGGTAGTGCACTAACTAGCCTGAAACAATCCAGTAGCATAAGTTGGCTCTCCCAGATATCCCAAAATTTTGAGCAAAAATCACTTCACGGTCTTTTGTTTCCTCTGTGTGAAATAAGAGTGGAAGAAGGGAGCAAAAGGCTGGCATATTCTCATCATTAGCTCTAATTCCAAGGAGATGAAAGGCAATTTCTACACAAGAAACATGCTCAAGAGTATCACAAGCCTGGAATAATTGAAAAAAGTTAACATAGTAGTCTGCCTCATTACTGCACTTGGTTTTAGGTGCCACAACATAGCATTTAAATTTCTCCTTTATTTTCTATTTCTCTGACTTTCAGGCAAAAACAGATTGGTGGCAGAAAAAACTGTTCACACAGTAGAGGTGAACCTGGTGTGAAAGCACATGAAACTCATTAAAAACGCACTGTAAAACAACAGGATTCTTCCTGCATATTTCCCTGCAGGTAAAAACAGATGTGGACTGTGATGGGTTTCCCCTGGCTCGCCACCAGGCGTCCACTAAGCTGCTCCTCTGCAGGACATGGGAAAGTCCACAGAGGGAGGTCCAGAAAACCTGCTCCAGCATGGGTTTCACTCCAAGGACCACAGTTCCTGCCAGAAACGTGGTCTATAGTGTGGGTTTTTCATGAACTGCAGCTTTCCTCAGTATATATCCACTTGCTGTAGCCTGGGGTGTCCCATGGTCTTCTCCATGGGCTGGGAAGGGAATCTATGCTCCAGCACCTGAAGGACCTCCTCCCTTTCCTCCTACACTGACCCTGGTGTCTGCAGGACCATTCCTCTCACACTTTCACACTCTTTTCACACAGACTTGCCATGTTAGAAAGCATTTTTTACCTTTTCTTAAATATGTTATCACAGAGGCATGATCAGCACTGCTAATGGGCTCAGCTTTGGCCAGAGGTGAGTCCATCTTGCAGCCTGCTGGAACTGGCTCTGTCTGATATAGGGGCAGCTTCTGATGTCTTCTCAGCTCTGCAAGCCCCTCTCTTACTCTCTTGCCATGTAAACCCAATACAGCCATCCAAACAACAGTATCATGAGATGGAAAAAGTATCAGGCAGCAAACACCTTCCATCAACAAAATGACCTCTAATAAGATGTGGTATGAAACCCAGTTCATGGGCCATGAAGAATTCCTCCTTCCACAAAAGAGGGAGAATATAAGTCATTAATTGCCATTCCTTAACAAACAATCAACGCTAAGAATCATCAATGGATTGTATTATGCCAGTACTGCACATGTCAGCCTGAGCAGGACAAATATTTCAGATGTTTTGTCAGACACAGTAGCACTTAAAAGAAATCTTCATCCAACTCTAAAAACTTCAAAAACTGTTCTTTACCAATTTTAGCCTTTATAGTAAGTTGACTCAGAGCACTGGTGAAAACACTGTAGTGTTCACATCATATTACTATTCTGCTGGATACCTTTACTGTATTGAACTGTATTTCAGTCATCTGCCTGAACTGTTTACACTGGCACATGAAAGGAAATTTCATAGAGAACACTCACACAATATGACAGCAGGACCTTCCCTGCCTCTTACACAATATGACAGCAGGACCTTCCCTGCCTCTTCTGTGGAAGCAAAAACTAAAAGTATACCTTGATACTGAAAAGTCCTCAAGAATAGCTGCAGCCACCACAGATGCACTTTAATTATTAGCACGGAATGATGTGAGACTGGGTAAACTGTGGGCTATAAGGGGACTTCCAGGTATATTGGAGATGTCTCACAGAACTAAGACTTGGATTATGAAATTCTTTTTTGAAAGAACAGTGACCAATACTTACACCAAATTCATAAGAAAAGTTCAAAAATGTGTAACTTGCATGTGTGTGTACATGAACACACAGGCACACAACCTTATTCCATTCAATCAACTTCTACCTGTTGGGGAAATCAGAAAGATGTGAAATAAAAATGTGATTTATGTTCTATCCCAAAGATGCTGGTGGATTCCTGCAAGGGCATACTCTTCTCATGTCTTCTATTACGAATCTTTTGTTCCAGTTACAGAGATGTTCTTTCTTAAAGTTCTCTACTTGGGAAGTCAACATCTTCCACGCCCATGAGGGAATTCCACATGATGCTCTGAAAACCAGCAGGATCTAATCTAACGGTCTCAAACCTTTTCCAGCCCACAGACATCATACTGAGAAGAAACAAACTGAATGCAATGTCAAGGTTTGTTTTTCACTCCATTCCCTATTTTAATAGCTATTATTTTTTTCCCCACAGGCTGTGAAGAGAGGACACTGCTCATGCTGTGCCATTATCTGCCTCAGTGACCTGTTCAAAACAGAGTTACCTCACATTTACCATCTGGTAGAAGTAGCACATAAACCAATTGCTGTGAAGTAGCTCACTTGCCTGCACTTTGAAGACAGTTATTTTCACACTTGACAGACTAAAATGCTACATTTGCTTAAAGTCATTTTTATACATGAACTGTCTCATGTTTTGTAAGAAAATTTGCTACGAACTGGGAAATGAACAAAAGTTATTTGATCTTTGGGTATGTCAAAGGCATGAAAAAGCTACCTGATGTTAATTTACAGTGACAAGGAAAGCAGAGTATTACTCATCTAATCACTTCCCTTTCTGTCTGCCCATCTCCCACAGATGCCAGGGTTAATCTACCTTATCTACATTATTCAGGTCTTTCTTGAACAAAGGTTCTTGAAGGCAGCACAGTGTAACTGTAGTATTTCATCAACACAAATCTGTTTTGTGCCATAAAAGCTGACTTACACTATTGAACACATCCTTAAACAATGAACTAATTATATTGCTGCTACATAGGAGGTTCAACGTTTGCAAGAATGGCTAACAAATATTTCAGACTTCTAAACAAAACAGGAATCCATGAAACCATTATCAGAAAGTGAGGTACCAAAACAGAAAAATCCTGGAATAAATTAAATTGCAATAAATAACCAAAAAATTGGATGATTATTCCTAGATACAAAGGGCAAAAAAGAAGGAGAAAAAAAATAAAAACATTTCCTTGAACTGAAAGCAAAATAAGCATAGCACATACTTTCTCTATTTTTAAAAAAGAAAAAAATCAAACTAAGAACCACATAGCTGGAACCACTAGAACTACAGACCTGCAATTTTTGTACCAAGATCTCTATCCTATGAAATGTTCCCATGGCTCTTTCCTAAGTTAGGACAATGTTTCTCAACCTTCTAATTTTTCTTTCTTCAGAATCAAAGAACCTTGCCTGCTCTGGGGAAAACAAAACAAAAGCAGATATCCAGTCTACTGCTTGTTGGTCAGGAAGGAGCTGGGTTGGATGGATAACACATGCAACTTCTCTTTTTAACTTGTTTTAACAAGTCAGAGTTTACAACAGGATTTTAATCTAACATCTTTACAAGATGAGAGACATCAGATACACAGACTGCAAAAAGACTTGAGGGGGGAAATAGAACACACACACACACACTCTCTACTTATAAACAACCTGATGCCTGTAACTGGGCAGGCACTTAGCACTTGCCATAATTCTTGCTGGGGGGCGCAGGTGGCAATAAGCCAGTAGGTAATGATGGCACCTGTAGCGCAGCCGTATGTAACAACTGTATGGCAATGTGGGTTTTGAAGGGACAAAAGAAAGTTTCCTTCTGGTCATCCATTTTGTGTTATTTTTTGGGAAGGACACTTCACAGTCAGTTTTCTGAAATGCACAAAATTACTAATGCTAATCTATATAGCCTACTGAGCCTGGCCTACAATTCCTGCTTCTGGTACAGGTTCATTTCCACTCCCTTACTCATCTTCCTTTCAAACTACCTTTCATGAGGTCTAATTTCCATCTTACAGGCCAAGTATTACCATGATATTTTTCTATAAGAATGGTTTGGGGCTGAGTTCTCTTTCTGAAGGAATTCTGTTCAGCTTTTATGTATATCTTACCTTGCATCCTCCCCTTTGCTTGATGGCTAGCGGGCTCTTAGTGTGGTAACAATGAGTTATCACAGAGAACAAGCTGCATGTAAATCAGGAAGGGGACAGGAAAGTGTTAATTCACCATGCCATCCCCATCAATAATTAAAACACAATGTAATGAACTACAGACTCTGAGGTCTGAACCTGAAGAGGCTAAACAGCTAGTTTATTTATGCCCAAATGAGACCCCTACAGGTAGATAATGAGGAGCCCTGTGAAGAGCAGATGGACTGCATTATTTCCCTTTAGTTATCATAGCTTGATAAATAGAAGGAAAAGTGGAAGGAATATAGAAAATAGAAGGAATCTATTAGATCTTAGATTTAAGAAGTCCAGTAACTGCAGTGTACACTGTTGTTATATTAAACAAAAGCAAAAATAAATAAACCCCTCTTAATCTGCTTTCTTCCTGCTGAAGAAAGATAATAATGCTTTAATGAAACAGTTGGAGTTAAATTAACCTTGTTGGAAAACAGAAGTCTTTGCTGTACAAGCTGTGAACCTGTTCAAATCAGTGACAAATAACAGTTTGATATACATGCTGTTGCAATCCAAGTCAGGTTTTGTGAAAAAAGGAATCAAGGTTAAAGCTTCAGGACTAGAACTTAGGAGATTTGGGGAGTACACCTTCAACTGTGGCAGCAGAAAGTGAACAAGATTTTATCACATACTTAACTTTTTGGTTTATTTATCCAGCATACACATTTTCAAGACTTTACTATGAGATGAACTGTTAGTTTTCCACCAGTGGAGGTGCTGAACCTACTAACCTTATAGTACCGCTGCTATTACTCATTGGCTAAACTTTCACTGATGATATGAACTCCAAGTCTGCAATTTTGAGTTAATTCAATTTTGAAGTCATTAACACACTGCAAAACTCACTGATTTAATAACAGATACTTTTAACTGTACCCACTAAACATTCTGACTCAATAACTGATATTTTAACTGTACCCCCAACAAGTTAATTAATATACAAGTAGAGTGATCTACTGGTAATTTAGATGATTTTGTCATCTTTTAGACAATACTAAAAGTAATCCTATGAGGACTTGGACTCTTACTAAATCCCTTCTCATTACTCAATATTTCAGTGTCAGGTAATTCTGTCATGCCCATAAAAGAAGAGGTTACACCTAAAAAGAACTGTGGTTCTAATTGAAAAATTACATTCTCAATTACAATTTCTTTTGTGTATTAGAAAAACAACAGTCTCAGATTCTTATCTAAGTCACTCCAAATTCAGACTCTCTTTGTTTGGGGGTAGGAGAGGGGGAGGTCTCAAGAGCTCACAAGAAACTCTAAAATTTTCATTTGGACTCATTCCAAAACTGGCTAATCTTTGTGACTGATACTTATAGTCCTCAGCTTTCATTCCCTCTCACTTGCCTCTTCAAAAAATTTAGCTAGGAAATTCATTCTTTTGAGAAGAACTCTAAAGATATGCACTTGCAAATACAGAATTATAAATGCACTTTACTTGAGGAAAAAAAAGGCTCTGATTATACAGAAACTATGAATCATTTCAACCAGAAGTTCTTTCTCTGAAGAGACTGAATTACCACATAACCTCATGTGTTTCCTCTGCTTACTTAATGAAAGTCTCATCTCTGAAGTTTGTTTATTCCAGATTGACACAGATAGCAGAAAATCAACTATAACAAAAAAGTCTTCTAATGTGGCTCATGCTGAGCCCTCTGCCAGCACACCTGCAGATATACTGAAGGTGTTATTCAAAAGACTTTTATTACAAAGTTATATACTCTGTGCAGGATACTACTAGACAACTGTTGTGCTATAAATTGTCAGTTGATCTGTTTTCCGCACACAACAGTATTTGATTTCACAGAAAGCTAATTTTAACTGTTGACTGAGAACAGAAATATCTGTTACATACCATCTTCTTGTAATAAGTGGAAAAGGTTAAAAGGTCAGTAAAACTTTGTTAAAAGGTTGGTTTATGCACTTAAATAGAATACCTCAAGATTTTAAAGTATCAGAATGCCAGGAAACTTAAGATACATTCTATCAAGATCTGCTATATCATCTGATATCTTGTGCCAGAAACATCTGGATAACAAATTCTCCTACAGCTCTTTTCAATGCTTTACATGCAAAAGGCTTTTTTCTTGATTCTGCAGCTCAGTTGCCCAAATGAATATGCAACACTAAGGCTGAAGGTTGTCCTTTTCATAATTCCTCCCCCCTATTTTTTCCTGTGATATTCATGAGAACAATACTTTTTCCCAGTCATTCTTCTACAAGACTAATAAACAAGTTGGATTCTACTCATATCCTCTTGTTGCAGTTTTCCTGACCATCCAAGTCCTTTTCTTCAACCTGTTCCACTCTCAAGTCACCTTCCCTGAACCTGAATGGGACACAACTGGCCATTGGAGGATTACATTACAGCATCGCCATGCATAACATCGTTAAGAACTTCTAGCCTGTATTGACATACATCTTCTGATAAAGCTTCAGGACAAAAGCAGATGGCTAAGATTTGTCATACTGGTGGCTTGTGACCATCTTTACAAGTCTCATATCCAGGTTTTTCTCCTTTATCAATTACCAGTGATGAACTCTCAACTTAGACCTGCCACTTCACTTATTGACTCTTTAATTTTCAGCAGCCTTTCTTATGGACCATTCTTCTTAGAGCAATGAATGTTTCCAACACTAAGTATACCCTGAGTGTTATTATAAATCTGTGTTCTCATCATAAAGAAGTAAAAGAGTAAAAGTGCTTGAGAAACACAACACTGGGTGAAACAAAACCCCTGTCACTAGAAAACATTTAGTTTCTATAACAAAGTTTCCCATCACAGAACTAATCTATTTATCTACTTTAGTTGAAATAAAAGCAGAGAAACAACCACCCCTACTAAAAAAAAAGGGCAGGGGGAATACCACCAACATTTTTCACTCACTAGAAAACTGTAAACAATAGCAATTTCTACTAGCAAGTTCATAACAATAAAGTGTTAGGCAAATATCTGCAAGCGTATCTTGCATTATAAGTCTCAACTGTAATTCCAAATATAAAAGTTATGATGTTTTAGTTAATTAAGCCAATAAGCAAATCACCTTTATCAGTGGATTATTTGAAAACATACCCTTATTGCCATTTGTCACCAAGTTTTCCTAGGTCTGCTTCTGTCAAAGATCTGAAGAGAATCTTGCCCACACCCTTCCTTCCCACTACATGAGCCATATCTTAATTATGAGCACAAAAAAAAGAGTTCTTGACATTTTTCACTAGCAAAGCCCATTTTAGAGGTTAAATAAATCTTTAAAAAAGAAGTGTTTATTTAGGCTTACTTTTAGGTTCATTTTACAGGTTAATAAAGCTCTAAAAAGATGTTTATTTAAATAAACCACTCTCACAACATAAACTCTTAAACCGAGTATGAACAGATTAAACTTATTTCGATAAAGTATGTTGGGACTAAACTCACAGGTCAGTTTGCTGATGTGAAATGACATTAGACATTTATCAACAACTCCCAATCAACTTCGCGGTGCTTCTTTTCCAATGCAACAGAATCCACACAAACAACCTCAACAACTTCCATCAGAGCAGACTCATTTGTTATCCCACCATTTGTTTTTTACTGAGAAACAAGAAAATTGCTGCAAGGAACCAAGGTAAGTTATGAGTATGGACACTGTAGCCAAATTCCAAGAACATTATTGATTAACTATACACAGACTAGACTTCTATGCAAATATTTTTCAAAGAGGGGAAAAAAATACTATGCACACAGGAAGGAGAGAACTTGGCCTTTCCTTCAGGCATGATAGCCTGAAGCATAGCCTCTTTAGAGATTGTGTCACAGAAACTGGGCAATGTGTGCACACTAGTAATTCACTGATCATATTGACTTAACGAAGAGGACATTGGCAGCAGGAGAAAGAGGCTGACACAGATCTGGACCAGCACCCCCTTCATCATGCAACACTGTAGCTAAAGATAGAGTGTAGTCCTGCTGCAGTCTATGTTTGCACAAAATGGAGACAAAGTAGGAAGAAGGAATAATGGCAGCCAAGGTGGAAAACTGCTGTTTGCTTTGCTTCAGTGAACAAGGGATCTCCAGCAGCATGTAGGACACAACACTTAAAAACATGCCAGGGCCACAGAACAAAGAACGACCCAACCAGAGTTACTATCAGATCCATGACATCATTGCCTTTGACAGAAAGGAAGAGGAGGCAGAGCCAGGGTTCTGCTGCTTTTCTTTCAGCAGCTGAATGGTCAACACAGACTGCACTAAACAACACACTTATCTTTATTTTTCCAAGGACATAAAAACATTAACTTTTACATACCAAAAAAAAAAAAAAGAAAAAAAAATAAAAAAAAATCAGAGACGCTAATAGAGAAGGTGCATTTTATTCACTAAATTCAGTGCTGCTTCAGAGGAGCAATGCATACAGACTACTTTCTTCTATTTCAGTAGTTTTTTTAAGTTTATCCTCCTATATTATTTCATGCTACTTATCAGTGAAGAGAAAAAAAGCCCCACAAAATCACCAGGATTCATTTATCAGCTTTTGAATGCTGTAAGACAATGCCTTAAAGCCAAAAGCCGTTTTTTTTCCTGTGGATTAGTAATAGGACAATTAGTAATAGGATAGTCTAGGATCACAGTGTAAACTGCATCTGGTTCAGGTGAAACCTGAACAAATTAAGATTACAGCATACAGATATGTTTTCAAGAAAACAGAACTTCTTCTACAAATACGCCTGCATTATTTTAAATAGCTATAAAAAAGTTGGTCTAAGGTGACAGGGTTTTTTAATCATTTTAATTACCATACTTGCTCTACAGTAGACATTACCGTAGTCTAAATGCACCCAAGTGGCTTTGGTTTTCTTTAAAAGAAAGTAAATTTCAATTCTGATATTACACAACTATTAGAAGAACAGTTCTTCAATTATTGGAACAAGAAATTGGGGTGGAGGTGGGATTTCCATCCTTGCATCTGCTAATTTATTAAGAAACATGGAAAAAAAACCTCTCAAAAGCACCTACTAACTCTCTAGACTGTAATGGTCTACGTATTATTAGTGCACATGTAATATCATATGTATATAAGTGAAAAAATCTCCTTACACATAGAGGTAATTACTTAAAGTCTCTTCATAAATATATCATTTCTTTTCTTTTGGCATATGAACATAAAGCAACTGATAAAAAGCATATCACTGAGTTGCCTCAAGCTGCTCTAGTTGTAGACAAGGGAATTTATTGCCAGCAGGAGCAGTCTGCATTTTTTAAATTGTTTCTGCATTCTCTGTATACAGATTGTTAAATTATTTGCATGTGGTAGACTCATGTCATTTCCAGCTGCTCTTTGGTCCTTATTATTTTGTACTAACACATGACAACTTTCAGTACAGCTTATTGAAATTTGGCCACTGAGCAACAGTATTTTCCAAAAACCACAACCAAACACAGAAAACCTCTCTCCCAGTCATCAAAGGTAAAGAAACAAGAAATACAGCCTTTCTTTGACAGCCAAAGCAAACAACTCAGTAGCTTTCATTCAGTGTGCTTTAGCAGCTTTCACTGCCCAATTCTGACAGGCTAAAATTCTCTTTTAGGCCTTGAAATTTGCTTAAAACTAATTAAGCAGTACTGTAAAGTGCCATTTGAGACTTCCATGAGTCCTTCAGATATTTTCAGCAAGTCATAGACTGATTTTCAAAAGTATTATAAAAAAAAAATTTTAACTAATAAATGAACTCTAGTTTCTATACATAAGACTCAGCACTACAAAAGCAGCTGGTGAAAAGTTTATCAGATTTCTTCAAAATTTATTTCCAGACTTTAATACAAACTTTTTAGGTTTTCCTAGAAGCTTTCCTGTCTTAAGTACTTAGAAGAAAATCCAGCTGAATAAGGAACTCTCTGACTTCACATGTGTTTCCAACATTGACTTTGAAATATGACTGAAAATTATAAAAATAGCAGTCAAATAACTTATATATTGATTATAAATCACATTTTTTCAGTGTACCAAGTTCACTGAACTATAAGTTAGTTCCCTAACTCCACTGTACTGGCCAATGAACTGTAAAGTGCACTAAGAAGTTAACCAAATCACCAGCTGGGTACTGTAAACATGAGAAGGACCACACAGATTGACAGGTAACCTATGCAGGACTCAGATAAAGAATTCAATCAATATCTCATGAACCAATGGAGAAAATAATCCTGATTTTAGACTTTGCTCTAAATCATTATCCTTTTTGTACAATAGGCATAAATTGGTGGTTACTCTCTGAGATAAATAGGTGAGGTAAAAAAAACATTCTAATAAGCAATCTCGAATACTTACCACAAGTCAGAGTGTTGTGACTTCACATTGTCTTTTAGAATTAAAAACGTTTCTTAAATTCAGTTATATTGTCCACAGTAATTCTCATTCAAATTTCTACACAAATCCTCTTCAATTTGCTTTGGCTGAACTCCTTGGCTGAACCCTCTTGACCGAGGTTGTGTGACCCCTAGTACTATCCCTGCCATAGCAACTTCCCAAATACACCAAGGCGGAGACTTTCATTCCCTAAGATTTTCCTACCAGTTACCCAAATCACTATTAATAAAATGAATTAATTCTGTTTTAATTCTCACACAACTTTTGGCCTGTTTTCTACTGAGAGAGAATTACACATCCTATCAGTAAGGAAAATGGTGTTTTAAAGTTCTGCTTTATTAAATTATTAGAATTATTTATTCTTTTATTTTCTTAACAGGAGTTTTAGACATGCACTATCTAAAAAAACAACAAATGACTGAAGTAGTTTGGCAAGGCCAAGGAATTGTAAAGATTAATGTATCCTCTTCAAACCAAATGTGTAGGGCTCAGAGGATTTATTTTTCATACATACTTTGTAACTTGGTCTGGAACTCTGATCTGCTTCAACCATTCAGGGAGGACACACATGCCAGGGCATAAGGTCACAGGACTTCATTGCGCTCTTGGTCTAAGCAAAATCTGCATTTTGATATATGTACAACAGCAGATTACAGCACTTCATTTTCTATTTCATATTCCATACTGCTCTGAGTGATTTCTTGTCAGGACAGTTTTCTAACTCACCGGAAATTACTCAAATATTTTCAATAGGGCAACATAGTCCATTAATATTTCCCTAGAACACTGCAAACTAATATAAGTCTGAAGACCAGAAAAGTTGCATGAAAAAAAAAAT
This sequence comes from Anabacerthia variegaticeps, assembly GCA_035583185.1. NCBI lineage: Eukaryota > Metazoa > Chordata > Aves > Passeriformes > Furnariidae > Anabacerthia > Anabacerthia variegaticeps. The sequence goes on from JAWWEW010000001.1 coordinate 54,989,913, forward strand.
CTGGAAAAAAAAATAATATTCCAACCAGTCCCTTTCTTCCAGCTTTTACCAGTAAAAATCAAACTTTACAAATGTGCTATTTTTATGGCTCCAGAAACAGCTAAATCATATGCAGATGAAAGTGACTGTCCATATAAACACAATGTACAAAGTTCAGAAGGAGTTTAAACGCCTTCACTGTAGATCACAATCAGTAGCTTATATACAAGAATGAAAACAAGACTGTTATGATACATAGTTTTCAACTCAAACTTCTGAAGTTATTGTCCCACTGTATTCAAAGTGGTGAGTTTATAAGGGAAAAATGTTAACTGTGCTATTATTAGTAATGCTGTAATTGTGTTTATTCGCAGACAGTTGAACAGTCTCAGATGATGCTTTGAACACTTTGGCATATAATCTATAGCAAATAGTTATGGCAAATCGTTTATGGCAACTCAAGACAAGCAAAGAAACAGAAGTTCCTCCCACTGCCTAAATTCACTAGAGGTAAAGTACTAACAAACCAACCCCCACACGTGGAACTTAATAATATGCAAGAGAAAGTCAGCTTTATTGTTATACTGTTGTTATACAGTACTACAATTCATTTAGTAAAGTGTACTGTCCACTGCCCAAAATATACTGCATTTTATTCTACACTGAATGAGAATCTTCTTCCATAAAAACTGAAATGTACTACTTATTTCCTATAGAAAACAAACTTCAGTGTCCTTATTCTTGGAAGGCATGAATTTGTTTAGACATGGCACTTACTACAGCTGAACCCTACCAAATGAACTTAAACTACACTGACATCAAATGTGCCCAATCATCAAACCTGCTTTGAGAGTCCCAAAAAAAAAAAATCTGAGTTATTGTATGGTCTAGGCAAAACTGAAGTTTACTGAAAGTACTGAAATTTAAATTAACATCACAGAAGTATAATGCAAATTGCTCTGCAGAGGCTTATGAATCTAAATTAAGAAATAAACTTTTAAAACATTATGAGAAGAAACTGCACATGATATTGCTTTTTCTCATCATTCCAGCTCAGTCAGACTTTACAATTGAAAAGTTCCCAGTAACATCATTTCCAGCAATATGTTTTACCCCTATATTAAAACCACTTTGTTTACCCACCATGAATTTAGTTTCAGAACTTCTAAATAGTTGGACTGCCTTAATACTCCCCTTATTTGAAGGCATCCAAATTGTTAAGAGGATTTTCTGTGTGCACGAACGCAAGCCAGTAAAAGAGCAGACCACCAGGCCTTTGGCTTTATCCCTCTAGGAATACAAGATGAAAAAAGGACATTAGTTGAATGTGAAGAAGGTATGATTAAGTTATCAGGGTCAGATTGAAGAGGTTTTATAAGCTTTTATCTTTCTAAATGAGCTCAGCTTTTAACGTTTATTTTGAAAGTTGTAAAGTCTACACTGACCAAAGGGGAAACTTGAGAGCAGCTGTACATATATCTCTCTATGTTCTTGCTAAGTCAGTAATGCTGTTTGCATTCTTTTAGTCAAACAGTGGCCTGCTAGTTAAGCATTATAACTACACAGTTGATAATACTACACTTCTCACGCCTGTGAAGACAAGGGTCAAATTAAGTGTTGTCAAATGACACTGTGACACTGAGCAACCAGTGTTACACAGGAAGATGAATGAAGCATAAAAGTAATGTATATGATGGGTGGAAATCAAATAACAGGTTTTAAGGCACAGGAATATAAAAACTTCATCCAACAATGCAGGATATAAGAATGAAATATAAAGCTGCCAAAAAAAGGGAAAATACTGATAGAACATACACACTGTTTGAGGTATGCTTAACACTTTTCCATATTCCAAAAAGAGGTGTTCAGTAAGCAAAGTTGGATGACACTTTTTTGCACCTTTTTCTTCATTGTATGTTACTTCAGAGGACAGAGAATTTGAGTTAAAATAGGTTTATCAAAGAGCAGCACAGTGTTCGATATCAATTGGAAAAGTAACTGAAGCATTCAGAAAAGCAAGCAAGGAACGATGCATGAACAGACTAAATGAAAACAACTCAGTCACCAAGTAAACCCATAGAGCTATGGATCTGTTTTGAAGACTGCACATGGCTCGAGCAATCCCTTTACCAAAAGAACAAAGTCATCTCTTCTCTGAAAAAAATTGTTAAATCTAGAGGTAGACAACTACCCACAGTAGATGTGGAACATGCAGAAGTTCAGAGGCACAGTTGTCAGTAGACCTTACTAAGTTCTACATGCAAAGTGCACTGATTTCATTATGTTCAAGACCTGACTCTTAGCAACTGTATTTCACTGCAACCACATTAATACATACATTCATTATTCTGCAAACATGAGAGAGCTCCAGCATAACTATTCTCTTTTGCTTCCTCCTTTGGCTCAAGCATTATGACAATTTAGTCACACTATGTTCTGTCTGGGGGAATCATGACCTAAATAGGATAAATCAGTTTGACAGAACAAACCAATTGATTGTTCTAGACTTTCTTTACTTGCTTGGCAGTTTTGGTGAAAATCATTCAATCCCCTGCAACAATTTTTTTCAGCAATGGGTGATAAAAACACAAACCTCACAATAGACCCATGAAGGCTGATGGATGAGGCTTTTCAAGAGAACGGAGTTCACAAAAATTTAAATTACTAAAATCAGGAAGAGTTTTCAGCAAGGTCACCTACTGACAATGTCTGAAATAATTTAAATTCGATTATTGTCAAATTATTTTTATGTAAAATGTTGCCTATCCATAATGTTTACTTTTATACAGAATTAATCTGTTGCACTGACAGAAGAAAATCCTTAACAGAGTAAATCTAAGTCTACCTGGAATGTAACTTGATCAATCTGGAAAAAACTAAGTCCAAACCAGATGTCATTGTCTTTTTATTCACAAAATACATGATGTTGCCTAAGAGATGCAGAAAGAACGTATGTCACATTAAAGACTGATTTTAATCAATGTCAAAACATTTGAATATATGGGCTTAGGTACTTCAGGAGACCAAGTTCTACCTTCAAAGTGATTTCAAAGTCTAAAATTACTGAGAAAGGTTATATGATGCTTCAAAAAAGTCTATCTACATGTATAAGCAGTTACTATATAACAGTCCCAAAGGCTTTCAAATCAGAGCAATCTCTAGCTCAGCATTTCTTAATTTTATTGCATAATAAGGCACAGGGGAAGAGAAACCCCTGTTAAGATTGCTTCAGCAATTCATTACCGAACTACAACATTGAAAGAGGGACACAAAAGTAGTGTGCTTGATTAACACATTCTCAAATCAGTTTGCTGTGAAAGTATTTCTAGAGGAGCAAAGTGGACCAAACAATTTTAACAGAGCCAGAACCATGCCTCAGATTCTATATTATGGAAAAACATGGATATAAAATACTCACAGGATGAGAGTTCTACACTGGCTATTAACAACTTGAAATATAGTACCTTAGAAGTCAACATGCTTAACATGTTCACAGATTAGATCTCACACAAGAACTGCAATTGAAGATGTTCCTCCTAACTGCAGGTGGGAAACGATGAGTATGGTTCAAGTACCACAGCTATAAGTGGTCTCAGGTAAAATTACAAAATAACCTTCTTCCCCCATATATAATGCTTTAGACAGTCAAATGGTAAGATATACACAACAAAGTATTAAGGATACACCACAAATTTACAAATTAGCATATTTAAAATTAAATAATCAATTAAGCACAGAAAGCTAAACAAGAAAGGATACTGCATTGATACTCTGGTACGTTCATAATTTAACAGTTATATGTTCCATGCAGACAAAACTATGCTAAGATTAGTATCACTAAGATATGGCCTGGATGACAACACTCTGAAAGCTAGGAATCCAAGTGCAAAAAGCATGTGATTGTAACACCTAGAACTGTCTCATTCTTGTTGAAAAACTGGTAAGACTAATACAACCCTGAAAAGGACTCCAGTGGTCACAGCAGCAGCTCAGAGTGTAGGAAACGGGGGGACCCCTGCCTCGGGTGGGCTATGTGATTTGGGATGGGGAACACACTTTATCACTAGCTTGCAGGTTAGTACATTGTAGAGAGGGGCCCTGGTATAAAGCTGGAACATCCATACCACTGGGAAGAGAGGCGTGTAATTAGGTGAACTCACATCCTGGAAGAGCAAGTGTTGCTTGGAACCCACACTGCTCGTGGAGCTTTTGTGCCAATAACCACGTGGGGGACGGGGGGATTAGAACTTTTCATGAATAGTTACGAAGTGTTAGGATATTTGTAGATGTTTATTCATTTTTCTAATGGTCTGACAACTCTGGTTTATCTGTTATATTCCTGATGTCAATCCCAAGTATACAGTTCCTTGATTGTTGTTTACATCACAATAATAAATCAATCAATACATAGCTTTTTGTGGTTAAACTACAAGATCTGAGAACTTTTCCCCTACAATAGTCAGCAGTAAGTCTTTGAATATATAAATCTTTACATTAATTTCTAATGTTCCTTAGCAGCTGTGCGTAGACACTATGGAACAAACATGCTTTCTTCTCAGAAAAAAATTACAAGCATTTCCTTGGAGATTATTCATTATTCAGCTGCATCCATTCAAGTTAAAAGATACATCTTTCAACTAGACTAAGACCAAGGGATAGAACCCTAGAGAGGCATTCAGTACCTTTATGAACCCTCCAAATTCCTTGAACTCTGATGAAATTCAAAGTGGACCTCTCCATCAGCTAAGTAATTTAAAATCTTACACTAGCCTGCCTTCAGAGGATGACATTACATCCAGCATAATCACAAATCTCACATATATGCATGTTAATTAAAAACAGTTCTAAAAGGAAGGGAAAATATATTGAAAATGACTAGACAACAACGATAGAACTTTATTTCACACTGCAGAATAACAGCTCATATAGAAACAAACAAACAGGCACAGTTCAAACCCTTGCAAGTCAATTCCAATCTGGTTTTACAGCCTCAAGTTTTCAGGTTTGTTTGGCACTGCTGAATAAGGTAAAAGAAATTTTACCTCTAGGGAACTAAACACAAGGTCAGTCTCAGAGATACAGGTCTTGCCTCAGCAAGTTTACCTCAGCAAAACAGAAATACCGTGTCCTCACTGTTTTGCCAGCACTGCCCACACACAGTTACCATGGTTAAAAAAAAAGGCAAGCCCATGCCACTCCCACTACTATTTTTCTCTTATAATTGTGAAAACAAAGGCTCAGTCTGGTCAGATGGCTTCAGGTCCCTTGAATCAAAACCTCTCTCCTCTGAAGAACTACTTTATTATACACATAATATCAGAAGAGAATTAAGCATGAAAATATTTCTGTTCTGCAGAAGAATGACATATGATATTTAACACCGCCTTCACAAATGGAAACTAGGCAATGTAAGCAAGGCAGACTGTTGCACAATCCACACCTCCCAGATCACTCAAGGCTTTGTTTCTCACAGTCATCTACCTCAGAAGTGTCTGGCAGGAACAGTGAGTCTAAAACTACATGAAAAAAAATCATGACTCACAGGAACAAATCCTGATCTAAAGAAAGAGACAGTAGGTGACCATGTAGTTACAGAACTCATCAATATTCTCAGCTCTCTGTACTGTGTGGTCCATCTTCCAGACAAAACTAAAGCAGCAGAAGAATAAATAAGCCCAGATACAATTAGCTTTGTATCTTCTGGTTCAAGCACAATGCATAACCCTACCTCATGTTCCAGCAAGGCAGTTTCTTTTATATACACAATTTTTAACAAGAAGCTCTCTAATAACATCTCTGATGCAAAACTTTTAAATGGATGAGTCTTGAAGGAGAAAAAAAAAAAACCCAAAACCAAAACAACTCCCTTCTGAATTCCCTCTTTGCACTTCTAATATTGCAATCCGACAGACTCGGCTGTTTCAAAATCCTTGCAGAAAAGGCTACACCTGAATTTCTAAGACCAAAGGGCCAGGGAACTAAATCATTCAAGGCAGATGTAAGAAGCTACTTCCAAGTTTTACATTATGTTCCTTAAACTAAAGAATCAAAAATGAAGTCAGTAGCCACTATAAGCTATTAACAGTTTACACATTTCTATTTTGAAATAATTGCAGAAGTAAACAATTAGTTGGAAAAAAATTCACATTTATGCTGCATAAAAAGTGCAGTATTTAATTTGACTACATATAACCACTTTGCAAATCTATAAGAAGTACATAAAATGTAGGTCTATAATCCATTAAAACATATAAGTAGTATTTTATGATTTACAGTTGGGGTGTGACTTGCACACCTACAAATCGTTTTCCTTCAGCTCTTTCCAACCAGTGCAACTGCCTCCTGGCAAACTTTGTATGAACTTAAACTAAGCAGTCTCAGTGCCAGTGATAGTTAAGAAAAACAGTCAAACAAAACCCATTCCTTCATGCTCAAATATAGTTGTACAATAAAAATACAAAATACTTAAGACTTTAGAATTCTGGATTTGTGTGAGGTAAAAGAAGTTGATGAAAGTCATGATTTAGTTCTTTTGTATTTGACACTATTCCAAGTATAAGATTCTTATTTCCTGAGGAATGTAATTAAGTTGTGGAATTCTTATACCACAGCAGAATGACTTCAGTTAAGAGAATTATAAACAACACTGAATAAATGATTTTTTAAAAGTAAATATAGCACCATAAAGATTCACCAGCATTTTAGAAACTGTGTTAAAAATAGAAGCATGCTAAATATTAAACGAGAATCAAAGTCAGCAGTGATTTCCATTTTCAGCCCTGGAACTAAGGGACGAATAGCTCTTGCCAGTTGCAGATGATACAGTGTCCTGGAGTTTCCATAGGGAAAAAATAAAACACTGAAAAGCAGAAACAAAACCCATAAGATCTACTGTACAGGGAGTTCTTAATCATCATACGTTGCAAAACAGAGACTTTCATTACTGCTATGAACAGACTTCTTTAAAATTAATTTCTTAAAAATCTGAAATTATGTGTAGCTGCTCTGAAAAATATTTTCTTGCAATTCCTTAAAAATTCCCTGTTTTATTGCCCCATTAGAGAGGCAAGTCTCAAAGAATTTGTGGTATGCCACAGATATGTACTGTTTATATAGCCCAAAACAACCAAGCCATGAGTTCCGAGGGTGCCCTATGGGCTGTGGATGATTTTGTTTTTCTTTAGTTCCAACAAAAATGTGGCTTTTGCTCAAATTCAGTTATCCTTTTAAAATTCTGGGGCACGCAAAAGTAAAATAAACTATATGGCAAACTAAAAATTAGATTTTTGTGCCAGTAAATTCTGGTTCTGAAATTCCAACTGAGCCAACAGACTTCTATTCTGCTGAGTAAAAAAAGATAACATGATAACAATATGACTATTCCAAAACCATGGGGAATGTTACACAAAGGGTGGCTGTGACAGGAAAACCGGAGTCACCCATTCATCAGAATGTTAAGTATTTTCCAAGTACAACTGAGCAAGCTACAACAAACCACATAATTTATTTCTAAGAGGTCAAGAGGGTTGTTTGTTCTGTTATTGATTGTCTTCACTAAGTATTCAATAAAGAAAACATGTTGAAAAGATTAAATGTATAATGTAGACAATAAAATGCACTATATGCAACATGCCCACAGGAAACGACAATGGGAAACAAATTGCGGAATTCTTGGGATTTTGCAACTATCTCTGCAAACTTAAAATTAAGTCACTAAGATAGACTTGATAAGTAAAACCATCAATCACACTCCAGTGGTTACACCAGTGGGTGCCTCTCTATACTAGTTCATACTCACTACCTCCAAATTTATCTGTACTATGCTATTCAGTAATCTCATAATACAAGCAATGTACTTAACTCAGATGGTACAGAAGTTTTGTACCCCATGTTCACTTTCCATGGACTCCTAAATTTTCTTCCATCTGATAAAATATCACACTTCACACTTTCCTTAAATTTCTTTATCTATTTGACAGTCACTAAAAACTTTGGACGATCTGACAGGTCTTTAAGGTAATGTTAGTATTGCAAGGCTGTGGACTTCCAAAAAAAATGCAAATGAAAATTGACAGCACATTACTGGGAGATTACTTAATATGTGGACAAGGATGACCAGTTATAACACATCAGTCTTTAAAATCTACTGTTCTGAAAAAAAAAGTGTTGCCAGTACTAGTCAGAAATGAGATCACGCTTTGGGCTTACACATCTGTTAGAAGATGAGAAATTCCACAAGGAAAAACCTAAAGGAAGGCTGAAACTCATGAGTTACACACTGGTGAAACAGAGCTCATAAAGCACTATGTAACTGCATGAACTACAGGAAGGATAAACTGCAATCTCAGGTAAAAGTGCTCCAGTTGTCCATTGCTGTCAGTGCCAACAACTAACACAGCTGCAAAAAACCTGGTCAAAAGTAATTTTTCTAAAGAGGTTTTTTCCTAAATATGGAAACAAGTGATTGCTTGACTTCAATTTGCATTTCCTCATTGTCTTTTTGGGCCCTCTTTTTTCAGCCAGCTGGCCGGATAGCAGTCACTTCCAGGGCAACACTGCAGTTCATCTTCCATCATCTGTTTCCTAACATAAGGATTATGTCTTTGGTGCCTATAACAATTGCTGCAGCTACTGCATTGTTACTGATCCTATGGCTTATACATTGGTCTTTGAGTCCTAAGAATTTTCTACCTTTTGCTACTAGTAAATTTTCACACTTTATAAAGCAAGTTAAGAGAAAGTGATTGAAATTCTCAACCTAACAACTTCAAGTGGTCAAGCTGTCACCAAACAAATATTTTAACAACTGCAGAAGTTATAGGTGACACAAACCCCCCAGCTTTTTTCTTTTTTTACCTGCAGTCACACAAAGAGTCTTTCCAAGTCATTACTAGCACTGGGTAGTATATCGTTTTCACAAACGAATCAGGACAGCATGCAATACAAGCCTAGGTAAGTGATCATGCTTACTGCTGGCAAAATGTACCCGAACAATGAAAATACACCCCATACAGAACTGTAGGAACACTGACCATTTCAATTTCTTTGCTTTAAACTTCAAGCAGCAAATTATTGTAAAATATGCCATCACGTCTAGAAGTTGTCTTAAATTACTGAGGTGCAAGGAAGAGGTTACTTATCTTGGTAGTCAGATATTTCTACAATGTTTACAGATCACAGTTACTCTCCATCAAATCCATAACAATATTTTATGTCTTAACTAGAGCTGGTAAAAGTTACATGTATTGCAATAGTACCTGGTAAAATTATATCACTTTGTTTATTACTGACAGTCTAAAATTAGATGAAGCAACCCAGTGCCATGCATATGATCCTGTCACAGAATACAACAAAAATGTTACTTAATGAATCTGGAGATGACAAATGAGTTAATCTCTTCACTATGGCATGAGAACGCAACACTCAGTCAACAAAGGGAAAGTAAACAGTAAAATGGAGCACGAGAGCCTTACATTTTAACCTAGAGAAGAAGCAGATGACTAAGAACTAAGGATTCTGAACCAGCTTTCTAAGAATACTGGTTTGCACAAAGTCAGCATAAAACAAACTGTCCAGGCTTCTGAAATAAAAATCATGTTATAGAAACTCTCTGCTTCAGCCACTGTGTTTTTTAACAAAATTGACCAAAAACCTACCAGGAAACTTTCATTAAAATAAAACCAGAACATTATAAGCCACAATGCCTTCTGAAGTTCACAATACACTACTTCCAACAACA
>JAWWEW010000001.1:55025183-55054947 GCA_035583185.1 Anabacerthia variegaticeps
CCAGCCCTGCGGGAGCGGACACCGGCCCTAGGGGAGCGAACACCAGCCCTAGGGGAGCGGACACCAGCCCTGCGGGAGCGGACACCTCCCTCCCACGGCGAGGCGGGGGATAGAGACAGCGCGGGGGCCGCGCAGGGAGCGGTGGGCTCGGCCACCGACAGGGCGGGGAGCGGGCGTTCGCCTCGCACGGCGGCCGGGGGGCTCCGGGGCCCGAGGGGAGAGGGGTCCCCGGCGATCACACCGACCGAATGCCCGCCCCGTGCCCCCGCCCGGGCTCACCTGCCCGCACCGTGTCCGAGAGGTCATGGCTGAGGGCGGCGGCGCTGCGCGGGAACTCCTTCAGCTTCCTGCCGCTGAGGTTGAGCCCCCCGGAGTGCGCCGCCTCCTCCAGCGCCCGCTCCAGCCCGCGGTTCAGCGGCGCCGGCAGCCCCAGCGCCCCGCCGGGCACCGACACCGACACCGAGCCCGAGCCCGAGCCGCCCACCCCGGACAGAGCCGCGCCGGGGAAGGGCTGCGGCTCGCCTCCCAGCGTCGCCATCTTCCCCTCGCCGCCGGGGGTACCCGAGAGGGCCGCCGGACCTGCCTCCCTCGCTGTATCCCTGTGTCCCTGTATCCCTTCTCCCTCCTCCTCCTCCTCCTCCTCCCGCTCGCGGTGGCGGCGGCGCGCGGCAGGGGCGGGGGCGCGCGGCCCGGGCGAGGCGAGCCCACTGCGCATGCTCCGCCCCTCCCGGGGGCGCTGCGCGGGGCGGGGCGGCGCCCCCTGGCGGCGGCGGGTGGGAGTGCGGGTGGGAGCGGGGGTGGGAATGCGGTGGGAGCGGGGAAGGCGCTGTCGCGGGGCTGGCGCTGCCGTGGGGTTTGTGCCACAAAGGCGTGTTCCTCTGTAAACCCGTCCCGGCACGGCCGCACGCCGCCTGCCCCGGGCTCTTTCTCCCGGCACCCACCGCAGCCGTCCCGCAGCGGGGCGGTCTGAAGCGTGCCCGTCCCGCGCGCCCGGCATTCCTCCTGGGAAAGTTAAAGGCTGCAGGGGCTGTTGCCACCGAGCGAGACCCTGCGGGGCATGTGCCCCGGAGAAGGGCTCTCTGTGCCTTGCTCCTGCCGCAGGAGGGGCTGGCTCACACCTGAGTGTGGCTCCCGGGGACGGCCTGCCCAAGGGAGACCCTCGAGGGTGGGATTTGCGGTGACAAACCAAGAACGGGAACCGCAATCCGTCCAGCTTTCAACGAGATAAACTTTCTGAGGGGCAGAGGGTGCTGGGGTTGGTTTGTTTCCCACTCCCTCGGCAAAGCTGAGCCCTGGAGTGGGAGAGGAGCGAGGCCGCATGTTCCCACAGGGTCTACAGAGTTCAAAGCTAAAATAGGACTCGCACGTCATCACCCATGACCTGTGTTTTACAGACCATTACATTTCACTGAGTTACCCCGTGTTGTGATCAATGGCTAACATTAAACCAAAGCCTTCCCGGCTCCAGGAAGTTCAGCCGCTGAGTGCTACAGGGACAAGGAAGACCAAATTGCCATAAGGAAATAACCCTAAGTTTCTCAAGAATGAGAGACACCATAGTCAGTTTAGCAGTCACGACCAGAAACAGCACTGGGAGAAAAAGGTGTTAAGAAACAGGGAGAAAGAAGGATGTTAGAAGTGAACCTTTTCATGTAAAGGTATCATAACATCCATTAAAATCATGTTCTTTAAGATATGCTCTCAGTATCAGCATTTTTCATTTAAGTTTTATATGCACTGCATCACTGCAGAAGTGTTGCGGGCAGCATAGCAGTGTTTTTCAAGGGATTCCTTACATTAAGGAAAGAGCTGTAAGGTAGATGGGTAGGAGTGGGTTACTTTACTGTAAGTATATTTTCACTACACCTAAAATACAAGCCCTGAGCCTAAACTCCAGCACAAATTCCCCTCATACCTAAAGGTGCCAGTTCTTTATGTTTTATGCAGAGACCTTGGGTTTTGGCACCACTGATTCAGTGTACTACCTGTTCAAGAAAGGTTTGGATGCACCAGAGAGCAATTCGTGAAACCAGTCCTTGGAACAGCCCCTAGCATAAGAGGAAATCAACAGTTACCACAACAATTGTGCCCAGATATCACATTACTTTTGGTAAAGCTTTTTGGTGGGTTATTAACATAGTATTTCTCACAAATTTTCACTAGTCACAGCATGTTTTGGCTTTATTAAAATGCTTAATTCCAGCTTGCATGCAATCTTTGCATTGCTGCTGGAGAGCATAAAGAAACAGATAAATAGCTACATCTTCTCAGCAATTCAAAGAAAAGTGTTGATGAAAAGTAAGTAATAAAATTATTTAATTCAAGTTGAAGAAACTGTGAATAAGAACAACTGCTAGGCTATATTTTTCCTGTATTTTTTTTTTAAATGCAACTCCTTAAATGCAAGTTTAATGAACTAAGTGCTCTATTCTTATACATTGAGAGAAGTCTGAAATATTGTAGGTTATATAACTCAGTAAATGACTTTGTACAGAAGATTTCCTGTGTATTAAATTACCCAACATCATGGAAGTTTATTTCAAAACTTTTAATATAGAACTAAACATTCAGGCAGCAAAAATGTCAGATTCTTCTTCCAGCGTCAGCTCTTTACACTCAGGTAGCAAGCCTGTCTTTTGGTGATGTTTGGGAAGTTTTCTCACCAGTGTTACACCATGTCCCTTCCTCCTCTGCTTCTGGAAAGACAAAATTACTTCTAATGTTTATTTTGATTAAAAAAAAAAAAAAGGTGGAGTGTTTTTCTCTTCATTGTCTTCACACCATAGCACTAATCCTGGGATTTGATTCACAGCATCTTGCATCATGAAGATTAGCAAGGATGCATTTCTTAGACTCATTTGAAGGACAACTCGTCCTCCTTTGCAGGAGGTATCCAAAGCACAGGTGATCCATCAAGTGACCCACAGGGTGCCCACCTTGGCTGCCCTGTTGGCCTCACATGAAGGGCCCATGGCTGGCAGAGGCAGACAAGTCAGCAGAGCCTTCCCTCTCAAAATGCCCACCATCAGGACAGCTAGAATTACAGAGTCTGGGACTACCCTGGCACATCATCTAGCAGAGTTTAAAGACGCAGGTTCCCCCTTATAGCAATGCAAGTACACACACCAATAACCAGGGATCAAGACTGTTTTAAACTGCTTTTTGATCTGAGCTGCTGAGTTGCAATGCAGGCATGACCTGTGCTTATCAGATACTATGTTGAAACTTCTGGAAATAACACTAGGAAGGCTGTTAATGTTATCAAGATTGCATAGAAAAAAACAAACTCTATAGCACTGTGTTACACTCCAGCCCCGGAGCTGCAGGCTTATGGGCTCTGCTAAGAGTTTTACTTTAATATTTATATATGCCAAGGTTCTTTAATACCTCAAGGAAATGTCAAGAGAATAAGCCACAGACTTGTTCCCAAGGAGTATCTTTATTAATTTCAGGGAGAAAATAAGGGAACTTGGCAAAGGTTCAAAAAGGGCACTACACAAGCTAGACAGAATGTTCCACCACAATACCAACTCCACACATTATTCAACAACACCAAAGGCAATACTCAATCAATTCACCACACTTAAGTCACATCCAACCCCTCCAGCTCCAAGCCACCCAATGTATCAAGAAGTAAAGAAAAAAGAAGCAGAGGGAGCAAGAAGAGGGAGAAGCAGAAAGAGGGAGAGACAACTACCACCAAAACTCTAGCAGACCAGCTCCCATACATCCAGATGGCAGGGCCAGGACATGTGGTACCCCAGAAGCTCTGTTTTTTTCTGTTCTGGTCTCTACAGCCAGAACTCCCAGGCAGGGCCTCTAACTCACTGGCCACTCTGGGGTTCCAGGCCAGGGTGAGGGGCAGTGTTCTCACTGTCTCTGCCTATCTGTGCTGGGTCAGGGGCTCCAGAAAATGTGGTGTGTTACAGTTTTCCTGGGCTGTTTGTGACTGGCAGCTGCTCCGGCACTTCCCCATGTGGGCTCCAGGGCCTACCATGAGGGATACGATGCCACCCAACTCCATGAGGTTTGACCCATCCCTTCTGCTTCCACACACACACACACCAACACTCCCAACGAGGTGGTTCTGACCCAAGAATAATTGATCTGGTATGTAACACACTGAAGCTGTATATTGCCTTCACTTTCTCTCTTCTCTACCTGAGCACTGTGCCAGATCTAACTCTGTTCCTATAGATACAAAGGATTAGAAACTGGAAGCACTACAGAAAAAGAAAAGATCAATCACACCAGCATGGGTTTCCAATTTATGCAAATGTATATAGAAGGTCATGCTCCATATATCGACCTTGTTTGGATCACTAAGTGGGCACATCCTGGCACGGCTGCTAAGCTGAGCTAGCAAAAAGCTGCAACTGCAAGTAGCCCTTCCATTTCTTGCCTCCACCTACATGATCTCCCCGGTTCCTATATGACAGTATTTGTATTTGTCTGACTCTTCAATGAGACCTAGAACAGCTTAAAAGTTAATCTAGAAGGAAAAGAAAACCATGGATATCTTCAGTCAGCAGATACAAGTGTAATAGAGGAGAAAAGGAATGCAGAAGTAAGACTTATGGGTCATATCAAAAGGAAAAGTTTCAGAGGTGACTGTTTTGCACTGGGTCACACGTAATATCTCTGACAAGAAAAATTCTATCAAAGATATACAGAAAGTACCATAGCTGAGCGCAACATGAGCCTTAGAGTCTCAGAGTGTATTTCTATCATTCTAAATTGGCAGAAAAGAGTTAAATAACAAGGTTCATGTGGCTTCTGAAGATCAGAGTTGGATGAGGGCTTATGTGCAGGGAGCTGGTGCCTCACTGGTATCATGTGGCCTCAGTGTAGGTACCTGTCCTGTACTAGGCATGGGATTTTCACAGCAAAGAGAAGGAAAACCTCACTTTACTTCAGCATACAGATGTTCACCTCATGTTCCACATGCTCTAAGATAATGTTGAAGAAGCAAGAGCATGACACAGTCAGAGGACACAGGTTTTCTTCATGTGAATATCCCAGGTGGACAAGTTGTCTGGTATAGAGACAGAAACAACAGACACACTTGTCAAATGTCAAACAGAAAGTGAGTTTCACCCAACTTGCAATGCTACCTCTGTTTGGTGCTGCACAAAACAGCAGCCACAACTCAGGCTACATTATGCCATAGCATGGCCATAACATCACCAGGACAAGGAAAATTATTAGATGAATCTCAAGGGGGAAAGTATGCAGACTGAAGCCTCAGGTGGCACAGAATAAAAAATACTCCTTTCAATTAAAGCACAGACTCCTGACCTACTCACAGCTTTCCTAGGACGAGCAGTTCACAGCAGACACACCAGGAGAATGAGTAGCCCACGCAAAGCAGGCAATACCTGCAGCTTCCTTGCAGCAAAGCTGGTGAAGGCAGCTTAAAAGGTGGGGAAGCTATATCAGGAAATAGCTCAGAAAAATCCTTCTATATAGCACCGGCCTTACAGCATACTCAGGAAACAAAAAAAGGGGATGAAGAAGAGAACAATTAATTGATAGGAAATGGTAGATCAGGGGAAGCTTATATATAAAGCAGGCGCTCAGAAGGTTGATCAGCAGCGTAGTCACTGCTCAGAAGACATGCAAGGTTCATCCTTACATATATTCAAGAAAGCTCACTGTATAGGGGACAGAATTATTTAATTGCTACAGAAAAAGAAGCATGTATTGTCTCAGCAGCTGATTGTGGCAGGCACTGGAAGCTCAGGAAAGTATCTCCCTTCCTGTGTCCTGAGACCTAGCAAGTGGGCAGGCTTAAAACACACTGAGTGATAGTTTTTGCGGGTAAACTGCTGCAGGATTGATCCCGAAAGACACCACATACAATAGACATTATTAGGAAGGTTTGTTGTCACTGTCAGGGTAGCAGTGCTCCTGTACAGACATGGATGCAACAAAATAGAAGCTGCAAGAGATCATGACCACAAGCTCAGGTCTTAGCTAACAGGTCACGGAAATAGACCCAAGAGTAAACTAAAACCAACATGAAACTTAGTATCACTGAAACACCTGAATAGACTAAAGAGTTAAAGGCAATGCTGTTACACGCCCATAACTGAAATATTTAGTTCACATTTGGTTATAAACTGGCAGAACTTCTAAGTTTCTCAGATGATCTTGAAACAGGTAATGTGATAAAGTGGTAACTGCAGCCATGTTTACCTTGAATCCACTTCAGCAGAGGTTCAGGGGATTTTAACTGTGGTGGGAGCCTTGCTCTTGAAACAGAAAGACCAGGTAGGTATTTGAACCGTGGTCAATAGAAAAAAGACATACCTAAACTGGGAAAGGAATGTCTTTCAGGAGTTTGCCTTCATGAAAATTTGCAACAGCATTTGGTAGGGGAAGAAGCCGTCAAAGTAAGATATAACCTGTCTTCTAATAAAAATAGAGAAGACAATTGGTTATTGTCAATAGCAATGAGACAGCATCTACAAACATTGGCAGCCTCACAATGCCTCCAGTGTATGCTGTTGAAACACTAGTTTATATGTCTGTTGCAAAAAAACTATGCAAACCTGATTTCCTACCCTCATCAGACTATTAGCACAGACACATGAAATGGAAACAGAAATAGAGAGTCCTCAGTCTGTTGCAGAATCCAGAAAATGCAAAGAGATAGAAGACATTGGCCAAGCCGTTGAATTTGGGTTTCTAGGTGGAGCACACAAGGCAAAGATATTGTAAGATCCATGTTAATTATTATGGGAAAGACAGCAAATTAAATGCACCATATCCCTTTTTGAAAACAGCAAAACGACTGGGACCAAAGGCAACTACTGCCTGGTAAGCAGTTGTGATATAGAAGGAGAAACTGAAGGCCTAAAGGCCAAAAGCAGCAGTGGAAATGAAAGAACAGCTCTACCTAAATGCAAGCTCAAATATTTTCCCTACAAACCACCTCTCTGACATAAACAAGTTCTTGAGACTCATGGGAACTCAGTAAGAGCTGTGAACCAGCATCAGCCTGGTGGTTGCAATCCACTCACCTGACTTGAGTCAGGTAAGTAATTCTAATTGACCAGTGCTGTGTTTATGCCTTGTCCTCAGTCCAACCATGTTGCTGATAGCAGTTGATTGGCAGCAATAAATGTGAAGGTAGAATTGCAAAGAGGGTCTTGGGATACCTGCCACCAGGAAAAAAACCACACCATGCATGCAGTTCCTGAATGGCAGATTGTACCCAAGAACATTTTCGTAGCCAGATATGCTTTGATAAGATGCACAAATACGGATCAATGCAAACCACCAACACCTCTCAACCCAAAAGGTGTTTCACCCCTAAGGAGTATCTTTGCTTTCCAAATATGTGTGCGGGGCCACTGAAGAAAGAGTCATTTGCAATAACACCACCATCAGAATAAGGCTTTTACTAGCAAAAAGTAACCTCCTCCTTGGATGTCCTAACAGCCCCCAGACATCAGCAAGGTTAACAAAATGCAGTATTTTATGAAGAGCAAGTCATGTGGACTCTCAGGTTTAATCACTTAGTTTAAATTAAATCACTTTTCATGGAAGTGAAGCTTCATGTGTTATAGGTAGACAGATTTTGGTCCATATGGGAATGCTGGTTTGGTACATGGCCAAGGGAATTGCTGAACTAGGAAGGGATACTCAGTATATTTCATATTTCAAGAACTGTGGGTTGTATGACTACAGAGAAAAGTCACGTCTTAGAGCAGCCTCTGATTCTTTTATATTTCATATATGATGGTAGAGATGCTGAGAGTGTCTTGCAGATAACTTGAATAATTTAAAAATAACTTAAATCTACATTTGCACTTAGTCTGCTATGCTGCAAGTATGATGGGACAGCTCTTGAGAAACAGTGGCAAAGAATCAAGATCAAAGTTTACGATTTGACTGCAATTTATGTCCTCATCCTTTCCATAAAGATCAAGGCATTCAGCAATTCATATTAAACCTCCTAACAACAATAACTCTGGTTTATCTGAGAGAAAAACAAGTCATCTTGTTTCATCATAAGTCACTAACATATCTAAAATTACTATAATAACTCTATACTAAGTAACTTTATAAGCAATATTTTAGAGGCATTCTACTCCCAGTTACACAATACAACACTTTGTTCAGAGCAGTCTTATCTTCTTCCAGCACATAACAAAGCCTCCATTCTGTGGTTACTTGACATTAGCTCCCAGCTGGAGCCCAGCGCAGGGTGGGCTGGGGTGCAGCTGATATGCTGGGGTGGACCGTGAGAAAAAAGAGGTGAGAACTGCTCTTCTAGGTGTGGCTTTGCTACTACACCTGCAGCAGAAAGCACTTCCCAGCAGCGCACCACAACCTTGCAGCACCTGGGAGGTAAGCAGAATTCTCACAAAGCAGACTTTTGCTACTTTCCAGTGAAGTGTGGATCTTGCAATCACAATATGAGATTGTGAACTTTCCACCACTGCAAAATCTCATGTTCTAGGTATGAGTGACCAGACACAACAGGAGCTGGGTGGGAGCCACAGACAGGACCTGTGCTCAGATGAACCCTGCTGGAGAGGTAGCACTTGTTGCAGCCTCACTCCAAACTCCATTATGTAACTTGTCCCTTGTCCCTGTCCCTTTTCAAGTCATGCCATTATATGAGAGCACCTCAGTCTTTGCCAAAGACAACATTTATAAGAACTAAAGCAACTGATTTTTCTTTAGGGCAAGTTCCTCTTATTTTTTATTAACATACAAATTGCTTGAGATTCCCATAAAAGAAGACCTCATTGCCCTATACTGTGCAAGAAGACAGATAATGGCCAGAATTTCTTGCATTGTAAGTATTAAATCATGTTTCATACATACAAGCCTGCATGTTTGGTGAATGGGGGCATATGGTGAAGTAAGAGTCATAGTATCAAGGAGCATGATGGAAATAATAGATTCCTCTTGGGAAGAAATAGTATGCAGCATTTCTAGTATGACTGATTGCAAAAGACAACTCAAAAATTGTTCTTATGGGGGGAGTCCATGTTCTTTCAGTGCCAGGCAGAAAACACTCCTCCCTTTACCCCCTCCTCTTTCTCCAGATATACACTGTCAGACTGGGCAATGCACACCCAGCAGAATACCTTTCCTTCTCACTGGCAGGTAGAGTTACAGTGTGCTTTTGGGCATGGCAAAAGAAAGGTGATCCTGCTAACTGCAAACTTTCATATCTTGCATGTACTGGAAACCAGGAAGGTGCCCAGTGATGGGTGGTGCTCTGGCTGATTTCCTACGATGGTTTGGCTCCTGGGAGATGCCAGGAGATCCTCCCATAGTGCAGAATGTCCTTCATGACAGGAAGTCCTTCTGCAGCAGCATCTCTTTTGTGACAGGTCACGTGGCTTCACATCTCTCTCAGCAAGCACTGCCCACAAGCACTGGAGCATGAGGAGCTTTTGGTCCAGTCCCTGAGTGAGTTGGACTTGTCCAGAGCAAACTTCTGAGTGCCTGTAGGACCTCCTGTAGGACCTCCTTGGACCGTCTTTGTGTGGACGATTATGCCAAATGTGCCTGATTTTGGACACTGCACTTTGTCAAAACTGAGATTCAGGATACCTACATTCACAGGAAACTTATCAAATATATTTCCTGAGCTGTGTTGGTGGTACACATGCTAGGCACTTATTTACAGCAAGACTTCATCTTTCATTCACAGACATCTGGCCAAATTTGTCACGCTGTGGAAATTTAACCAGAGAAGTGAAGAAGACTGACTTCAAGATAAGCATATATTTAAAGTCTAATTACCAGGTGTGCCTCATATTTGCAACATATCTGCAATAAAAACTCTGAAAATTGGCTAGCACTCATGCTTTTAACAGAACACCACCCAGTATTAAGTCAAAAGCCTTAATAAATCTAAATATATTACAGTACTTTTATCAACTAACTATATAAATTCCTCAAGCATGAAATCAGGTTTGCTTTGCAATAACTCATTTTCATTAATCTATATTGATGGCACTAATTATATTTGTATATGTTGGTTCCTTTGAAGACTCATGTCATTTTTCTGTCATTTTGCCTACAACCAGTGTCAAGCTAACAAGCCTATAATTAGTTGCTTGTCACACCCTCTGAATTCTGGCACAGATTCAGCATTTTCCCAGTCTTCTGGAGTTAATTTCTGATTCCAAGGTGTTTTCTGAACATCTTTAATTGCTGGTGCGTTGAAAGTTGTGTATGACTCTGCTAGGATGCAATCATAAATCTTTCTCTATTCTGAACAAAAAATATTTATATTTCTCCTGCCTGTTCAGCACCACTAATAAGAGTTTTCTCTGCTGTTTCAAGTGATGGGCCTAAACCATCATCATGGTTTCCAGTAATTTAATGTTTTCATATTATCCTTGGCTGTCATTTGCACATTTCCTTTTCTGAAATCTTTACTTACTTATGATTTCTTATATATGGATTGTTCTATTTTCTCGCTATAGAAATTATGCCTGTTCAACAACTGTTTTCCTTCTGCGACTGAATCATGACTAATGTTTAGTCCCTCCTTGACAAAGGGGAAAATATGACACTCTTCCTTCTGAATAAACTCTGAAATAAATTTCCATATTTATTTTCATTTTTCTACCTCTATTTTACCTCCCATACACTTTTCTCTCAGTTTACCCCTGCTTCAGAAATTTAATTTACAGGATAACCAATACACATACATTACTGGTGGCCAGTGTGCAGTGCTTCTCCATATTGAACATAGTCAGATCATGATCATCGGCCCTGGGGCATCTGAAGCTTTCCAGTGTAGCCATTAATTCTTTTTTATGAACGGAGACTGTAACATAAATCCTGAGCCAACAATTAAATTAAAGTCATAGAGATTCTGTGAACTCCAGGAGTTCCTTCCTTTTGAATGTCTGGTTTTTACAAGAAACCCCCATATTCTTCTAAAATAATGCTACTGGGAAAAGGTAGGAATGCAGAGAAATTGTTTCCCTATTCTTCCTTTTTAAAAAACCCTTAAAATACTGATTCCCTGCCCCCTGATTTTGCCTTCAGCAGAATGGTCAGCACCAGGGCTGGAGCTGACTGGCTCAGCAAGTGCCAGAGATCTGTAGGACATTGCAGAGTGGCAGGTGATTGCCTTCTCAGTGGCCCTGTCCTAGAGAGGACAGGAAAGAAGAGTCAAACCTGCCTGTGGACTACTCAAAGTCTGTGGCCCCTCTCATGGATTTCCCCTAGGATTTGCAGGGATCATGTATAAGCAGCCATATGTTTTCCTCCTCAGCCCTTCTCAAATTTGACCTCTTCTGCTCCCAGCCCTCCGAGCCTCATCTCTTCTCATTCTTGGCTTCTCAGTCCCAGTCCCAGCCTCCTACATTTTCTCACCCAGCCCAAATCTCCCCTCATTATCCCATTCTCCCCTTCCTTGATCCTTGTCCAAAACTGCTCACATGTCCAAGCTTTAGCTCTAATTTTTCCTACATTTAAACCAAACTTCTTCCTCCTCACTACCACCAGCCAAAGAGGGACATTAAGAGGCCAGAAAAAACAGAACCCAAGGCCATGATAGTCCAGAGTTGCAATTACACAGTCCAGAAGGAATAGTGTCCAGCTCAGACAGACTTTTCAAGGTATTTAGCACACAGCTGCAGCAAAGATCTATGAGACATGTGCTAACTGTATTTTTTTTCCCCTAAAAGGTCTATGACTTGGCCATATTTAGGCTCATTTTTTTTGAGATACCAAGTATACAAAACTCATCTACAGTTAATTTCATGCTCCCCCTGTAAGCATGGGGCCCAACTGGGGTTTTCAAATAAAAGAAAGAAATTAGCATCATAAAACAATAGATATTTTCTGGCCACATTCTTGGAAGGAACTGAACTGCTTTACTTATGCACTTAAATTTCAGCTAAATGAGTAGATGCCCAGCAGGGAAACTTTTATTCTCAATTGTTGCCATTTGGCAAAGTTATAAGCATAGAGAACACGAGCTCATCATGGAAAGCATTGGACAAAAAACAATAGACAGTGCCACTATTAATACAAATATTTTTATTTTTAGATTCCCTACAAAATCTATTTGGTATACTTATATTCTCCACTGCAATTATATGGACAATGGACTGAAAGCTTTGGGAATCAAGAGTTAATAGCACCAATAAAGCGCAAACCAACTGCTGAGATATATACCACCTGAGGAGATATTGGAGGCAGCTTTATAATAACAAATAGCATGTTATGAAATGGGACTTACTTGTTAAAAAGTGCTGGGGAAGAAGAAAAGATAAAATGCACCAGAAAATTAAGGGAAGTAAAGCCTCAATACCTTTTAGTTGCATTTATATATCCCCTCCCATTACAGTAACCAAGAATCTATTTTTAATGCATATAAGAAAATTAAAAACAATGATAATACCATAAGGTTATGAACAAAAATATAAACAGGCAATAGGAAATAAGAGAAACTTGTAGATATTATCAACTTTGGACAAAGCATTGTGCCCTAATATTCATATTAATGTAATTACAGAGGTGGGCAGCCAGCAGTGAGAAGAGAAGGGATGAAGAGTTCATGGTCTGTGTTCCAGTAATCACTAAATAATAAGAGCATTAAGATGCAGCAGATGTTCACTGGTACAGTTTTCTGAAGTGCTCAAGCTCATCAAAGCTGGGATCCTTCATCCAGATGAGGATTGCACCAGTCATGGTCAAGCGCAGCCCTCACCCCATGTTGTGAAGACTTAACAGGTTACTCTTGTCCTGATTTTACTTACTATATTTATCTACCTTAGAGATTCAGCTACCTTTTGCCATTTGCCTCACACCACAATATTTGAGTTCTTGATAGCAACATAGTGAGGTTTGGGAAGTCTCATTTTATGGACAGGAATGTGGTAGTGCAAGACCAAGCTATTGCAGTAGGAGGCCTGAGCAGGAATTAGGAAATCGTTTCTGAATTTTGTTCCCTCTGTGCTGAAATTACTTGCCCGAATACACACAATAAGTGGCAGAACCCAAGTATAGGATGTTGTAATGGCCATCTTCCCTTAAAGCATATAGAGTTGGCGGCATCCTGGCACTGCATTTCCATACAAAATGACAGTGTTGGAGAATTTTCATCTTCAGGAATGGCTGGGAAGAAATCTCTTTCGACAGTGTTGATTTGCCAAAACCAGAATCTTTTTCTTGTGAAAGAAAAAAAGTGTGACAAGAAGATTTGCTGTTCAGACTGCTTCAGAACAGCTGCACCACAGTGGTTCAATAGCTCAGCTTGGAACAACAGTTGGAATTCTACTGTCAGAGGCAAGAGATTGAGCCTTATCTCCCACATCACAGGTGAAAAGATACCTTTGGTTGATGAGCATCTTATAGTGATGGAAGTATGTTAGAAAGTGAATTCTCTCTTTCATGGGTGGGGAAAGCTCTTCCTTGCCCAATTCTAATATGGCCACTCGGTAGGGTCTGCAAATTCCACTCAAGGAACAAAGTAATTTGGCTTGGGCTGGCTGCTACCATAGCTGGGTGATTGCAGGCACCTAAGCTATTCTTAGCACTTGAGCACTTCTATTCAAGGTCAATTCAGTGCATCTGCATTTGCACTTATGGCTCTGAATGCAGCGTAAGCATATGCTCCAAAAGTGGGTCATAGCAAGATGATGAAAGCTAAATCATACAGCAATTATGCTCAGGATCTAATCCGTTGCACTAAGACTCTCAGTGCACTTTGACTCTGAAAATAAGAATCTTTAAGTACAAATAGGAGGTATTTAAGTGTAATAGCAAAGGCAGCGCAATACTAGTTCAAAGAGATTTGTGCTGCACCTAGTCCCACTGTAATTATTTTTAGGTAAAACTTTTGGAAACCATTCAATCTGCTGTTAGCAAAGGTCAAGGGTTTAGTTTGGAAAAAAAAGTAAAATAACTGGAGACAAGTCTGTGGTGATTCTCTTTTTTGATGAACGTGTATTTACAGATCAGACCTCTTTCAGAGCCACTGCTTACCAGGATTACAAAGCAACCCCTGGTATATCAGGTGCTGCTCATCCACTACTTATCTACTCCAGTGACACAAAGATATGGTGGTCCACAACATCCCCTGCATCCCTCCCTGCAACAGCAACTCCTTTCTCACTACATCTCCACCATCAGAACTCCCAAGGCAGGTGACATCCCACCTGTCCCAGCAGTGGGGACATCTGTGAGCTGAACACTTTCTGCAAAAGAGAGAGGACAGAGAGCAGGCTTTTAACAAAACAGAACTACAGGCACAGTTTATAACATACAAACAGGGAAATATCTAGAGACACCAGTTTAGCTCTGAGTCATTACCATCAAAACACGTGGAAACAATGTTTAACATTTCTATTTCCATAACATTTAATTCCACTGTCTGGGGCTTTTATCAGTAATGTAGATTGTGAATACAGATAGATTCAGAATAATAGAAACATGAGCCTGAGTATTGATAATCTCTTGTTAGTTTTTAACAGACACAGCAACATAGCATTTAATTCCTCGGTGAAAATTACTCAGAATACATTTGTGTCCAATGAGGCAGCTTAAAAAATGTAATAGAAATAGATGTTCCAATGTTCAGTACTTTGCAAAAGCTGGATTATGCTCATGCTTCAGTGTAGCTGAATGCATTTGAAAATTATGGCAGAAATGTGACAATTTAAAAGTAGTCATCTTCTATCATCCTTTGGATGCTTGGATGTATGTTTATTTGTGTCAGTTAATTAGTGCCGTTATTGTGAAATTATGAGATGTGACTGACTAGGTTCTTATTTACACATTACTATTGATAAAATTTTTCTTAAAGTACTAGGTGTCAGATGCTTTGAGAAAAGCAGGGAATTTTTGTTTGCCTCCAGTGGAAATGGAAACAAGAAAGAAATAGACAGAACAAATAATGTCAATGCTGCTGTTGGCCAGAATCAACAATATTGTTTCCAGCTCTGAGACCTAGAACATCATTTCCATATTCCTCTCTATAAAACGACAACTGTGGTTCAAAAACCCTCACTGATAAAGAATGCAATTCCTTTATTTATTGCACAGCAGCCTCTAGGATGGGGAAAGGTCATAAAAGGGTTATTTTCATTATTGCTCAGCACATTTTTCAAGGTCCAAGACAGCCATAAACTTTCTTTTTGTGATGATCTCCATATTGCACAAAAACATTAGCTTGAAACTTCAGCTAAAGCATTCCAGAGAAAATAGTCTCCGTAGTTAACAGATCATCAAACTCTTAAGTGTAGCAAATATTCAAGGCAAATAAAATACCTCCCCACTAGAATCCCATGTAAGCAGAAAAAAGCTTTAAGGAAGGAAATTATAAATATAAAGAGAACTGAAGTGCTTAGTTGTGAAGTAGAAAGTTTGGTGAGGTTCCACTACAATACAATTCATCTATGGAAAATTTGCCCCACACCATGTGAATCGACTACTGCCAGAAAGGAGCAGAGCAGCTTCAAGTCCTTGTGCCTCCCTACACCTTGCAGTTGCACACAGCTCTCTCAGTCTTTAACTTATCTTACACCAGTACTATGCCAACTTTATATGTGTCCAATACGTGGCAATAGATTGGTGTTTTATTACCTTTTGAGTGCTGTAATGTAGGTCAGCCGTATGAAAAGAAGGACATTGCCCTCTGTGGAGCTGAGCCTGAGCCACCGTGCATGTCTTATCCTTTGGAGATTAAGGTGCTCAGGACTGAGGAGCAAATAAGATAGTCTTGAAAGGAAGGGTCCTATCCACCTTCAGCTTTACAGCAGCTATAATAGGTCTCTAGGAATACTAGGGGTGACTGGAGTTCAAATTACGTTTCCCCAAATCATTCCCCCAGGTATTCCTCATCTACAACTTCTGAAGTCTTGCTTGATAGCTCATGAGGAGGAAGAGCAGCAACGTTCAATGCCCAGGCAGACATACAACGAGGCTGCAGCCACACCATGTGACCTCCTCCTTGTTTAATACACGGCACAGCAAGTATCACCAAGAGACACGGGAATTCTTGTAAGTTTCCAGCCTTAAAAGCCTGTAATGTTTCCTTTTAGTTGAAGTGCAGAAAAGAGCCATTACAATGACAGAGGGACTTGAAGAGCAGCTCCTTTCAGTTTCAGTGACAACTTAATCAGTTCTATTTTTTCTGCCTTCCCCCCAGAGTTATCTGTGCAGCCATGCAGTGAGCCACACAAGGAAATGGATAGAAGTTTACAGTAATTATTTTTTTTTCTCTTTCGTTTTAGAGGAGAGGAAGTTAGTCTGGTTGTTTCCACTGGAGCAGGAGATAGAAAAAATAGTTTAGGGAAGAACAAAGAGCTAGCAGGCTGCAGGAGACGGCTGCTGCTGGCTAACACCTCCATATGTGTCAGTGACACATGGGAGATCAACATCGCTGGCTGGAATACCATGTAGACTCAATTTATCAGAAGAGCTTAAGATTTTTTTCAATCTGGATTTTTATAGTGCATTAAAATCTTCAAATGAGTACTTAAACCTGCCTTAGTTTAGCATTATATATACAGGACAGAAAGAAAGAGAGGAACAGTCTGTTTTGATTAACAACTAATTTAAGATTTCTTGAACCAAAGGCATTGATCTGTAGCAAACGTTGTTGCATTTATAATTCATAAGCACAGGGAGTGCCAACTCCCACTATGAGGATAGAGGTGAGATTAATTAAGTGCCTTCGCTGTAAATTTCCATACGGTACCGTGTTTTGTTTATGTTTTCTGATAAGTTGATTCTTTACTCTAGATTTTCTTTGTTTGCTGTGTACACTTGTGCCATAAGGAAATTACTTCTGTGTTTCATTTTAACCCTTTGTAACCTATTGGTATTCCCAACCATCACCTCAAATGTATCCTTAGGTTTCTGTTTGGCTTCAATTTTCCAAGCAATTTCCAGCTTTTATTTTCAAACCCAGCCTAGAATAGCTTCAGCTGGCTGAATTTTGGCTAAGGACTGCCTCTGGCTGAATGCTGCCCTGTAAACATTTCCTAGCAGACAGGAGGAAGCATCACCTCCCCTGCAACAAGGATGCCCAGACAGACCATGAAATGCTCTCTGAGCCTTGTTCACCCTCCATTTTTCGTGTTTTGGTTTTTTTTGTTTGTTTTTGGGTTTGGTTTTTTTGTTTGTTTGGTTTTTTTTGTTTTGTTTTTTTTTTGTTTGGGTTTGGGTTTGGGTTTGGTTCTGGTTTTTTTTTAAATGCAACAAGTAAAAAAGAGAACCAGTTGCTTTGTTTTATTGACAAACATTTCTGTGCTCTAGGAGTATTACAATTACACACAGGAGCTACTGCCAGCTGGCAACTCTACCTTTTCCCCAGGACCTCAGGCCTGCAGGAGGAACAACCCTGCAACAGCTCCCACTGTGCACAGTGAGGCTGGAGGGGGTGAGCAGTGATGCAGGGAGGCAAGGCTATACTTCAGCCTCAGGGATCTCCCACCAGAAGATTTGTTGCCAGGCTCCAGCATGTTTCAAGCTCCAAGCACCGAGATCACTTCCAGCAGCAAGTTGTCCCTTGTAGGCAATGCATTAGCTTGGAAATCAAAGGGGTTCTGTGTAAGGTGTTGGCACTGCCCAAAGGTGGATACTTCTTGCACTGTATGTTTTGCATACATAAATATAATTTATATATTACAATATTTTGTGTATGTAATTTATGTATTGCATAGCAATAAAAACTCAGAACTGAGAAACGTGAGCTGTAACTTGATCAAAACAGTTTGACTCAATGGTCCTAGAGGTCTTTTTCAACCCAAACAATTCCATTATTCAAAAAAACCAAACCTCAAAACCAAAAGCAAAATTTTTTCCCCCCAAGCTGCATTTTGGACCTGATTTTATTTTTTATTAAGTCTTTTTTGAAGCAGAACTGAAAACAGGACCGAAACCCAGTATCTAGATATTGGTTCAAAGGCACAGTTCAGTGAAGAATGATGTGGTATGACAGAATTTTGCCTGTTCCTTGCCCTTTGCCCTGCCTCTCTAAACCCAAGCTGAGATGCACTGATCTGCTTATTAAATCATTATATGCCCATGTGGAAAAATTTCAGTCACAGCTGAAGCTGAATCAAGGGTTCATACCTAAATTTTGCAGGCTGCTATGGGAACACATTATCATCTGCTCAACAAACACATACAAAGTAAGAATGTGCTTTGATATTATTATTCCTCTATGAAATGGACCATCTACGTGTAGGATACTTAGAGGGCTCAGTTCTCCCTTCACTTCCACTAACTGAACTCCACTGATCTCCATGAATTTACATTACCATAGATATAATACAACATATAATCATTGCAGGCAAAGGGGTTTATTGGCTACAACAGGCCATGCCCCAGCTCATCCACTGAAAGCTGCCTTTCTGAGAGCCTGCATCGCTCATCATTACTTCTTCATCCTCAAAAGTTTCACCATTGCAGTGTGCAAGTTTAGAGGCTACTGAAAACATGCTCCAGTCCATGAGGTACAGTGAAAAATTATATAAAGGAATGTCAGATGATAAATTATGAAGTCCAGCTCTTTCTACTACATCCTGGTGCTTTTGGCTGTTTTACTTAGAGGCTGGATTATTTCGTAATAAAATGTTCCTGAAGTTCACTCCTCAAGAGCTCTCTTTTTTCCCTACTGTTAGCTGCATATGGGCTAAAGCTCAAGAATTTGGGTCTTTATTTATATTTAAGTGGCAAAACAACACAGATCTAATATCATCTAATCTTAGCTCAGTACAAATTAAGATTTGCTTGTTGAAAACCCCTTAATTTTGCAAGCGACTGCAGAAACGTATTCTCATTTTCCTAGCAAATGCACAGAAAGTGAAAATTGAGCCATTGATGGAGAATAGGAGCAGTACACAAAGGTTGGGCTCCCTCATATTGCATCATTATGTATCCAAGTGACAGATGCAGAGGAGTCACAGATGTCTAAAACTGACCTTTGTCACCCAAACCCAGAGTGGCAATGCTGGAAACAACTGGTCAATTCCAACTCATCCTGGGAGGATTCCAGCCTATAGAGAGGTTGTGTGCAATGTCAAAACTTCCTTGTCTGATTGAAATGCTGCATCTGTATGTGAGCAGCAGCAGTAGTGCATTTTGGTTATACTGAACAGGTGCAGTACAACACCTACCCTTCTGGAGCAGGGACCTCCTCCAAGCCTCATGAGCAGCTGGGTTGGAAAGTCGTCCTCCTTGTACTATTGCTGGGATAAGCTTCCACACTAAAGGTAATGTAGATGCTGCTTTCTTTAAAACCTGGCTGACTACTTCAGGTCCTTTATTGAACTGGACCCTGAGTGAGCACTCTCCTCATTGCACTTGTTCCCCACTTTCTCTGCCTGATGCACATGCAAGATGGAAGAACTAGCCATGAGAACGTTCCCTAATATAATTCAGCCAAAACTAGCTACATTAGCTTAAAAAAATATAAATAGGCCTTTTCTATTAAAGCATGGCACACTTCATCTGAAAGACGATTACTTGGGAGTGAATGTACGAGCAAACAAACCATCTGTCTAGAGATGGCAGGGAAATGGCAGGAACACAAAATAAGACAGAAGTCTCTGTCTACACCAAAAGCAAGACAGAAGCTTTCGATGGGTCATTGCTGCAAGACTAGCGCCACATCTACCTCTGTTCCTCGGAGCGTGCAAGGGACTGGGGACAAATCAAAGTCATCTGATTTGACATCTTTATGGAGATATGTCTATATCTGAAGTGGCATCTCTATAAGTAAAGGAGAAAATAAGACATTTCTGAGACACGGATTATATAATTTTATATGCTGCCATCTGCTTCATCCCGATTCTCTATCTCTCTGTTCTCTCATCATCCCTTTAGCTTTGCCTAGGAGGGTAGCCAGAGCTTCAAGGTTTCCTTGTTTACATATAGGGCCCAATACTGATAATGGTACAAATATGAAATACATTCTGAAACAACTTCCTTATACCTGCTGCCCATTAAAATAATCCCAGTATTTATTGCTAGCTTCTAGTGCCACCTATTCCACCTGACCATTCTTGTAGTCCTACATCCCTTTTTAGTTTTTTATCTTGCTGTATTTTGTCCCTTCTGCACCTGCTTATGTCTAATGAGAGCCAGTTGTGTTTTGAACAGTTGCTCATAACCTGTTTTTCATCTTGTAAGGGTGTCTTATCACTCCCTTCTTGGATTATCCCTCCCCACCTTATCTTTTATTGAGTATCTTGAGCAGTGTATGGGATGAAATTGCAAGAAAAGCTCTTGCCTCTGCCTTTTAAATTCACCACGTCTGCTGAGGGCCACTTGAAAACAGGAAATGAAACAATAGTGGGGTTTTATGCCCTCTGAAGACCTGAAGGTACTTCCATGTTGCTCCTACAATGGCCTGGAAAAATGAATATGTGCACATGTATGAAGGGCTTGGCAAACTGCTGTCCCTCTTCCACCTGATAATTTAAGAGCCCATTAGAGAACTGACACAGAGCCCCCAAAGATTCTCCTTTTCCTGTCACGTAATACACATCTCAATATCTGCTCTGTTCTCCAAACTCTCTCCCAAGCCCTAGCCTGGTGGGGGCACCCACATGCTCAGCAGCTGTACAAAGCTTTTACCTCAACAGTAACTCTACATTCTATCAAGACTGCATACCCCAGCTCATACCCACACTCCTGGGGCTCTGCACTCTCTGGCTCAGGGCTGCTGAAGGGAGAAGAGGACAACCACAGTGCCACAGACAGCTCTCCTTCCAAGCTGGGGAAACCATCTAAGAGGTGTTTTCAGCTGCTCTCCTTCTTATCAAATGAAGTGATGAAGGGGAAGGGTAGTAATGAAGGCCATCTATGACAGGATAGAGAGGAAGATTGCTTTAGGCTTGGGGAGGAGCACTAACCCCGCCAGAGGAGGAGAGGAGCCACCCCCGATGGACAGCAAGGTGGTGGAAAGCTGTAGGAAGGGCCTTTTCTCTGAGAGGGCCAAAAAATTATCCAGCACTAAGTGATACACAGAGCTATTTGAACATTTTCTCTTCTTCTCCAGTGAGCACTCAGACTGTGTGCTCTTGGATCAGACAGAAAAGGTGCATTTTACATAAATAACTGTGAAGTGATGGGTAGAGCTGTGGTCTTCACTGAGGCAATGGTGTGGGGCTGGAAAAACCTGTACTCAGCACAGATTTCCCATGGTAAGGGGTATGGGATGTGGTCCTTCCTAGGGACATTTCAGAGCGCACTTCCCAGTCATGCCCCATCCCATAATGGTAGGGTACTGACTTAGTGGGGTGATGCCAGGGTCTAGAGCACCCCATCAGTCCTTTGTCACTGTGAATACCTCTCTGCAGTTGTCCTGAGATCATGCAGCCCAGAGTTGATACATCAAGCATCACAGAGGCTTAGTTTGCCCTTATACCCTGAAATAATGGCTCTTCCCTCCTCCCGCTGCCCTTATCCTCCATCGACTGTACACTCCTTCCTGAGTTGCTTCTCCCTGTACTCTATGCTTCCAGAGGCTCATAGCTCCCTGGTGCTGGCAGATTTTGATCTGGCTCTTCCAGTTTTGTAACATTCCCATCAGAAGCACAATAATTGAGGCAGGTGTTTTAGCATGATCTGTCACATAGGTCAGCAAACTGTGGGTCTTTCATGCTGCTGGGCAGCTACTGTATCTTGTCTGTTACACGGCAGAGAAATCCACTCCGGGTCTCATGACTGCCATGCAAGTCACTTGCATAGAGCTTTCATCTTCTTTGGACCATATCCTGGTGGCTATATTTAAGCAAAACTCTGTCTGAAGCTGATGGGAGTTTTCCCTGTAGAAAGTCAGATTTTTCCATAGCTTTCCAACCCATTTCAAAGCAAATATTTATCTAGTCTAGGCTGAACCAGACTGGTCTGGTTAGGGAAATCCTGACTCTTCCTGTCCCTCTAAAGAACATTCCTGCATACTTTCTTATCCCAGAAAACAAGGTTCTTCCTTCATTCCTGGGAGCAGTCTTTTGAAACTATCAGAAAAAAAAAATAAAAAAAAAAGCCAGAAAAAAAAAAAGCTGTCTTTTTTTTTTTTTTTTTCCACACAAAGAAGGATGGACATGTTAGCAATCACACGGTTTCCTGGACAAGAACACAAGCACCCCAAGGATGTCCTCACTGCCCCATAGTTGCAGAACCTGCTTCCCTGATCAGATTAGGGCTGTGCTGGCTGCTGGGATGGAAAGCAAGATACTGGAAGGTTTCCAGGCAATTTTCTTGGAGACAGATCCAACATGACTGCAGCACTGCTCATTTGTCAGAAAGGATCAGCTCTGCAGGTGTCATCCCACAGGGGTCACAGCGTAGCTCCTCCACCAAAAGGCATGAAGGTAAAAACTGACTATTTAATCAGAGTGAAACATGCATTGTAAATGACTGTAGATGTATTACACAACTTCTCCATCGCAGGGAAGTACATGGCATCTCAAAAATAGCCCCAGTATGTCCAGGCTGCATCTGTACCATGGGGTGATGGTACTGCATGATGTAGCCCAATAAGATTTCAGGGGTGAAGTCTGAGAGCTGGTGATAAACAGAGAGAGCAAATGACCCTGTGGCAATCTGTTACCAGAATAAATATTATTTCTCCTCACCCTACCTAGCACACATGCTGCCAATGGCTCCTTCCAGCTAAGAGTGAGTGAGGAGGCCAGGAGTGCCATTTAAGGGAGGGTTATTGGTGCTCCTGCTAACGCATCTACCAGAACACCTCTTATCATCTTTTGCTAGGACTAACATAGAGCCCATCTGCATTTCAGGCAGAGGAGTTTGCTTCAACATATCAGAGGTGTTCAACAGCCTCCAGAGCCCCAGCAGTGCCTCAAAGAGCCTCCTCCAGAGGAGATCAGGGGCCTCCAAAGGAGTCCCTATGGCATGCTGACATCATTGCTTCCCTGCCCCCCACACAGCTCCTGATTCACTTGCTCACAAGCAGAGTCATGTTTTCCTGCTATTTTTACACACAACAGTCATCCTGGTTGTGCGCTAGGGTGCATAATGCACGCTATCTTGACCTGACATCTTTCCCCATACATGTGCATACTTGACTAGACCTGGAGTCAACGTAAGCAAAATCACACGTGCTGCTCTTTTGAATGTCAGGCATGCATTTGAAACTCTCATCTGTGGTGACCTTCTATTAGGATAAGCTCATGTGTGTATTCACAAGCCATTATGTGATGCTCTATTATGTCTGGATGAACCAGACATTCAAATTAATTTAAATGAATTTATCCATATGGTACTGCAAACCCTAGCTACAGGAAGAAAACAATGCATAAAAAGACCACATGCAAAGTTTTCAGTGGTGACCCCTAATACTCGGTGCCCACCAAGCAAACTTTTGTTCTTGTGTTTGATATATCTCTGTTTCCCTATTCTGTTTGCATTGAGGACTCTACTATTTACTGTATTTTGAATATAAAGCTCTAGTTAATGTCAGCAGAAGTTCTGCTTGCAGATAAGGGAGGAATATTAAATAGATCTGCAGTGCAGAGAGAGATGATATTTTAGTTCCTTTCATGAATTTCAGTGAGAAAATAGCACTGTAGTTGGTTGGTGCCTTAAACTCTAAGAGATTTCAAAGTACTCTGCTCAATACCCAGACAGATAACTTCCTACCACTAAAGGGAGGCTCCTTCTGGTATGGCGATCAGTGACTAAATTACAGACTGCCTTTTGGTAAAAGAAAAATTAGCACAATACAGATGAACTAGAATAGAAATATAGAAGGTCTTCCACATCTGGAGTAAACAGGCAGGGTTGCTAAGAGCTGGCAGCCCCAGCAGAGTGAGATTGGGGTCTGGGCTGAGGGAGCAGGAGCAGAGTACAACAGCCCATCTCAGGTTGAGGTTTGTAGGGAATGATCAAACATTTTTTTGCCATTATAGGTGACAACATTATTAAATGTCTTTTTTTCAGATATTGAGTGTCCTGCAATGAATATACCAGGGAATAATTCAGATGTTTTTCAAGTGCTGAAATGGAAATAACTGACTTGTATTTGAATAGAAAGATGAACATCCATTTCCAACCTCCCTTATGCTGACTGACGTGCAATTTATTTGAACTGGAGAAGTGGGGATGTGTTTTTAAATTGCCTTAAGACTACCTTCACCTTGGCCTTACAAAGCATACTTTGTATGCTTAGTTGTGGAAATCTCTACCATAATGAGTAGTTGTATCTGGTTTTGTCCTCAAACCACATTTCAGGAAGTAATCTGTAGCTTTTCATGCCTGCTCCCACTCACAGCAGGACATTTTTAACCTCCTCTGAGAGGCAGAAAATCAGAGGAAAGCAGCATTTTGGTGATAAGCACATTCTGGCAGGAACACTGCTATAAAACTTGCAACAAAGACTTTAAGAAGCTAATGAAATAGCAATTAGATTCACAGAATACACCAAATTTTAATTCCAGCAGCACTGAGGGTGAGAGAGCTTGTCACATAGACCCAGAACCTCTTTCCACCTCTCTGAACACTTTTTTGCTGGTGCAGTTTGACTGGTTTGGCTGAAAGGGACCTTGATAGGGCCAAAGCCACTTCCTTAGAAAATTAAGACAAATGTTTACAAGTATGTGGCATTAGTTGCCTACTAATGTCCTTCTGTCCATCTAAGCATTTGTTTTTATTACCGCCATCAAACATGAATATGACATGAAAGCTTAGCAGCCAGGAAGATGTCACTGCCTGCTGGAAGAGCAAGGGGATGGGCATGAGAATGCAACTGCAGCTGTGCTGGTGGAGACATGATGTACACTACAACAAGTGTGGATGCAGAAGTGGCAACATGAGGAGGACAGCTGCCCAAACACTCCAGCAGCCTGATGGGGACAGGAGGGTGCTGCCCACCTTGTCCCTGAGGCCCAGCAGGACAGGTAATAGCACAGAGAGCGGAAGAAGAGAAGGAGTCGTCTGCTGTGCCAGGGAAGGAGAAGCTGGTAAAGGCTTGGGGGTTTGCCTGCAGTGCCACAGCAGCTCCCTTGTATCTCTGGGCTGGTGACATGCCTTCCCCTTTTGGTCTGCCTTGGCATAATTTTGCAACTGGCAGTTTCTTTGCAGTTACAGTCTAGGGAGAAGTCCAAGCAAACAGTAGAAGCAAAAGAGCAAATACAAAGCAAATGGCAAGGACTTAGAACAGTGCAAGTGCTCAGCATCTCACACCCCCTGAAATGAGAAGGGAGCAAGAAGAGAGGAATTGAGAAAAGCATAATGATGCCACAGGGAGTGGGGAGACTTCTGAAAAAAACATTTCGCCCAGCATGCAGCAAGCAGGGGCTCATTGAAGGAGAATATTGGAAGGTGTGTACTTCTGAGAAGTTTTTTGAGTTTGGCAAGATTGTCAGGATCAGGATTTTAAACCATATGTATCAGATCTTTGAGTAGTAGAAAACTGCTTTGAAAATCATGAAAGGTTTTTCTTTGTTTTTTTTAATTTTATTTTTTTTTAATAGAGGTAGGTTCTTTCAATTTGTCTTCTGATTTCTGAGTCTTTAGGGCCTATGTAATTTGTATTTTCATGTCATCTTCTGTAAGGGTTCACACCTTTTAAAATGATCTTTTAAAATAAGAGCCCTGATTTTCTCAGAATCAACTCATTCCAAGTAGTGGCAAAATGCCAAATATTGTGATGGTAGTGATAAATTAGCAAGATAAATTTAATAAGAATTTTCTGATATAGAGCAAGTAATTAACAGAGTGATCACATCAATCATTTTTATATGCTGTTGATCAGGATGTCATTGTGTGGTCTATATACGTAGCCTAAGTGTGGTCTTATTGTATTAATCCATGCATAGATCTCTAGTATTCTGAAATTTGGGAGTTAATCATATGCTGAGGTACAGTTACACTGATTTGGTGAACTCCTCATGTGGCCTTTTTCTATAAATTAATTTATTTCTGCTTGAGAATCCCTATAAGAAGGTATTGGGCAGGGACTGGAACATTTATGTAGGGACTGTTGTGTGAACTCAGCCTGCATGACTAACAGACCTCTGGGAATATCATTTAATAAGCAAGCAACAGTTCTTCAATGGCTTGGGATTTTTATTTTTTTCATTTTTCAGCTGAAACTTTTTTCCCCAAGGCAAAACAAACCTCTGTGTTCAACTGCAGAACAAGTCTCTGCCCCAATGAGGATCATTTTTACAGACTGCAAGTGAATTAAAATATCATGCCAGGGAGAAAAGATAATGGGGGAAGGGCCAGTTGAGGCACCAGCATTAGCAGAAGGATGGCCAGAACTAAAGGGCAAACCAGAGCACATTGAAATCCTTTGGGTAAGGGAGGGCAAGCTCACTCCTACACTTCCCTGGAGTTGAGGGAGGGCTGATAACCCCATAAGAAAGGACGCACCAGGAGACTGGGAACGTGACACATGTTTTTAGAAGGGTGCCAGTGGGTTAGCAATGAACAGGACTGAATGTCACACCACAAAGTGTGACATTCTGCCTGCTCTTCTTTAAAATGGGGCTGGCATTAAAGAAGGCACCTGAGTTCCATGGTCTGTTTGCAAAATGAGTTAGATGAATAAACTTGGGCTAGAGAGGGAAAGAAGGTTTAAATCACTTGTGGTAGGATGAAGGCTTTTCCTCACAAAAGTTCAGGACATAAAGACAAAATACAGTCTATTAGTAAGAGGCAGTGGGAAAGGCACTGTCCATCCAAGCTGCAGTCCAACATAGAGTCTTCAACCTCAGTGGGAAGAACCTTTCTCTGCTGGGTTTTCTTGTTGTTGTTTGCTTGTTTCTTTCTTAAAAAGAGAGAGATTTTTATGGACTTTGTCCTTCATTGACATCTTTCAGTATCACACAGGAGCATACGCAGAATCTAATCCAGGCTTTTGTAAATCAAGGTGGTGACCCAGCTGCTGATCATATCACATATGCCTCTTGTAGCAAGGTGACGTTTGGTTTTCCCTTTTTAGACAATTCTCCATCAATAAAAAACAGATCAAGAAAAATAAAAAATGGAGGCAAGTGCTGTTATTAAAATCAAAACTTCCACTTTGAGCTCACATGCCAAGAGGCATCCAGCAATCAGATCTCCTTACCTTCGGAGAAATAGAAGTAGTGCCATCTCTCCCTGTATGCTACTTAAATGCCCTTTCTCCAGCTTTGAAAGCTACCTGTGTAACCGTGTTACAGTGTCTCTACCAATTAGCATAGCATCAAAGAGGATTTTAGGGTTCTGAAAATGTGACTGTAAAAATGGCCCATAATTTGTTTGATTACGCAACTGCTAGGATGCCTCTTTGGGCCACTGAGCTGTTTGAAACATCACTGCAAGCAGCTGTATTAATTAAATGATTAATTAGACATTCCTGCAGTTTCCCTGTTTCACTACAGCTAGTTTAATTCTGATGTTGCTAGGATATATCATCTTAAAGAACATAAATCCCACAAAACCCCCACTGACAAGAGGATTAGAAGAGCCTATCTACTGGTGGATTATGTATATGAATGAAGAATAAAATGAAACATAAAATACTTCATTTCTGGTTAAAATTATGCAATTCTGTGCATGCAGAGATTAAATGGTCAGGCTGGTTTTATTTGTTGTGCTCCCCCAAATGATAATACTCTGTTCCAGCTGCTCTCTCAAGGCACATCTCTGCAGAAAGGCTGTGGTTGTTTAAAGAACACCAGAGACTTCTCTGTCGTCTGATTAAATGTAGACAAATCCAAAGTAAATGTAAGTACTCACTGCTTGAGCTAGGCAACTTCACTTCCCATTTATTCAGTGTCTAGTACCTCATGCTTTTAGAAAGTAAGCCATTTTACACTAAGATAGGTCAAGAATTATGCTGTCAGAATACCACACAAGAGAGGCCCATCTTCTGTAGCTGGGCATTCCATCAACCCTTCCAAATCCTGTAAGGCGGGACAGTGTAGGAGGTGCACTTGCTCACTACCTAAAAACATCAGAACAGCAAATACAAAGACACTCCCCCATACATATATACACATACACACATGTAGACATATACATATGTACAGTTATATAAACCCTCAACAATATAGGACCCCTACGTATATGTGTGTATATATATATGTATATATATATATGCATCTATGTGTATAAACTGCTCCTATATTGTTTTATTTATTCGATTCAGGTATCTCCAATATTATGCTAATTTCCCCTCAAAGTATTAAGTATGTCATTAGAAGAAGCCTGCCTATATACACTGGGCTTTTTATCTCTTTCATAATACCACCTAGCTGCTCAAACATGAAATTGTTGGATTGCAGCAGCCAGTCTTGGAGTTGGAAACTGTATAGGGATCAATGTGATTCAAGTAACCAGGGTCCAGCAGGAGTTGAAGTCCTGTGCTGGTTTTGGTTGGGGTAGAGTTAACTTTCTCCACAGTGGCTGGTATGCCACTATGTTTCAGATTTGTGCTAAACACAGTGATGATAATATAGAGACATTTTTGTTCTTGCTGAGCAGTGCTTGCACAGAGCCAAGGCCTTTCCTGCTTCTTGTACTGCCATGCTGGCAAGGAGGCTGAGGGTGCATGGAAGGTTAGGAAGAGACACAGCCAGGACAGGTGACCCAAAATGACCAAAGGGATATTCTATAGCATATGACATCATGCTCAACATATGAACTGGGAGGAAGAAGGGGGAAGGATGGGATGTTTGTCTTCTCAAATAACCATTATGCATGATGAAGCCCTGCTCTCCTGGAGATGGCAGAACACCTGCAGAGCCGTGGAAACCAGGGACTTAATTCCTTGGTTTGCTTTGCTTGTGTGTGCAGCTTTTGATTTCCCTATTAAACTGGCTTTATCTCAACCCACAGGTTTTTAGCTTTTACTCTTCTGATTCTCTCCCTGATCCCACTGGTGGGGGAGTGAGTGAGGGCTGTGTGGCGCTTGGTTGCTGGATGGGGTTAAACCACAACAAGGTCACTTCTCAGTGGAGTGTAAATGCATGCATACAGATATGTTCATACCAAAACGATTAGGATTAAATTAATGGATTGCCACACAGACTGGTCAAAACCATCATACTTAATACATGAAAGAGTCAAGTAAATTGCTTGTAAACCTAACAGCAATACTGTGCACATTCAAGTCATGTTTAGCCTGGGCTTAGCTCCAAGTTTTCCTCCACAGCAAAGTGATGTAAACCTCAGTGACAGAGACCTGATAATATGCTGTAGATAGTTGTGTCTAAATACTACACATCCTTGTGTCTGAAACACCACTCACTGATCCTGAGCAAACCTTAGACACAGGGAGCAAAGAATTGGTAACCCAGTAGATTTGGTGACTGAGTACTAACTCAGTTAGTACTAATCTCTAGTTATTTCTCTATTGTGCACTTCACTATCTGTATCTATCTCTGCATTAAAATGTTGTGCTGTTTGATTTTGACCTTTTACCTAGACTTTGACCTCAGTATTTTCCATTTACTGTCTTGACTGTGGTCTGTTTGGGAACTCCAGATATTATGGAATTTCCATGATATTCACTTCTTTATGTGACCTATGTACCCTGCTAATTTACTGCCACACTGATGGCCACATGCTTGTGCATGGGCATTATTTCATAACACCATGTATTTATTCCCTATGAATGTTCAGCATATTTCAGTCTCTTAGATCCCAGATGGCACTATTTTTTTAGCCTCTGCATAAAAAAAGCCCCCCACCAAAACAAAAAAAAACCAAAACCAAAAAAAAAAAAAACAATTCCAAAACGAAAAGAAAAACAAAAACCAAAAAAACCCCAAAAACAACCAAACAAAAAAATTGCAAT
>JAWWEW010000001.1:55055047-55091829 GCA_035583185.1 Anabacerthia variegaticeps
TCTTAATAAAAAAAGCCCCCCACAAAAACAAAAAAAAAACCAAAACAAAAAAAAAAACAACCAAACCCACAAAAAAAAAACCAAACCAACACCACCCTCCCCCCCAAAAAAAAAAGAGAAAACAAAAAACCAAACAAACAGACTCCCCCAAAACAAATTATAGACAATGAATTCTACTTCTTGTTTGCTTCTAATCTTTGGTCTTATTTCCTAATTCACGTTCTCAAACTCCTTAATGCTGCAAGATTGGGAATTTACTGGTCATGTAACTCTGCACCTCTCTGCTCCTGCCCTACACAGCTACACCAGAAGTCTGCTTAATCTTTACAGAATTTAAATACTGTGAGAATCAGACATAGTTTGGGTTCTTTCCTTCACTTAGTAATTTCTACAGAGTAACTCTCCTCTCTTTAACAAATCCTCAGTTCAGCTCTTCCTGAGGACCATGTACTCTTCAGGCCATCACTGGGAGATATTGGGGTTGTGACATGTTGCAGCAAAGCCCAGTAGTTTTTTGGCAAACCTGAACTCTAGTTGAGCTGGCCAAGCCAGAAAAACCTGGTGTGCTATCTCACACCTAGTCCATGCACACTCACTGTGTGCATCAAGCTTAAAAGCAAGCACTCACATGCAAAAGAGGGCTCAGATTAAGGTATCTACAAATCCTAGTTATCCCTGGCAGGCAATGTCAGGATGCTTCCTAGAAAGGCTGTGTATTTCCCATCACCATGTGACAAGCTACCAGGACAGCACTAGGAGCAGCTAAGACAGAGCATTCCCAGAGCATCCATATATGTAGGGGTATACCTTGGTGGATACTAATGGTTTGTCAAAGTTCAAGCTTTCTCCATCAGACCAAGCTGAATATTAGCAGAAATCTGTGCCTGAGTGCTACCAAGGTCTTCCTTGGGAAAGAGAATAGTCTGAAGTGAATCTGGCCCCAGTGAAGATGGTTTTTCAAGGTTTGCTGGACAGAGAGCCATTTGCTATCACAGTAACTGGAGTTTTGAGTCAGGACTGAACAGAAGGCAGCTTATGAAATCCTGGGACAAATGGTTCTCTTCCAAATAAGCCAAGTGGAGACAAGATGTCTTGCAACACCTGAGAACCCTCACTGTGGTAAAGACAAATGAAAAACTGTCCAACATGTTACTGCACAAACTGGCTTGAGGGTTGCTTGTTCTCATCCATTTAGCTCTGCTCAGCATAGTGAAGGGCAGACTCATGTCAGTCTCATTAGCAGATGTCGTTGAGGTGTTTGAAGCTGGTGCCTCAAGACAAAGGAATAGGTCTGCAGATCAAAGTAGAGCTTTGATCATCCAGGACATTAGTTTTATGAGCTAGGCTAAAACCCCACAAATTCCACAGATTCAAGCATAACGAATAATTCATGGAGCAATAAGTGGCATAACTTGAGACTCAACTTCTAAATTCAGAGGTGGCTTTCGCAACTTGGTGGCTGCCAGGCAGAACAATTTATGGCTTTGCCTGGAGGTGGTAACTCTACTGGCAATAGGAAGTGACCTATTGGTTAAAGAGAGAGCAGGGTGCCTGTGTCCCTTGGTTCTGCTTCCCACATCCTGGGTTTTGCTGCCAGCATTATTTTTCAAATCATGACTTCAAAGGTTTATAGGAAGTTCTGTGTCTGTTTGAAGAGCTGTGAATCCAATTCTGGGACAAGAGCAATGTTTTGTGTTGGAGACCATCTTTCCCCTGTATATGAAGGCAATGAGACACACAAGATAAGGAATCAGTCCTCTGCAAGGGAGTTTGTGTAGACTACTGGAGCTGGGAAAAGGCCATGGAAGAGGTTGTAAAAGGGCAAGTTTTCTTTGTATTTCCAAGGCTGTTTCACATTTTGGAAGATACATATTCACCATCTTATTTGGGTAATCTCACTGAATGAGCAGAACAAAAGGCATATGGTGGAATGATGTATCATTGATGGAAGAACTGATCCAAATGCTGGTGTTGAACATACATTTTTCCAAACTGCTCTATTTTTGCCCCAGAATGGTACTGTTTTTGTCAGAGGAAATGTTTACGAAGTTCAGCTGTATAGGCTGTGATATACCTGCTGTTATCCTCCAATGCTGTTAGCATGTATAGATGTCTCCCATTAGACAGAAATATACATTCACATAGACACACCCCCTTATGACTTGTTATTGCAATAACACTGTTGCTGAGCTGACTTAGTCATTTGGCAAGTGTTTTTTCTTGCAAATCTTGTCCATCTCTCCTGGGGTGTCACAAGTGCAGAGTTTTGACAGCTCAGCTGACAACAAGTACAACCAGTGTTGGGTAGAAAAGACATATACTAGCAAAATTTCCCTGTAGTGGAGTGTATTATTGCAGAAGCCTCAAAATGCTTCATCAGTGCAGTCCAAGGTCATTGAGTGACAAGATCTGTCAGCATATAGGGACATAAAAGTTTTGTTCTGACCATTCACTGGGCTCTGTAGGTACCCATCATTCAGCATTCATAGTTTTGACTATATTTTTTAATCACTCTGACAGATGCAAAGACTGGAAGTCCAGCTTTCAGCCATGTCTTAGCAACTGTAGATCAGTAAAAACTGTCTGAGTAGTTGCCATGACAGTTGTGCTTGCAGCATGACTGCTGCTGGGAGTGACAGGGCTATAGAGGTCTGATCTGCCACAGTTCTTCCACTTGAAGGCAATGAGGGAGGTTGAAAAGCTTGGCAGAAACCCAGCAACTGCAAACATGGCTTAGAAAGGGTGGGAACCACTGACCCAGTTTTGTGTATGTCCAGATAATTACCTACAGGAAAAATTCACACTGAGAACAAGCTCTTTTTTTTTAAAAAAAAAACAACCTTGAGTTACTCTGGAAAACAATTAAAAAAAAAAAAGTGGAGTGGAATGGGATTTCTTTTCCTGACGCTCTCAAAAACAATCATTGTTTTCCCTCTTCCTGCACTGCTAAATCACGTTGCAAGTCTTATCATGCTTTGGCTTGGTCTGGCAGGTCACATGTCAATATCAAGACAAAGTCATACTGAAAACAGCACAGCCCTTGCCTGTAGACAGACCTGTGCTTGTGGCAATGCCAACAACCCTCAGACTCTGCTAAAATATCTGCAATAGTTGCTTCCTGCCCTTGCAGTCCCAAGTATATTTCCAAAGTCAGGAACATCTTGTAAGTATTCTCCTATGAAACACGGAATTGCAATCAGTGCTGCAAACCTCCCTTCTCATCCCCAAATAAAGTAAAAAAAAAAAAAAAAAAAGAAGAAAAAAAAATAAGGACGTTTGGACATTTTGTCTGTTTACAGTGGAGCCAATAAATGTGCTTCAGGGGTCATTAACTTCAAATCCGTTCTTTTGGAAAAAAGATTAAGTGCAGCACTGTACCTTATCCTGAGTCTCCAGCCAAGCTTTGTTTAGAAATAGCATTTTACTGATAACCTTTTTTTTTTTCTCTGTGAGAAAAACCTGCTTGTTCATGGAAGAGTGGAGTGGAGCACCCAGCTGCATACCAAGTGTCACCTTAAACT
Source organism: Anabacerthia variegaticeps (assembly GCA_035583185.1). Classification (NCBI taxonomy): domain Eukaryota; kingdom Metazoa; phylum Chordata; class Aves; order Passeriformes; family Furnariidae; genus Anabacerthia; species Anabacerthia variegaticeps. The sequence continues at coordinate 55,058,569 of JAWWEW010000001.1, forward strand.
GCTTAAACACATTAAAAAAGCTGCATTTCTCTTTCTATTTTAGGGTTTGCTCTGGCAGTGACAAGGGGTTGAACTGCTGCAACTCAGGGAGCAGCATGGCACAGGAACTGAGCCGGCACTCATGCCAGCCACTTCAAGGTTCCACATCAGCATCTGGTGGCTTTGGGTCACCCACATCCTGCCAGAGAGGTTCACCCAACTGCTGCTGCAAACTCCTTTAATGTTTTCTGATGAGAAACTGCCATGAAAGAGTCCAGAGAGCAGCAATTAGGAGGCTTCAGGATCAGATGGGTTTAGAGGGAGTCAGGTGAGGGGAACGGGGCCAAGGTGGGGCAAGACATTGGGGGCCGTTTAGGGCAGGATTCACTGCAAGGGTGGATGAGTGCAGGTCTTTCATGGCACAGGTGGTCATCTCTTGTGAGTGAACCATGACTGATAAGGGATACTTTAGGGAGATGAGATTTTCCTTTTTATCATGAATATGTCTTTCAAGCATTCATTTCAAATACCCTCCGTATCCAATCAATTTACCAAGCTTCAGGGCACCATTTACTTTGTTGTTATTGACGACAACATCTTTAGAGACATTTCAATGTATCCTCCATATCTTGAAGTCAGTTAACAAAATTCTTCCCAGAAAAACTAAAATTACTTTAAAGTCTTATGTTAATACAGTTTTTAATAGGTTTACTTGTGAAAAATATTCAGTGTTTCTCTGCATCTGAAGTAGGAATGGCATCATGAGTTCTGAGGGCTTTAAGATCATGAAAGGAGCAGGACTTAGCCTATTTCTTAATAAAAGACTCTAGAAACTTGTTCAAGCGCTGTGCTGAGAGTCTCAGTACATAAGATATCTTAAGCAAATATGCTGTATCTTCAGCTTTCCATCAGATTGAAGTCAATCAGGAGAACTTGCAGTGTCCTGAAAGTGACTGTTTTTTTCAGAGAAATCATCTTAGTCAGACCAAGGACTAAAACTAATATATGGAGTGTCTGGGTATGTGATAAAAACTTTTTTTCTTCTTCTTCACTAAGAAATGTTTTAGGTAAAAGCTATTACTGAGGAACTAACAATTCTGCCTTGTGACTTACCTCTCAATGAATGCATGAGATAATTAACTTCAGCGCAGGCATCATAAGGTAATTCAATTTTAAGGTTATCATTAAAAAATCCTGTGACACATTGTGAAAGAATTGTTAAACTTTCTATAATAACCCTCTGTCAACTGCATTTAAGTTATCATTTAAGAATCTAAAAGGGTGACTGGGAAATTGTTATCTAACATTCAAAGAGATAAGGAAAGAATTTTGTTATTTACTGAAAGAGCTAGAAAAGATATTTTTAATTCCTTTTAATGCAACTCTGTGAAATAACCATCACCTGGAGAGATACCTTGGTATTTCCACGTGTCTAAAGTTAGCAAAAATGAACTGTCTCCTGCAATTCTAAAACTCTTGGAATTAAGATGTCTGAAAAACTGCTTTTAAAATCAAATTTATTTGCTATATAATATTATATGAGAGGTTTGATCAGTTAAAAGAAAATATGTTTTTGTTGGTTTTTTTTTTTCTGGTAGAGAGGCATCTTCCAAAGTTAACATTTGCATTACCAGAACGTATTGATGACACTGTGGAATTTCAAATCACCTGAACTGAATTAGCTTCTTACACTTGCAGATATTCTTCATGTAGTTTTAGCACCATCCTGAAAATAAAAAAACCCTTTCATATCTGTAAAATAATGAATTACTATGGAAAACTATTTGACATTTTTAGTTGAAAGCATAGATTAAAAAAAATAAGATGTATTCAAACACATCTCAGATGTTTTCTCAATTGGAAAAGAAGCTCAAACTTGAGGAGAACACAAAACTTTCATCCTATCATAATGTACCATATGAGCTCTAACCCTAGCACCAACACTCTTAAGTGACAGTCATTACAGAGTGATCTTGGTTAACTACAGCTAATGCTGCTGTAGTAGCAGCAGCAGATACCTCACTGATAGCTACAAAAAACAGTAATTCAAGAATTTTGTCCATTAATAATTCCTCTTGTAACCAGGTCTCCTTGCTCTCAGTCTTCCTTCTGGTTAAAACCACTTGATCTGCTCTATGAACTATGCATATTGGAGCAATACCATCTACTATGCCTTATTCAGCTCACTAATAACTGCATAGAATAAATTATCTTTAGATAACAAAAGGCAGAGTATGGAGGGTAATATTAGCTGTTCTTTGAAGTAAGCTAAAGCTTCAGTTGGACTCAATGATCTTAGAGGTTTATTCCAACTTTAGTGATTCTATGATTGATTCTACCATTGCTTGAAATGCATTTACACTGAACTTTTTACATTTGTACAGTGCTTAAAATTGTTTCTGCATGAACACTGGAAAGAAACAGGACTGTTTGGTTTTACAGGTAATGTTTAAACATGAACATACGTTTGAGTAAAAATGCACAGAGCTACAACAAGAGAGTCTGGGGGAGATAAAATGGCCTCCAGCAGAGATAACTCAAGGTCATTCATTCAGAAGTCATCCTGGAGGAGAGAGTATGCTCAGTTCCTGATCATTTTTCCCAGTAGGTTACCTATTCAGGCCATGCTTTTTCTTCTGCAAACAGTAGGAACTATGGGCATCCCCTCTTCAGCTTTTAGGAAGGGTTTTTCCATTTCAGTTCCCCTGTAAAATCCTTACCCAAGCCTTGACCTAAACTCAGAAGGGAACACTTATTTTCCCATGCTGGGATTCTCAGGGAGCTTTGTTCTTCCACTGACCACTTTAATGTCACAAAGCCCTTGAGCAGTGCACTCCACTTGCTGAAGCTGAATGACCCCTACTGAGACCATGACTTTGACATCTCTAGGCCATGTTACAAAAAAGTATCTTGACACCATGGTTTAAATCCCAACCCTGTGCACTGTGCTCAGGGGAGAAGCATATGAATAGAATCTGGTGTGGTCTTTTGCGAGATGGAAGCTCGTCTGGGATGTCCAGAGCTATTCAGCCACCCTCAGAACTGCCAGTGTGTGCTCTGATGGCTACAAACACAACCACAAAGAAATGTCACTGGGCAGCTGAGTGGGCTCCGTAGACCCTTCACAATCATGGGTGGTACAACTGAAAGGGACAGGAGGACTGGGTCCACTCTGCAAGCAAATTGGGCACCTGCCTGGGACAGACAGATCAAAGCTGCAATGTGACTTGACTATTTGCCAACCACATGGATTTTCCCAGCCCCCCAAAATCAGAAGGGACATTTTTGGTTCACCAATCACATGGACTTGCATACAAGGCTTGCTGTCCAAGCACTGTGCTGCCTTCCCAGGACCATAGCTGATGGATTAGTCCCATGAAGGGGCTAGGTCCAGCCCTGGCTTTGAGCTAGATCTGTTGTGCTCAAAGCCAAAGCAGCAGTAGCACAAAAATATTGGGTTACACATAACCAGAACACAGCAGAGAAGCCACAAACCTGTTATACAGGAAAGGAAAAGAAAGTGGCAATAAGAATGGAAAGCAATTTCTTATTGCAAGAACTCTCTCATTAGAGACAGTCTTAAAGGCTGTGAGAAAGAGGAATCTGTGTGTGCTTTCAGCTGCCCTGAATGGCTCTGCAGACCAGGTGATCTCACCAGGTCATTTTTATGATGATCTGTGGTCTGTCCTCAAGGCACGTTTATGCATTCGTGTTTCCTTCTGCAGAGCTGTAACTATATAAACTGAGGGCTCAAATCAGCCCATCTGAAGTGAGTCAAAGCAGAAGAAACTAGTTTCCCCTTTGGGCATGATGTTAAATAGATCTGTCAATCTGATGTTTATGCTGGTGCTGTACAAGAAAAGCATCCCTTCCCTCGTGGCTAATGCCTACCTATGGGTTTATCAATGTCCTTTGTCTTGGGCAGGTTAAATGCTCAGAGTCCAAATCTAATAAAAGTCCACATTTCACTGATATTATACCCACCCCCCTCCCCGTCTCATTTAATTCATAATCATGGTATTTCTTGCTATAACCCTGTTATCTCAAGATGTGGTCTTCCTTGTAATTTCTCTCAGTTTTTCTCATATGACATTATCTCTATATTACCAGTGTGTTATGAAAAGCAGAGATGTAAATCCTTCCAATGCTGGCATGCCTGCTTTAGTATCACAAGCTACCAGTAAAATACACAAGCAAAAAGGAGAATTAAAGTCCACAGGAAATTCAGTTCCTGTGAGAATCTTAAAACAATATGGATGCTGCTGACACCTTTCACAGCCTTTTCTGTGATTGTGGATAGTAATGTGACCTAGAACACTTAGTGTCTTGCTTATTTGTGACTGTGCATTCATGCTGGTATAATCAGTAGTATGTATAGCCCTGGCACAAAACATACACAAGTTGAAAAATAAAAAGCTTCTGTAAATTATAAACACCTCTAGCTGATATGATTTTACAATCAGCCATGTTACTCAGTTTTATATTTCAGCCCAGTGAAAGGGCTGGAGAAGCTTCAATGAAAGCTATTTGAATAGATAGTGATTACATAACTATAAATACAGAAATACTGAACTTTGTGTACTGAAGTGATTGAAGCTGCTACTGTAAAAGACAGTGAGAAAATGTACAGAGCACTTAAGAGGTTGCCTGGGGAGATCCTTATGATTATAGATAAACTCTATCAATGTTTGTCAGAAAGGCTGCTCTGCACTGAGGAACTCTAACATGATTTGTACCTAAGATTTATACTTGTCAAGCCACCTATTACATGTTTTATGTATTTTGCCACCTGTCAGCCAGGGAGGGAAAAAATAATACACTTCTGACATCATCTTCATCATTTTTCTCCACTTGCTAAAATTATTTGAATTAAGTAGAACTGGTAAGATTTAAATTTTCAGGGCTTTTTTAATAGCACTCATAATTTGCAACCTGTTGTTATGCTTCATAATACTATGTTCATGACAACATACTTTGGTCTTTTCTTAGCTGTGAAGTCTTAGATGGCCCCATCACAGTGCTGAGGGCGGGACCCTGGCTTTGAAAAATGCCTGCAAAGAGTAGTGTCCTGCTGCAGCACCACCTTTACCTAAAGAAACACCACAGATGTGCAGGAAGAGGCAGTACGGTCACACCCACAGAAAACACAGGTTGTCAACACCCAGCACTAATGACATTTAAGACCATTGTGACTGTGTCTTCCGAATGACATGATGTCCCCTAGACTGGTTTGTGCTTCATATCCCCAGACCTGTGACTGTGCATCTGGAGCTGCCCTGCTCCAAACTTTCTTGGATCAAAATGCACAGTAATGATCATAGCACAATCAATTCACAGGAAAGCAACCTCCCTACACAATGTTGCCCTGAGTGTGTGTACCACATACATATATCAGGCTTTTTATTCACATCATCACTCTTCAGTTCAGTTGCTTAGTCCCCATGATTCCTGGTATATTTTTAGGTAGACATTTAGTTATGGACTCCTTGCTCTGTGATTGCTGGAGCTTGGCTCCTGCAGGATTGCAGAGGTCAGGGACTGGTGGGAATCCTTTTCCATCTCTGCAGGCAAGCTATAGAGCAGGGCTGATTAGTTGAGTCCTGTGGGAAATGCCCCATCTGCGAAACCACAAGAAGCTGATGGATTACTGCACTTTGAGTTGTCTCCCAGCAGTATAGTTTGTGTAGCCTTGTCATTGCAGCTACTGAAAAGCAATGTTCCTCTTGAAGACATTACTCAAAACCTCTTCCAATAAAATTCGTCACTCTTCTGCCTCTTAGCATCCTCTGTCCACACTGTCGTTTAGAAAGGTAATCAAAATACTGCATATTGTTCCTGATTCAAAATCTGCATGAAGAAAAGCAGACAGCTTGAGCTGATGGTCTACAACTGTGCTCTAGAAAATCAGCAGGAACTTCATTCTTAAACCAAGCAAGTTAGAAAAGCCAAGCTCTTGAATATAATCCAATGTGATACATCAAGGTGGCATTTAGTACACAAATACAAGTTTACCATAGTGGAAAAACTTTTAGGTGTCATAAAATACAAATGATTCACACTTTAGACTTCACTTCAAAACCTCATTGAAGAGATATCTATCTCTTCCCTTTGTGCCTTATTGCAATAGCAAAGAGACCCTCATGTAAAAATCCCTGCCTCATTTCTAAACTTTACTTATTGGTTTAAATTAGTCCATTTGCAGCCATTTGTTTCTGTTGAGCCTTGTCACCTAAAGAGTCTTTCATTTTCTCTCAATCGAGGTACTTAAGCAGTCAGTGCTCTGGTCTCTTAATTTTCTTCTTTTAATGCTAAACAAAGACAAGTCTTCTGTTTTCCTTATTTAAGATTTTTTTTCAGATCTTTAAAATTCCTCTGGCTCTTCTATCTGCAGCTTTTAACAGTCTGCTTCAAGTGAGCCATGCAGATCAGATGCCAGACTGGTTTAGTGGGGCCCTCAGCTCTTGGCCCTAGATGCTCCTAACTAGCTGACTGTCCCTGGCCATGGTGTGTACTCTTTGTTCTTACTTGGATGTCCTTTCATGTGGCTGGGCCAAAGCAAATCCAATATTACAATAAGACCTTTCAACAAAACTGTTATTAATATGTATTACAGCAGTGCCCAGAATTGCCAGCTGAGATGGAGACTGTATGTGTTATGTAGTTAGATGTTGTCTCTGTCCTGAAGGATCAACAATCCCTGGGTAAGTTTGCCACACTCCCCTGGAGTATCTTGTTGCTCAAAATCATTAGCTGCATTCAATTCAGTGGCACTATCCATGCATCAAAGTATAATTTTTCATGAATGACAGCGGCAGCAACATGTTAAAGATTAGAATTATCCTGTTCCCTGGATGTGTGATATTTCTTGAATTCATTATGAAAGACAAGGTGACAGAGAAATAAAACAAAAATCCATAGACCTGCTTGTAGATCCTTTCTGAAAATCTTATTTCTTCTACAAGGGAAGTAAGAGACATTTTAAAATTAGGATTTAGGAATGCCATTTCATTAAACTGGTAGACAAGGACATAGTATATGTCCATTTGTGATTAGGGAGACTTCAAAGGATTCAACTGATAATGCACAAATGAACTGATTAAAAACTTTATTGGAAGATTAACCAGAATGGGACCTGGCTCTTACATTTCAGCTTTACTAAACCCCATTATTAATAAGTTCTGGCTATTACTGTGGTCATATCTCTGTGCAGGGATTTGCTTACCTATCAAAGCCTTTTAAGTTTAATTAATGATAAAAAACTCCTGCATATAAATCTTTCAGACTAGACAGCATATTGCATTTGAAACTATAGCCTGTGCTTGAGCATGAATAAACTACACATTTTTTTCTAATCAATAATGTATCTTCCTCAACAGGGCAAAACTCGAGTACAAGGCTGGGGCTTCCACACTTTTGATCTGCTTCAGAAGCATGGATGGAGGCACATGGGTCTGGGAGCTAACTTACAAAAGGAAAGAAAGATTATGGAGCATTCTCTGTAACCATCTAATATATAGTCTCCTCATTAAGTCTAATTCAAAATGGGCAGATAAGAGTGAGTATAAAGTTTAATTTATTCTCATTTTCAGAAGGGGTTCAGGGCTTCTGTGACTATTTCAGAATTTCAAACCTCTTATTAACCCAGAGCTTAATAAAATTAATATATAGATGAATGTTAAATATAGAACAACAGTGTTTGCCTGTTTTAAGACACGAGCACATTAAATCTCTCTCTTACAGACTTGCTCAGCTGCAGGTAAGTTTGGAATGTCTAGATTTATCAGGCTAAAAAAATCAGTTGCTTTGTGCTTTGTCCTTTTTTAATTTGCAAAAAGTCTCCATTATCATGCAGATTTTTTTTTTTAGACTATAGCTTCAAGCAGAAATCAGCTTAATTCTTTATCAGATGAAATGGACTGCTGTGCCACTGTGTGCTTTGGGGATTCAGTCAGAGAAGACAGAAGATGAGGATGCCAAAGCCCCTGCAATCAGGACAGCAATGGCCCTCAGTCCCTCTGATCAAGAGCTGAGCTAGAGGGTTCAGACCCATATCACTTCTCCCACCTGGTGGCAAGACCCTGCTTTGCCTGTGAAGCTGTCCTACTTTGCAGTAAAAATTTGCAGGGGACAGCAACAGAGCATAGCTGTAGTCCAAGGATTAAGAGATTCACCCAGAAGGGAAGAAAACTGGTTTAATCTCTTCTTCAAGGGCTGTTTTATGCAGATGAATGCAAAAAGCAAAAGCTGCCTGAAGGACAAGGACTGGCATGAAAGTATCCCTCTTCATTCAGGCATGAGCTCTGATGGGGCTTGGGGAACAAGACTCCCAGAAGGGAGGTCCCTTCAACAGTGCTGGGCATCAGGAGGTCTCTCTGCAAGGCTGATGGACAAGCAGTCATAATTTCAGCACTCATTGCAATAACAACAAGCCTGAGCCCAGGGATTTTCAAGTGTTTTAGGATGAAAGCAGCTGTGTACAGTCAAACCACTGTGCAATAAGGCATCATTTTAATCCATTAAGTCTCCATTATGGGCTAAGTATGTTCCTTAATTACCAAGGGTGACTTTGGAGAGTGGCTTAACCACATGATTCCCGCTAACACAAATGAAAAGTTTATTGTTGCATCCAACTTTGCCTAATATCTTCATTTCACCATCAGAGCTGGGCCTGCAGGCAGCAGTCAAATGAGATCCATTTAAGGAAAAATGTGTTTAGTGTCGGCATTCAGGACTTAATGCACATAGCTTGATCCTCTTTATTTGTAATTCCCTGTTCAGGCATTTCCCTTCTATGCTGTGAGAGCATCTTGTGCTCTGAAAAGGCCAGGCTGGGGAATAACATGGTGCAATTACAGCAGAGTTGCTCTTCCTGAAGTTAAGGAGTGTGAACAAAAGCCTTCTTGGGCCTGTCTAGTTTTTAAAATCAATTGTGTCAAGCACAGAAGAGGAGGCAAGGAATAGACAGTGCTTTGGCCTTTTTCTCCTCCCTTGTGCTGCCTCCAGAGTCCCCAGTGCACGAGCTACAATCTCAGCTCTCCAATGACTTCTGTTCAGCTGCAGGGAGCTGCTGCATCCCCACCCACTGCAGCCCCCCGCAAGGGCACTGCAACAGCTGAGAATAAAAGCAATGAAGCAGCTCAGGTCACCTTTCTCTCACCCCTCCTTCAAAACACTCCTCTTCCAGAAAGGAAAGCCATGCCTTGTCCTGGTAGCGCTGCACCATTCAGCATCCTCAAATTCACAATAACTAAGGTTGTGGGGGAAGACCTTAGAGGAGTCCCTGCAGAGCAAACAGTTGACACTTTAGAAGATGTCTTGATCAGGAAACACATCTCTGCCAGTGGGAAACTGGTTAGAAAAATTGCTCCTCATTCCTTTTCAGTCCCTTCCTTCCCACCCACACTCTTGCAGCTCATGTTCCCATCAGTTGTACCAAGGCAGCTGCTTTGGGGACTGCTGTAAATAGGATTGGTCCAATTATTTCAGATTAAAAATAAACCTTTTCATTATTATTTAGCTGAAATCACGTCAATAATCCACTTTGCAGTCTAGCCACACAAGCTGATGTGTTGCTCAGTGGAGGAGGCAGAGAGACACAGTGCTGGGAAGTGATTTTGTGGCTGAGGAACTGTTTCACTGTAGTACAGTCCTGTTTCTACAGTGTGATCTTGCTATTCCAACATGTATGGAGCTCCTTGGTCATTAATACTAAGCTGTACACTGTTTGATCAGGCAGCAGTATGAATTTATGCCCAGTGAAACATGGACAAACCATTGCATGTCTGCTGAACCTAGGAGATAATGCACCATGGACTGTCTCATCTTTAAATATTATGCTGACCTTATCTTGTGAGAAACAAAGCAATACCTTTCCTTCGATGGCTGCAAAAACAAAGTTACCTTGTCCACACTCCCACTTACCTGCAATCAAGTTCAATAAGTGGAATTAGGCATCTAAATCAAGCCCATACTTTGAAAAAGATTTCTAGCATTTTTGAAGGAGACCCTACGTGAATACCCATGGCTATTCAGCACTGGTAACTTCTATTTTGGTGCATCTATATGGGGGAGGAATCCACACTCAATTATGTCAGGCTTAGGCTCAAGTGCCTGACTGTCAGGCCCAGAGGAGCTAGTAAGGCTTTTTACTGTATCTGAGGAAGAAGAAGGAGGAGGAGGAAGGGGAAGGGGAAAGGGAAGGGGAAAAAGAAGGGGAAGGGGAAGGAGGGTCAGCTCTCACTCAGACCTCCTCTATGTAATATAATATGCAGAAGTACTAAACCAGTATTGATCTCAGATGTTGGGACACAGATGGGAAGAGCAGGAAGAGGCAAGGCCTGCTTGACTACTGAAAGAACAGTTCATTTTAGGTCACAACAGGAAGGAAATGGTCTAGGGCCCACTGAATGCATTGGTTGGAAAGTGTATAGTACAGAAAGCACTGATGGACGTGAAAGTTTGTGTATGAACACAAGCTTGAACCAAAGAAATGCACAGTTAGCCGTTAATCTTAACACTAGAAGTACTCAGCTGTTGTACACACCTGGGTGATTTATCTGGTTCAAAGATCAACTGCACAGGATTGCACACAAAGGCAGCACAGGTACAGTCAGCGTTTAGATACACACCACCACCTGCAAATGTAGCTCTTCTAGAATCTGGCAGACATAGAGCTGCTTTACTGGGAAGCTGAGCTGGTAAACTGTGTTACACTGAGGCTAACTGTGTGAGAAATAAGCTTGGGCATCTTGGTGCAACACTGTAGAAAGCATGCTCAGTCATGCTCCTAAGTCCCAGTGCATCGCTGTGACCCACTGGTCCTGGTCTCCCCAGCTCCTATAGGATCAGAGACATTTCAGCTGTGAAAACCAGGCCAAATATGCTTCAGTTTAGATTTCTCATACAGCTTGGTGTTTCCAGAGACATCAGCTGCACCATCCAAAAGTTTGTCGCTAGAAAGATGTATGAACATGTAAAGAAAGGTTCTGTATGCACACACACCCCTTTTCATGGAAGCACAGGATGGTTTTGAATTTTTCTGGGGTGGAAACAGGTGTAACTCAAGCCAATGAACTGAAACTTAAGAAAGAAAAATTTACATTAAATAAGAACAAAGCACTGGATTATGCACAATCTTGCATGAGAAGTAGCTCACATTTCTTATATTCTACAAAGACTGGATTAAATCATCAAACTGCAACACAGGGAATAATTTTTCATAGGTGAAACAGGCACAGAGGTAAACTTACTGGTCTTTATCCCTATTTTTGATGAATCTGAGAATGATTAATGGATTTATTTCCCACAGAATACATAAAGAAGTGCAGAATACATAAAGAAGTGCCTTTTTTTACCAGCCACAACATAACTGAGCTTATTAAACACTTTATTGAACTCTGTTACCTGTTTCATATGAACAAGGTCACAGAGATTAACCACTGGATGGCCATTTTCTGACTGGCCTGAAAATTTCTCTATAGCCACTGCCTTTGCAAAGCCTGCTGAGCCAAGGAAAATTTATAAGCTGGATCTACAGCACAACTCACTTCACACAGTTTTTATACTAATTTTACTATTTTGACTCAAGCTGTGGCATACCCTGAGGAAGTTAAATGACACTTCCATGGGGCAGATGCTTAAACTGCATTTCTACTGGAACCTGTGGCTACTTTAAAAAGGCTGGGCTGTATTGGCCACAGTCACATACAATCCCAGCAAGGGGCTAAGATGTTGTGTCTAAGCAGTACTTAAATTGTTACTGATCTGAAGCCAAATTTTCTCTGCCTTTTTTTCAGTCAAGGGACCTGAACTTGGTTGATTTACCCTGTTGAGTGGGACAACAGCATTAACATGAATATTAACCCCTGGGTGCTGCATTAAAACAGGAAGGGAACTTGTTAAAATGAATGCTTACACTTTGACTAGTCAGACAACATCCTCAGCCACCACCTGCATCACTCTGTTTATCTGACTTTTTTTTTTTTTTTAGTTGGGAAACCCTTTCTCAGAGGGACACTGAGAGCTTAGATTATTACATTGCAGAAAGAAGAGGTGATGAGTGCTTCCTACCAGCTATTTCTTTTCTTTGGGTCTTCTCTGCATATGAGCATTCTAGATACTGCTTCAGAGGTACCTCCATTAACAGTAAAAGGGAGCCCGTAAGTGTAAATAAGGAATTCTGGATCAGCCTGCTGGGGCCAGGTGTGTTATTTTTAAGCCTTGAGCTTAATGCAGGCAACAGATTTGGAAGATCTGAGTGCTGCTTGTTGAGTTTGTCTTTATAGCTCCCCGTAAGACAGGGGAATACTATACTTATTTTACAAGTTGGTTTTTCTTTTACAATTACACTGTTGTCAGCTCAGAAAAGTATATATCTGTTATTTACCTATGGATGTTACTCTTCACTCCATCTGAATTTTGCTTGAACTTTTTTCCCCTGAAATTCAGTATTGATAAGGCTGACATCATAAGGTAGTTTAACATCCTTGTGACTGAAACAAAATTTCCCACACATTTTGGTTATATAAACAGTCTAAATTTGGAGGTAGCAACATTTCCTTTTAAATATCCCCGTTTTATACGTGAACAGCAGCTTTAACTGCGAACAGGCCAACAAGCTGTGCCAGGTCAGGTGAGGTAAGTGAAACAGGTGACCTCATTTTTTTCCCACCTGCCAGTAGCATCAGCACAATGGCTCATTATTCCTCTGCTTATTTATGGGCTTTTGTAAATTCACCCTTCCAGTATCCGACCACATTAGTACTGAATCTCTGTTTGTACCTCCCACTCTTTTCTAAAGTGGAGAAAGGCTATTAGCTGGCCCTTAGAAAGCACAGGCATTACGAGACTCTGTTTTCGTATCTTGCAGATGGCAAAGCTGAGATTCCAGCCTGCGACAGACGAGTTGCTCTGTGCAGATCTTTGTGTATAATAAAATAACATAAACTGGAATTAAACAATGTGATGTAATGAGGTTAGGCAAACACATCCCACTTTCTCACTGCTCGGGAACGATCTCCACGACGCTTTAAGCACACCTGGAGGATTTCGGTCCTCTGCGGGACGAGGCTGAGCTCCAGCCGTACACCTCGAGGCCAGGCTGGCGTGCAGGGTATATCACCCCCTGGCCCCTCGGCAGGCTGTCCCGCCGGCAGGGAGCTGCGTGGGAAGGCAGGAATGCTGGACCAGGAGGTGCGGAGGGGGCGCCGGGCGGGACGGGGCGCTGAGGGCGGGCTCTGGCGCCCCCTGCCGGCCCCCGCCCCTCGCCCACCCGCTGCGGGAAAAGCACGGCGAGAACCCCACAGAAACACGGGGTTTCACACAGTTTGTGTCGGAAAAGAATCCTCCCAGATCAGCGCCGCCAGGCCCACCACTGAGCCAGTGCCCCTCAGCGCCACAGCCACACGCTGATGTTCAACGCCAAGGCGTGGGGACTCAACCCCTGCCCTGGTTCAAAGCCTGACCACGCTTTCCATAAGGACATTTTTCCTAACACCCAATCTAAACCTCCCTGTTGCATCTTGAGACCATTTCCTCTCATCCTATTACTTATTACTTGGGAAATCAGGCTAACTCTCACCTGGCTACAGCCCCCTTTCAGGTAGCTGTAAAGAGGAATAAAGCCCCCCCCCCCGAGGCTCCTCCAGGCTGAACACCCCCAGCTCCCTCAGCCGCTCCTCACAGGACTTGTGCTCCAGACCCTTCCCCAGCTCCACTGCCCTTCTCTGGACACACTCCAGGCCCTCAATGTCTTTCTTGTAGTGAGGGGTCCAAAACTGAACACAGGGGTCAAGGTGAGGTGTTACCAGCACCCAATACAGTGGGACAATCACTGCCTCAAATCTACTCATTCCTGACATACACAGTGATGCCATAAGCACCTGAGAGCAACACAAGCTGGTTTTTTCAATGGCACAGCTCACTGCACAGCCTCTGAGTCTCCTGTGACTAACTGTGGCATAAACCTAGCCACTCTGGGGAAATGACTATCCAATATCCATTCTAGAAAAAGCTGAGGCCAATACTTTTTATCAAAACAAAAGTTGTCCTCCAAGGCATGAAATGTAGCACAACTTAACTGTGAAGTACCAGAGAGCAAGCAGTATTTGCAGTATGTGTGCGGTGCTGGAATTGAAAGCATTTGCTGCTATTTAATGGCCTATAAACAAGGATGTCTGTATGAGGATTCCTCCATAGATGTTTCCCCTTTCTTAACCTCAAAACTCCCATTTTGGGAAGTCTGTGTACAGACACAACATAGAGCCAAATCCCACAGCCATGCACTCCTAACCACACACCCACCAAAGGAAATGGACAAAATGTGAAATAAAAAGTGACAGTTCTGTGATGGCTTAAATCTGTCTCATCTGAGGCTATCATGGTCATCTCCCTCTTCTCCTTCCTTCCCCTCCCAGAAGCTGTCATCTGTCCCCCAGCTGAATTGAGAAAGCTGATTTCAGCCTAATTTAGAGGTAACCCTGGAACAGCTTTTGAGCAAATTGAATATTATACTACTACCTCATCCCCTACCTTCCAACGACAGACTGAAGTTATTTCAGCCAACCTATTAAACTGGGGAACTGTAGCAAAAGCAGCAGCATTCTATGACATACAGCAATTTTACTTTTAGCATTGATTACCTGTTGGTGATTGGTTTGTTTGTTTGTTTTCCAGGAGCTATAAACTCTTTTCCTTGCTAATTAGATTGCACTGGGACCTACCTAGTAGCTTGTCAAAAGTGAATACCAACCCCTCCTCAAGAGCACAAAAAACCTTAATAGAAATCTCTGTGATGTTTTGATAATGATTTTGTCCAATTTGGTTTTATGCTGTTGTTTTATGTGGACTGTCTAATAATCTCACACTAATCCCATGGACATTAGACATTCTGCAGCTACAAATAATTTATTTGCAACTACAGATTGCAAAGCCTTGCACAATGCTCCCTTTATGAGTTTTCTGATTAAATTAGTACTTTTCATAAATAAGATCAGAAACACTGGCATACTTTCTGTTCTCAGGGTCCCAGCGCATTTTATTGCACAGATCCATTAAATCACCTAAGTTAATTGACCTGTACAAAGTGTGTCTTGTCAAAAATGGAACAGAAAGCCTTTTTGAGAACTCATTACCCTTTTTCTGGGAAATCAGTAAGTAGAAATCCTATTTTAAATAGATATATACGTCAGTTTAATATTCAAAGATTAATTCCTCCTTTCTCTGCTATAAATTCCTAAAACATCTTAATTATCAACTCCTTAAATCTAGCACATTCTTTCTCATATACTAACATGTATCTCACGGCTGCTAAACTATGCTGAGAATTGTTAGGGGAACCCTGCACTCATTTACCTCCACAAGAAGAAGCCCACATTGCTGCCAATACCTCTGTTGCTAATTATTCCTGGTGTTTTGCTTCATTTAGGATCTCAGCAACGTGAACCATGTAGTATTGCAGGATGCCTTTTGTTCCTGTGGAGCCTATGAGCCTTTCTGTCTTTGGCCATCAGCTGATAGGGTGCAGAGGGGATCAGAGACACCAGCAGGTCTTGAGGTGCCCTGAGGTACCTGTCATGAAGCCACAAAAGTAGGGTTTTCCCACTGGGGATGAGGTAGGAGTGAGGGGTGACATTTGCACAAGCAGGGCAGCCACAAAGTTGGTCTCTATTGTCTCAATATACGTCAGCTTCATTCCCTGAAATATTGGTCTGCTGCAGATGGATCACCTCTGCAGAAGTATGAAAAAGCAGGAAGCCTTGGCCAAGAGCAGGATCACCAAACCACCTCACAATGTCAGCCTCAGTGGTGCTCTATAGAATACAATTTCATTCAGCACAGCAAGATTTGTAACCCAGGGCTTAAATGCCTTAAAGTCAGAACTGTTTTGTATGCTCCCATATGTCACTAGCTTCTATAAAAAGGAATCAAAATATCAAGAAAAGGAAAGGAGAAAAATATAAATCATTTAAATAGAGAATAGAAAGTGAACAGAAAAAATAGTCAAAAGAGGATGTAACAAACACTGTATGATGCCTGAAGCATGAGATTTACTTGTGGTATTCAAATAGAGAAAAAAGCTCCACTGATTTCATTGAGAGCAGAATCCTACCCTGGCTTGATGGCTGTGAGATTGCAAAACAAACAAACAAACAAAAAGAAACAAAACAAAACTCTCCATACTGGAAATTCACTACAGCTCACCTGCAAGGGCTTCATCTAGCTTCAAGGACTTCAATGGTCATCATAAAACACAGTAACTTCTCTCTTTACAGCTATGTTAAGTCTTTAGTCTCATTTCTAAATATTAAGATCTCTACTTTCAAAGTAGATAGCTAATGTTCTTTGAGGAGCCTGTAAACTATTTTATCATTGAAAGGTAACTAAGAAAAGCAAAGTTGTGGACATCAGGCTTCCATCCACCACAGAAATTAACTCCTCCTTTGAAAACAGTGGAGGATGCTAGCACATCAGAACAGTTCAAAAGCACTGCAGATGTAATCAGAGAAAGAAAACAAAACAATAATGGAACAAGACAGAGAAGGAAAGATGTAATGAGGAGAGGTATCTGTCTGAGCAGGTCAGCTTTATAAAGAAGACAGAGTAGTAGGATATACCCAAACGGGTTCTACCACTGGATTTCACCAAATAAATTGCTGAATATTGGATCCTTCACTGTCAGATTAACAACCCCTCAGGTAATCAAGGATGTCTTTTGTCTCTTCTCTGTTCAGCCATTTGTATAGCAGAGGCCAACACATCACTGTCAGAGGATTTCTTGGCAAAAGTACTTTACACTATGCATGATTCAAAGCTAGGGCTGCTTCCCAATATTCCCTCCCTTATGTGAATGCCCTCATAGCAAAGCTACACACTCAGCTTGTTGGGTTTTGAGGTTTTCAATGAATTCTTGTTTCACATTATATCTTTGTTCAGAATGAGACTGAGCACATGCAGGTCAGAGCATCCCAGATCCTTAATGCTGAAGATATTAAAGCACAGTGTCTGGGACTTCTCACAGTGAGGAAGAAATTGCACCCATGAAACCACACAGCTTTCTCAGTCAGAACCTCTCTTTCAGAGAGTCTAGCTCTTTGCTTTTTTGAAAGTGAAAGGTAGCATTTTCTCCAAATCCCAGAAGGCAGAGAAAAAAACTCCCAAAACTTAAATAAAATGGAATTATTACCATTTATGATTTTGACAAAAAGGATACAACTGTTGCTCGTGGGTTTTCAGATGGACAGATGGACAGCCAAATGGAAATATGATTTTTTCCAATAGTCTAACCAAGGTGTCAATTAGCTGTGAATCTGTTCAAAGGTTGCAAGTACTGACAAAAAAACACTTGTGGGTAATGTATTCAATAAGTTGTGTGGCAGTATATTTTTAAGAACTGACAAAAGACTGCAAATGGAAAAGATTACCTCTTTTCATCCAGCTAATACCGGTCCTCCTGATGGTCCAGGACACTTCCCCCTCCCTTCAACGTTGCCTCCTCCAGATTTGGAGTTTCTTAGTAGCTGGTAACAGTTACTTTTATTGTTATTATCATACACTGTTAAGTTTCAAATATAACCACACCCTTCATAGTGAGGTGCTGCCCTGCCCTCTTCCTCCCCAGTGAACAACTCCCATTATGTAGTGCAGTAATTTACCTTCATTATGAAATGATTTTCAAGAAATATGTGAAAACTTAAGTAAACTAGATGGAAGACAAAGGCCAGGGCAAGGATTGGTCCCTTACTAAACTCATATGGTTCAACAAGGCCAAGTGCAAAGTCCTGCACCTTGGTCAGATCAATTCCTCGTACCAATACAGACTTGGGGATGGATGGATGGATGGATGGATGGATGGATGGATGGATGGATGGATGGATGGATGGATGGATTGAGAGCAGCCCTGTGGAAAAGGACCTGGATGGCAGATGAAAAATTGGACATGACTTGGCAATGTGCATTCACAGCCCAGAAAGTCATCTGTATCCTGGGCTGCATCAAAAGCATGGTGACAAGCAGGGTGAGGGAGGAGATTCTGCCCCTCTGCTCTGCTCTCATGAGACCCCACCTGGAGTACTGCGTCCAGCTCTGGAGTGCTCAGAACAGGAAAGATATGGACCTATTTGAGCATGTCCAGAGGAGGGACACAAAAAGGGTCAGAGGGTTGAAGCACCTAACATATGAAGACAGGCTGAAAGAATTGATGTTGATCAGCCTGGAGAAGAGAAGGTTTTGGGGATACCTTAGAGCAGCCTTCCAGTACCTAAAGAGGGCTACAAGAGAGCTGAAGAGGGACTTTTTGCCAGGGGCATGCAGTGACAGAACAAGGGGGAATGGCTTTAAACTGAAGGAGCACAGGTTTAGATTAGATATTAGGAAGAAATTCTTTAATGTGAGGGTGGTGAGGCACTGGCATAGGTTACACCAACCCTGTGTTCAAGGCCAGGTTGGATGGAGCTCTAAGCAACCCGATCTATTGAAAAACGCCCCTATTCATGGCAAGGGGGTTGGACTAGATGATCTTTAAAGGTCACTTCTGACCTCAACCATGCTGTCTTTCTGTGATACTATGAAATGTTACCAGTAGCCAAAGCTCCAACATAATTCACATGCTCTACATGTTAAATGTTCTGAAAATAACACAACCTGAAGCCCTCCTTCACAAGGGTTTCCCCCCTATACAGTGGTGCTGCTTTGTAGTACTACAACCCCTAGAAGTCAGCCTTTCTCAGTGAACCCATACATGCTTCAAGCTAGTATAACTAACATGACAATCAGGCTGCAAGATACATATTTTAAATAAGTATCAGCTGCTTCTTATCCATTTTTATTTGCACATATTCCCCAGCCCCCGCAAGATGAAACAATGCAAGTCTGACTGCTGGTTGATGCTGTGAAATGAAAGCTGATTTGGTTTGGCTTTTGGCCACTTGCATAGATATTATTAATGAGAGTTTGGATCTACTTAAATTCTGTTTCCAGCAGACTGCAGAGCCAGGATAAACTCTGTAATATTGTGCATACAGTGAAGCTCAGTGACAAGTCTGTGCTTGAAAACAACTTCAAACCCAAACTCATCTGGAAACCTGGGCACACCCAGTATTTTATTCTTCCAACTTTTGCCACCCACCGCCCACTGTGGATTTACAAATTGGTGTCTAATTCACAAATAATTAAGTAGACACCTGGTTTCTCCTTTCTGTGTTGTGAAAGAAACTGCCTTTCTCATAACTGGCTGTCCTACATCTTACAGGCACTTTAGATTTTATCTGGACTAAAGGATTTTGCCAGCTGAAGTCCTGCTAGCACAGGTTTCTGCTGGTGGTTTTGAAAAGCTGCCCAGAAAAGTACCTTGAAGCAGTCATGGAGAATGGTAGGAGATATTGCAGTGATATCTAAACAAGACTCACACCATTTAACACACTGAGTGAAAATACACACCAGGGCAGGCTAGTCTGAAAGCTTATTTCCTAAATTCTTAAACTGAGTTTGTTCCAGATCAGTAGTTAAACAGTTTTGTAATTTTTAGGGTCTGAAATAGGTGGTGTGTGCTAGGATTTAATTTTGCTGGGATAAGATGCATGCACAGTAGGAAAATTTTTTTCAGTAACAATTCAGCAAAATTTTTCAGCTACAAACCTGAAAACCAGCTGGTTTTAATATCTTGGAAAAGTAATGTAGTGTCATGCAATGATATTAGAAACAGCTGACATTCTCACTTATGCAGTAACAGAAAAATAAAATAATGTGATGTGGTACTATGTACAGTAGTACCTAATATGCTCTCTCAATACTATTAAATTAAAAGTTTGACATTCCTTATCATTCTTTTTCCTTTAACAAAAAGCAACTAATTTGTTAGCAAAAGTGCCATGGTTTCATGGAAATGTTTTTGTTTCAACAGAGGATTCTCTTGAGAGAAAATAATACATATGGAAAATCACTCTGACCTCAAATTAGCAACACAATGGTATTGATATTTCAGGGTGGATCTTATACATGGTTAGGGAAGGAAAGCAGAGGGCTCCTGCTGCTAAATAATTAATTAATGGGTTTAAACAAGAGTAAACACCAAGGCAACAGTTACAAACTATGTATTGGAAGAAACAATAAAGGCTCAGGCACTGCATTTCTTAATGCAAGTATGGCTGCTGCAAAAGCCATTTGCTATATACCACTACATCTCATTTTTTTTCCAGAGCACAAGAACCAGGTTTGCAGTATGGTACCTGATGGCAGTGCACTCCCAGGATTTACTTTAGTATCTGAGCCTTGATAAGACAGTCACATCTGTGAAGTACTGTAAAATCTCAGCTCCTCCTGAGAGCAATGAGATTAAGAAGCTCAAGATACATGCAGGGTCAGATTTCTCTAGTGTCCCTTCCAAATGTTGGGGAGTTGTAAAATATTGTGCAGGTCATCCTGCAGCCATGGCTGGAGCTTCAGTAATAGGTATGCAGAACTTGAGAGATATCCCTAGCAAGGTTTTCTTATTCATTTAAGTTAATTTATGTCTTCAGAGGACACGGTTACACTGACATTGTTTTGAACAGCAATAGTGCCTTATGGAGCTGCCATTCCCCTTGCAAATTCTCACGCCTGTGTTATCCCTTTACCATGCCAAATTGGGTGTGTGTGTGTGTGTGCAGCTGCACAGTAAACTGATATGGCTGGAAAACAACCTTTTTTTTTCCTGATTCATCCCAAGTTGTCCCTGTTCCACCACTTGGTTAACAACCTAGCTGTGCAAGCTGCTCCAAGGGTGGTTCAGGGAGTCAACGGGAACAAGAAGTTATGAACGGAGAGCTAGGAACCAGGCTAGTAAAGGCACTCAGACAGTGCTACTACCAAGTGTGAAACTAGGGTCTGACACTGTATGTTTTGCAAGGAAAGGAAGGGAGTGTGTAAACAAGCTCTGGCTTACAAACTCTCGGCACAGACTCAACCATGTGCAGGACACATTAGGGCCAAACCCCAAATCCCTTACATAGCTGTTACAGAAGTCCTTGGGTCACACAAAGAATAGTGTGAGGAAATCAGAGCTGTAACTAAACTCTGTGAAGTTAGGTCACCATATAAGTGATTTCAGGAAGGGAAGTTCTCATGATATACTTTGTACCTCACATGTCTTGCAAGTAGCTTCATCTGTGCAGGACAAGCCAGGTCAGCCTCATTTCCAGTTGCACAATTAATAAAATGTTTTAAACAAAGTATACATTCTTTAAAGGCTGGCACTGGGACCCTTATTTAGTTGCCTACAGTGAAGGTTTCTGATCTCTTCTGGCTGTTTCCTCTTAGGAGGAACTGAATCACATTCTAAATGTGCATGAGTGCCAGCCGGGCTGAGGCCATGTGGCTCAGAAATGGGTTGGAGGTGTTGGATGAAACCCATGGTTCTTCATCTGGGAGATGGGATCCATGTGCACGGCCCCCATCTCAGTGCTGTGGGGTGGGTAACAGCTGCTGATACGACATGATGCAAGTGGGAAAAGTGTGAATGAACAGGCTCCCCAGAAACACCTGCAAAGGCATTTGCCCCAAAGCAGGTCATGTGAAAGAGGAAAATAACAATAATAAGTTTGCTTAAGAGATGGCCATCAGCTGGATTAAATAGTAACCAGGAAATTACCAAGAGACTTCTGAAGAAAAAAAAAAAAAGGCAGTCAGCTTCAAAAGAAGTCTAAACAAAGAATTCAACTTCATGATGAAGGAAGAGAAACCTGGCCTGACAACGAAAGGCATCACCCCATAGGCATAGAGCATGCAAGTTATGGGTGTCTGTAAATTTGTGCATTGGGAGGTGGTTGAAATTTTGGGTACTACTCATAGAAGGGTGTTCAAGCATTTGTAGGTGTTTGTTAACATTCTGGTTTATCTGTTGTAATGCTGGTACTGATTCCATATGTGACTATGTGACATTAATAAACCAATGACTAATTATTAATGAATCCCTGTGATTAAAACCACTTGGATGGAGCAGTTTTTTCCTGTAATGAGAACTACCCTTCTGTACTACCTTCTTCTACTACCTTCTTCTGTAATGAGAATTCTACCCTTCTCCCACTGGCAAAAATGCAAACTGGAGTGTAGGTAAGGCTGAAAATCTTTAGTGCGGTTATATTCATACAGTTCCTCCCTGAGACAAGCCTTTTGGAATTCCAAATTCCTTGATAATTCTGGATTTTTTCCCCTTCTCTTCCTGCAGCAGCATTTTGTTGTCATTTAAGGCAGACAGGCATATATCCTTTACCCTAGATCACATAAAAGTGTCTGTGTGGGAAGAATTTAACTCCATAACAATACTTTTCTGCTGCACACCAAACCTTCATATTTGTAGAAATATACTTAGGCCTATTCGGATGTTATGATGAATTTCCCCATGTAGGAAAGTATCAGTATGAGATGTGAACTTCACTAAATGTATTTCTGTTGTCTCAGACCAAAACCTAATTTTGTCCATCATTACTAAATTCAATGATGGTCAGAAGGCTGTTTTTCTATACCTAGCTAGAACTACAAAGTTTCAGCATTTTACTGATTTTTTTATTTTTCTTTTTAAACCAGCACTTCATCAAGAAGTATCACAGGATTTCAGTGTGTGGGTTTCATCTATATGTACAATGGGAAACTTTTCATAAATACCAGGTAATTTAAAACAAGCACATTTGGTTTAGACTCTTTTTCACTCATTGATACCAGATCTGTGCTACAGCTTCACCTAAGAGTATAAATTTCATGCATATGAAGTGCCAGCACATAATACCACTTCTGTCAAGTAATAAGAGATGCAGTTTACACCAATGTTGTGTTCCCTGATGATACTCTGATGATACCTGATGAGATGACACCTGATCCACCATAAAATATGCTTGGGCTAAATTATCCATGCAAAATATCTATTACACTTCAGTTGGCATTATGAGTTTGCACCACTTTGTGTCAAGTAACTGCAGTGGTTTTGATCCTATACTTCGTGCTTTAGGACCCAGTCTTTTATCATGTGGAACCATGGCCTTGGATGGGATTCAGGCTCCATGAACTGGGCCCCCACCCTCAGTAAGATGAAGGGCTTCTTGTGTTCATGAAAGCCAGCCTGTTCTTCACTACTGCATCATCTGGTCTAATAAAAGATATTACCTCTCCCTGTAGGCATTGCCTTTCTTTTAAGCTCTTGACAGTTCAAAAGTTTCCCACTCTAAAAGAGCATCATGACATTTTTATATTCTATCACCAGAACAGTGTGTGAGCAGAAAATGTCCATTATGTAAATAAGACTCTATCACAAGAAAACTTCTCCATGAAGGAGCCTTCAACTAGATTGCTCCCACTGTGTTTGCATGGGTGGACAGCTGTGCCTGCATACACTCATGATTTCCAGGGAATTCTGAGCATGAACACTGTTCCAAAAATGAAACTTCTGTCTCTGCCTGCAATGCAAACACCACACGAGTTCATAATTCAATCTAATTAAACACATGCATGACTGTCCTGGAGAGAAAGTTGAACTGCCTTTGCAAGATTTGTTTAGTTAAATCAATTTAGTGTTGCCAACACTGAAAAGAAGAAGTTAATAAAATAACCTTGGCACACAAATTGGTTCACGTTACATTTGAAAGGACAGGGGGTGTCTAAATAGCAGAACTCCTGTTTAAAAATGGAAGGCAGAAGTAAGCGAATGACTAGTCATCTGTTTCAAAGATGCTGAACTACAAACATCTGCATTTCCATCAACAGTGTTAGCTGTGATGAAATGTACCATCTGTAAGTACTTTTTCGTCTTCTGTGAACACAAAATATTTGGGGGGAAAAAGAACTTTTTTTTTTTAACTGGTACACATTTTGTGTACTTTTCCATGTAGATAATGACCTCGAAGCTTGATGACAGAGGCAAGAGCAAGTATCTTAAAGCAACTGAAAATATTTTGTCATCTGATGTCACTTGTCTTTCTTCTCCTCCTCAAACACTCTGCCCATAATATTTTTTTCCCGATACTTTCATACATTTTATTTCATTTTCACAACAAACAGCTGATGTTGCCAGGACTTATCTTAGAAATTAATCTTTCAAGCAACAGCCCTGCAGGCTAAGGAAATGGCATGAGAAGACACTACAGAATCCTCTTCAGCTTTACAATATGAAAGTTTTTGGGGGTCTGTCTCTGACAAATGGACCTCTCCCAGCAGCCGATCTAACATTTCTCAGGGTAAGGCATCCTGTGAAAATACTCAGTTCTCCCAGGACTTTGTTTGGCAACTGCTTCTCACCAGAATAGATAAAGCATCACTTCCTCATCGAGCAGCTCTGCAGTGCAGTGGTTACACAGCTCAAACGTCAGACATTACACTTGTGGTTCTGTGAATAAAATGTTCATCGCTTATCTATTGAGTACTAAACATTTGAATCAAAAAGAGCCATGTCTGCCCTTTTGTTCTGTTTAAATGAAGGAGAGACCTTAATGTAAATTGGGTGCATCGACTTCACATTTTCCTTCCATTCACATAGTTTTGCCAGCAAAGACTGGAGAAAAAGAAACTGTATCTATGAGGCACACCTACTTTATTGACTTGTGGTGACTAATCCAGCTCGATCTTTTACTTTCCCTCTTTGCAACAACAGTTCTCAGCATTTTTATTTGGTGTGCTTTTCTGCAAGTGAAATGATTTGCTACTGAAGTTTTGTCAGAAGAATAATTTTTTTCAGTGTACTAAGCCATTCAGCATCTTTGATGGGCAAAATGAAAAGGGAAAAACAATCTCTCTACAGGTGACTAGTCTAGTAATATAGCTGTAGCTCCTTGATCAATTTTATTTTATGACAAAATTGGTATAACAGGTAACCAGACCCATATTTTGCCCTCATCTGCTTTCTCTTCTCATTATACACCACTTGCTCATTGGTATCAGTCCTATGGAGCTGTCCTGTACACTAGACTGCCAAATAATTACATTAAATAATAAGCTATAATAGCTCCTTCCCCCTCCCAGCTTTTTAATGTATAGCCAGAATTACAGTGGCATTGGCAACTGATGGAGCAATAAACTCCAGAGTAGATGTGGGAACACATAGCTATGAGACAAGATACCTGGCAGCAAGGACAAGAACAACTAAAGTCAGTGTTGCTATCCTGGAAAATATCTCATGTATCTACCCAGAGGGGATATGGAGAAGTTTGATCCACTTCAACAGTATCTGTTCTCTCTCTGTCACACATTCATATCAAGAAACTCCACCTCATGGGTAAGCATTGGGTGAGCTTGACTCTCTACCTCATGTAAATTTATCACAGTTAGCTCTTAAATGTCTCCATTTCCTGTGTCTTTAACCTTTTGTGTGATTCACTCTTCTCCCTTTTTCTCCACATGTTGCTTACTTCAGAAATTGCTACACAAATCATGTTTCTACATTACTGAGGGTTTTTTTTTAAGCTGTACTCATGAGGAATAGTTGCATCCTGAGCTATGTGACAGTCTAAAAACAGAAGTTACTTAAATATGAATCTACATATGGTATTTTACTGACTTTAAATGCACTGTATAATCCTTGCTCCAACAGTTGTACTGGTACAGAGTTTACTATTAAAAACATCTAAAAGTGATCTTTTTCAACAGTTTCTGATGTTCAGTTCATAGCTGTAAGGATTAGCCTTTTCCGTAGATACCAAGTTTTCCCATATGCCTTGAAATGGACAACACTGGAAAGCCTTTACAGACTGATTTTAATGGAAAACTGCAAGGTCTTCCCATTTTTCTTTCCTTGACCTTCTGAGTTCAGCTAGACTCCTCCTGAGACCACCTGCACCCTATTCTTTTCTCTGCTCCATGATTTCGACTGCTGAAAAGGATGTATGGAAGGACATTTCTATTGAAAATCATTTCACCCATTACTGTGTCTTTAAAAAAGGCTTAATCTCATCTAACACAAGTATGTCTTAATTATGGTAGCTGCCTAGTACCAGTAATGCAGAGTAAGAGTTCCTGAACAGGAATGACTAAAGTGCCTTCAGTCTCCTTGTCTTTCCAACTTGGGTGGCCAAGCCACTCACAAACATCTGAAAAATGAAAAATTACTAGGATTAAATGATGTTGTCGCAGAAATTATGGTCTTTGGCTGTATTAGAATTTAGTACTTATTTGTAATTAAATACCTACCAGAAAAAAACACAAACCCAGGATGTGCGTTGCTCTGATGGAGTTGGGGACACAGCATGGTAAGGTTTACCAGCACACCAAGGCTATGGGAGCTCACTCAGGAGCAGTATGGTCAGCCACTCAGTGGGGTGCAAAGTTGAGGACACTGTCTCAAGCTGTCATACTCTGCCAGGGTACCAACACTCTCAGACATGTTTTGTATTTTGAGTTGATGCCTCTAATTCAGCATGTCTGAAATTCTTTAGAGGGTAAACTGACCACCAGTTTCCTGGATGTGCACTTGGCTTGGGATAGTTCTCCTATCCTTGTAATTATTTTGTGTTTACATGCAATTATTTGTATACTTCCTTCTTTTAGCATACTGCTTACATGTTTAACTTTAAGCTTATTCCTGGTAGCTCTTTTCTGGAGAATGAGGAATACTGATTCTTTTTAAAAGGCAGAGTTTGGTTATTCTGCAACATTAGCCTTAAAAAAAACCCAAAACCAAACCAAACCAAACCAAACACAAAAACAAACCAAAAAAACAAACAAAACAACAAAAAAAAAGTAGATACACTAGCCTGGGTTTGCCACTTCCTAAGTCAATGTGGGTGATTCTGGTATTAGGGCAAGATGCCAGCTTGGTGCACCCTGGCCTTATTGAGTTTCCACTTAGTGAATTTTCAAAACAACCCAACATTTCCTTCCTCTTTTTCCTTGTGATTCTGCATCTGTCCAGTTTTCTAATATTTCTGTTGGTGACATCTGCAGAAAGTAGAGAGACTTTTAATCACATCCCAAGTAAGAGTTCTGACACAATACAGGAGCTCCAGGCAACATATATATATATATATATATATATAAAGAGTACAGCAGAGAGAGAGAGAACCACGTTTTGTGTGTGTGTTTTATAGTTTCAGACATATTTAGTATTTTGTATTAGTGTAATTCTTTTCCTATAAAGATTTTTGAAAACTTAATGGGAATACAGCACAAATTCCCTTGCACAATTTTTTTTGTCAGGCTTTAGTAACAACTACAAATAAATCTATAACCTTTTCCATCTTACTACCTGCTCTTTCCCATAAAATTGTGTCTCAAAAGTAGAATTTATTTTTACAAATAAACAAGTGAAATTACCATTTTATGGCTGGGAATTGGAAACACACAC
Source organism: Anabacerthia variegaticeps (assembly GCA_035583185.1). Classification (NCBI taxonomy): domain Eukaryota; kingdom Metazoa; phylum Chordata; class Aves; order Passeriformes; family Furnariidae; genus Anabacerthia; species Anabacerthia variegaticeps. The sequence continues at coordinate 55,085,843 of JAWWEW010000001.1, forward strand.
CATAGGTTAATACAGAATCACAGTAGAGTTTGTGTTGGAAGGGACCTTTAAAGGTCATCTAGTCCAACTCCCCTGCAATGAGGGACACCCTCGACTAGATCAGGTTGCTCAGAGGCCCACCCAGACTAAGTGCAGACAACAACTGTGTATCTTGGCCAGCAGCTACTCTTAAGTTTCCACAGCCCGATCCACTAACCTATTTACTGGCTAAGTAATCATCTGTGCTTAAAAGGGGAGGCAATTACTCCAGAGCATCTGAAAGCTACACTTTCAGCTGCAGCAGATTTGTATTCTATTTACTGCTTCTACTTATTTCTGCATGATACCATCTGGACTCTACCTCCTTTCTACTTCCTCATGGTTTGCAATTTCCTAAGTTCTTGCACATATTTTTTGCATTTTATGGACAATCAGCAATTTTTTAGCTCCACAAATACATCTCAGCATTCCTTCACTTTATTTTTAGCCCAAACTGGCTACTAGGAACTACAGCCTGCTAGTTTTAAGCCTGCTGAGGCAGCTGACTCACAAACCAGATGGCTCAATTCCTTTCCAAAAGCTCAATGAGAACGGACCTGTCATTTCTAATATGCCAGCTGACTGCAAATACTCAGATAACGCTGATTCTTGAGGTGTGCTGCCCCCGGGCCTCAGCAGGCTCCCCCGACTGAGAAAACACTCTCCATTAAATCCCAGTTGTCTTATTTTGGGGTTGTTTGGTTTTAGAATAGAGTAGAATAGACCTTCCATTTGGAAAGGACCTACGACGGTCCTTTTGTCCAACTGCCTAACTGAGAGCTGATGAAGTTAAAGCATGTTGATAAGGGTATTGTCCAAATGCCTCTAAAACACGGACAGCCTTAGGGCACCGACCACCTCTCCAGAGAGCCCGCTCCAGTATCTGACCACCCTCTCGGCAAAAAAACGCTTCCCAATCTCCAGTGTAAACTTCAGGAGCAGCTTTGAACCATTCCCACACATCCTGCCGCTGGGGTACCAAGAAGAGTTCCACTCCCTCGCTGCCCACTTCTCCTCCTCAGGAAGTTGCAGAGCGCAATGATATCGCCTCTCAGCCTCCTTTTGTCCAAACCAGACAAGCGCAGAGCCCCGCGCCGCCCTTTGGAGATAGTTTTTGTTGTTGTACAGATTTGTTTGGTTTGGGCCCCGCCTCGGGAGGCAGGGCAGGCGGGGAGAGGGAGGGAGGGAAGGCGGGTCGAGAGGGGGATAGAGGGAGGGACGGGGAGAGGGCAGACGGGGGTGGCTTTGGCAGCATCTGCGGTGTTCCTCGTCGGGCAGGACGGAGCCAGGAGCCGCGGCTGCAGGTGGGAACGGGGAGCCGGGAGTAGGGAGCCGAGGACAGACAGGGAGGTGCCTTGCGGGGAGCGTGGTGTGTCTGGTTTGGGTGGTACTCTTTGGAGCGGCGGGATGTTTCGGCGTCTCCCTGCGGATTAAGCGCTTCCCAGAGCTGTGCGGCAGGCTGAGCCCTCCCGAGAGTGCCGGGGACAGCGCCGGGTTGTTGCCCTCGCTGGTGCCGGGCGTGGGGGGAAGCAGCCTGCCCTGCAGAGCCGGAGCAAGGGGGCTTCGCTGCCGTCCGGTCCGCTCCGTCTCTTCGTGCCTTTGCGGCCAAACGCGGGGTACCACACATCAATACCTTCCTCTTTTGCGTAGGGTTGGCGTTCCTGTTGTGTTGTTTAATAAAACCCCAGAAAACAACAGAAACCCAGACCTTAAAGTTAGCCTTTTAAAGCACATTTCCATTGTTGCTGAGCTCTGCTTTTCGATAAGCTTATAAGCTTGCCAAGTCAGGACGGAAAACTGTTCCGAATATGAACTGTAGAGTCTGCAAAACAGATGGAGAACCGCGGATAACGTGGTGGTGACTGTAATGCTCCCTCTATTGCTTCCAGGTACTTAACAGCACCAAAAAATGAGAGCTTTCCCATCATGTCTCTCCATGCTGTAGCGCTCGCCAGCTACAGCAGGACAGAAGTCTTCAAGCACCCCTGCTCTGAAAAGGTGAGGAAGCAAGGGAGATGTCTGAATGGTGGCTCAGTGTGCGCCTTGGCTAGGGGAGCTTGTTTCAAAAAACAGCTTTTAGTTGTCAGTGGTTGTGGTAAAAACCCCACTTTTTTAAGTGCTGGAGGTTTCATTATGGAGTTAACTTGGGAAATACGGTCCCAGTGTTGGGGGGAAGGGGGGGGAAGGCTGACTTCTTTTATGCTGTGAAGATGTCAAAGGGTCAGTGGGTTTTATTGGTTATGGCAGTATGTTGTGGTGCTTTTCATGTGATTCTGTTGTTGTATTTCCTGATCAGTGCTCTTCAGTTGTTGTGGGGTTTTTTCTCCATTTGTTTGTGTGTGTGATTATGTTTTTGTGTGTGGGTTGGTTTTTTGTTTGTTTGCTTATTTATTTGTTTGGCTTTGGTCGTTTGTTTTGGGTTTTTTTGTAGTTGTTTGATAATTGAATAGTAAGTGCGCTCATTCCCAATCTGTGATACAGTTGAAATTGTAATATCTTGAAAGTAAATGAAAATATTTTATTGGAGTTCTCAGAGCACTGGTTGTACCTTGTAAGACCTAAGACATGTGAGTGTTGTTTAAAAAGAGATAAAAATCTTCAAACTTAGCACTCTTAGTAGTTACACTTACTGATAAAGTACTCAAGTTTACCCTGGTGTCAGACAGTTGGGATCCTTGCATCCTTAGAGGTATTAAGAGTCTGTTAAATGCTGATATTGAAAACAAATTTTTTAATTTAATAAAAGTAATTAAAAAAATAGTTCCTACTTTATTCAGTAATGTCAACATATTGGCATTATCTATAAAGCCTGCTTACACACCAGTTTTGCTGAAGAAGGGGGGGAAAAAGAAAACCCTATCAGATACTGAAATGAGTATTTTTCTAAGCACTGGCATAATCAAATGCTAAATATATTAAGTTCAACATATTATTTTTGGCCTGAAATTTTATTCTTCAGTTAAAAGGGAAATTCTATGTGGGTTTTAATTTCTTCTGCTTTCTGTTGGTCTGAAGGGTATCTGGATAAGATCTGCACTCTGAGTCACCTCACTTTTCCATGTAGAGAGCGTAGAGGTCAACAGCACAGGATTGCAGAGAACAACACACCTGTAACTCCCTTTTCACAGGGTGCAGAGGAGGGTGATGGGAATCCTGCAAATGCTTTTGCGTGGAGACTTCTCCTTGATATGGGGAGAAGGCACGAGGTACTCCTTGGTGAAGTGCCTTTTAATGATGCGCGTGTTGGAGCAGGGCATCCCTTTGATTCCCTGCTTTCTGTCATGTGCTCTGCAGGTCCATGACGTACTTGAGGCAGTGGATGGGAGCGGGGGACAAATGTGTGGCTCTTACAAGGAATTTTGGAGGAAACGTTTTGCTTTGCTGTGTGTGCCTTACTCCTTTGTTGGAATTAGCTGCTTCCCTGATTCAGTTAACAGTGGTTTGACAATACGGTAAATTCAGCTTTAGGGGTAGAGGTACTGAATTGGAAGTGTCATGACTGCAGAAAATTAAGTGCTGATCTGGTATAAACCTGCTCGGTCAGTTCAAATGCATTCAAAACTTTGGTCAACTTATACTGGCAGGCTGTATGCCAGGTTGAGTGTTGTCTATCTGTGACTCTTCTCGCTTTATGCTGGGTCAGCCACATTGATGTTGTGAACCACACATGGTGTATCCCATCAAATTAGATTACGTGGCCATTTTTGCTCACAGTTGTTAGAGCTGGGAGATCAAGCACCAGGTAGATCACTCCACATTTGTGGAGTTGGGACCTCATAGACTTAGCTTATACCTTGCATGCAGCTAAATTAGGTTTGTGCTTGCAGCTCCAGATGGTGGTTCCTTGAATTCTTCTCTACTTCATTGTTGTTGTTTTGGCAGATACAGACATACAGTTCAGCTTTTTGTGTCATATGAGCCTTATACATGTGTTTAATCCTTCTATGGTGGAGAGTTTTTTTTGGTCACCTGCTTTTTGGAGTGAAATGAGAGGTGCAGAGCTGAGGTGCCAGTGCTCTTCAGACGGTGCATGCATCTAGGGAGATTTTCAGACAGCCAGAAATGTAGGCAGTGGTTAGGTGATGGTCAGCAGGCATCAGAATAGTGTTCTTCTTGCCAGGATGACTGTGAGACTGAGATTATCATTAGCAGAGTGCTGTTGTTTTATGACCATATTGTCTGCCTCTGTGTTCTTGTTGCAGTTAAACCACAAAAGCCTAAAGGTGGATTTCACCGAGTCAGCGTGTTCTTCAAATCCCTCAGCGAGGATAAGCTGCCTTGCTCCGACACCTCAAATCTCCATTCTCTCAGGTATGCTAGTTCATTTTAAAATGCCTCTCTTGAGGAAGCTTTGCTGGTGCTTGTAGAGCTAACAAAAGCTATCAGTGTTTGAGCGGACTAAACAACTACAGTCTGGTTGAAGAGGGTTCCTTGTTTATTGACTGTGAGGTAGAATGTCAAAATATATTACACAATTTGAAAGTATGAGTGCTTTTTGTCTTTTAAATGGTAGTTTGGCCATTTTACTTATGTTGAGATTTTGTGTGCTCACAAGTAAAATACTTGAACTGTTCAGATGATCCTTGAAAGGTCACCTTCTTGTTCATTCAGGAAATAGTTTCTCAGATTTTAACAGATTATCATAATTACTCACATGTGTATCAGTTACAAAACTGATTTTGAGATTTTTTTTGTTTTTTAATTGGAACTAACCTATTTCTGATAGTACCTTAAAATGGGATATTTGTGTTTGGTTGTTTGGGTTTTTTCTTTTTTGGTTGGTTTAGTTTTTTGTTTTGTTTTTGTGGGGATGGGTTTTCTTTAAGCTTGACAGAGCAGACACACAAGTTAAATTTTTAAAACTTGTTCTTTTTTTCTCTTACAATCCACTGGGAACAAGTATTTAGTCAGCATGGTTATATGATTAGTGCTATAGATGTACCATGATGCTAGAGGAGGAAAGCAGATGGAAAGGCTGCTGGAGTGGCTTTGCAATAGGAGATCAGAGCAGAAGAACTGAAGACAGTTGCAGGATTGAGCGTGCCCTCAGCATGTTTGCAAATGATATCAGGCCGTGTGGTGTAGTCAACAGACTGGAGGGAAGGGATGCCATCCAGATGGACCTTGGCAGGCTTGAGAGGTGGGCCTGTACTAACCTCATGAAGGCTCAACAAGGCCACTTTTAAGGTCCTGCATCTGGATAGGGGCAATTCCAAGCACAAATACAGGCTGAGCAGAGAACAGATTGAGAGCAGCCCTAGGGAGAAATACTTGCAGTGTTGGTTGATGAGAAGCTCAGTATGACCCAGGGGTGTGTGCTTGCAGCCCAGAAAGCCAGCTGTCTCCTGGACTGCATCAAAAGCAACATGGCCAGCAGAGAGAGGGAGATGATTCTGCCCCTCTGCTCTGCTCTTGTGAGACCCCAGCTGGAATACTGGAATCCAGCTCTTGAGGCCAACAACATAAGAAAGACGTGGATATCTTGAAGCAAGTCCAGAGGAGGGTCAAGAAGCTGGAGGGCTGGGGCACCTCTCTCATGAAGACAGACTGAGAGAATTGGGGCTGTTCAGCTTGGAGACGAGAAGGCTCTGTAGAAACCTTCTAGCAGCCTTCCAGTATCTAAAAGGGGCCAAGAAGAATGTTGGAGAGGGATAAAAGCATGTAGTGACAGGACAAGGGGGAATAGTTTTAAATTGAAAGGGTAGATTTAGATTGGATATTAGGAAGAAATTTTTTGCTGGAAGAGTGGTGAAGCACTGAATCAGGTTGCCCAGAGAAGCTGTTGATGCCCCATCTCTGGAAGTGTTCGAGGCCAGGTTGGGGCTTTGAGCAACCTGGTCTATTGGAAAGTGTCCCAGCCCAGGGAGGTTGCAACTAGGTGATCTTTCAAGTCCCTTTCAACCCATACAATTCTATGGTGTTTTTTTTTTATTCTGACACTAAATGTTTTGCATGGAAAAGATGATGTT
>JAWWEW010000001.1:55099339-55127411 GCA_035583185.1 Anabacerthia variegaticeps
GAGATTGCTGCCAAAGAAGTACAGTATGAATAACAAGCACAATAACTCCAAAACCTACAGTAATTTAAGCAGTTTCTCATGGTTTCTAATAGGATGCCCAAACAGTCTTAGGTGTGTCCACTCAAGCTTATAAGCAGAGCTAAAGATGAGGAGATAATGCTGTCATGCATCACTCTGTGTGCTAAATATTAATCTTTTCTAACAGTGGGAAGAGAGAAGTTATTGGATTGCTATGAGTAGGACTTAATATAAAAGAGCTCAAAAATGTGCCTAGAAAAGGATTTTTTTTTTTTTCTTTTTTGCTGGACTGTGGATGTGCAGGTGGTCCCATGTCCTGGGCCTAAGAGGTAATAATCTTTGTACACAGCACTGGTTTGATTGGAGTGGCAAGTTTTGCATTTGATTGGATGCTCTCAGCATCTTTAAGGTGCATTTCAAACAAAAAAACCCTCACCCAATAAATCACACACCAAACCCCAGCAAACTTGCAAACTATTTATGTTGCTTTTTTATGAAAAGTGTTTCAGAAAGGAGACCGTGTTTCTCTGTCGATAATGTGGGAACAAGAAAAAAAGTAATTTGCTTTCAGTCATCAGGAGACCAGTGAGTAGATACCTGGGTTAGAAACCACAGCCAGACAAGTATTGAGTGAGTCAAGATCATAACAGCTACTGCTACTGTGCACTGGACTGGGGGCTGATGTGTTAAAAGATAGCAAGAGCTCAGTCCATTATGAGCTTTACAAAAGCAGCAAACGACAAGCCCCAATCAAACAAAAAAACCCAAAACACAAAATACTCCTAGGTTGTGAAATAATCTCTTTGAACTGTAGGACTGAAAACTAAGGTACGTGTTGTGTCTGCAAGTCTGAGACTAGTAGTCGTGTGCCAGGAAGGAAATGGGCCACATAGTGTTAGAGGGACTTTCCATTGATGTTAGTGGGAGGGAACAGAAGTGAGAAGGTTGGTGTGTCACAGCTGAGTTAGGACTGCTTCCTAGGGTGAGGGAGATAACAGTAGGCAAAGCTGATAGTCATGCTGAGTACAGGAGTGCTTGCATTCTGTTCCTTCTTTTTGCAATACAGCTCTCTCAGATATGCTCCTAATTGCGTTTATCAGCAGGACATGCTGATAGACTGTGATGTGCCACTAACCTGAGACTTTTTCAATCTTCAAAGTAGGAGATATCTCCCAAAGGGAAAAAAGATGTTTAATTATTTCTTTGCTAATGGAAATAAAGCAAACTCCTGGACTCCTAAAGTTCACTGAAAGTTGTCTCTGGATAAACTGTGCATGAAGCAAGTGGTGTTAATCAGTGTTAGGAAAAAGATAAGTGTCTCTTCAAACACCTATAGGGACTTGGTGGGTGCTCTCTAATGTTGACATTAATCTCCTCTAAATGTATTTGTCTGTGAGCAATAAGAAAGCTCTGCTGTCTGTTGTGGTCCTTAAGATTTAGCTGTTTCTAAACACTGTTGTCTTTCTTCGTGCTTCCCATACATGTTGAGGGGATGTCATGAATACTGATGTTGTGGTACAATTTCCTGAACATAAGCTACTTTTATAAAGCTTTAATTATTCTGCACTCAGAATCTCTAGCCTTAGATGCAGCCCTAACTTTTTAGACATAAGTTTAGGCTTGCATAATGCAGTTGAGAGGAGAGAGGGAGAATATCCTGGGCATCTCTGGGTTTCCACCCATGTGCCTGAGTGCCCCTGTCTCTCCATGATGCATCCACTTTTGAGCTGAGACTGGTTTGGGAAGCTGTGCCCAGGCTAGCAGCAGTAGCACAGGTGGGGTTGCTGGGTTGCTCTCTTAGCCCACTGGAAACAAAGGATATGACAGTGACATTGGGACAGGGAGCCCCAGGTTTGTCTGGATGTCTCAGTGGTCCTTTTTCCTTGAGAATGGATGACCCAGGCAGTCAAGATGACAAGGGACATAATGAGAAAGGGTTGTCTGGTTTGGAAATGCTACAGTGAAGCTTTGAAACAGCTACCTTTTGTTTAAGGCAGTATGAAGCCCAGGGAAGCTGGGTTCCCACTTATCCTTTTCACAGACTTTCTCTGTAGTGTTGAGTTGACCATGTAAGCTATTTCACTGCCTTAACTCTAACACATGAAAGCATTTTACTAGCTCCTGTACTGCCCACCACCTGAAGATCTACAGTCCCTCCAAAACTTGCCACTTCTGGCCCCCTCCCAAGCTAGTATGTGTGCAAAACTACTTGTACACGTTGGCTTGAAATTAAATCATATTAAATAGGTGACATGGATGCACGCTTGCATACTAAATAATGCAATGTAACTTGAAGGCTGCATCCCTAAAATGCATACATATTCATCTGTTAGTCACGTAATCAAGTTTATTTTTATCTAATAGATGGGTAAGATAAAAGTAAATTGTATGTTTTAATTAAGGGTGAGACAATTGTCTAGGCAGTTGCCTTTTGCATGTTGTCTCTGAATTTCCCCTTTTTTTTTAATATGTTTAAATGAAAGGAGAGATAAGTTTACATTTTTATTTATAGAGTAGAAAAAGTACAGGGAGGAATTATATATTTCACTTCATCTTTAGTAAATATCAAATATGCTATGTACTAATGAGCCTTCCAATCTTGTGTCCAGGAAAATGCACACTTCTTTGTTGCAGACATGATTATAGCATCACTAGAAAAAATGAAATGTAATATCTTAAGTCAACAAGCAGAGTCCTGGGGTGTGGAAGAAACAAGTGGATCAGATGGCAGCTATCACACTGATTCGGAGTTATATTCTTACCCTGCAGTGAAGAAGTCTGATTCTTCTGTTGCTTCTTCAGACAGTGGTTATGAAGGCAAGTTACTTAGTCTAGGGTGCAACCTTGTCTGAAAGCCTTTGGTGTTTGTTTTTGTGCAAGAAAATACTAAATTAATTGGGGCATTGCATGAAACTAAATCCTCTGCTAACTTCTCTGAGTCTCTGGAGAACTGTATCCCTTTAGGATCATTCTATCACAAAAGCTTTTCCTGTGAGTCAAGTACTTTCTTTTGAATGTTTACATCTATGTTTTATTTATTATAATTAAATTATTTTATATGTTTAAAAGAAAATGTAAGGTTCAAGAGTCACATGCCAAGCATGACTCTCCAAAGAGAGTGCCTGTAGTTGGCTAATTTTCTCTCTGCTTAAATCCTTTTTTTTTTTTTTAAGGATTTTCAGCTTTGCTTTTTCCTTCTTTGTTTGCTTCTGTAGTATGCAGATCAGGCCATGCAATTAGTTTGAGTGAGACTGCCCACAGTATTCATTCACATATAGATTGAGGCAAGGTAATAAATGCTCCTGGCACTATAATGTTTGAGTCAGCATATGTGTTTTTAAGTAGATTTTAGTCTCTTGAGTAATATGGATCTTAGGATGGATCATAAGTCTAAAGTCTAAATTATGTAACTTCTGTGGAAAAATTTATTATGTACTTACACATGAGAAGGGAAGAGACCACTGATAGTATAAAACACTTTAGTTTTTGACTAGAAGCTTCCTGCTTAGAAACTGAGGGATATACTGTATGACAGACTCCCAGGAATTGGCTTTCTCTGCGTATGTATAAAAGTAAATAATTAAAATTCATCTGTAAATACAGTCTGTGTGCTAAAGTTTTCCTAACCAATGCAAAATATAAATATAATGGAAGATACTTACATGCTGGGAAAATTTAACTGATGTTGTCTTTGTTCTGGACAGGCTGTGCTTTGCTGCCAGTCAGCTCCCCAGTGCCTCTACCATCACATCATGAGCTTACCAGATTTCGTTGCCACAGTGACTCAGAGGACGAATATGTGATTATCGGTAAGACTTTAAAATTATAACTGCAGAAACAGATTTATTGTTCAGCTGCATCTATTCCATTGTTTGGGAATTCTATTGACTTAGTGGATGCTATCGTAGGAGAAATAACATGAGAAAATGGAAACAACTATGTATGTGTGGCTCCTTATTAGAACACATGCAGAAATACCAGACTGGTGCAGGATTTTCTGCATGGTTTGAGAGTGTGATGGGCTGACCCTGGCTGGACACCAGGTGACCACCAAACCACTCTGTCCCTCCCTTCCTCCACTGGAGAGGAGAGAAAATATAAGGAAAGGCTTCTGGGTTGATAAGCACAGGGAGAGATCATTCACTAATTACTGTCACAGGCAAAAGAGAGTCAGCTTGGAGAAATTAGTTCAATTTACTGCAAATCAAATCAGAGTAGGATAGTAAGAAATAAAGCCAAATTTCAAAGCACCTTCCCCCCACTCCTCCCTTTTTGCTGGGATAAACTTCACTCCTGATTTCTCTACCTCCTGGGGCTTCCCACGGGTTCTGCCAGGAGCCTGCTGCAGCGTGGGCTTCCCTCTGGGTCACAGCCTCCTTCCAGCATTCATCTGCCCCAGCATGGGCTCCTCCAGGGGCTGCATGTGGATCTCTGCTCCCCTGTTGACCTCCATGGGCTTCAGGGGCACGGCTGCCTCACCATGGGCTCACGGGATGCAGGGGAACCTCATCTCTGGCTCTTGGAGCACCTCCTGCCCTTTCTTCTTCCCTGACCTTGGGGTCTGCAGAGCTGTTCCTCTCACATTCTCACACCTCTCCTCAGCTGCAACACTACAGGTTTTTTTTCCTCCCGCCTTAACTCTGTAATGCCACCACTATGGCTTGTGGGCTCAGCCTTGGCCAGCAGTGGGTTCATCTTGGAGCTGGCTGGCATTGGCTCTGTCAGACATAGGGGAAACTTATGGCAGGTTCTTACACTGGTAGCCCTCCTCTACCAAAATTTTGCCATGCAAACCCAACACAGGGACTAAAGTTATGACTAGGGCTTAAGTCCAAGGAATATGGGTGAGAAAAGTGTGAACTTGGCACAACCTCAGACAACTATAGCAACACTGTTTGAGAGAATTTAGGACATGATAATTTCCTAATTAAACAGGTTGGCTAGGTTTTAGGCAGCCCTCCTGCTTCAGGACTAGAGCAAAATCCTGCTGTTCCCTTTGCTGTGCTTTGCTTCTCTTCAGGACATCCTGATTTTTCTTTGGTTAGCTTCCTTGTTTAACACATAGAGAAAGAAAAACCCTTAAAAGTAGCCTGCACAACACTTAGCCTCTGTTTTATTTTTTTCATGATAACAAATAGGAATTTTGTTGCTGTCTTTGGTTTTAGAGATTTATTTTTTCACCTCTTCTTTCCCTGATCTAAGAATGAAGAACTAGCTCCGAAAACTGCATTTCTAGTAGCAAGAGCTACCCTGAGTTGCATGAATGGGGGAACATTTGTCTTGAGAGCAATAAGCACAGCCAAAACTAATGCTACCAGTTTGAATACTTTGTTGGCATAAGCATATTGTGTCTATAAATGAAGATGTGTGTGCCTTAATTCCATTCATCTCACCTGTTATTAACTTGTTATTAACTAGTATTAGCTGGTACGTTTGTGATCAGTGTCTCCAAATATAGGTCAGTGTCCATGGAAATTAATGTGCACTCTTTTGGCTCTTTATATTATTACTTATATTAAGTGCCTTCTTGCTAGACCTCAACCAGCAGGCACTTTCTCTCCTTAGGACTTCTGCTCTTGAAGGGAGGCTGATGGTGATGATAGGATGCATAGGTGTTAGGGAGTATTCTTCATTTGCCAGTGTCAGAGATATGCAGAGGAGATAAGACTCCTTATGCCTGTTCTACAGCTAGGGCTGTGGTTATTTCCCGCGTCCAGTGGGGGTGTTGTAAGGATGAAAACTGACACTGTGGTAACACAGGAGGTAGATTTAAAACAGTGCTGAGTAACAGAAGCTTTGTTTCTTAGATGGCTTGATAAGTTTTTTTCCTTTACCGCAGAACTTGAAGACCTTGAAAATCTGTCTGTCGATCCAGATAAAAGGTGTGTATCTCTAATATAATCCCCGGTGGCACTACCTTTTCTGCTGGAGCAGCTTTCTGGTGGTTCTTCTGGCTGGGGCAGGGAAAGGTGTGGGAGTGGTAAAGTTGGCCCTCCCAAGGAAGGTGAAGGAATGCTGCTTGACAGCAAGTGTCTCTGGCACTTGGCTTAGTACAGTATTTCTGTGGTCCCTGAGGCTTGCTGGAGGGTGATGTCTGTGGCTCTCTGAGAGCTTGGGTGTATCAAAGAAAAAGAGTAGGAATGAAGGGATGGGAGAAAACTTCAGGGATGGAGAAGAGGCAGTGGAGATTCTAATGACATGCTGCTATTTTTCATTTACTTCATTTCTTAACTTTCAGGTTATCTTTTGAACCAGGCAGTAATTCTGCTGAAGCAACTGCCCAGGAGTTGTGCAGAGCTTTCAGAAAGTACTGGTTGCAGACAGACTCTGCAGTTCAGCTGTCTGGTTGCCTGAGCTCATCTAAGCAGAGAGTGAGTCTGATCTGAAAACAACAAGCTCTTTATTCAGTTCCCCAAATAATCATTGCCTCACTGCAGCTGCTTCACTGCTAGGAAAAAGGGAAAGCTACATTAAAAAGAAAAACAAAACCAAAAAATCCCCAAACAAATATAAATGAGTGCTTGCAGTTTATTCACTTTAGATAAATTTTTAGAAAATGTCTTCTTTCTAGCAATTTTTAGCATGTTTAAGACATGGAGTTGTGAACAATCAGGATGTTCTTTCTTCTGGGACTGATATGAGGGAGTTTAGCTGAGGGGGGGGGACTACATGCAGGTGAAAAACTGCTTTAAAATCCTGGAGTATAAATGGAGATAAACATCTCCCATAGTATTCAACATATGAGCAGTTGATGGGCGGGTCATCTTCACAAGTTTGTCTTTCCCAATAGTCTGTGCTGAAAGAAGAGATTCCAAAAGAACTTGAGTCCAGTTTGAATTTGGCTGAAGAAATAAAGATCATATCCAAATTAAGAGGATCTTCTGGCTGGTCCCCACCAAGATCGCAGATTATATTTAATATTCATCCTTCAGTCAAGTAAGTTTGGAGGCATCTGAGCATTGTCATTTAGTATAGCAAGGGGGAAGTTGATGGGAGGAGCTTGGGTGATCAAGAGATCCTAAGGTTAGAGCTAGTTCATGGCACAACCTTAGAAAGCAGATGGCATTGTGTTCCCTGTGTTGGCACGTCCTGATTAACATGGCACACGCACTTCTGCATGTGATAATACACATAACTTTCTGGTGTTAGTGGCAGCACACTTAGATGGCTCCCAAAAATTTCATTTTGTGACTCTACCTGACAAATATTCTTGACTTTCCCCACTTCCCTGCTAATATTTTATGGATGGTGGGTTTTCAGAAAGCAGGGAGGAAAACAGATTGTGTTTGGGGACATTGGTGTCTCACTCTGCATAAAGTGCTGTGAAGTGCACACAGTAGGAAAGCTGGCTAATCCCTGTGTTGCTGCAGGTTTGGTTGCTTTCTCCATTGCAGATGTGGATTTTGCCCTCTCCCAACTCCTTGATCTGCATGCCACCTTAAGAAATGGAAAATAATTTAACTCTTTCAGCAAGGCATATTTGATGATATATTCTTCACAGAATAGTTTAGAGACCCCCACTAAAACAATAATCTGCATCTCCTTACAGAATCCTCTTCTTCATGTGAAGGAGTAGAAGTCCTAAGATGGGGTGTCTTCATGCCAGTGTAGCAATTTTGTGCTTTGGAAGAATGTTAACTCAAGCTGTATTTTGGATGCTAAAAGGTCTAACTGTTTTCCTCTGTATACAGGAGAGATGTAGTGGTGGCTGCTCAGAACTTCACGTGTGTTGGTTGTGGAACCCCAATAGAAAGCAGTAAGTATTACCAAAAGTGGAAAAAAACCCTCTAATAAGTGCATTATTAGTAATCAGACTACAATCTTCACCAACATAACTGTACCACAATTGTGAAATTATCTGAGCTAGAAAAAATCTCATTGTCGGGTGTGCTTGTAATAGTAAGACAGTGGAATCTTTCCAGTGTCTGGAATTTCTCATTGTGGACAGAATACAGTACTTGATAGATGTTCCTCTCATACACAATAAAAAAATCATTACATTCAACAACAAAACAAGAAAAACTATTAAAAAAGCCAAGCTTCCAGGCTGGAAAATACTGGGTTTAGATCTTCCAGTTGTTTCTTTCACTAATTCTTTCTCTGTGCCAATTTATTTATTTCCAAAAGTCTCTTGTAAGAGGCTTTATGCAAGCTTATGGAATGTGTGGTTTTGCTTTTTTGGGTGTCTTTTTACAACTTTTTGTTTCTTTAGATCTTGATTACAAAGTCCTGTTTGATTTTTTTCTTTTGTGATACTTTGTGAGAACTGCTGGAAAGCACGATTATTTACAGATCTGACAAACAGACCTTACCTAAGAAATCTTTGAAGTGGCGCTCAAGACTCGTTCTGGGTCAGCTCACAAGAGCAGCATTTGGCCTGTAAAGTATCAACAATCTGTGACGGCACATTTATTCTAGCAAACTTGAGGTGCTGTAAAAGCTGAGAAAACCCCACAAACCTCTTTATTTGAAAAAGTATTATACAAATGTGCCTCCAAAATTGTTAGAAGTGTTTTGCTCTGTGTTTTATCTTGTGTCTCTTCTGTGGGTAAGGCAACAGTGGTTTCTTTAAGATCTCACAGTGGTAATTATAATCAGTTCAACAAATGTGGAAATGAGGAATGCTTTCTGTTCTAATGCAAAGTACGGAGATTGTGTATGTGTTTACCGCAATAATAAACCCCCCTACTTAAAAAAACTAAAGATAAAAAATCCCTTTCCCCTCACTCCAATAGATCTGAGTTATTAAGACAGAATAGGCATACAAGCAGGAGGTGTGTCCCATAAAATTTCTAAATCTAAATTTCCCATTTTAGAAATACTCACAATTTCATTGCTGTCTACCTGCAGAATATATCAGGAGACTCCGCTATTGTGACTACCTGGGGAAATACTTTTGTGACTGCTGCCACAGCTATGCCCAGTCTTCTATTCCTGCCCGAATCCTTTCAAAGTGGGACTTCAAAAAATACTATGTATGCAACTTCTCCAAACACCTACTGGACAGCATATGGCAGCACCCAATTTTCAATGTGTCCTGTATTAACAAAACCCTCTACACAAAAAGTAAAGAAATGGACAGGGTGAGGGTAAGTGTGGCTTTTTTTTTTTAATTAGGCATTTATGAGTCTGAGATTTTTGGGAAAAACTCCTTAGGGCAATATGTCTTTTTCTCTGTCTGTATGTGGGAAAGAGGAGAGTTGGTTTCTCTGACTTGTCCCTTCACTGCTTCTGGGACTTGTTTTCTTTAATCTCAGATGAAGGGGGTGAAGGGAGGAGTTTCCAACCCGTGCCAGAGGTCTGTCTTCTCATCTTTGACAGGTGTTTCCTTATTGGTTTGGAGTTCTAGTTCATGGAGGGGAGTTAGGCTCCAGCAGTAAATCTTTACCTCTACCTGGATTTTGGCTGTTGCTAAGTTCTGGAAGTTTTGAATTACTCCTTAATTTTGTGGGCCATTTGAGAAAACACCTTTGGTTCATCTAAGGGCTGTACCTCCTCCAGCTTGAGAAAGGGTGTTCTGCTGAACATTACAAGAAGCCATGTGCTCCCTTCTTGGCTGAGGAGACACCTGTTCTTCCACAGGTTTGGATCTAGCATGTTGGTGTGCAGACAGGGAATCATTTGTAGCATTAGCATTGCTTTACTTGTCAGGGAATAAAAATAGCCTTTGCCTGCAGTGTTCTTCTGTGCCTTAGAAAATCCAGTTGTTTAATTCTATGCTATATGTGCAGTTCTTATTTTTAGCTGTGGCTTGATGTAGTTGTAAGGGTTGCTGACTCAAATAGTGGTGTTTCTAATTTATGAAAATATGGATGCAATTGCTTTAAATTTAAAAATTGTTTCTTTTTTCCCCTTCATCTTTTAGGAGGCCCAAGAACAGCTTTTTCATTTAAAAAAGCTTTTGAAAACATGCAGGTTTGGTGAAAGGTATGGACTGTGATTGTGCATGAGAAACATCTTAGTAAAATGTATGTGTGGTACTTATAGAGCCTTCTTATCTAGAGGCATTTGAGTCCAGATTTAAATAAGTTAATGTGGTCATTAGAACAACTTTTAATAATGTAATTGCCTTCTATTGCACTGCAGATGTTGAGTGAAGTACAGGTTTTATTCTTAAAAGGTCAAAGATACTTACTTACCTCTCTGAGAATATCTTTAGAAAAGAGTTGGATTTTTTAAAATTAACAAATGTGTTCATCGTTGGTTTAAAGATTTCTTCCAGAACTCTCTTATAATGCTAAATTCAGTTTATTTTATAAACATATTCAAATGAAAGCAGTAACCAAAAGTGATAAAGTTTATTTTATAAACATATTCAAATGAAAGTAGTAACCAAAAGTGATAAAGACCAAAACATGACCTTGCTTGTTGCTACAAATGAAAGATTTGTGGTGTTCACTTTCCCAAACTATGGGCATAACTAATACCTAGACATGTGAATAATAAGACCTTCACTGCAGAATTGCTGACCTTTTTAAAAACAGACTTAAGCAAAATAAACTTTAAAATTAGGTTCTCTTCTCTCTTTGACATAGACCTCTTTTATGCATCAATTATGTGTTGTTGACCAAAACTAAAAAGAAATGTATTTTTATGTCTCTTCTGTTCAACTACCTGTGATTCCATTACAGAAATAAGCATTAAGGTCCTCACTATACCTTCTATCTGCATCAGTGATATTTTAAAAGCAGGAGCTGTATTTTCAGTGTTCACCTGCTCAGAACAAGCACAGTTTCATCCAGTAGTGACTTAGGATAAAACTTGTCGATGTTCTCTTTGCAAAAGAAAATAAGCCTAGTTTATTGTATTACATACTATGTGGGATTTTACCTACTGTTCCTGAGGTAGGAGAGAGCCCTTTATACATTATTTAAGAGTTGCTGGGTTAACTGCCTATGGCAACTCCAATACCTGAAAATGCACATTTAAAGCAGACAGTTTATTCTAAGTCCCAAACTCCAGTTTTTGTTAAAGTGATCTCAGACTGGGAGGGGAGGTAGGATTTTGCATGAACGTGCCTTGTAAAATCCCTATGTGACTAGAGAAGTGAAAGAGGCTTATTCTTGAAATATCCTTGAGAAAACTTTTTGTGACTTGAATTGGGTTTCATTTCTCCTTGCAGTGTACTGAAAGAATTTGAACAGCTCCCCAGCCATCTAACAGAGGAGCTGCATCTCTTCTCACTGGATGATCTGGTGAAGATCAAACGAGGGCAGTTACTGCCCCTTCTTAAAGATATTTTGAAGAGCTCCATCTCCCATGTGGATGGCTGTGAGGTAAGGAAAAGCCAGGGCTTTTAATGTCCTTGTAGTTGCTACTATGAGGAATATCCCTGCTGCCATTTGCAAATAATTTTTCCTTAGATTTAAATTCAACCCTTTTGCTGTCATTGTAGCTCTGTCAAGCGAAGGGGTTTATCTGTGAATTCTGTCAGAGCGCAGACCTCCTCTTTCCGTATCAGACTGCCAAATGTAAAAGGTGCCCAGGTATGTTACAGGGTCAATGTTTTTCTTTCTTCCTTGGGGGAATTTTGATGTATTAAGCTGTTTGAACTTATTTTGAATATTGAGAACTAGCTTCACTGAGAGTATGTATATTTGAAAACCTGCATGTACCTTTGGAAACCATGGACAGCATGTATCTTTGAAACACAGCCTGTGGAAGCTGTTTTGCGTCAGTGAATTCAGAGAGCAAAACCAGGGATTTGCCTAAGCATGATTATGCTTGCAGGGGTGGGCTATTTTTTTGGGTCTAGGCATGTGGGAGGGCTGTTTTATCAGATCTTGCCAGCATTCATTGTAAATTATTGCAGCAATGGCTGGTGTCCTGGCCCTGCACTGCTTCTGTTTACTTTTGTACTTGTATATACTCGATAGAACATCATTCAAGGAACACAGCTATGGATTCATTTTTTTTTAATTTGTATGGGGTTTGTTTTGTTTTGTTTTTTCCCTGAATGCTGTTCTGTATATATAAACAGAGTGCAAAACATGCTTTCACAAAGCATGTTTCAAGTCTGGAGGCTGCCCCAAATGTCTGCGGCTCTCTGCTCGGAGGACACTTTCAGAAGCTCTGTCACCGGTACCTCAATGAAACTGGATTCCTCTGACTGCTGACTTCAGAAGATACTCAAAGGCAAACCTTCAAGTGCATGACTAAAAATTAAATAATGTTGTTTTAGACATTTCTGTTCTTAATGCATGTCTCCTTTATGGGGTGGTAAAAAAGCAAAAAAAATGGCAAAACAAAAAATCAACAAAAACTTTAATATCCTCATTGAAAACTCACCCTAAAGAAGTTTCATCCTAACTGGTGACAGAAAGACTGGATGTTAATTCTGTGGGCAACCCTTTGTTGTTATGTTTTGCCTTTGTATGTAAGATTTTTAATACTATATTTTTTCATAGAAAAATGGTTCATCTCTGTAATTCTGTAGATAATGTATAGCTAGTAAACAAGCATTGGAAATCCTTACCTGTGTCGGATTTTGGAAATGGGGAAAAAGGGGCACAGTACACAATCATTCTCTGAAAAGCTATACAATAAATGCCTAAAACTTACAGACAAGTTTTTTTCCAGATGCTGATTGGAATTGTTATGGCAAATGCTTAATGTGAACCAGTGGATTTTAAATTTCTTTTAAACAGATTTATGCAACAGCCTGTGATGGATGGGTTGACCTTGGCCTGCTGCTAGGTGCTCACTTGGCTGTTCTCATCCCTATTCCTCCAGAGTACAGACGGAGAGAATAAGATGGAAGAGCTCACAGGTTGAGATACAGTCAGGGAGATCATTTTCCAACTACTGTCATGGGTGAAACAGAACGGAATTGAGGAAAATTGAATTTATTGCCAATTAGAAATTGAATAGGGTGGTGGAATAGTGATTTTTCCCCTACCTCACCCATCTATTATCTTCTTTATTCCCAACTCTTCTACCTTATTCCCTGCCCCAAGTGGTGCAGGGGAATAGGGAATTGGGGTTGCTGTAGGTCCATAACTGCTACTTTCTGCTGCTCCTTCCTCCCTACACTGTTCACCTGCTCCCATGTGGCTCCTTCACATGAGCTGCAGTCTTTCAGGATAAACCTGCTCCTGCATGGGCTCTCCGGGAAGGTATAGTTCCTTCAGGAAAATACCTATGTGCTCCAGAGAGGCCTTTTCCATAGACTGCAGGGGAATGTGCATCTCTTTCCCCTCCTTCTTCACTGCCCTTGGTGTTTGTGCTGCTCTTTCTCATGCTCTTTCTTCAATACATTTTCTTAGAGGTAGCACTGTCTTGGCTGAGGGGCTTGGCTCTGTTCTGTGGTGAGTCCATCAGAGCTGGCTAGAAGCAGTTGTGTCTAGCATGGGGTAGTCCTGGCCTCTTTACACAGAAGCCACCATGCAGTCCCCCACTGCCAACATCTTGCCACCTACACCCAGTACTCCGCTCTAGAAGTTTCTTTCCAGAGCATGTAGAAATGTGAGGAGAGGCAGTGAGTGATCAGGAGAGTGCTCCTGCTTAAATCCACCCTCACACTTGCGGACTGAGTCCTAGCCTAAAGGTAAAATGCTGGAAATAGAAAGCAGCTTTCTTTCCCTGCCTGGTTGGTTACTTTTAATGAAACTGACTGAGGAAGCAGCCCATGCCTTCAGCTGCTTGAACCTGTAAAACCATATTTCTGTTTGTGCTATGAAGTACCAATGAACAGAGAAACCCCAGAACCTGAAAGCATGCACCAAACTTCTGATCTCTCCAGTGGGGTACTCTTAGTATTTTGGATTTGTTGTTGTCATTTTTGTGCTTTGTTCTTTCTCTGCTCACCTACTTGCTCCATCTTTTAGCAAGGAAAGGATCTGTTACCTGTGACTTTGTACGTTTGCCTCCACGTTAATGGCCATGATCATTAGCACTTCCACTCAGCTGTTTTTCCTGTGGCCAAAAGCAGCTTACCTACTTACTGCTCTGAAGCAAGATTAGCATCTCTTACTCAACTTCACCAACCTAGGGTAAGATGTGGGGAGAAAAAGCCTGCTTATGCTGCTCAGTGTAATGTTATGCAAGAGTAAATTCTCACGTAAGTTGGGTGCATGGTTAACTGAATCACATGAAAGGCCTTGCTGCAGGGATTTTGTGCTTATGAAGGAGTTGACTTGCATGATCCTTCCGTGGGATAATCTGCAGGGCGACTGAAAACATCTTTTTCACTATTCATTAATTTAGAAGAGCTGATCTGGGTTCTGGCTGTGCTTTTCATGAATGTTCAAGTCTTAATAAGCAGTAGCAGTACACAGGAAGGGGAGCATCAGAGAGCAGGTTTTGTGCAGCAAATGTTGATGCTTTACATCCACTCCGTTCAGTCCAGGTCTCTGTAGAGCCTGTATGGCTTATCCAGACTAACTATTGCTACATCCACAACATAGATTGCAGCAAGAGGAGATCCTTAATGTGTTTGTATGGCTGACAGAAAGTAGAAGGCCCAAGAGTATCAACACACTTGTCATCTGAGTAAAACTAGTTAAAATGTTCTGCTGCTGAAGCTAAAGTAAGAAGGACTAAGTTGTGAGATGCCAGCAGGTTGGTCCCAACTTGGAAGGAATAACAGAGGCCATTATTTGCTGTGTTTGAGGGGGTAGTGCTCTTTACTGTTATGTCTGGAGACAGGTCATACCAAACCCACATTCTTCTGTGTTGGTGTCAGCACAAGATATCACAGGAATATGCTGAGGCTGTTCACCCTGAACCTCTTCTTTGGTGAGAAGCAAAGTATGGGTGACTACACCTGTAGACACAAGGTGTTCTTAGTGTTGCTGAGTTGACAGTTTCTTCCCAACAAGCTCTACCCTAGTGTAGCATAAAGCACCCATAATAACTGAAACCATGCATGTATCTTTCTGTATTTTGTGATAAAGTGGTTAGGACAGAAAGGGGTAACTTCTGTGCTACAAACCCTCTAAATGTCTTTAGATGTACCCAAATTCTTTGTATTAAGTTTTAAGACTCACTAAGTTTCTTAGATCAATATACTATTCTCCTCCTGAGCATATCTCTGTGGATAAATACTTGGTTATTTCTGAGGCTAAGCCAGATGATAAAGCAGATTCAGGACAAGATTTTTTTTTTTTTTCAGAAATGAAAGCTATATTGCTACAGTGAACTTCTTTGCAGGAAGTGAAATCCTATATGTGTAAACTTTGAATTCTTTGATAGGAGCAGACGTTAAGGGGTTAGGCAATCTTACCAAGGTGTTGAGCCAGTTTGAAATAAGCTGCTTGCTAGCTAGAAAGCTGTTTCAGAGAGGACAGTAACAAGAGACCTGACTCCTCAGCTAGGGAAAGAAAGGGAATTGTCACACCTTTCTGTTGGCCTCAGCAATGATGATCAAAGCTCATTCTTAACTGTGGTTTTCAATGGTACTGTGTGGATGCAACAGGAGTGCCCTAGAGGATGCTACTGGAGGAGCCCTCTCAGGGGCAGAGAAACCTATTCCTAGTTAACTGCCTGCCTCACTCCACAAAAAGAATTTAGGTCAAGACAGTTTTACTAGTAGTTTATATAGGGGCAGGTTTTTAAAGGAACACAATACCAACAACTCACTCTTGCAGTTAACTAGTGGAAAAGCAGTTTAAATTGTTTATTTCTTTATACTGAGTTGTTGTATTTTCCCTCTTAGTTTCAGTTGTTAGCTATCTGAAGGTGGAAGTGCTTTGCTAAGACTTCATGCAGTACATTGCAGTTGGGATTTTTCATGATGCATCATACAGCTATTATTGTAAACAACAGAATAATATCAATTATCAGGGGTAGTGTGATCTCACAAATACAGGTCTTGTTTCAACTGTAAGCAAGTATGTCAAGTACATAAGTAGTTTTACGGGTCTGTGTAATTTCAGGGGTGGTTGTCACACTCATTCACTTTAAGAGAAGAAAATACCTGTGTGTTTTATAAGAAATTATATTTTGTCTGCTTTTGTACGCAAAGTACACAAATTCCTTTAGTAGTAGTCTTTCATCCCTTAATGGGTTTATATTTGTGGGATTTATTTTTTAAAGGCAATTTACCCCTATTTTCCCACATTTTCTCTATGACTGCTGCTTGATATAATTTTCTTTTAGGACAGTGATCTGAATACTCTGAAAAACACTTGACATCTTCTCTCTGAGAAAACAGTTTTACTTATATGGTTCAGCATTATCCATCCTGTCTACAAAGGATGACAATGATTTACAGTTGAGTAGATTAAAATTAAAAATGCAGGTTAAATCTGTTACCAGTAAGTTCAACTTGTCTGGGACTGGTCTCTGGTACTGAGGGCAGATGGTGCAAGGGGGGCCAAGTTCAAATACTCCACAGTTTTGTTCACTGTGGGGATCACCAATTCCAATGTGCCTCTTGTGAAAGACTCCACATCCATGCTAACTCCTGATCTGTACCTGCTGGTCTGAGCCAGAACTGTGCTATGTTTAGTCTTAACATTAGTGTAGCTATCCATGATTTAATTAGAAAAAAACCCTCTATGGTTGTCATTGGTTGCTATAACCATTCATATGCTCAGGAAAGCTTACAGGTTCATAGTTCGCCTTCCATAAGACAAGTGCATCTACCTAAATTAATTTTCCCCACCAACTGCTCAAGGTTTGTTATTTTGGGGCTTTTGATGGAATATGTCTTGAAGCAAAAGGAATTTACTTTTTTTCTTTCTCCCTGCTATGCTGGTTTCCCCTCATTCCCTCTTCATTTATTTGCAACCAAACAAAGCCCAGTGCCAGCCTAATCATAACTGCTCCAAGCATGACACTTGACAGCAGGGAGATTTGGGGGGCAAATATGATCCCCAGGTGTGTTGGATATACAGGAGAAAGAGTACCAAAGCACCCTTTGCCTGAAAACCAAGCTGGTTTATATAAAAGAATTGGAAGCAGTTTAGGAATTTCCCACCTGGTTCTGGTGAACAAAAGACAGATTCTCTATGGCTTTCACTGACCTAAAGGTGAGTATCTGTGGAGATACCATGAAGCATGTGTGTGGGTGCATGCACGGATGATATGAGCAGATCACCACATAGACAAGGAAATCTGACACAAGAAGGCAGCAAGAGTTAGGCACCAAAGTAACTGCATATCTGACTACAGGAGTTATATCCAGAGCTTGGGTTTTTGCAGTAGCAGTGCCCGTTCCATGGACCTGGGGTAGTACCTGCCTGTTGGTGGAAAACAAATGAAGTCAGGCACCACTCCACTGCCTAGAGGTCTCCTCCTGAGGCCCAGATTTGCACTAGTCTGAGCAGCTTGATTCCAGTTTCTTGTGATTTGGAAACAGTGAATTGTGTCTGAATGATAGACAGATGCTTGCTATAAGAGAGTTCAGGGAACAGGAGAAAATCCTTGTGGGAGCATCTTTCAATGTCAGCTTTTATCTGGGAACATAATTTTATTCAAGAGCCTGTCTTGTGTCCCAGTACTGTGTTGCTGATGCTACAAACAGGGCAGGATCTGGACTCACGTGGAGCTATTTGGACAATGGACATATGCAGGAGTTGAGCTGGACTGATTTTTGACAGCTGCTCCAACTGTCCCTGTGTCACATATCTGAAATGATCTCATCTTACTTCTCCAAGTAGAAGCAGCAGCAGTTTTCATCTTGGATTCCTTTCTCTGCTATTTTAGTCGTGGCATTTCCAGTTGCCCATAGAGGCAAAATGAAACTGAGACATAAATCTCCAATGTGACCAGCCCCTCTTATCCAAGGCCTGCCTATCTTATTCATTTTCTTAAGCCATTTTTACCTCTTTACAACCCAGATAAATTTCTTTATGAGATATGCTCCTTATGTTAAAACAAATAGTATAATAAAATACTTCTGCTATTGCATAACCTAAGGATGATACTGAGGAAGATGTTGGCAAAAAAAGAAAAAAAAGGAGAGAGAAGCAAATTCATTGAGGTGTTGTCAGCCTGGAGAAATGAAAAGTGCTGGCAGGTTCTTGGGAAGACCTATGTTCTTCCTTAGGAGACAATGCCAAGAAGTAATTCCTAGAAGAAAGGGATAGCAGTGCCTTGCATAAATCAGAAGGAATGCAGTGTTGTGGTCACTTCAAAGTGAGTCAGTGACTGCTGAAGTGCTGCTGTTGCGCATCAAGGAGCATGATGTGGGAAAGGAGAATTTATTTGCCTAACCTGGAACTGGGAGCCATTTTACTGTGCTCTCATCTTGGTCCAACAGTTACTGTAAATCAAGTTGCCACTCCCTGGGTTCTCAGAAGGTGAAACTAAATCAAAGTGGGAATGGTTTTACTGGAATACAATATGTTTTCAGGTCTCCTACGTATTTCATGTATGAGAGAAAAGAAGGTGAGTAGTAGTTTATGTGCTAACACAGCACAAAGGATATATCTGTGCTTCTCCTCTAACAGAGGATTTCCTAAGCTAACTCAGACCCTGGTAACATCTGGCTGCAATTGCAATATTCCTCTCAAAGGAAAATGCTTTGGCACAGCATTTTCCCATGCCAGCACAGCACTAACATGTCCAGCATGTTGTGCTGTCACACCAGAAAAAATGTTTGTGGGTCTATGACTGAAACAGAGCCAGAGGGCTACTTAGAAATGTAAGGAAAGATTGAGAAGTCAGTGAAGTAGGAAAAAACGATGAGATGAGATCATGTGTATTTGGAGAAAGGAATTTGCATAATTCTGTGTATAGCAAAATGCAGTTGAATTGAGGCTTAAACAGCTGAGGAAGGTGATGATACAGATTGAAGCACATCCCAGATGTAGACCAGCAGAATGAGCAGAGGAGCATTTTTCATTTCTAACCTTGAGAAACACAACAATGACAGAGACAGACTTTCTCAGGAAGGAAGAAATGCACAGAGAAGGCTGAAGAGGCCCTGTCTGTTCCCCATAGTGAAGAAAAATTGGATTTTCATATGTTTCATCAATTTATTAGTCAACATGTTAACAGCACCACTCATCAACAATCTGTCTCAGAGTCTGCTCAACGTGAAGATCTGGTTAGCCCAGACTTCCCTGTAAATGATTTCAAAGACACCTAGCTCACTCTCCTTGTTGAATAGCACTGTGTCTGCCATAGAGCTCCTGTAGGTCCCAGCAGTCAGGCGCATGGCCTGTGCCAGAGCTGGATAGGCTGGGCCCCCCTAACCTCTATCCCCAGGTTTTCTGTATCTGACAGACTGATGGGAAAGCAGAAATAACTGCCAGCATATCCTGCACACTTCCTATTTCAAAATTGCTTTCTGGCTAGTTGACATATATGCTTCCCCTTTCACACAGTAAATGTGCACAACTGTTGCTCCAGCACGTGCTGGCTGGAGGTGGCCAGGATACTTGCCCGAGTCAATCTTCCAGTTGCTCCTGCCAGGAGATGGGGATATCCACAAACAGCTCATCTGCTGGTTGTGGATCTGGCCTTTGACGCTGGGTTCAGCGCCTGTCTCCATGGCAGTCTTGTCTCAACACTGTGCTGACTTCTCGCCAAAGGAATGTGATGACATTACTCTCATATTTTCCCAGAAATATTCTTTATATTTTTGTCTTTCCAGGTCTCCTTTCCCCAGGAAAACTCTTCAGACCATCCTACCCTATCCTTTCTTCTCTGTGTTACTGCAGTCACATTATTCACTGCTACTTTTTCAGGGGTTCACAGCTTCCGCAGCCATACCTTTTCTCTCTAGCTTTTCTCCCCCTCCTCCTCTAGCACCTGCTACCAGTGGTTGTCTGGAGCCTTTAGCATTCCTCCATTCTCACCTTACCTGCCAAGAAGGTGCACCTTGGTGCCCTCCACCTACTGTATCTCCTGGGCACTCAACTCATGCCCAAATACTCTTCTCCTTTCTGTCCCTGTTCCGTTTCCAGAGGAGCAACCCGAAGAACTCTAATTTCCCAGCACATATCACGTGAACTAGCCTTTGACAGTTACTAAAAGCTTTTTCCATTGTCCATGACTGAAATCCTCACCACTTTCTACCAGGTACCTTTTCACCGCTCATCCTTTCTTCCAACTTGACCAGATTGCCAGTGAAGCCCAAAATACCTTTCAACATCTAAACTATGACTGTTTCCCAATGAGCCTTGTTCACATACAAAACTTCCCAGTCCAAGGAATTCAGAATTCCATTCAAGCTTACAGGACAAAAACTCTTTCTGATGGTTTAAGAATGAACTAGCTCACACTTTTGTTTCCCACTTCCTCATAAGGGCAGAACACAAGCACATGCTGGTTTTTTTCCCAGAGAAATTAAAAAAAAAAAGATTGTGAATCCTCAGATTTTATAATCCAGGTAGTCACACATGCTCTAGTTGTAGAAATGCTGTTTACTGTGTGTCATGAAAAAATGACACATGTCGACCACATGTGCTGCAGTATCTGACTGTCCTTATGACTCTACTTGCAAAATCAACAAATCCATAGGTGCTGCCAGTCTTTCATGTGCACCAGGTCTTACCAGGAATACAAATACTGAAACAATGCCCTAGGGCAGATTTCTCAAACAAACCCCACCATCCAAATTCGACAGCAGATAGCATAAACTGCTGGTCCTGTCACTCTGTTGTGCCATAGACCATTTCAAGCACTGCTCATTCAGGGATGGGGGACAGTTGGTATTTGCTGTTTGCCACTAACTCATCCTGTCTGACCAAGGATGTATATATAAACCTGTCTAATGAAAAGTGGCTTCTGGCTACACAGGACTTCTCTCCAGGGTTCTGCCTGAGTCAGGGGAAGGAGAAATGAGAGGAAAGTTGCTGACACGGAATCATTTCTATTTCTATCACAGTGAAATAAGAGCTGACCAAGGGATTTCCTGCTTTTTGTAAAAAAGTGGTTATCCCCTCCCTCCTCTGCTAAGCAGGCATCAGAATGAAGCAAGGAGGGGGATTTGTACTATGACTTGTAGTGGTACATCATTTGACACCCGTGAGTCACACACTGAGAAACAGGTCCCAGGGTTGCACTGGGTTGAGGGCTGAGGGTGCTACTCAAACAAGAGGCTTTGGCATGGAGTATCACCCACCATGTGGTAATCCATGGTCTGGGCCTGCAGGAAATTGTGGAATTTGTATATGAGCTTGAGCTTCTAGTCATGCGTGAGGGTTGTAATTTGCTTGTAGAAACCCCAGGTGGCCAGTCTGGTATTTAATGGTCAGTTGTGTGCCTACAAGTAGGTATGTCTGCCACAGGCAACTGGACACCGAAAAGTAAGACATCACTTAAATTCTACCCTGTGCACTGTCCAAGGACTTTGCCCTAAGCCAAGATGAGGGGCAAGAAAGGAATGAAGAGGGGTGTGTTTCATATGTTGATCAAAAAGATGTGCCTTGACCTTCAAGTGTATTTGGCACAGTCCACAGGCAGGAAGAATGAAGAGAGCAGTGACTTGTGTCTGTTCACCTGCCTTGCCCCCAGTCTCAATCAATAAAGCAGAAACCTCAGTTTTCCTCTCGTTGTGAGACGTGCAAGATGCTTGCTCAGCTACACTCCAAGAGACAGTGTAGATGGTACAGGAAATGGGGCTGTTGTGGGTGACAGGAATAGCCAAGCGTGCTGAGCTCAGTGAGAAGACAAAACAGGCAGCAGATAAGAGCGAAAAGCAAACACTCAGAACAGCAGGAGCAAGTTTCTTGGGAGTTTTGTAAATCTGATGGGGCAACAGCTTGGTGCTGTTAAGCAGATGGTTGCAGCTTTTCCTGTTGTAAGCTTCACTTCACACCCCCTGCACACACATCTTTCCTGTGCTTGCCTAATGCAGAATCTGAGTGCAGTAAAATGTTGTTTCCTGGGAGGAGGACACACTCCAGAATGGACTAGGCAACTGCAACACATGCTCCAGCTCATCCAACAACCAGCCCTGTGTGTTGGCCTAGAAACCTGTCTGTATTTTACAGGCACAAAATGCCATGAGCATAGCCACGCGACCAAGGGATGCAGTATACAATCCTCAGCCATTGGCTTTTCCTCTGAAAGCAATGGGAGAGGATATGTGGTCAGTTATTGTCTGGGGTCCAAATCCTCCCCACTAGCTATGCAAAATCAGTGCGTGGCTGTGTGTCTCTCACAGCTACCTTATCCTCTGCATGCAAAGGGAAGAGCTCTTCGGGTGCCTTCCTACACCATCTTTATTACCTGCACACTTAAACCACCTCTCAGCTCAACGAAGCAATGAATTGAGAAAGGAATTGCAGTAGAAAGGTTCCTTCTCCTCTAACCCTGCCTGCCTGTTACAGGTATGTCCATACATATCTCCTTTTACATGCATACACACACAGATGCACACACACACAGACACATGTTTATAGAAGCAGGGCCCAATGCAAAACCTTCAAGAAATGCCATTGTAACTTTGGCTAAATTACAACTTGTCTCAAATCAACATCTGAGAAGCAAGAATCCTGCATATTGATCACCCAGTAATAAGTAATTTCTGCAGTACCTAAACATGATGTAAAAGTCAGGATTATATATTTAGTGATTTTAGGGGGAAAAAAAAGAGAAAAATAAACATTTTACCTCACTGAAGCTTTGCCCTCTGCCTCTGTAGTACATCAGTTCAAAATCCTGAGTTAGTAGGAAGATCAAACTGAGGTCTCCAGCAAAAAGTGGCTGTAATTTTAATCTTTTCCATTCCTCTGAGGAACAGTGTAAGCACGAGCTCTGTATGTAGTCCCTCAGATATAAAATATGATGCCTATGGTCCAGCATGTGGCTCAGATGCCTTAAATTACATCAGATTAAATACTGCTAGTAAAATGCTCAAGTGGAGTTTTAGGGGGTGGATCTCCTCTAACACTAGCTTTACATTTAAAGGTATGTTTGGAATTCCCTAGGATGAAGAGGAAGGCATATGAAGTTTGAAAACTTCCACAAAGGAGATGATAGAAGCATTAATGTTGAACTGAAAAGCTGTGTATTCCCAAGTGGAAGCTTTGTTCACGTTTAAACAGTTTGATGGTAATTTCCATTTTACTCTGTCAGAGGTAATTCAGAAGGTGACTTACTCCGTATGCCTTGCTCTGCAGGGTAAGATAGGCTGTAAGCGAGTCAAACAGTTAAAACCCCTGTGAATCTGTGATTCTATGTCACTATCTCGTCACACCACGCTGTATGTATAAAATAAATGAAAACCTGAGCCCCGTTTCACAAAACATCAGAACTTCACGGGACAAGTGCCACTAGAGGGGGCTGGTTGCACACAGCTCAGGTGGGTTTCTCGGCTGCCGGGTAGGGCACAGGGACGGCTGGGACACAACCAGCCTGTGCAAACACACATCAGTGTAGCTGTAGCCACATGAACTGCAAATCCTGCCCAGAACCAGCTGACCTCAGCAATGCTGTGTCACTGCGTTCGTGCTACTCTCTGTTCCAAAGGTGTGTCTGCAGAGCCACCCCCAGCTGGAGATGAGCAAAGGCTCATCCCCGGGAAGAAATGCCCACACCCCCAGCAGTTTTAGTGGCTGCGGAACACAGCTGCACCACGTATTCACATCCAGGTCTGGCACCTCATTCTCACTTCTCCAAGCTTGCCCACTTCTATTCCTATATTCCCTTAACTCTTACTTTATTCACATTTTGTGAAAGACACACTGAATGCCAACTCCCTCTGCTGCTGCCAGGTTAGCAATGCAGAGTACATCCCTCTGCCCCTGCAGCCTGGCAGAGAGGCTGGGAATCTGGGCCAGAAATCCAGAGTGCATTTGGAGCTCTTTCAGTCTGGAGACACTACCTATTAATTAGTCCTGGGAAGCTTTACAGCCATTCCTAAAATAATGGAAGAAATTGCTTAAAGTTATCCTTAGGGCAGCTCAATGTTAGCAAACGTTTTTTCTTTGGAAGACACAGTACTACTGTTCCTTAAAGGCATGTCTAGTCAGGCAGGAACTGACACATGGTGGTTCTTCCATGTGCCTGGCACAGCCCAACTCTCACTTGGAAGCAGGAGGGTGAAGCAGTGCTGCACTTGAGATACTACTTCTACTACTACTACTACTACTATAAATTTGCATGGAAGACAATGTAATTGCTGCTCACAGCTCCTCCTCTGCCAGCCAACTCCAAGCCCAGAGCACAGAAGGCTACGTATGTCCATGTTTATCTGTGCCTGCATCCCTCCTTGCAGAAGAACCCACTGTACTCTGCAGTGCCAGAGTTCATTTTCCTCACCCTGAGCAGCCAGGAACATGTTAGAGAAAGCCAAAGGATGCTGTTACTTTTGCTGAGCATCTTGCTAGTTTCTGGATGGTTTTTGAGTTTCAGCATGCAGTGGGCTCTTCAGCATGAACAAATCTTCTGGAATATATCAGTCCCAGACAATTTTAAAGAAAAAGAAAAATTTCTCTTACTTCTTAACCATGGAGCTTTTCCTTTCCTGCTCCTCTTGAAAACCTGGAGTGGTTGTTCAGACTACCTGAACCATGGTAGGCACTTAAACTGCTGTGGTGTCTAAATGGATTCTCTCCTCATGAGAAGTTTCAACACTCAGCCAATGGCAATCTTCATGCAAGTGACACATTTTCCTCTTTTCTGTGTTTGAATAATGCCTATTATCATTTGCATAAACTCCTTCAGATCCTCTCTTTTCACTGTAATGTCCATGAGTTCTACTTAACCTTTGAATTCTCTCTTTCAGTTCTCTTTCTGCAACATCCATTTCTGCTTCCACATTTCAATGTCTCTAGTTTCACTCCCAGTCCCCACTGCTGTCTATCTCCATTTCTGGCAGCCTGTAGCTGGGTACTTGTACAGAGCTTAACTGACTCCAGACAAAATCCCAGCAGATATGAGCAGTTCAGTTTTTTACTATGATTAGTATAGAAAGTGGAGAAAGAGTCACAAAGTTCCTTCCATCCTTCAGCTCCACAAAAACACAATTTCAGGTATGTTAACAGAGTGAAGCCTGGCTATATCCCTGGCTTGGCCTTTGTCCACAGGTGCCTAAATTCTTCTTGCAGCTCCTTGAAGCACTCAAAGATTCACTGCTGCACACATGGATGGGTTACTGTTCAGTGGGAACAACACAAGGACAATAGTGAGTTCACTTGAGATTGATGAGGAGGAAGGAAGGGAGAAGGGAAATTGTGCCTGCACAACTGTGCAGTGCTAATAGAAGGAGGCCCAGGTGTTGGGCTCTGGCCTTGATGTTGCTGATGCAGTTTATCCAGCAATGATTTTGGGACAAATATAGTATTGCCATCACTAGGGAAGAGGTGTCCACCTGCCCATAGGATACAAAGAAGACCTGTGTCATCAGTTTTTCATCTCTCCCTTAGCATTTCCCTCTTCTGTCTCAGAGTCCCATCTGCCTTTATAGTGCTATATATACAACATCTGTGAAAAGCCACTTCCTGACTTTCCAATCTCAAGTCAAACAATGTTGAGTTGGTTCTTCGGAGACACAACAAATCCAAGGCACTTCCAGATGAAGGCTGTGAGAACAACAGGTTTGGGCAAGCCCCGTAGGACCATACTGGGAAGTCCCTTTTGCCTGTTCTGTCCAAGGTTGTAGCTGCTGGTATTCCACAATCAGGGAAATCTCAGGCACTGGCTTTAGTGCATCAGAGTCCAAAGCCTGTTACAGACCTGCGCTAGAAATCCTTCAATACAGAACACGTTTGCCTTAGAATAGGCAAAAGTACAATGTTTGTTACAGAGATTAAAACAAACCCCTTCAACTCTAGCTGAAAAAAAAATGAAAAAAAATCTGGATTTTTGTAATTTAACAAAAAGATATGAAAATCTATCACACTTAAATCTGCATGTCTTGTTAAGTGAATTATAATAAAAACAGGGATTGGTGTTTTGATATTTTAAAATTAAAATGGCAGTTGAGTTTCACTGTGTTTGCATATTGTATCACTGGTACTATGTGGGAAACAACATGAAGCATCAACTATACCTTACTGAGCAGTACTGTGGTTAAGAGGCAACAAATCAGAAGCTGATCCCAGTTTTGTTGCAGGCTATCTTCATCATCAAGTCACTAGGCAATGACTTTTTGTTTGTTTGGGGATTTTGTTTTTAGAAAAACATTAGGCAGTTCAGATTTGGGGACTGCAACTCATTAAAAATACATTTTCTTTTCTGTAGTAAACAAAATGTATGCACAACACATACAAAGATTTATTTACAAGACCTTCTATAGCTTGCAAAAATGTTGTCGTTTTGACAAATAGGTTCTACATTTAATTTGTAGTCCAGGAGTAAAGTTATCCTTTTATTTTTATTTATTTAAAGTCCTATGATGTAAAATGACATCATGCTAGCAGAGAGAAAGACTCTGATCCCTCTCCAGGATCAGTGGAGGAAGCACAGTGTCAGCATATAAATTCATTGATTTTACATAGGGCTGAGTCTGCCTTTCATTTTGATTCAACTACATATTCATTGATATGAAACAGACCATTCAGAGCTGAAAACACTGGTCTCATCACTCCAGCTGAGTCCCAGGTTGTCCAACAGAGTAACACAACATGACGTCTTGTACTTCTTAACTATTTTATCCCATTCACAGTTTCTCTGCTGCAATCCAGACCACTTTCCACAAAGCACTGCAGTGAAAACTGAATCTGAGACATAAGGTTTCTATGGCATGATGATGAGCAAGCATGGAAACAAAAGGGAATTCTTCCAAATTTAAGTATGTTCCTGCAATGTCGGATGAGCCAAAGTCCTTTGCCATATCAAGGTCCACTGCAGCAATCACAGACAGTAAAACTACACTAGGGAAAAAACTGGTGAAAAACTTTGCATCATCCTTCTAAGATTATACACACAGCCAGAGCAGCTCAACCTCCTCACTCACAAATGCAGATTAAAGAAATTATGTGGCCTCAAAATGACTGTGGTTCATGACTGGAGTAGGTGCTTAAACTTCTTCAGCTCCACACTGTTGCAAAGGAGTAATTTCTCTAGTCTTAATGCACAGCCTGCATGGCTCCCATGGGGAAGGAGGAGACAGACACATCAAAAATAGAAAGATGTACTGTACAGTGGAGTGAGGTGAAGAGGGAGGGAAGAAAATGGTTCTGCAGTTCTCAGAAATGGAGCTGATAATATTTTTGTCTTAGCCATGGGCTCCAGGTCCATGTCCATTCTGAGAATGGATTGACACAGTCACAATGTAAAGCTGGAGGACAAATAAAATATTTGCATGCCTGACAAATATCCCTTAAAAGCCATTTCACATTCATTCATCTACTCTCAGAATCAGACTAACATGAAGTGAGGGCATTTTCCTGAAGCCTATAACGTGTACAATAACATACAGGAGGGCAGAAGATGACAAGCCCTAAATCATTTGGAAAAGAGGGACAAATCATGTGCAGTCTTGTCTATACTACTTACTAGTTTGGGCCCCTGCATGTAACACCCACAGCACTACAGTAGAGTTTTACTGTAGAAGAAGCTGTTTGTTCACACCAAGAAAAACGGGATGAATGAATATTTTTGCAATGCAGGTCATCAGGGAACCAACATGTAATAGAGCACAGACACTGACACATGAGCTCTACACCTGCAATCATTGAGAGCAGCAAGGTCATCTGTCTCCTATCAGTGCCCTGATTCAAGCTTTGCTAATTGTGAGATGAAATAAGTGGCCCAGTTCTATGCCTGAGTCTAAGTTCTGTTAATTTTGGCTGGCATTTTCTTTCTATCCCACTCACCTATGCTGTTCCCACTGTGTTAGACTTGCCTTTGTAACCTTCCTAAGGCATACCTGATATAGCCACTCAAAAACCTTAGTCAAGTTCTGGACTATACTCGTCCTCTGGAGGATCCAAACCATCCAAACATGCAATCCAAAACATCTCCAGAGCCCAGGCAGAGAAACTCTTTTTCAGTTTGCTGCACTCTCATTAAATTCTTTCTTTCATTTCTAACCTAGGAAATTTTATACAAACCCTGATAAGAAAGCACTGCTTTTGCATCATTATTATTATTATTGTTACATACACTGTCTCAAACTGCTTAGGTGCTGATGTAATATTTAACTATTGTTACATATAATTTCAAATACACTTTAATATATACAATCTGGTATCCAGTTCTATGTAAACAA
>JAWWEW010000001.1:55128914-55214910 GCA_035583185.1 Anabacerthia variegaticeps
AACAAGGCAATCATTTTCACAACAGGTGCACAATAAAGTACACTTATACAACATACATTACCTATTAACAACTGTAGTATTGTCAAATTTAAATCTAAGGGTTCCAATGAATATGATAAAATCTAAGTTTTCATAGGTAGATGACTGAAAACAATGAAGATTAATATAATGAAAGAGAATTTATATACTTCTTTGGAGTTCAGACTTTTCTTAGATCCCTGGCATCTGTTTTGCAAGAAAAACAATGCTTCAGTGCTGAAGATTTTCCAGGACTGTAACAGATGACTGGAGTCAGAGAGCATTGCCTATATTTCATTAAAATTAAAAACCCAAATGAAAATTCTTCTTCATGTAAGCAAAAATCTATGTGATTCTAAAGATGAAAAACATTTCCAGCAAAAATTAAAATCCAGTGAAGACATTCTTAGCAGTAGCTGTGAAACAGTGAAGAGATGTAGTAGGAACAAGACAGTCTGAGGAAAATCTAGGTCCCAAGTGGAATTGTTGTGTCACTTCTTGTAGCAGAAAATTGCTTTTAGCCTTCAGATATATCCTTGAAAGATGCATTACTCATGTTGCTGTGTTTAAGAGTCAATAGCAGCTTTCATTCAAAGTATCTTTTGGAATAGTAACCTTGTGACAGAAAAATAATCTTCTCTTTCTTACTCTGTCACTGCATGAAAAAGGAGTGCTTAAAATGATCTAAAACTAAATATTAGTGACTTAAATTTTAATATTAATGTACCTGTGGGACAACTGATTTACATGCTTTTTTTTTCTATTCTATCCTTGCCTGAAATTCTCCATTTTTTTTCTTCTTTCTTTTGTCTCACCCCGTTTCTCCATTTCCTCTGTACCTTTACTGTGTGTCATCTTCTTTCTGATGCATTCTGCATAATTTTCATGGCACTTGCTCAGTGCTGCACCTATTGTGAATGTGTAATTCAACCCAAGTTATGTCAGCACCATACAAAGTAGTTGGTTTGGCATTTTGCTGCCTGAGTAGACAGGAATGCTTGCACTTACGTATGCACAACATGCAGGGTTGTTACTCTTATGAATTAGACCTGTGAAGTATCTATCATCATTCTGCTCCATTTTCACTGTTGGGAAACTGGCTTCAAAGAGAAAGAGACCTCTTCTTAGGCCATGCAAACCTGTAGCTTTGGGCTGGAACTGTATTTGCTCATGGTTACTGCCCTGATTAAGGAGATAGGTATATCTGTGTTGGAAACATACAGGGCAAGAACAAATATGGTCAAACAGGCTGTGCATTGCCAGGCTGCAACTGAGCCTGAAGAAGTGGTTCTTTGAGCTGGATTTGTGTTTGACTGTGGCAAATATGATGGAACAAACTGGCCTGTATCTTTAGGTTGGGTTTTCAAGGGAATGTGGAATATGTGCTCATTGCTGAGGGAAGCATCTGTCTGCCTGACTTGCCCTTGAGCACTGCCAGGCCCTTCTTTTCCATTTTCATCATTTTTGCTCTTTATTGCTCTAGTTAGATATTGTCCAAAAATTCCTTCAGCTGAAGAGAAAAAATGGCATTTATAATGAGACATGCTCTGGCATAATTTGTGAGGAAAATGTGATGTGACAAATTCTCCATGCCCTATATGGCTTTTTCTTGTTCAGAGAAAATGCACCAACAATTAAGACTAAACCTCTCAGTGCTGCCAATTGCAAAGTATGTTAGTCTTTTTTTCCAACACAAATGCAGTTAGCTTACACACTGTATTGAATGATTTGTAGTGTGCTGTAGAAGAGTTGGATAAGAAGCAAGACAGAAAGGGCAGGTTTTCAGAGTTACCTTGTGATTTAATGAAGAATGAATGAGCAGTGTTTGTTCTACTATGTGTGAAATACGGCCATTTG
Source organism: Anabacerthia variegaticeps (assembly GCA_035583185.1). Classification (NCBI taxonomy): domain Eukaryota; kingdom Metazoa; phylum Chordata; class Aves; order Passeriformes; family Furnariidae; genus Anabacerthia; species Anabacerthia variegaticeps. The sequence goes on from JAWWEW010000001.1 coordinate 55,130,790, forward strand.
TATCACTGACAAGTCCCTATTTAGGGATTCCGAATCCATTTGCAAGGTGCCATGTGCCAATGCAATGAGATCTTTCACCTGAGAAGTAGATGGGGCTCCTTCAGCGAGTGTTCCCCTGTGTGGTCCATATTGTTCCCTGTATCACCTAAACCTCATGCTAATCCTACTGAATGGGAAAGGCAACTCACGGAAATTCCCTTCAGAAAAAAAGCAAAAAACCCACCCACCTTTGATAGGGGGTGTTTAAAGTATGACAAAAGTGAAGTCAGCTGTGGTCAGGCTGTGAAAGGAACAGAGGAATCAGCTTCTAGAGATTGTCTCAACAGTGACTGTAGGCTCAAGCACTTCACAGAATTTCAGTCACAGGCAGCTTCACAGAATTTCTCATGCCTCTATAGGTGTTGTTTGTGTGACTGTGGTCATGGGGATGAATAAGGTGTTAAATTGTCAGATGTGCCTTAAATCTATGGAGAATTGATGAGGCTGATTGAGACAAACGTGAACTGGACCCCTCACTTGCCTTGAATCTGGCTCAAGCAAAGGTTAACAGTGGAATAATGTTTGGAGTGAAGCAGGGGCCTCACTAACCCTCATTAAGCACAAATTGCATATAAAATTTCACCCCTCTAAGAATGTAAACAAAAAGTGAATATGCCTTACATGAATGACCACAGTCACCAAAACCCCACCTATAGCATGCGACTGTTCCACCTTATGAGGAAGGGACAAAAGTCATATTATGAGACAAGGGAGTTTAGTTTTGGGACCAAAAAAAGAGAGGGGAAAAAACCTCCTCTGGGTTGGTCACTGAACTGTGTCTCTCCTCCTCCCCTGAAGGGATGCTCAAGTGAGCTTTGCACCTTCAACTCTGTTGGAGCAGATGTTATATATAACATATATATGGGTTGCTAATAGACCTCTGTTACTATAGCTTCAGTAGCAACAAATATTAACACTCTGTGGTTAGTGCATTTACCACCAACAATTCTGAACCTGCTTTCCTGTTCCTTCAATAAACTGCAATGTTGAACATTCAAGCTGTTATTGAACTTGACCAGGCTGATAGTGTCAAATTGGCTATAATCAGAAATTAAGCTCAGCCATACCTATCCCATTTGATTTCTGAGAACCAGCTGGAGTGCAAGGGTCTTTATGACAAATTCCTATATCCTTAATGAAACAGTTCCTTAATGAAACTGGGGCTGTCAGCGAGCCCCAGTGCCCTACACCACTGAGGGTTGACCCTGGCGGGATGCCAGCTGCCAGCCAAAGCTCCTCTGCCATTCCCCTCAGCTACACAGGGAGAGAAAATATAACGAAAGTCCTGTGGGTTGAGATGAGGACAGGGAGAAATCATTCACCAGTTATGATCATGAAGAAAACAGAATCAGCTTGAGGAAATTAACTGAATTTATTACCAATCTAATCAGAGCAGGGTAATGAGAAATAAAACAAAATCTTAAAGCACCTTCCCCCCACACCTGCCTTCTTGCTGGGCTTAACTTCACTCACTATTTCCCTACCTCCTTCCCCTCAGTGGTGCAGGAGGACAAGGAATCGGGATTGTGGTCAGTTCATCACACATTGTCTCTGACCCTCCTTGCTCCTTGGTGAAGGACTGTTTGCACTCTTCTCCTGCTCCAGCATGGGTCCCCCCCCATCAGAGACAGTTCTCCACATGCTTCTCTGACATGAGAACTTACCACGAGCTTCAGAGGGACAGTCTGCCTCACCACAGTCTTCACCACAGGCTGCAGGGGAATCTGTGCTCCAGCACCTGGATCAGCTCCTCCCCCTCCTTCTTCACTGACCTTGGTGTCTGCAGGGCTGTTTCCCCCAGGTATTCTCAGTCATTTAATCTCTGGCTGCAATTGCTTCTATGCAGCAACTTTTTTTCCCTTCTTAAATCTGCTATCCCACAGGTGCTACCACTGTCACTGATTGGCTTGGCCTTGGCCACCAGCAGGTCCCTCCCAGAGCCAGCTGGCATTGACTTGGTGAAAGCTTCTGGCAGCTTCTCAGAGAAGACACTCCTGTAGCCCCCCTGCTACCAAAACTGTGCCATGGAAACCAAAACCAACCACTGTGTCAAAGGTTCATTTCACACACCTCACACTGGAGCTGGAATTTGGACTTTGTTACCAGAGCTAATTCCAAAGATCTCATTCTAGAGGCCCATTCGTTCCTCAGCTAGTCACCAGCTTCCGAGCAGTACTGCAGCCATCAAGTCAGTTAGTCCTGAATACTTTTATCAATAAAGAAACACTTAGTAAGTTATCCTTTATTCAGCCTGTTTAGTTCTACAGAGTTTGTGCTCTGTTCCTTTTGCTAGGGACCTGCTGAGGGAGAAGGCATGCTTTATAGCTCTCTGCTACAACTTGGCTTTCAAAGAAGGCTGGTACCATTGGCTGATCTCCTTGCCTTTCTTGCCCCACCACAGTACTGGCAGCTTTCAGCCCTCAGGTGGGCACAGACCACCTCCATGACATTTCTGCTGCCTTTTCAATCAACTGCTTCCTTGTGTTACATCCTCGCTTTCTACGCTCCCTTGCAAGGAAAAGGCACTTACACCACGCGATACTATTTTTATTTTTCTAGCCCGGGGCTTCTGCTCTTAGGTCTCAGTCTCACACTTCATGAAGCACAAAACAATTCTATCCACCAGGATGATGGAATTCCCCTTGCTGAAGTGTTGCTTGCTGATCAATAGACATGCTGCTGAACAAATATCATTCAGGTGTGATAGTTACATTTGGATAAACGATCCTTGAACAAACTTTACCATGAGCTCTTGGATTCTTGTCATGTTTAGTATATAAATACAAAATCTATAAATAGCATTTATCACTAATAAGTAGTAGTACAAGAGCCATCATGACAGAACTTTGTTTCAGGACAAAAGGTTTATCTATGATTTTTAAAAATTATTTAAATCATTGAAACACAGTTTTGGTAGTGAGCCAAGTGCCAGACAGGACATGCATTGTACAGAAACATATTTTACCAGCCTTTCAAACTAATATTCAGAAGGATTTAATAATATCAACGGGAAAAACTGTATTATCTGACATTTCAACCTTACTTCTTTAACTGAACTTCCTTTACTAGTTTTAATACTGTTATAAAGATACTACTTTTAATATATTATTGTTATGTTTTTTTATTTAATATTATGTAATGACAGCAAATATAGTATGACAGTATTCTAACAAAATGAAAATTCAAATTACTTACTATTTCTCTCAAACATCATAAAAATTATTTTGATTTGTTTTCTTTCTCTTTGCCTGCTTTGTTGACTATTTGAAGATTGAAGAGTTTTAGCTATTTAGATACTCCTACTGAATTGCAGAAGCTACATGGAGAAAAAACAAAACTTAATTTGGTCTCTAACTCAGTTCATCGGGACAGCATTGTTTTATCATGCTGCAGCTTTATTCTATAGTGCTGATCTGACCAAAAAGCATTGTAAGATTTCTATATGCTGTTCTTCTACAGCAGATCCTGGGGCCTGATGATGCTGACAGAAGTCAGTGAACCTGTACAGATGCCAGGGTTCTTCTCTATAGATATTTTCAGGAGTGGTGCCTAGTTTTCATCTTATTTTTTTATTACTTAGGTTAAAAATGTTTTGATTATGGATCATGTTATTGTTTTGCACATTTATTTTTAAAGGTTAGTCTTTAAATATTTAATCAATAGCTACTTTGTATAAACCAGAAAGAGCTTTTCATTCACTAATATAGGCATACAAAATGCCTGGTTATTTCTGAAGCATGCTGCATGATAAGTTCTTTGTTTTAATTAGAAATCTCTGATTCATGTAAAATAATGTAAACTAAGATATGCCTTTTTGCAGGGTTGTATGATGTGAGAAGAATGGGACCATCCCCCAAAATGTCATTTTTTTCATTTCTTCTGAATCCAGGTTGTAATGTCACTTCTCCTGTGTCTGACTCCATGTGATCTAATTTAATTTTTCTTGATGCCAGCAGTTTTTCATGTTATGTCTCATATTTTTTGATGAGCTAGGGGAATGCCTCTGTTATCCAGTGGGTAGTATTCAAATCCAATAGGTGGAAAACTCAGCTTCTGGGGCCTGCCCAGAAGACTCTTCCCCTATTCACATGAAGAGCCTCCCAAAGAGATGCAGGTCACGTGGGTCATACTGCAGTCTTATTCATTCTGCTTTGCACTCGCACCCTAACTGCCAATCTACCTTCTTCTATGTTAATTTTAGAGAACACATGGAATTTTTAACTACAGGACTGCACTACAGGAACTGCCCTCGTGCAGCTTACCTTTCTCAGCATTCTCCCTTGGTGCAGACAGTTCAGAGAGCAGCTCAGGAGGCAGAGGTCTATGAAGCAGTTTCAGCTGCTCAACCATTTCCTGCCTATCCTTTGCTCCTGACAGATGACTGAAGATATTTCAAAAATTAGAAAAATATCACAAAGCAAGACAAAAGAAATAGTCATCTCTAGTTTACACTGGTGAGCCATAAATGTCTGCTTAGATAGAATCATAAAACATGAGAAGTGGCCAAAAAGGGCTTTGATTCTCTTAGTGACTGATTCAACAGTTTTTCTATGTATCGTTACTGTTTCAGGAAATAAATCAGTGACATTAAATTAAAACAAAAGGCCCATTCTATTAACTTCAAATGCTTTCATTAAAGAATGTTATTCAGCACTTGGGGTGGTCATGCAGGGCCATGAGTTGGACCTCGATAATCCTTGTAGGTCCCTTCCAACTCAGGATATTCTACGATTCTATGATTTTATGATTCTATGATCTCTGACACAAAAGGTGAGGCAATTAGAGTTTTTAATCTGTGAGCCAAAGGAGAAACAGTAAAATACAGAAATGTCCCATGTCAACCACTCTGAAAGCTCCCAGAAACAGTTTTCTGCTGAATAAACTGATTTAATAAGAGCAACTGTTAACCCCAGTAAAAGGCCGAGTCTGCAAGTAGCAATTTTATGCTTGTTACTAGTTTCCTATTAGTTTATGAATGCATACAATGACACTGATTTTAATCAAAGAATCTCTGATTTGGTTTCAGAAATCCTCTAAATAGTATCCAATTTTAGCAAATCTCTGATTCACAGTAATTTTCAAGATTATCTACATCCTAAATTGCAGAGGTTGCTGGTTATACTATTTTTTTTTTCCCTTGTAGGGCTAAATATATCTAAGACATCACACGGTATAAAGAGTCTGGAAATCAGAAAGAAAACAGAGAAGGGAAAGCAGTGATGAAGGTGACTTTGAAGAGAAACTGAAAGTGTCATCAGGAAGCTAATGGCTCACAGAAAGATTTACGAAGTTAAGAAAACTGTCACACGCAGCTAAAAGCAAGAAGCAAAATTGTTTTCAATAATTTAATTTGAAAGTAGATAAACCTGAGAGCTTGGTGCAATTTTTCATGTGAATAAGATTAATTTAAATGAAGTGCAATGTCATATAAAACTGTGATGAAAAGAAAAATAAATACTGTGATGAAAAGAACAAAGTCATCTCTGAAGTCTATAAGCAGGAGTGAGTTCAGATTTGAAACTTAGCTCATGGACTTGAATGGCAGTTAAACAGGGGGGTGGAGAAAGCAGACAGGGGAAGTTTGAAAAGGAAGTCTGGAGTTCAATTATAGCCATGCTGAGTTTGACTAAATGCGCAAACATTGCAACAACATGAGATATCACGATGCAAAAATGGTTCATGATGTTAACCAGAGACTGGACACAGTACCCTTGCAATAAACTGGAGGCAGAGGAAGACGAATATATAATATTAAGTGAAAACAAACACCAAACAACCCAATAACAGCCATAGCTCTCCTGCCTCCCCCAATGCAAGACTTCTTAAAAATAATTTGACTTTGAAGAACAGGAACAAAACACTCTATAAGCCACATTTGTACTTCTTAGTGACACACTGCAGCTTAGCATTCCAGTCTTTTACTCTTCAAGATAAGGATTCTGCATGCACATGCCACATGGATCATTGCATAGGGAGTAACTGAGCTTCGAAGATGCCTCAGGAGATCTCTAGTCCAACCTCCTCCTCACAGACTATTATGGGCAGATTATTCAGAGCTGTACCCAAGGGTGGAGACACCACAACCCTTCTGGGAAACCTCTGGGCCTCCTTCTAACACTGATAAAAAACAAGACATAGAGTACACACCCAATTAGGGCATGGTTTTCTCTCATTTGTAGGTAACCTGTGTTGAAACTGGCTGACAGATCAAGGATGGTGAGAAATGTTCACAGATTTGGTTAAGAAGATACTACCAGTGCCTCGAGGAGCCCTGCCTGCAAAATTCCTGGTGGAAGAACAGATTGGAAAGAAATTAAGGCCTAGGATGGAAGTGGAGTGAAAGAATTCCTGATAGTGAGTACACACAGCACATTCAGTTGGCTCAGAGACAGGGAAGGAGGTGAAAGCACAAGAGGAAACCTGAAGTTATGGAGATGAGCAGGGCTGATAAAAAGAAAAGCAGGACATTCACCAGGGGGGAGTGGAACAAATGCCACTCAGACAAGAAACACTAGTGTTTCTGCCACAGAAGAAAAATAGAGTTGTTCAAGCTACTAGACACTGAAAGGGATGTCAAAGGGATGGAACATTATTTTCTCATACAATTGAGCACTATATTTGGTGAGATTCTAGGTAAAAATTCAAAATGAAAGCAGAACAGGAAAGTGTAAAGACTGTGGCTGCAAAAATGTGGCTGTAGTGACTGCTGTAGGTGTAATCTTAGTCAAGGCTCCAGACAGTTGAGCCAGTAAGACTCATCAATGCTGCAGAAGGGAAGAAGAAAACTAGTAGTTAGAAAATTCAGCCTGCTGAAGGATACAGTAGCAAACGAAGGATGTGTCTGTGATGAACCCCACCAGTTCTCCTTGCTGGGGGAGGGAAGAGCTGAGTCAGGGTCTGAACGCCGGGGCAGGGGAGGAGGATGGTGGGAGGACACACCAATTCACAGCAAACATACCGTGAAGAGGGAGAGTGGCACAGACTGACTGCAGACGTGGATCAAGAGAAACCCGCATACGGTTGTACTCTGCTTTAACCACAGCCAAATACCAGGAACTTTCTGCTGCACACTACCAAAACCAGCTTAACGCCGGTGACGAAGAAGTTGTGTGCATCAGCTCAGAGCATCCCTCGTTACGGACGCACCCTTAAAACATGTATTGAGCAGCACAGTGACTGCCCAGGGTACCACTCCAGGCTGGCCTTAGGGACCGATTCCCGCTGACGGGGCGTGTCCCGGGGCGTGTCCCCACGGGGTGCGGGCGGGGCGGGGCGGCGGCGCCGGTGGGAGCGGGCGGAGGGGCTGCGGATGCGGGAGCGCCCGCCCCCCGCCGCCCGCATCGCCTGTTGCTGCGCCGCTCCTCGCTGGTAACTATTCTCTGTAATTATGAGGGGTAGCTGGAGGAGATGATGATGATGATGGTGGTGGTGGGTTTGGTCATCATCATCATCGCTGTTGTTATTATCGTTGTCGCTGTTATTATTGTTATGGTTATTACTATTTCCCCCTCGGTGCTCACGAAAAAAAGAGATTAAAATTAAAGTTGCTATTAAACGGGTCCCCCGCCGCTCGCCAGGGAGGGCCCGGGAGGAGCGGCCACTGGGCGGGTGGTGACTGTCTCCGCTGCGGGACCGGGGGGAGCGGTGCGGGAATCCCGGCGGTGACTGTTCCCATTGCAGGACCTAGGGTAGCGGTGCGGGAATCCCGGCGGTGACTGTTCCCATTGCGGGACCGGGGGGAGCGGTGCGGGAATCCCGGCGGTGACTGTTCTCCCTGCGGGCAGTGGTGCGGGAATCCCGGCAAGGCAGCCGGGGGTCGCATGGGGCGCGTCTGAGACCGCGGGTGCGGGTGCGGAGCCGTGCGCGGGGAGCAGACTAAATGGGAGGGCTGGAAGCGGGGCTCCCCGCACTTTATTTCACACTCTGCCCTACCGCAGCAGTGCCGCCGGCTGTACTGGGTGGGATAGCAGGTGTAAAGCTGGTGCTTCTTCGTGCAGACTGGGCCGAGCTGAGCTGAACCTCTTCAATATAATTACTTTGAGAAATAGGCCGGCAGTCCTGACTTGAGCAAGCCCCGTTTGATCAAGCGTGATAGAAATCTTGTCTGTGTAAAAAGTCTTGAGAGTGACTTAGAAATATAGGATAGGAGAGCAACTGGGGAGGGTGGGGGTGGGATACTGAAGTGGAGGCAGTTTCAGCATCTCCAGTAGCTGAAAATGTTCTCTTGAGGTTGCATTTAGGGACTGATGAGTAGTCTGCATCTATTATATGAACACTGACCACCCAGAAGAGTTTTCTCTGTCAAAAGATGGTTAGCTGATACATTTAGTCTTAGTATTTATTTTTTAGATTCGTTTTTGTCCACAGGGTCCCACTAAAGTCAATTTCTTTATAGCTGTCATAGTTCTGAAAATTTCTGAAGGGTATTTCCTTTGCCTCACTATGGAAATGAAGAAGCTTGTTTGCATGTTGCAGATGACTCTGCTGTTTGTCTGCTGCCTGCAAGGTTAACGTTTCCCTACCATGCTGGCAGCAATCAATTCTTCTCTCTTTCCTCTACTTCTCCTCTTCCTTTGCACCTACATCACTGCATAAAGTGAGTGAAATAGGCTGAGGGAAAAATTTGGATGTCTTTCCTCAAAAGAAGCTGCCTAAATGAAATTAAAGGTATGGTTGCAACATGCATAATAGATGCCAGAGGGGAATTATTTATGTAACACACCAAAGCATTGACTTGACTTTTTTTAATGTAATCATCATTCAAGAATCAATACAGTGTCCGAGTGATTTATTTTGTCATTGGCTTTTGTGCTTAGCCATGTAAGATTTAAAGCAAAACGTCACTACAAACAAATACGTGTTACATGTGTGCCACGTGGAACTGCAGCTCTCCCCTGTCAGCTTGTGAGCTCTTCTGGGCAGGACTGCTGGTGTCACAGTCCTTGCAATGGCTGTGTCTACACTGTGGTTCAGCCCCTGCTGTGTGGTGCTCAGCGCTGGTGGGACACCCTACTGACCGCTCTGGCACCCCTTTCTGCGGGAGGTAGAATGAGGATGTTTGCCTTTGCCTTTGAAGTTAGGGTACAGCCAGGGTGAGCATCCAAACCTGGTAGCCCAGGCACACTCCCAAGCCCCTTGGTCAGATGTAGGCATATATGCTGAAGATGACACCCTGAGGAAGGCTAGGAGGATATCCGAAGGACACCAGAATTTGCCTACTGAAACATTTTGCATGTGTTCCTGCCACTGGCCAGGTCCTGTGGAGTACCCACTGGCAGGAGCAGTAGGGGAAGCCTTTCCTGTAGTGCCATCTCATGGCTCTGCAGCAGTGTGAGTGTCTGCATGGACCAGAGCTAAGGGAGTATGTGCATCCCAGACTGAAAGCTCTACTCACCAAATACAAGAGTGTGACTTAGGCTTCCTCTCTCCTAAGGTAGTTTTGCATCCTGTATTTTACAAGGAGGATGAAAACTTTTCTCTTACAGGGATTCCTGGCAAAATTTTTCGAGGCTTCAGTGGGATTGGGTTTTTTCTCCTTTCAGATGAGAGGAATAAAGTGTCCTTTGTGTTTCCAAGATCAAGACCTGTCTTTTTTTTTTGTTTCAGCATAAAAGAGCTGTGCTTAAACCACCATCTCACTCAAAGGCTTGTGTGAGTTTTCCCTCGTGGGAAAGCAGCCATTTTCCATTTTCTGTTCCAGACCCTTCCTACAGTGATGGTAGGGGTCATGACAGCAGCTGGATGGTGTGACAAGACACATGGGAGGGTCTGTAGCCCAGGTCCCCAGCAGTGTCTGCCATTGATCTCCATTAGAGATCTGTCCTGGATTACTGGTGAGATGATTCTTCTATCAGCTGCTTCCAAAATAACCACCTTTGTTCATTTAACAATAGTTAAGATGTACTAATTGTAAGTGAGGCCAGCAACAGAGTTCTTCTAGCAATGGAGTATGCTATACATATTATTCCTGATTTAGAAAACAAGATGAAACTCATATGAGAGTTCCTTTACCCCACTATGATATCATGCATTAATTTCTTCCCCACAACTATTCTGTGATTCTGTGTTTCTGTGATCCCATGACCATCTCTATAACAAACCTACAATTCATGAATTTTCCTATGTACAACACACACTTCAGGTAGCCCTTGCTAAAAAAATAAGTCCTCAGAAAACTCATGCCCTCTCATAATCTGTACAAAATCAGAGAAAGGAGCAGTGAGGAACCATAAACATGTTTTTTTGGGAGCACATGGTGGGAAATCAAAGGGAGGAACTCGGAGCCAAATGTCTTTTGCTCCTCTGCAGGCACATGTGTAACCTGTACTGCTACTAAATAACCAAACATATTTATTTATGTATTTATATATTTTACAGATAACCTGCAGGTTTTTCTCAGGAAAATACAATCATTCATCAGAATTTAGTCTCTTGCTTCTTAATAGAGAATCCACGTTTCTCTTTTGAGGGATGGATGAAATAAGTACGAGTTGTAACAGTGTGGGTTACCAAAGTGAAATGAATTTCATCAAGAAGAAGCTAAGACCATGCTGCTAGTCCTCCTACTGACCTTTAAGATTGTCAATGTAGGGAGCACACAACTGGAAGATTCACAAATTGGTAATAGCATTACAAGTTGGACTTGAGGGATAGATTTCTAAATTGATCATGGACTCTGCAAAGAAAACATCTACTTTTCTCTCAGTATTTTGGTTTTTTTCAGAGAGAGCCCTTTGCTGCCTGTGGGCAGAGCCCCTGACCCAGCAATATCTCGAGAGCCCTGAAGTTGGTCCCACTGCATGCAGGCTTAAAAGTCTGAGTTGGATGTTTGGTGTTAGGGAGGGGAATATTCCCCATATAAATGTCTGCAGTCTGTAAGCTTCCTCTTTTCCTTTCTCCCTTACCTAGTGACCTGAACCTTAGTATTTACAGTGCACTCATTTCCTTCTCACTTACAGGAAGACCACTAGTCCCTTTATGCCTTATGGGAAGAAAGCAGTCTGCTTAATCAGCATTTTGAATAAGCCTAATTTTTTTTTCAATCTACTTAAGTGATATTTAATCTGTTTACATTGTGATCATCCTTGTACTTCTTTTTCCTAGAGTTTTACTCTGAATCAATATTTAACATATTTCCCTATTTTAAAATTTATGTATTTTTCTGGTTTTCATTATTGAACCTTCAATATTTACTCTTTCTTTCCTGCTGTAATATTTTAGCACTACTAGACTTGTAAGAGATTGTGAATGTATGTCCTTGACTACTACTGTTTCAGGAAGCCAGTGAAGTTGTTTTGCAGGGTTTTTTCAATAAAGAAGATCTCAGAAGAAAGTCAGTGTATTTCATTTTGCTCTTGCAAGCCCTTTTTGAGCAGAAAGCAGACTGTTTCATCTGGGAACACTCATACATATGAGCTAAGCAAGTATGCTTTTACGTCAGGAAAGTTTCCTTCCTCGTAGCATTGAATTTTAATGTAACCCATTGAGTATGAGTTTTGGGAGTTCCAGAGTTCCCATTCAACCAACATATACACAGTCTTTTCTTCTCAAGCTGTTTAAACTCTATACCACAAGATGGAAAAGCATGGTTGAAACTGTAGTGTCAGAGTATTTGGGACAGCACTATGGCAGCACATGCCATTTATATCACACTTAAATCTGAAAGTCGAAAAGCTTTTGGAAAAGGAGATCAGCATCATTCTGGAACTGATTTCCCAAAAGGTAAAGCACTATAAATGCAGTGGTAAAAAATATTTGTTTCAGAGAACTGGGTACTTTACAAAATGTTTTTGTTCCTCTAGAACAGAAGTAGCCATATTTCTTATAGTGGAATTTCTTTCCTCATTATGGTTCCTGTCACCATGCTGTTTTGTTGCCTAGCCTTGAAATGAAAGCAGTTTTGTTAAGTTTTTACAAATGCCTGTTGCCATGTTGGGATTGAATTGCCTATCCCTCTCAGGGCAGAAAAATAAAACAAAAAAGTTTCATTTTCTTGTGTGTACTGGTAAAAGGGAGCCAGTGTGCTGGGTAAGAGAGGAACTGAGTGGGGAAAAAAGCCAGTTACTACAGATTTTTTTGTTTTTAAATAGTTTTATATGGTCATCATGTTAGATTACAAGGAAGCAAACCCCAATGTCTGCTCTTAAGCAGAAGTCTCAAGTGGAATCACTGAAAACATACCTGTAAATAGTATTGTCAAAGGCAACTTCTTTGTTTTGTGATTATGTGAAGAAACATGAGAACATTCTCTGATTTTTATATAAAAAAATTTCTGAATGATTGAGTCCAGGAAGTTGCCAATATAGTTTTTCTTTTGCTTGTGGGAAGAACTCCAAAGATGAGATTTCAATGTATCTTACAGACAAATGCTTCTTTGCATTTACAAGAATATAAATAATTTATGCCATAAATCAAAATCTTAACAAACTATACATCTTTTACCCTACTTTTAAGTTTAAAAGCATCTGTACCAAGCATCAGCAAACTTTTTCTAGCATTTTTGCCCTGTTGTTTTCTATACAGTCCTTGCTTGCCTGACATTCTGTCAAGAAATGATTTTTCTCTTCTTCCTCTCCCCATATGTTTTGCTGCCTTTATGTACAGGTGGGTGTCATGACTTTGGTGTTCAGTTTTTTGACCTGTGTATCCAGGTCAGAGTCTTCAAAGTAAAGCTTAGATTTCAGAATACCCAGTTTAAGAAATCCAAGCATTCTAGAATCTCAGAGTTCACCCAGTTCTGCTCAGAGTTAGAGAAAACAGCAAAGGAACAGAACATAAGTAGAAATAACTTAAATTACATTTTCTGGCACACTGAGGTCATTTGCATGTTAGTGACTTGATTAGCTTGTCTTTGATGAGCAAAGTTACTCAGAACTATGATTAAGACAGGAAGCGTGAGCAGGGGCATGCAATGAGCAGCATCAGTTCATTTATTTTTGCCTATGAATTAAAATGTTGTAGATTATGTGTTCTGAAAATAACCCTTAGTTTCTCCTAACAGCTCTATTCTTGGATCCAGCTCATCAGGACAGGTCCTCACGAACGAATAGCTCTATTGCAAGGCCAGGCAGAATAACTCCTAGTTTGGATGGGCTCCTTGTGCTAAAATGGCCAAGAATTAAAGGGAAGCATCCCCCTCATCAGGTACCCAAACCCAAATGCCTTGTCAAAGTGGCTAGTGGAGTTCCTCTGTAAAGAAGTCATCTCTGAGTGTGGGAACAGGCTCCCCTGTGCCTGGTGTGGGATACCTAAGGTGCCATCAATTGATAAGCCTGGGAGCATCTGCTGCCTATGAAATGGTGCAGTAATAACATACAATCACATGGATAGATGGTGCCAGGGGACAATGGGGCAGAAAAAGAAACACCATTCTACTCTCTTCCTGATGAGGTGGGGTTGTTGGCCACTGAAGATTTCCTATGCTTGTGAAAGAATATGTCTCAGAACTATCATCAACAACAAACTCTTTAGAAAGAAGCTGTCTTTGAATACACGTCAGTAGGAAGCCTGATATTTGCAAAAGTTGTAGGAAGCCTGATATTTGCAAAAGTTCTTGGGGTTTGAGTGGTCTTGGAGGTGTCAGTATGCATAGGGCATTTGGGAGAAATAAATAAGTCCTGCAAGAGAAAATATTATTTTGCACCTTTTACGTCTTGACAGTTGTAAATATTTTACACGATGAGGCAGCAAGCAGTTTCTTTATTGTTGTATTGTAACACAGTTCTTATAGTCTGCCTCAAAAAGAGATTGCTAGATCATAAAAGAGATACCAAAGGAGAGATACCTCACAGAAAATGAGAAAGAGATTTATAATTTATAGTCAGAGAGGGAAAATGTCCTTCCCAGAGATCCTTTAGACCCACCTCCAATGTCCTATAAGATTTGCCTGTGTCTGCAGTTCTTATTTACATCTCAATGTCCAGTCTTCAACAATGTCTTCTTTCAGAATTACATGTCCCATACACAAGCAGAAGGTCAGAAGAGGAACAACTGTTCAATGACTAGACCACTATTTCAAACTGTAGGAAAACTCTCTCAGACATATATATTAGATATATGTCTTTTGTTTGTTTGTTTTTTAATAAGTAGAATACATTAGTAAGCAGCAGCTTCATTGTACTAGACTTCTTTAAGTAGCTCAAATATTTTTCAGAATCACATAATTTCTGCACTACTCTGCCTTCATTGTCTGCTTACACATAGTTAAATGTGTTTGTGCAACCAATTGAAACCAAACATCCTAGTAGCTGCAAGAGAGGCATTCCCTCAGTTTGTGACCACCATCTGCCATGTATTTATCCTCTTATCCTTCTTCTCAGAGACTGTCTTGTCGTGGGATTTGAGAGCACTCTTGTGGTGGCTCAAGCGCAAAGAATCCATGCAGTGGTGTTGTCCCAGAAATTTTGGACAGAGCCATGGAATGGTTTGGGTTGGAAGGGACATTTAAAGATTATCTAGTTCCAACCCCTCTGTCATGCACGGGGACACCTTCCACGAGACCAGATTTCTCAAAGCCCCATTCAAACTGCCCTTGTACAGTTCCAGGAATGGGGCATCCAGAACTTCTCTGTGCAACCTGTTCTAGTGTCTCACCACCCTCACAGTAATTTACTTCTTACAAATATGTGGTCTAAACCAGCCATCTTTCAGCTTAAAGCATGTCCTTATGAAAATTCTCTGTCTAACTCTCCTGTAAGTCCCTTTTAGGTGCTGGAAGGCTGCTCTAAGGTCAACCTGGAGCCTAGTATTCTCCAGGCTAAACAACTCCAGCTCTCTCACCCTGTTTTCACAGGAGAGATGCTCCAGCCCTCTGATCATCTTCATGGCTCTCCTCTGGATTTGTTCCTGCAGGTTCATGGCCTTCTTATATCGGGGTCCCAGTTCCAAGCTGAACCACTCCTGGTAGGGTCTTGTAACAGCAGAGTAGAGGGGGAGTATCACCTCCATCAACACTTCTTTTGATGGAAGCCAGAATACAGCCTTTGCTTAAATTCTCACTTACTTTGCAAGGGCAGGTAAGAAGACCTGAAGGAAGTATGTCCTTTAGTAAAAGCTGTGATTTGAGAATTTGTATGCTGGAAGGGAGGGGAGACCATGAAGTTTTATGGAGAGGCTGCAGAGCAGCTGGTGCATAGGATCTTAGTAAATGCACAGTAATTTCTTTCTCATTCATGGGTCAACATCTCTTGTACTCATTGCTGGAACGTACCCTTAGGCATAGAGTAGCTGTAGCATCACAGTTCATATGCCAGCTGTCCTCATGTGCCGTGGCCAGAAATGCTCTTGCCAAAGCTGTCCCTGGGCTTTAAGCAGAGAAAACCCACAGTGCTGAAATCTCACTGGAAAAGGGAAGTACTTTTAAAATGAAAGGTAACAACTCCTCAGCAATGGAGGAAACAGAGATTACAACATACAGCTGAAACTACTGTGGAAATGTAAACAGGACTAACTAATCTTCGCAAAGACACTTGCAAACCTTTGTTTAATTGTGATTTGCTAGCCAGATTCTGCATGGTGCAGTTGAGGAGGCATTACAGTATCAGTGTGCTGTACAGGAGCATGGCAGGTCTTACTTCTCTGAGAAAGGAATCAGGAGAAGGTTGGTTTGTGGGGGATTGTTGCAGGCCATCAGAGCCACCCCACAGTTTTTCTTTCTCTTCCTGTTGTAGTTGCAGGAGCAGCTCATGTACATAGGAAGAAGGGAAATGAGGCCAATTGGTGGGATTTTCTTCAGTGTGAGATCTTTGCCTGGCTCTGCCATAGTTTGTTTGACCAGTGTTTCTGACAGCTAAAATGGATATTTCGTTACACACGACTCAGTCATGTAATATGTAATGCTGTGAAGAGCTGAAGAACATACTTAGTTAAACCTGAAACTTAGATACTTTCCACAGTAATACTTAGAAAAGGCTTAGAGTTACTATTGTGTAAGAAACTCATTTCTGCTCATGTGAAGCTCATAACTCATCATGTGAGAAAAGACATAGAAATGCCTGAAGGAGCATTAAATGAGCAAAAGTGAGTTTAACCAGCGGGCAGACTGCTTGTGCCACTCTTGACACTGAACCCTTTCCCTTGAGCTGTTCGGTGGTTTGTCCTAATCTTTTATCTCAGCCTCATTTCAGCTCTCCTGTGTGCCTGACCCTTAGCCCTGGTTACCAAAGGGGATTGAAAAAACCCTGAGGATGCTCCTTCATTCTCCCTCACTCTTTGCAGCTCTCTGAATGATGGTGGTAGAGCAAACCACCCTTTTGTCTGTCTCTTATGTCTAGTTTTTCTTACCTCTCTCTGAGTGCAAGACCTTTGGGGAAGCTTTCTTTCTTCTCCTCTGTATTTCTTCAATTACTGGAATGACAGTGCCTGGAAGATCCAGGAACTTTTGTAAAAGCCAGTCCTAGGTAAAAAGAAGACACAAATATGTGAAGGAAGAAAAGCTGAGCATCCAGGAGCATTCTGGAAAAAGTAATTCTCAGCTGCATTACACATTCCTTTGTGCAAACTTGAGGTACTGGGGAGGATGGTTTCTGGCCAGCACTTCACAGTGACTGAGGCTGTGTTCATCCTTGAGCAGCAATGTGACTTTTTGTACCTGACCCCAAGTTTTGGGATGGACTCTATAGCCAGTCTGCACATATTTCCCATGGCAGCACTTACCAGGCGCTTCAGTGGGAACATGCCCGGCAGAATAGGACTGGCAGCCCCAGGGTGGAGATGTAGATACTCCTGGCTCTGGAGACCTATGAGGATTTAAAATTCAGCCTCTTCAGCTCAGTCGTCACATCCATGGAGCGTGCAAAATGCCCCTGGCACTGCAGGATGTTGAAGCTGCAGGAGGAAATAATCTCATACAACATCAAAAAATCCTACTGCTCAGATGTTAATCCTCATGCCTGTCCCTCCTCTGTGCACCCTCAGTTAACCCGAATGGGCTATGCAGAGGAGACCAGAGCAGAGAATATGCTTCCATGAGTGGCTCTCAGCTATTTGGGAAGCTGGTCTGATTACATCCTCCTCCTATCCATGGACCAGCAGCTTTCCCTGTTCCCTCCTGCTGCCACAGGACAGGCACTAGCTCACTGGGGCAATTTCAGCCCCAGGCTCCCTGCATGCTCATGTCTTGTCCTTGGCACAGCTTCATCTGGCAGCCAGGGAGAGGGACAGTGAGGCTGCTGGCTGTGCCTCAGTTGTTCACACAGGCCAGTTGCCTGCTTACAGGTCACAATATAAGCTGACCAGTGGTGTCATGTGCGCAGGTTTCCTTCATCCTGAATGCATTCCAGGGTCTAAGTCCCTGCTGTTTGGGAACAGCTGAACTCAGAGTTGGTGGAGTTTGCCATTCATTGCATGAAGCATTAATAAATATCCAACGAGGGGCTAAACGAATCTGCCCAGGATCATCTCCAAAGCCATACTGCTCATTTACTGCTCAGCTGTACAATGAGTGATGGAAACTGCACAGCAAAGCCAGCTGGGAGCAGGGTTAGTGTCACTGTCCCTTTTGGGGTTTTTGTTTAGGTGACAGGTTCTGTGCACTTGCTCCCTACAGGTCAGTGAGTGCCTGGGAAAAGGGACTTCACTGCTGACTTGGGGGTTACCTGCAAAGATGCCTTGGTCTGTGCGTTTCTTTAGTGGAATGAGGGCTGAATAGGGCCAAACACTATTGCTCCTTGTGCTGTTTATGCAGGGGATTTTTGGGCAGCTCTCTGGAAGACTTTGTTCTTTTTCCATGATTTGTGAGAGCAAAAAGGGCAAAGTGACCAGTGTGTGTGTCACTTATATAGCACAAGGCTTTTCTCCTGGAAGGCCTTGGTTTCTGAATTCTTGACACCACCAACAAACACGTGTACACAAGATCAATACAGTTGTGGAGTTTTTGATTGCTACTGAATTGTTTAACATTTCAGTTTCCTCTGTGCCTCTTGAATGCTTTGTCAAAAGAGCAATTAATGTTTGTTGTATCTGTCTTTTAAGTCACAGTCTAGGTAATGTTTTGTTCTCTTTTTCAAGAACAGTTATTTAGGGGTTCTTTTGAGTCTTCTGACATTTGAAAACACACCTTATGACTTCGCCTCATTAGCTTTCAGTGTGCATTGACCACAATAGCACAGAAAACGGAGCAGGTAAGTGAGCATGCTAAAACAAGAAATTTCTCTGCTTGTCTGTGGACGTGCTCTGCCTGTTCCTTAGCAGTGCAGGCAGATCCTGTATGATACCCACACACAGCAACAGAAGCAGCATCTGTGTGAGCAAACTCATGGCACCTGATACACATCTGACACTTCACTGTCGGTACTTTCAAGGGGTCAATCTTCCATCTCTCTGTGCTCCCCCAAAAGTCTTTCACTTTTAGCAGTGAGCAAAATTTAAGTCTGTTTTTCTCTTTCACAGCATGTCTTCTGTGGGATTTCTAACTTAACTCCTATTCCAATATTGATGGTCTTCCTGATTATATTTTGGTCAGGTGCTAAATATGTTGTTTGCTAAAACCTGTTCAGGCTGCCTCAAACTTTTGCTCAGGTGTATCTTGGCCACCGTTACTGTCAAAGCCCAGATCCTGCTTTATAGACACTCTGAGAACAGGAACATGCCTTTGCGTGAATACCCTTCAATTACTTTGCAGGGTGTATTGACTTCTAGCCTTATCTCAGCTAAGGTGCCAAGAGATATCAGTGCCAGCTAGTAGGAGAGGAAGGTGTTTGATCAGCAAGATGAAAAAAAAACAAAACCAAAATGCAAGGAAATGCTTGGTTTTACTTACTTGAGATAAGCAATGCTGATAGTGAGAACACGAAGGAATGATAACTGGGTTTTTGTGGGGCCAGTTGTAACCGGTGTTTGTGATAGCAGCAGAGAGGAGCAGAAATGTCTCCCTCTTCCCAAGCTTTTTCCTCTCATTTTTGTTAGTTTATATGTGTCATGGAAGAGATTAATCCCGAATGCAAGCTCTGACTCAGAGCTTTTCTTAATCACTGTATAAAAACATTACTAAGACTAGATTTATTCGCATTCCTTTTCCTTAAATAGAGATGTAACAGGTAAGATTTTGTTGGATTCATGACCTTTGAGAAAAGCTTGACCTCAGATCCTGGAATCACAGAATCCTTTATGTTGAAAAAGACCCTTAAAATAACACTAAGTCCAACAGTAAACAAAGCACTGTCAATTCCACCACTAAACCATGTTGCAAAGCACACATCTACACTTCTTTTAAATACCTCCAGGCATGGCGTCTCAGCCACTTCCCTGGGCAGCCTGTTCCAGTGCTTGACAACCCTTTGGTTGTCCAATCTAAACCTCCCCTGGCACAACCTGAGGCCATTTCGTCTTGTTCTGTCACATGCTACTTGTGGGAAGAGACTGACCTTTAGCTGGCTACAACATCCTTTCAGGGAACTGTAGAGAGATACCTCCTGTGTTTGATTTCCATACTGATGCCTCCACCAAAGAAAACCCATGCTATCTTTTTTTGTCTCCCTGCAGCTTCAGTCGAAGTAGGACATGTTCCTTCTGAGTGAAAGGCTGACACCCAGCACAGGGCACAGACAACCTAGTGCTGGCTTTCGTTCTTCACCTGCAGGAACATGACAGGTCCCCCCGATGCAGCTCCAGAAGCAGGACTGGCTCTGCAAAGACAGCTGTGGCAAGGCTGGAAACAAAACCCCCTCAGTGTAGGGGAAAATATTTTTTTTTTTCAGATGTGCTGTAGAAACTCAGCAAGTTCCTCCTGGGGGATGCAAACTTCCCCTCCTGACAGGGAACTAATAGCCACTTGTATGGGTTTCTGAGCAGCAGTTTCTGTGCAAAATTTTGGCCCATTGAGTCTCAGGCTTGGAAAATGCACAGGAGATACTGCAAAACAGAAGTGGGGGTTCTGAGCTGAATATGCTTAGAAATATTATGAAGAATGCTGTCTTCAATGCTTGAGAGTGAAAAAGCAGAAACTGCTAGGGTAGGAGTATGGGAGTGAGGAAATGACAAGAGGTGGATGGAGAAGGAAAGAAACTAAAAATGAGAATGTGCAAAGGGAAAATGAGACAATAAAAGGAAACATGCCAAAGAAAGAGGAAGAGATACAAGAATATAGATTTTTTTAAAAAATGAGTGGACAAAAGAGGAAAACTAAGTTAAAGGTGGAGCAGGCAGCCTAAGATGTAAAATTTTCAACATTTAAAAATATACAAAATCAAAACATAATGATAGAGTATTCAAGAAGGCATATATGCGAGTGAGCCTACGTGCACACAACATTTTGTTCAGTCCCATGGGTGTTTGAGTGCAAATTTTCATCTGGGTCTGAAGGAAATGGAATCATTCCTTTCTTGGCAAAAAGCTGACTTGTTCAGGAGAGCAGTTGCATCTATAATAGTGAGGGTTTTTTCTAGCCATGGTTTGCAGCAGAACACAGGTACTTGAAATTCTGGTAGTGGCTTGTCAGTGCCTGGGCTCCCAGCAGAACAGCTCAGTCTTTGCCATGGCAGTCACCCTGGGCATGCTGTGGAGCCCTGTGCCCACATAGCAGGCAGGGAGGGGGCCTGAGGAAGCCTGTTTTCCTACCATGTCAAAGCCACCTACTGTTCACTCACCAGAAATTGAGTGAGATTGAGGCTGAAAGTGTATGAGAAGGAGGGTTAACCATGAGACAGCTTCTGCCAGATCCGGATTCTCAAAAATCAGTGCTTTGTTTCCTCCCGGTTTTGTGAAAGTAGCTGACATAGTAAGTATAATTAAAAGGAAAATTTTTTTCCACCTCTTTCTCTATGCTTTTTACTCCTGTAAGCCTCTGGCTAGCTGACCCATCAAAGTCATGGTTTCATACTTTTCCTCCCATCCCAAAGATGAAATATTTCCTGAAAGAAAACAAGGACAACTAGGGAACACATTTTGGGCTCAGTCAGGGTCTAACCAAGGCTCTGGTTTTATGGGAGTTCGAAAAAACTGCTGAAACAGGATAGCCAGTAGTGTTGCGACAGTCCCTGTAAATGACACTTCTAGACCCATAACTGTCTGGAAACAGGTTTATCAGCCAGGGGAGTCACTGGCAGTCTCTGCTGGAGATGTGGGATTTGCACGCTTTTGTGGGAGAGCCAGAGGCATGTGCCCTTCTCCCACTGCAGCTAGACCTGGAGGTTAACAGTGGCAAGGGTTCTCCAACCTCTTCTTGTCACTTTCCCACTAAGTAAAACCTAAGATTAGCTCATGCACTGTTATTAATATTTCACTAGTACTACCCATTGCAGCAAATGGATGGTTTTGATCAATAATTCATAGCTGGGTGTAGCCTATTAAATTTGAAGTGGGGTATACACTTTCCTGTTATTTATTTATCATTGCTTTCATTTTACAGGGGTTTTTTTCCCTGTTATTTCATTTTTCACTTGCTTAAATGCCTCTCCTTCAAAGTTCAGACTGCTTGCAGGAAATTAATCTTGTTTCTTCTGACTTTTAAGTAAGGTTAAGCTCTCTGCGAGGGCCTGAGATTGAGCTATAAGGAAAACTTACAGGCCTACTCAGCCACTTCACTGAAGGAGGTCTCTGAAACAAGTGACTTGGGATCTGACAGCTGAAAGATCATCAGTGGCCTCAGAGCTGTCTGCTTTTTGTTTCAGAGGGATATTTGTCTACTTTTGCTGAGGGAACAACCTGCTCCAAGAGCAGCAATCAATCATTGCCCTGTCTCATCCTCTGCCAGTGGGCACTGTTCTCTCGAAGCCCCCTGCACACAGGTTTTGGGGAGTGTAAATCTTTCTGGGCTGGTTGCAGGTTGTATCCCCTGATTAGGAGTGGTCTTTTGCTTTTCTTTGTGGAAACAGTCTACTCACGGCTTATTTGATCTTTGTGGCTCATCTTGATTCACAAATAAGTCAGGTTGTAGTGAAACTGGAAGAAGTATTTCCTTAGAAGACTCTAAGACGGGTTTCAGGGTTTAGGGTTTGGAAACTGAAAGCTGCACAAGCACATAAAATCATGAAGCAGTCCCACAGCCTAGGTTTAACAGGACGTTATCCTCCTGGTTGTTCCTGTGCCCAGATCCAGGAGCGAGGGCGAGGATTGGAGAGCTGCTGCTTCTGAGAATTACCCCACCAAAACTTTTCAGTATGACAGAACTTTCTAAATTCTTCTACCTCCAGCTGCGCAAGCAGACAAGCCCAGGTGTCCATCCTTGCCCAAGTGCAAATGTCTTGTCCCTGATTCACACTCGAGGCTGCTGCATTTGCTGTGTGGCAGGGGTTTCCCTGCGCTCACACCTGTGCAGGCATGGGCCATCACCCTCCGCCCTGCCTTCTGTCTGCTCCTCTGCATGCAGCAGTTGTGCAGGGTGCCACCGAGAATGGTAGTGCAAGAGGTCATGGGGGGTTGGTGAAACCTGGCATGGAGCATGGTGGTTGCATCGGCGTTGGAGACCACGTTTCTCAGGGAGGGAGGGTACAGTGGCAGGCTCCAGCTGGAGGTGAAGTCCTGGCACTGGGTAGGTCTGCCCCACTCCTTCCTGCGTGTACAGATTTAGACAAAGAGTGAGATGGTCCTGATGCACCAACATACATTTCATGATATCATGATTCTACCCTAAACAGACACCAGTATCCATGTTGGGACAGGTTCAATGGGATCACCCAGCATTGTTTTGCATTCTCAAGGCAGGTGTTTTCTCTGGCGGATGTAGTGTGGGAAGAAGGTGTAAAAGGTCTTATTTTCACATGCAAAGCCTGCAGTCTTTAGTATTCTCTCTCCTGCAGAGATCACAGATAGCATTTCAGAGTACATTGCTAACATAGTCACCTTACCAACTTTTACCTGAACACATGCCATCCTGCTTCACAAAGACTTGTTTACCTTTTGACAGCATTTGAGTTTTCAGGGTTAGTATTCAGAGGCATTTCAGTATGTAAATCACCAGTGGCTACAGGAAGTGTCACTGTCTTTAATAGGAACAAGGACAGGGTCACACAAAATAAAGGTGTGATTCAGGTTGCATCAAATTGTAGTGGGAATTAGATCAACTCCTCTCTACCTACATAAGGGTAAGATATTATTTGTTTAAATGAGATCACTTTTAAATAATTTCCATTAACTTTGATTTGCCCTAGTTTTTCATGGACCACGATCTTCCCCTCCAAGAGTTCATTTAAAATTGTGCTGTCAATAAAACACTTTGCAAAGTCCACAAGAAGCTTCCATTATTAGCTTGGAAGATCTGTAATGCAGTCCCCACTCTGCTCCCTACCACGCTCTTCCCATCCTGTGTTCTTGGATTGAGGGCATGTCTACAACCTGTTACTTTACCAGCAGCGGCAAGGAAGCTGTTACATTATATGAATGTGATTTTGCAAAGTAGTGGCTCATTTCCTGAAGCAGAAGCAGCCTGCAGGAAGGCAAAGGTCTTGGGAGGTTACAGTGGACAGTTAAAAATGTGAGAGCTGAGAGGTGGTTCTGCGAAAAGGAGCCACCAAAGAAGTCTGCTTCCCTAGAAACTACTCATCTACAGCAGACCCAAACTCCCTCCTCAGTTGGGGATCCCTGCAAACCCCCTTGATGCTGCCAGAACACAATGCTGCCAAGTAAAATGAAGCTGCTATACGTCTCCTTAGGCAGATGCCCTGGATCCTTCAAGTGTAATTCATTGGTGGAAGTGGGATCAGTGGTTCCTGCATGCTTTTTGCATTGTCACTTACCTTGCTAAGAGATATCCAAGTCTGATGACAGGAGAACACGGGCAGTTGCCACCCTTCCCAAGGCTCCCTAAGGCACCCCAATGCACAGGGATGAAGGGGAGGAAAGTTAATAGCCTGTTGGCAGGTGAGGAGGTGGGACTGAAAGCACTCTGCCACTCAAAGCTGCAGGGCTGACTCAGAGCCAGAGGAGAGGAGGAGAAAAGTCATGGAAGGGTTTGAAGCCTGCAGTGACACAGTCTGGCTGACCTGCAGTGAAGCGTGGCTGCATTACATGGGCAGCAGGATGAGAGTGTCAGGGCTGCAAAAGGTACATGGAAAGAAAGATCCTTCAGGTACAGGGATGATAAGAACTAAGGCTTTTGAAGTATTTTAGTGGTGACAATAGAGGGGAAGAGATTGGTTTTAACTTGTTTGGCTGTGGCTCAGGGGCGTGATCTGTTTATAATTATAGTCCTCCCTCTGGAAGTGATTGGACAGAGTGCATGTTAATTTATGGTACTAAATTTTTAGACAATCATCTTAGATGTTTCCTAATGTCTTTTTCCGTAACTGGAGGAATATCCCTCTTTTAACTGTTTTATGTTTCATACAAGTAACTCTCAATGTAGCAGCATCAGTATTTTTAGCCCTAGGACTGAAGCTGTAGGTCAAGTGTACTGTTTTTCTAATGCAGGACAGTAATGGACGTTTAACTCAGAGTACATCCCATCCTAACAGCAGCTAGCCTGTTGCTAACCATAAGCATACTTTATGGAAAAATGCAAACTATTTATATTGAAGAGTTACAATTCAACTCACTTCTAGGACATCAATACTATAGTGACAGCCTGCAGTATCCTGCCCTGAGAGATCATTGCCATAGAATCATACATTGTCAGCAGTACCACAAATGACCATCACACGGGTACAGGTTAACCAGGTGCAGGTAGGAGTTAACTATTGCACCATACCACTTAAATGAATTTCAGTGCTGGCCAATAAAATTGTTACTTGTGTTAAACTTCAAGGATAAATGGTGCTGGGTTTAGATAGTGTGTTATCATGGCAGGACTTCAGCTGGGGCTGTATCTATAGACTACTTAAGTTTAATAATATTTGGTGAGACAGCATTACTAGGTATACTCAGTGACATTCCAGTAGGTCTTGAAATGAGGCAGAAAAATGGATTCATGGTCCACATGGCAAATATATAAAAATCTTTTGTTTATGTCAGCCTTATAAATCCATCATACTTTAAAATCTCATCCCTGCTGTCCTTTTATTTCAAAGCTTATTTGAGCACTTCTTTAGCACAGCTGGTGCCTATTGGTATGTGTTGGTATGAATCAGTGCTGATGACATAGTGTTGAGCTCAGTCTAGGGTGATCTGAATAAAAAATACCATACGGCAGGGTGGAAAATCTGCATTGCTCACTTACTTTCTGCATAAGCTGTAATAGCTGAAGAGAGGATTTTAAGAGCATTAAGCAAACCTCTCTGGTAAGGAAACACCCACCCCTAGTTTTCCTGTGCAAATAAGATGTTAGATTTAAGGCATACATCCCTTTGGTGCTCTCTTCCCTATCTCAGGTATTGCAGCATTTAATGGGATGTCATGGAGACCAACAGAAATAATTAAGGATTTGGAAAAGGTCTGTAAGAAAAAAGTTGGAGCAAACCATCAGGCTGGTGTAAAATATCCTACAAAAGAAAGAAGAGAAGCTGTGGCACAGTCTATCAGATAATTAAATATCACAGAGGAGGTATTTTTCTAGTATAAGTAATGAAAAATGCCTGGAACATGTTTCAATGTATTTCTGAATACAGCAAATGCATGTGTGCTTCAAGGTTGGATCTTAACCATGGAGATTTGTTCATGAGGTTTTCCTGAAGCTCTCTGTGTTAGCATTTAGCTGATGGTTCTAGCTGGTCTGAGGAATTGCCAGCTTTTCCATTAAAGCCATTCAGTTTGGCAATTTTTTCAGCTGCCTGTTTTCAGAGGTAAAAGTCAGAAAAGAAGTTGTTAAAAAAGCTGAAGGATCATTCTTAAGCCTGTGAAGACTGGCAGGAATTTTGCTGTTAAGGCAAAACATTTCTTAAAATCCCTATGGTATTGGTGGAAGCTTTCCTCTCTTGATGTTGTGTTTTCAAATCTGTTAAGGCTTTGCTATCAGGGCTGAAAGAGTTTGTGTTTGCATCCATCAAGCACTTTTACTCTTGACCCTCAGTGTAGCTGGGAAACCTGTCTTTGACATCTGTGTCAGTTATGAGGTGGCATGAGGAGTGTGTTTTTGAGGCTCCCCTGTTCAAAGGAGGCTTGGAGAACCTGTAGAGAGACAGCAGGATGGTCCTGGGCTGGAGCACAACAAATCAGAGAAGAGGCAGAAAAGATTCGACTTGTTCAGCCTGGAGAGAGCTGAGTGGGATCTTCTTGGTGTCTACACCTACCTAATCAGAGCTTAGAGAGAAGATGGAGCCAGCATTTTGTCAGCAGTGCACACTGAGAATGAAAGGCCACAAGTTGTATCAAGGGAAATTCCAACTACATGCATGGAAAAAAAGTTTTCACAGTGAGGACAGTCAGACTTTGGCAGATTTTGCCCAGAGGTGCCAAGGAGTTTCCACTCTGACAATGCTGCCCCGAGGGCCCCAGCCTGACTTTGCAGCCAGCCCTGCCTTGAGCATGAGGTGGGACTGCAGACCTTGCTGTCACACATTCCAAACGTGGGTGCTTTTATCAGCAGAGAGGAGGCGTTTTGTGCGTGTGCACACACATACATGTGCTTGGTGAGTGAGAACAGAACTGAGAGGAAGTGGTACACACCAGTGGACCTATTGTAGAAGTAATGAGGTTACAGACTGCTAGATTTCCTTATAAAGACAAAATCTATGACACTGATCTTTTGTCACCAGTCACTTCCCGCTCTAGACTCAGTCTTGGGCTCATAGTCTTGAGGTTGACTGGCTGCTCTGCAGAAAAGCAAGAACTTCCTGATCACGCAGCGACCTATTTCAACATACTACTTTGCAGTTCCTCAACCACACAAGGAGCTTGGTTTTGAAAGAAGGTCTTCCCTTTCTGTTGGATTTGCAGCTGTTGAGCTGTTTGTTGCTCTGGCAGTTTGGACCCGCCGCTTAGCCCAGGAGGTAAGATCACGGCATCTGCTGGGTTTTTTTGACAAATTGCCCTCACTGAGCGTACCAGCAGTTTAACTGCACAGGAAATTGTGGTTGACATGAAAAAACAGTGCAGGTTCTGTATTAGTGTGAAGCATTTTCCAGTACTCTTGTGCACGGTGTTTCTACTGACCTTCAGGAAAGTGTTTGATGGATTTAATTGGGCAAAGTGGTTTTTGCCTGAATAGAATAGTAGTCTTTGAGTTGACATTGGCTTGGCAGGGCATGGTAAAGTAAGAAGCCATTATTTAGATTGCAGAGGGTAGATAATTCTCATTCCAGTGATGAAAAACACTGATTCATACAGATAATGTATTTTGTCTCGTAAAGTTTACAGTGTAATCTGCTGGCTGTTAAGATACCGGTATCAGGCTTTTGTAAAAGTAATTTTACTTTCCAGAGGATAAATAAAACTGATTCGTTATGGAAGCTGATTGTAGTAGGGACTTCTGCTTTAAAAATAGTGATACGTGGTGGCCCTAACATTATATTGCTTTTTAAGATATTGACTGCTAAAGCTGGTCAGGCTTGTCCCTTGTCCTTTTTGGGATTTCAGCTCAGGCTGTAGATGAATTATGACTTGAAAATGCCTACAGATATTTTAGGTGGTAGTGTGATGAGCAGCAGTCTCTAGGCTTAGTTTTTTGCTCTGTAAGAGCAGTATCCTTGCTGGTTTTGTCACATAATGGTTTCCTCAGCACATGGATTTGGTTTGAGCACTGTACAACTGACCCAATGAGACCTCTGGTCTTTTATCACAGCCAAACTCATGTATAAGATTGGCTGACTGATCTCTTTCTGCTACAGATATCTAGTGAAGATGATCTCTAGCAAATGCAGCTGGGTGCTCAGCAGATTGCTGTTTGATCGTCTTGATAAAAGCCAATTGCACACTGAAATCTCTCCCGTAAAGGAACTCCAGCAATGTGTCACCTTTCTCCTGTGTGACAGGAGCAGTTTGGCCTCCTGAGATGGGGACAGACGTTCTGCAGAAGGTCAGAGATGCAGCTGGGAAAGCTCTCCTGAGTAGATAGGAGATGTGGAAACCCCCTCTGTGGTGGGAAACTCCAATGAGGAGGAATGCTAGAATCAGGAGGGACTGGGAAGTACCTGCCTGTTTGCTGGTAGCAAGAGCAGGGGTTTCTGCTTCAATCCTGACCATGAGGTCCAGATTTAAATAGCTCAGAAGCTGAAGACAGCCCTCACTCTATAGGTCAAAAGAGGGATGTATTTTGAATCTTCTTCCTTAACTGAAACTGAGTAACACTATGGACTGAATATTATTACAGTTATAAAATGTTTGAGAGTCTCCATGAAGCTTGCTGTACTATACAAATCTAGTGGTGTTGTTTCTCTTCCCTTACTCAGAGAACCTGCCACATGCTCCATTGTCTTCTATTTTGCTACCAATTTTTTTTTATCCTGTTCCCTTCTGATTTCAGTCATGAGCAGTTCAAAATGCATCTGTGTAGCATGGAGCAGAGGTATATTGACAGAAAACCTACTGCAAAGGCAGCACCATATGTTTTTTATAAAGTCTGAAAGAATTTTAGAAAGTGCTTGAGTAAAGGGGAAGGAAAGAGACGCGGCGAGATTAGGGGAGTACAGTGCATTTAAAAATGTAGCTGATTTTCATACTCTCAGTCCTTTCATGCAAAGCAGCAGACTTCAGTGAAATGCTGATACAAAACGTAAAATACTTATGACAATGAATAATATTTAGAAAAAAAATCTAAACCAGTGCTTAGGTGCTGCAGGATGGAGTACCAAACTCCTCATTGGTTGCTCTGTGCATTTTTGCAGTTATCAAAGAGGAAAGCTGTAGCACAGGAAATAAATCCCTGCCCTGTGTGAGACAAGTGGGGTGGCCTGGACATGGAGGCAGCAGCCATGGGGAGGAGGGTGCCATCTGAGAGGCATGAGAGGGATGCCCAGTGGCAGGGCTCAGGGACCATGCCACAAAGCCAAATCATCCTTCAGAGGAAAGGGGAGCAGAAGGACTGTGCCTCCTGATGCTCCAGGTCCTGCTTTGGCTCCCTATTGCGCACTCAGAGACACTACAGCTCTCAGCATGGCACCAGTGCGGGACAGGGGCCCAAGCAGCAGGACAGCTGGTAAGGAGGACTATGCTCGGATGTATTCCCCATTTTCTGGTCTGGTTTGGTGGCCAAAAGGGGCTGGTCACTGCTGAAATCAGTGAGGAATCCTGCAAAACTGAGAACAGAATACAACTCCTGGCATGGGAGTGACAGAAGTAGATTCATAAATGCATTAGGAATCAGTCAAATGCAAATATATGTTTGTACCTAAAACCCTCTTTTTTACAGCTGGAACTTGTTTTTAATATTTTCCGTGCACAGAGGAACTGTTTTCCTGCAAACGGGCTGGAAACAGAGGTCATCTTCTCCTTTCCTTGCATCAGTTACCAGACTTCCACAGGACATTTGGGACTGAGTCAGTTCTTTGTGACCTGACCTCCTGCTGTCAGGCTGCAGCACACAGGAATAGGAAGAAAAGATTTTATCTGTCTTTCCAGGGTCTTGTGCCCATCTTCCACACCAGTCAGGATCAGGCAGAGACGGAATAGCTCCTCATACTCATGTCCAGAGCAGCCCCTGAAGTTGCCCTCCTCCCAAGTTAGTGAAGATGGAACTGGAGGGAGGGAGGGAGGGCAGGGCTTTCCATGGCAAGTGGGAAATCTGCTGAGTGACTGAAGCTGTTTGTCTTGTCTTGGTTTGGAAAGCAGCTTTGGACAAAAAAAAAAAATTAATAAAAATCACTGGACCACATTAGAAAATCAAAATGTTCCTTTATCTATGGAAAGATGTTTTCACTTTAAAGCTAGCTAGCGTTTGTTGGTAAAGGGATAGGAAAGATAAGTGACCCAATAAAAAATGTAGTATACCAGATCAATTTTTTTTTTTAAAGAAAAATTCTACAGATTCTGTTGAAAAATATGCACATATATGCTGTCTCCCTAGTAGGATGTATATGACAGATAAAAGATATATAAGGAGAGTATTTATAGGTTCACAGCTCTGCTTTCTCAATGTCTTAATTTCCTTGCCACTTCCTCCCTGCCGCTGAGTGGTATCATGGAAAGAGATCTCCATCTCTCTCCAAACCCTGTGGATTTTCCCTTCCTAAGTCCTGTTAACTGGTATTTGATTTAGGACTCAGTCACAATTTGTCACATTGACAAATAAGGTCCTTTATGAAACAGAACATTAAGAAAATAACTCATGGACATCACCATGTTGCTGTCTGAACAATGATAAATGGTTTTTTCTCTGTGTTTTTTCAAATATATGAAGTAAAATAGGTGAAGTACAACAGCCTAATAATTCTAGTACCCACATACATGGTGAGTTTTGCTGTTGCAGGAACCAATCTTTTTAAAAAGCCTTTGAGGCAAAGATTTTGATTCATTGTGGCCTAAACTATGAATCTTTATAATGTACCAGGGAGGAAGTACTTGCCATAACTTCAGAAAGATTCCTCTGTGTTTTGCATGCTGATTTAAACACCAAGATCCCAGCCAAACTGAAGGTACTGTGATCCAAGTTACACATTGCTGATAGAGTCAAGTATGTTTCCGTCTACTTTAGAATTTAAAATTTAGCTCAGCATCTTTGAGGAAATTTAAGAAATACTCTTGTTCATCTATAGCTATTTAAGTAGGGAAAGTGTCATACCCCTAAGTGCACAATTTAAAAAATTAACTTTTTTTAATGAACATCATCATGTGTTTGAAGATGTTGCAGTTTGTGCTTCTTAAATGATTTTCAAATTTGTTGTGTAAGAAATGTGTCTGAGTGACATGTGGTTCAAAATCTGATGAGGTTTGCTGATACTGTCAGCCATGGTGAGTGGATGATTAGCTGCAGACTAATTCACCAGCAAGGAAGAGACATGGATTCTAGTTTTTGGTTTACATCATTGGCAGAAAAAAAAGCTATCACAAAAAAATGTCCACTCAGTCTGCCTGGAAGTTGTGACACCAAACAAGAATAAAGGACATGGATGAGATTGTTCATTTGTCTGAGATGGTTGGATATCCCAGAACTATTGCTCCACATAATCACTGGCAGCTCCAAACTGGCTGTAAGACTGGGGAAATTTAGCATTAAAGGTACTGTCTTATTGTGGGTGCAGGATCACTCTGCTAATGCACATTATTTTGATCAGAATTGTAAGAAAACCAACAGATAATAATAAATATAGGAGATACAATCATGATAATAGTAAATATTCTGAGACTGTGAAGTTTAATTGGGAGATAAACTATTCTGGATTACACAAAAGAAGATGTTTGGCTGAGTGGCTTTGCCTGCTACATTTTTGTTGAAGGGTTTTGCTGATGAGCACAAGATGAAACTTTAAAATTGAGGAACTTCTAGGCCACAGTGCTGTGGTTGTAGCATTGATTCTTCTTTCAACATGAGATCCACTGAATAATTTCTCTTTTTCTCACCCCTTAGTGACAACGAAATTGGCAAAAACTTCTTGCCAGAAAGAAAATATCAAAGCCTAACTCAAATATTCTTTCCTTGTCTCTTCCTCAGCCCTTACACACTGTAGAAAATCACTTGGGAGACCTTATTTGAACAGAAATGGATATGGATATATGGATTTATGTGTGGTACCTTACGAGGGAAAGATAGAGGGAAATATTTCTGGGGAGGAATATCCTATCAAGGATATTCTGATGAGTGACCAGGAATGGGCGAGTGCACAAAGGTGCAATAAATATGGGACAAAGATTGAATGTGCTCAAGATACTCTCTTTTCCCCTATATTTTTCTGACTGCAAGATGCTTCAGATCTATCACAAGAGTTTCTGCACAATTAAGAGGCCCTTTCTCTTAATCCTGCCTGCTGGTGAAATGATCCAGGGCAAGCTGTGCACTGGGGGAGGATTGCTGGGGGTGCCTCTTTGGTATCACCTAGGAGGGCAAGTCTAATGCAGAAAAGAGCTGGGAAAGTGTTCCCCAACCATTACAGAAAGCTGGGCACTGGAAACTGCATTTTTGTGGATGAGACAAGAAAGAGAAAAGGAACTACCATTGTGAGGTCCAATACAGTAAAAGACAGAGTTTTGTGTGAGGAGGGAACAGTCTTACGCTGCCCCATGCAACTCTGACAGCTGTGTTTTGCAAGCCAGTACCTCTTATTTCATCACTTTCAGAAAAGAATAAACAAGTTTGAAGAGAAGATAGCAGGAGAAATAGGGAAATTTATATATGACAGGGAACACATATTGTGTCACTCTCCAACAGCTAGAGAGGTTGTCATGTAATTAACAAAGTTAGAGTGTGTTAAGAAAGCAAAGTCCTAATGGTATAAAGTGAGTAAATATTAGTAGCTTATTCAGCTTTCTTGGCACTGAATTCACAGTGAAGTTGTTCCTGACTAAATATGTTTGTGAAATATAATATTGTCCCATTAAATTTGCTTTTTTGCTTTGGGAAAAGGTACAACTTTATGTCTAGCTGTAAAGTGCTGCTTCACAATTTCAAGGTTTTCATTGCCTTGCTTGCAATAAAGCTTAAACACCAGAGAAGTGGAGGAAAATACAGAACAAGGTAACCATTTAATACAACTTTTGGAAACCTTGAGGTTTTAATGGCTTTGCCATTTATTATTTATATTGCATGGTGGGTGCACACTTTGCCAAGCCATGCATAACCAGGCAGCTTCTCAGACTATGGCTTCAAAATCGAAAAGAAATGAAAGAACATCAATATCAGCGTGTTTCAATTTAGCAATAACGTTCATGTATTAAGATTATTTTAGTTCTTCCTTTATATTCCAGTCTGAAAATAGTTTGTTATTAGATCTCTTAAAACATCAGTGCCATCATAGGTTCTTTTGAGGATAAGGTCAAATAAAAGGAGGCTTTACAGCGTGGCTGTAACATAGTGATTTGGAAATGATGGCAGGGAAGGGAGTGCTTCATTAGAGGCTCTTTTGACATCAGCTTGTTACAATTCTCAGCAGCTTAAGTGAGATAGTCTTCCCACTTTTTTTCTTACATTAATCTATAACTCAACAGTCTCCTGAGGAGGAAAGTATGTATTTGCACGACTTTATCTTTTGCTTTTGCAATAGCAGGTTAATGCTGTTTGGCAAACAAGAACAAAGTGTCTCTTCCAGGCTATTTGTAATGTGGATGTCCTGAAGCCATCTGAGTCTCAGCCTATCTCAGGGAGAGGTTTCTTATTTTTTCTTCTGAACCTTTATTACCTTCCATTTTTTTTTGTTGTTGGCAGTTCCAGTGTCTTTCTTGCTCTGACCTGGGGAGCTGTCTTCCCCTCCTTGGTATCCTGTCTCAGCATCCAAGAAGGTGCTGACTTTCACCTCATTCTCTCTAAGGAACTTCAGTTCTTTCACTGATCTTCGGTCACACCAAATTCAAGATCTTTCCTCCCAGCTGCTGCTAATCTTCAATATCTCACTTGTGCTGATAGCTAAGCTCTTTGCATTCAGTCCTTACTAAACTCCCCTCCATGTTGCCAGGCCTCTCCCTTGCCCAGCTCTTCTCTTTGCTTCTTGCCATACATCACTGTGATCAAAGCAATCACCTGATTCTCACCAGCTGATTTTCCCTTTGCTCCTCTCTCAGCTCTCTGCTCAACAACTATTCCCTTCAAAGTAGCTCTTTCAACTTGCTCACATTGTTCATCACCTCCACATATTCTGCTTTGTTTTTATATCATCCTCTGCACTTTTTTTTCTCTGCATTTGTCTTGTCATACTGATTTTGCAAATGGTTTGGAACAGAGCCGTGCACTGTGTGCTTGCAATGCCTTGTGGGCTCTCAGTAACTGGACTATTCACCCAGGGTTGTTGCATGCCCTCTTGATGGGATGCCCAAAGTATTTTCAGTTTGCATTGAGGATGATGAAGTGCTGGAAGTGATTGACCCCTAGAACCAAATGGGTCTGGCTCTTGGCTGATGAAATCAGAAGAAAAATATTGAGCCTGACCTCTCCCACCATTATCCAGAAACATTTCACATTTCTGTGTCTAAGTTTGCTCATTTAATGATCTAAGCAAAATAAGCATGTTATATACTGAAAAGTAGCTTTTTGAAAGTGGGTTTTCTCCTTTTTGCCATGTGTTGCTAAAGCTTTGAACTTTTACTCTCTTGATTTCTTCATGTTTTATTTTTACTACATGGACGATTAAAAAAGTTACAGTGATTTTTAACAGGAAATAACTCTGAAACATTTAACCTAAATATTCTGGTTTTGATTAACTGAGTGTGAATTTAAGGGCTTTCACACACTTGCCAAAGGGTTGGCAGAGGTTTTCTAGCTGCAGGTGAGCCTAGAAGATCTGCAGCGAAGACATTGAACTCTTTCCCTGCCTTTATTGCAGTCCTTTGCTGAAAATATCATTAGAGGTAGCACTGAAACTCTGTAGAGGTGGTGGCTATAAAGGGAGGTTTTTTTGTTGATATGGATTTTACATGGTGTTACGTGGTATGGATCTTTTGTGTTTGTGTTGGTATGGATTTTACATGCTGCGATGAGCACCAGTGTCAAACTCTCAGAGAGATGATGGGTTATGATGCACTTGACCTGCCGAAATAGCTGTGCAGATGGCAGCAGGGGGTGCCTGTCCGAATCTCACCTCTGTGAAAACAGAGCGGGATATTAGTCAGCAATACCCAGTGATGTTAGGTGCTGAGGATGACAGGCTGAAATCAAGAGACACTGTGGGGGTGAAAATGTAGAGGAAACTCAGTTGTGTGTTGGAGCAGGCAGTGATGATCCTTCTGTTGCCTCAGGACAACTACTGCTCAGGTGATGGAGCACCGAGTTCTTGTTCTCAGTGCAGAGATGGATCTGACTGCTCAGCCAAGCATAGCTCCCTTTACAACAGAGTGGATAATACTGACCTAAAAAAGATGTCAAAAGGGGTCATTACAGCCAAGCTCTTCATCCTATAATGTATTACTGGTATAAATGCCCACACACAAATGTGTACTATTAATAGGATTCTCTGTATTTAGCATATCACTTGGCTACTTATCAAAGGCCACAACTTCTTATGCAATTAAGAAGAGTCCATTTTATGTTGGGGATAGTTTTTCCTTGAGGTTACTTTGCAAAAGTAATGTTATAGGCAACAATCTGTCGTGTTTCTTACCTGTTAAGCCTAGAATAGTCTTAATGCTGTTAAAAGTTTTGTTGCAAACTATATTGCTTAATCAAGGGACTGGACTAGAAAGGATGATCTTGCAGTGGAATATGGATTTTCCTGCTGATAGTGTAAGATTTTCACGCATCCAAGTGCATTTTAGTTAATCCACAATATGCAAGAACACTCAACAGGTAACAGAAACAGAAAAAGAGGCAGGAAAGATACCAGGAAGACAATGAATCTGTTTAACCCTAGTATTCATAACCCACATTGCTAGTGTATCATAGGGATTTTTAAAGGTAGTCTTTGAAAGTATGGTGGTTAGGACCACTTTTAATATTGTATTAGTATCTCAGTAGCAATCGCCAGCTCTGTTGCACTGAAAACTGCACATGGGTTCTCATGCCACAAGAGCAAAAGCATTGTAGATTCTGCTGCCTTTCTCTGCTTATGAAGGTTGGAGTGAACAAGCAGATTTTTCACTGCTGTCCTCATCCTAAAACCACAGTGAGTAGGCAGAAAAAGGGTGCATGATGCTACAGGGAGATGGCAGACAAGAAGCTAACCATATGAGATTGCCTTCAGGGTATTTCAAAGCCATGTCCATAGTGATTTTCACAGATACAAGGAATCAGTGCATGAGTTCAGGAGAACATTGAATGTGAAGCACAGATAGGCTGTACCTAACTCTGTGTTTTTATAGGGGGCTATAGCAAATCTCTAGGGGTTTTTAAATTATCCTATATTAATTTTAGTCTGGGAATGGGGTATTTCTGATTTTTTTTTTTTTTTAAATCTCATTTTGACACTGTAGCTACAGCAACTACATTCCCAGGATCAACTCAGGTTTCCATTCTATTCTATTTTAAATAGTTGCTTGGTTAATTAATACTTAAAGAGACATAGGATACTACAGTCATTCTCACAAATATAGAATAATAGATAGGCTGCCTCCTGAACAGTTTCCTCATGAATAGATGCAAAGGACAGTAGGTGTATAAAAAAGCAGAAGGGTATAATGTGCATCTCCTGGCAGTGTATTTAGTGATGTGATAAAAGGAAATAAACTTTCCCACTCAGATGATTAAGAAAGGTGCCTAGAAAGTGAAAGTCTAATCTTTTCTCCTGCTTTATAGCTTTGATAAGAGGAAAGGCAGGAAAATTCCTCCCAGCCACGCATTTCTAAAGCCCCCCAACCTCAGGCACTAACTTAGATATCTTGGGAAGAAAGTCCTTAAACACTCCACATGTCCAGGAAGAGAAGTAGCTGACTTCTGGGAAGCCAGCCCTGGTGCTCTGAGTCCCTTATGAAGGAGCTTTTCTCCCTCCACCTTGTAAGGGTGACCTGCCTCCTCATTAGCTACCCAAAGGAAAGTGGTACAAATATTCCCTGGGCCGCTGGCTCCAACCCAGAGCCTGGGAAGCACCCACTACCGAAGAAATGCATGATGAATTGTGTTTGCAAGGGGCAATAAAAAGAACCAGAACAATTTGGTCTGCTTTCTCCTTGAGAAACCAAAGTTAGCAGAGATAGAATTTAAATCCAGTTAAATTAGTACAAATAAAACTGTTGGGATTTTGAGCAGGGCTTGGCAAAAAAAGAGGGACATGGATTTGTATCTCAAGTACACAGGATTTTACCCATTCACTTGATTCCAGGATACAGAGAGGACCTGGGTTTTCAGCTATGGGGAGCTGCTCTGGGACTTCAAAAATCCAAGTGAAAACCTCTCTTTTTCATCACAACTGCAAACCCAAAAAGCACCAAACAAAAACAAGTATTTTCTTCTTGCAGACCTGCCACTCAGAGAAATAAGAGATGGCGTCGACAGCGCACTTCTCGGAGGAGGAGATGGCAGAGCTACAGGAGGCTTTCAGCAAAGTCGGTGAGTACAGTGAAGGCGTGGCCAGAGTGAAAAGCCATAGCAAGCTCTTTGGTCAGGTACTGCCTGACCAGCTGTGAAGAAATGGAGTTTGCTTCAGCACTGGTCTGCTGTGTCACAGCAACCACAAGTCCTTTTCCTGCCACTCCAGGCATCCCCGATGAAACCACATCAGCATGCTGCAGAGCAATGGCCTCTTACCAGAGGGGCATGTCAGGGCTCCAGCAGGGCTTAGGAAAAAAACTCAAAAGCTCTACAGAGAACCATGTTGGAAATATTCTAAAATGTTTTGCTAAGAATATTGTTTATTCCTGACAAATTATTTGGAAGGCAAAAATGTTTTATTTTAATATAAAGGAGTACTACTATGGGGAGGAAGAGTATGGAGTGGAGAAATGTACAAATGATTAAAAAATTTTTAATCCCTTGACAATGACCTTTCAAGCCCCATATATTTTTACTACATGTTTCCTTACCAAACCTTTAAAGGTCTCATCTGATTTGTCTCCTTTAAAGTCACACAGACCCATCACTCTCTACCCAAATTTTAAGAAAAGGTCCTTATGCTTCTCACAGCTCACTTAACTTTTATTAGCAGATCTATCAGCATTGCTGGATTATGCATGAATCAGTTGTCAGGTGGTGGTTGTTTGATTTCTGAGCAGTAGTCTAGGCTGGCAGTCTTAAAAATCTGGTCTGAGTGTCCCATGCACCCACTGCACTGATGAGACAAATCATAGAATACTAGTATGGTTTGCACTGGAATGGAACTTAAAGATCATCTAGTTCCAGCCCCCCTGCCATGTGCAGGGACACCTTCCACTAGATCAGCTTGCTCACTCAAATGCCAGAAGGAAGCTCTCATTCATCTCCCAGACATTTCCCTCTCCAAGTCCAGATCCTTTTATCATATTATTTCAGAAATGAATAGGATGTTCTTTGCAATCTGTATAAACCCGTCCTGCTGAGGCTGAAGAGCTGAGTGCCTTTTTTCAGCATGCCTTTTTGACTAAAATTGCGACCTACTCTGCAGGAAATGAGCACACACTTTGAAATCACCTCAGCCTCTGGGCTAGGAAAAAGAGCCTGTCAAAAAAAAAAAAAAACCAACAAAAAACCCCAGATATATAAAACTCAAATATAAATAAGCATGTGTAACTATATATACACATATCTATATACATAACCATAGTGTTTTAAAAGAAACTCTTCATGTGATAAACTCAGTTTGCTTTTTTATTTGTGGAGGTTTTCACAAGAAGAAAGGACTAGGTAACCTATATCTGTGATCTTCTCATAAAATACTACCTTGGATCTTGCAGGAAGTTCAGTACAACTCTCCATGTTAGCACCATCACAGAGAAACACCCAAGCTGTTCTTTTTGAGGATGACCATATGCAGTTCCAAGCCTCTCAGTTCATTACTTCTGATGATACTAGATGTAGAAAACAAGAATCACAAGTTATATCTATGAATAAATGCACATGTGTATTTCATCAATTTAATTTCCTTTAGCTGTTCTGTAGACAGGATGCTTCCTCTATAAATCATGTTTTTCTGTATGTAAATCTTGGAAAGGCAGCTATATCTATTTAAACCTAGGTTTGTTAGGATACTACTAAGATGTCTAAAAATATAAATTCATCACTAGGAATTTTTGTTTGTTAAAAGGTGATTGTAATTTTTTCTTGGGTGTGAATGACACCACAGCAATTGAAAATACCAGATTTCCAGGTAAAAAATTTTATACGTCATGTACCTTTCCTTGGGTAAAATAAAAACAACAGCCTTTATGTGCAGAAAATTTCATTGAGCTGATGTAGGATGTAAAGGTTTGCTTTCATCTTTGCAGATATCAGTGGGAATGGCTTCATCGATGCCAATGATTTAACAGAAGTGCTGAAGGCAGCCAATCTCCCTCTCCCAGGATATAAAGCCAGAGAACTCATTCAGAATCTGACAACCACGGGGAATGGCAGGATCAGTTTTGATGAATTTATTTCAGTAAGTAAGATGTTATCTATTTCAGTAAGATGCCAGGTGGGCTACTCAAGGTGGTCCCCAGGGCACAGCAGAGGCACAAGCATAAGGTCTCATGGGCATCTTGTTAATCCAAGGAGTCTCTTCACTGGAAAAGCTGAAAGCAGAAGGCAACCAAACTAGAAATCCTGCAATTAACTGGAACAAGTTACATGAATGCAGCTTCTTATTACATAGACTTTGTATGTTTCAGTTTGGTTGATGCAGAAAGATAAAGCTTTTCAGTTATAAGTTGCAAGAAGATTATGTTCTGGCCAGATGATTACAAAAAGTTGTAGCAGATTGAAACTGAAAACTTTATGAGGCATTTTTTTTTATCAAAAAACGTCTTTTCTGGTCTGAACTGGGTCAAAAGCAAATGCTAAAATAGTGGAATTTCCCTTGGGATTGAGAAGCAGGTTTTTACTTGCCCTTTCTTGAAACCCAAACTGCTTTCTCCAAAGTAACATTTCTGTTACTTAGCTGATCTTTGTTCCCCACTTTGAAAGCATAAAAGCTGTGTATAATCCTGTTGTAAACACAGCAGATACACAGATTGTACACAGAAACCCACTGAAAGATACTCAAGTTGTCCTTCCCTATTTATGAAGTAGAGAGAATGTGTTTCCCAGCCCAAGAGCTCACTGTTTTAGCTTGGCTTAATTCTCCAAAATTTGAAATTGTCTCTCTTGCTTGAAAGATTTTCCAAAACCTGAAGAGTGACGATGTTGCTAAGTCGTTCCGAAAACAAATCAACAAAAAGGAGGGGATCTGTGCTATCGGTGGGACATCCGAGCAGTCCAGTGCTGGCACACAACACTCTTACTCAGGTAAGTACAGCTGTCCTGTATTGATAGGAATGAGTGAGCCTTCGGAGATCATGTGCACCTCATCTTGGTGCAAGCCCATGTGCTCTGGCCTCAGTGAGCTCTGTGGGCTGTCCAGTTGAGGCTGGTGCTTGGCAAAGAGCTGTGAAGGTGAAAAGCACCAGAGCACAGTCTTTGTAAACAGCAATCTGAGCCAGTTTACTGAGGTGGTCAGAGCTGTGAATATGGGAGAAAGCTCCAGCCTCTTTTTTCTTTCATTACCTTAAATGCAGTGCAGTGCTGCTGAAGAACAGAGAGCAGCCCATTGCTGTCCCTTCTCACCAGCTGAGGCAAGGCACAGGTTCCCCACTGTTTCTAACCCATTTCCTTGTACGTTTCTCTAGTAGTCTGGCAGTCATTCCATAAACTCAGATAGTTCCTGACTTTTTTCTGTAGAGGGCACAACCCCATCAGGGCTCTTCTCCCATCCTGTTTCTTCTGGATGGAAGTTCAGGGCAGCCATGGTTGCTTCTGTTGCCTCTGGGGCACAGCCCACACTGAAGCAGCTCCAAAGGCAGGAGATCCCACCCTTGGCTGTCTTCTCCAGGGGCAAGAGTGTGGGACTGACTCTCTCCAGGGTAGGGAGAACAGAGGATGTTTCCAACGATGTTTCCACCCACCTGAGCACAGATGGCACCTTCTCTGATCTACTGGGGCAGTGTGAGCTGC
The DNA here is from genome assembly GCA_035583185.1 of Anabacerthia variegaticeps. Taxonomy (NCBI): domain Eukaryota; kingdom Metazoa; phylum Chordata; class Aves; order Passeriformes; family Furnariidae; genus Anabacerthia; species Anabacerthia variegaticeps. Next base: position 55,171,243 of record JAWWEW010000001.1, read on the forward strand.
TGCTGGTACAGGATAGCTATGCTACATCTGTGTTGAACTACAGGCAACATTTGCCCATTACCCTCTGAATGCTCCTGGTCAGAGTCCAATCCTGGTCAATCTAGATATTCCACATGTACAATACAGAATTGACTTATTTGAATTTATTTGAAGCTACATGGGATTTCTATTTAGCAGAGTGGTACAAAAATACATTCAAATTTTGGTGCAAATACAAATTGCTCTTTGCAAAGCTTTTCATCTGCACCATATAGTTGGATCACATGAACTTCATTACCAGTCTCTGTAATATGCCTGCCCTCGTGGCACCAGGCAACCCCAGTGAGCTGGAAGGAATATCAAAGGAGTATTAATCAGCTCAAGCCCATTGCTGTCTTCAGCTCATTTGCTTTTCTCCTCAGAACCTCCTTCCATGTAGGGTAGGAGAGACTTCTCCCCCAGAAGTTCTGCTTTTGTAAGTAAAAGGATGGTAGGGGTCCTGCACAGCAAACTGATGGATTTGATGTTGTGTCCACAGAGGAAGAAAAATATGCCTTTGTCAACTGGATTAACAAAGCCCTTGAGAAGGACCCTGACTGTAAGCACGTGGTCCCAATGAATCCAGAAACAGATGACCTCTTCCAGGCAGTTGGTGATGGCATAGTGCTTTGGTAAATAATACCTATCTTTCTCACAAATGGGAACTGTGAGTCTGCGAAAACTCACATCTCTGCTTAAACAGGAGCTGCTGAATTTACATTAGTCTCATGAGCTTTAGCATACTCAGGGCCTTAATGATACTGGGAGTTTTTGTTTCTTTTATCTTCAAAAATTTATCCTTCGTGTTTAATGAGAATTTTTTCTTGCTTATAGACCCTTACAATTAGACGAAGTCAGTGAAATTTGAGGAGCTACTTGGTTTTATTTTTGCGCAAGGATTTTTGGGGTTTCACACAAAGAAGCACAAAATAGTGAGTGCTTTCACAGTAATTTTCTGCACAATAAACTTTTCACATGACTTCCCCTTGTGGCATTCTTGGCCTTACACCTGTAGTACAATCTGTATGTGACCCGAAAGAATTGCTCAAGTATTCAGTGTATGTCTCTGTGTGTATATGTAGAAACAGAGGGTGACTGTATTTATTAAGTAGATCTCCAGCTCTAAGACTCGTCCTACAATGTAGTGACAAAAGTTATACCTGCATTTTGTGCACATACAGCTATTAGTGTATTTCTTGGTTGTTTTTTTTCTAATTTCCAGTAAGATGATCAACTTTTCAGTGCCAGATACCATTGATGAGAGAACAATCAACAAAAAGAAACTCACGCCCTTCACAATACAGGTACTAAAATACAGGAAGATTCTTCGCTTCTCCCCTTAGGATGCTTTCATATAATCACTTAGAGCAAAGACTGGATATACCATGGCTCTGTCCACACAATCAGGCAAAGTTTTTGTGGCAAAGTGAGATGCTCAGGCCCATGTCATAAAAACATAAAGACTTATATTTCTATTTCTTTCCAAACATATAAGCAATCTGAGTAAGCAAACACAGTGTATAATGTTTACCAGATCAAATGTTTAAACACTTTTTTGGTAGATGCCTTATGAATGCAAGAGCAACTAGACAGTGTAGTGACCGATTCCAGCTGGAGTAGTTCTCAAAAGGCTGAACCCCACATCTAAGGCATGGTGATGGACTTGGCCTCACAACTGCTGTGTTGCAGTCTGATGTCCTCACCAAAATATTAACTGTGGTCCTGGAAGTACCATGGTGTGCAGCATTCCTGAAGTGGGACCATAGCCTTTGCCTGCCTTTTACAGACCATGCTATCTTACCTTCAGTACTGAATCACTTCTTTATTTCTAGGGCATGCACATGTATATGATTTTAAAATTGGACCAAAATAATGCTAATTTTCACCTATTTAAAGTTTATTTTGTTTCTCACACAGCAATGTGAAGAGATTCTTATATGAACAACATCTATGTATCTGGGTATAGAATATAAATGGATATAAACCTAACCTGGTTTAGCCTTCAGCTGCTCTGATTTGATGGAACATTAGCCAGATTCAAGTAAGCTCAGAAGCCATTAAATTGGATTTTTATGCTGTATACCACATTTTTGAGTTCTAATCATTTTGGTCAGCAGCATAGCTCAATGATGCAGCTCAGATCAATCCCTGTCACATATAGACATGATTTGATCAATATAGCTTCCACTTTAACTTAACCCTTTTACAGCTGTCTGGTGGAGAAAAGGTAATTAATTTGAAATGGTCCAATTTTTCTAGCTTATGAGAATTTACGTTGTGTCTCTCTCTGCATTTTGTATCTAATCAGATCTCTCTGTCATGCCAGCAGTGCTGAAATTCACATGAAAAATTGCAAATCCCTGTGATAAATTATATTTTCCAGGCTTCTTTGCCTGCTTTCCTTGTCCTCCGTTTACCAAGCTGCCTTATTGAATAGTGTAGACCTGTGGATCAAATTTTTTTATTCCTTTTGTTTTAAATGGACAGGAAGTGGCAAAGGAACCTAATATTCCTGAAATATCACTTGTTTTCTGTCCCTCACTGGGAATCACTGAAGCCCTCCTATTCCACTAAACACTCCCAAACCAGGAGTTTCAAAGGTTCGAAAAGCAAATATCCAGGTTTTACCAGTTCTGACCTTGGCTGAACTATGAGGTTAAAAACTGAACAGGTTTATTCATAGCAATTGCTGTGACAGTGTGCTTTTTGTAAACGTTGCCAGCTAGCAACTTACTTGTGTTTTAGTTGTCAGGACTATTGCACAGTGCTTAGGGAGAGCTGGGCCTGGAACATCTGCCAGTCAGTTTGGTTTTGGCTCCCTCATTCCTCCATGTGCGCAAGACTGAGCAAAGGAGAGCCTTCCCCGTGCTGTAGCTAAGTCTGTACTTGGGCATTAGGGAGAGCCTGATTTTGGTAGCTAGGACTGATCCAGGGCATTACTGTGAATGCAGACATATGCTCTGAACGCCAGTGCCTTGTGACATGGTCTCTTTCACCTTTGCTAAAGAGAAGTTCTTTCTGTCCTCGTGTTGGGACCCAGAACTTACCTGTAATCCCCAGGAAATTGTGTTTCCCTGCTCCCTGTGGTCAGACATGTATTCTGGGCTGCATCCAAAGAAGTATGGCCAGCAGACCAAGGGAGGTGATTCTGTCCCTCTGCTCTAATGAGACCCTACCTGGAGCACTGCATCAGGAAAGACATGGTTCTATGTACATAAGTGCATTCACAGTGAAGCTGCCCACAGATTTCACTAGTTTTGGCTGTGCTCCCTTCCTGTATCCTCAGTTCTCCAGTTACTGCATCTTTCAAAATGTCTCTTCCTTCCCTAGGAAAATCTGAACTTGGCCCTGAACTCTGCTTCAGCCATTGGGTGCCATGTTGTTAACATTGGAGCTGAAGACTTAAAAGAAGGGAAACCTTACCTGGTTCTGGGGCTTTTATGGCAAGTCATCAAAATTGGACTCTTTGCCGACATAGAGATCAGCAGGAATGAAGGTACGTAAGGCTCTTTGTTTCAGCACTCTAATGTTATCACTGAACTGTCTTTAAGATAAAGCTCTTTTTAAAAAAACAATCTTTTTTTTTTCTTGAAGTATTTGTTGCCTGTTTTTTTTGACTGCTCTAATTTTTGTTGCTCTTCACAAGTTCCAGCACTTAAAAATTCAAGGCTCTCTGCAGACTTGTATGGTCATAGCCATTTCATGCTCATTGGGTCAGGAATGATGGTCTACACCTAAGAATATTGGTGTTTTGGCATTAAATCTGGGATAAGGAAATCTGCATTCAGGAAGCTTTGCTCTTTCCTGCTCTTGATTGCCAAACATCTCCTCTTTCTTTGTGAAATCAGAATTTTAGAATCACAGAATAATTTAGGATGGAAGGAACCTCTGGAAGTCTACCCTGGAGGTCTTTTGATTCAGCCATCCAGCTACCTACTTACAAGAGTGCAGGTCTTAAGGTTAGGTGAGGTTGCTCAGGGTCTTTTTCAGTGTTCTTTGGGCAGCCTGTTCCAGAACTCAACTGCTCTCGCTTTGATTTTTTCTGCTTATATCTAAGTTAGAATTTCCCTTTCTGCACCTTGTGTCCACAACTTCTCATCCTTTTGCTGTGCAAAATGCACAGAAATGCACAGAAAAATGCAGATCTGGCTCCTCTATAATGATTGAAGACAATAGTTGTTCCTCTCTCAAACCTCTTTTCAGGCTAAACAAATGCAATTTTCTCATCTTCCTCACATATATCACATACTTCAATCCAACCAGCTTGGTCTCCCTCCACTAAATTTGCTTCAGTTTGTCAATGTCTCTCTTGTATTGGAGAGCCACAAAAAGGCACTCCAGATGTATCTTCCCAATGCCAAAATTCTCCATGAAGTAACTGCAGCGTGAGGCTGCAGGTACATGCAGTCCACATGGCTCCTCATCTCGCTGCTTTTTACCTCTGGATAGTCCACTCAATAAACAGTGACACTTCTTTTCTCCAGTTTCCATGCATGTGTTACCATCACTGCCTCACCCCTTTCGCATTTCTATCCCTTTCTTTGCCAGAGCCACTAGTTCACAGATTTTCCAGTTCCCATTTCTATGTAGGTAGCCTTGCCCTGCTTAATTGCTATTTTTGACTTTCTGGTATTTTCTCCTTCACTTCTCATCCAAGGTTTCAGTTTGTCAGGGTAGACAAGCCAGGATTATTTTGATTTCTTTTCAGGTTGTCTCCCTGATAGCCCTTCTCTCAGCTGTTCCAGGTAAAATTCCCCTTTCTTGAACAAGGGACACTGTATTTCCAATGAACTTTCATCAAGGCAGTAATACATCCCAACCTCTATAGGAATTACCTGGGATGCACTTAATATCATGTTTATTTTTCCTATGGTCATATCAAATGGTGGCTCAGAGTAGCTCAGAAGACATCTAATACACTCAAGTTGTTCTCATCCTCTGTTAGTATAACCTTTTAGCTAATAGGAGTTATTCATTCTAATTCCCTAGTGAATGTCTTTGAACATGGCACTATTAAATTACATTCCATTTTTATTACTGTCATCTAGTTCACTCTGTCTGATTTCCTGATCATCCTCTGTATTGACTATGCCACCTAGTGAATATCATCTTCACATTTTCAGCACATTGCTAGTGTTTGTGCCAAGATAATTGATGAAAAAAAAAAAAAAAGAAAACATTAATCTAAAAATCAATCCATGATCAACTCCTCAAGAATCATTCTTCCAGCCTACTTCTCTCAGTGTTAACACTGTTCTTTTCATAAAATCCTCTGTCTACTTTCAAAGGCTTCTATTATGCCCCTCTAGTCCAGTTTAACCCTGTTACACCCTATTTCAAATCATCTTTGGAACTTCAGATATAGTATGTCTCCACTGTTTTCTTCGCGTAGCAAATCCATATTCTTTTCAAGGACTGACAAAAGATATTGGAAGATGATCAGAGTAGTGTGACTCTCCCTTTTTTTCACATTAATATCTAGTTTCCATGTTATTAGTTCTTTTTCTCAAAACTTGTTCTAAAACCTTTCACGCTCCAGAGATGAACTAAACATACTGCAGTTACAAGAGTCAGTTCTTCCCTCCTGCGTGTTCCTCCTTTCATGAACATGAATATTATATTAATTTTTCTATATAAATAGGGTATCTTCACAAATTGACAGATGAGTTAACCCTACTGGCCCACAAGCCCATGAAGTCATGTGCAAGTACTCCAGAATACCTGTGTGAATCCAGTTTCACTGTGAAGATCACTAAGATTTCTTTCATCTAAGCTGCAGAAAGTCTGTGTTCATATTTTTATTCCAGTCTTGTCCCTGTGCTCAGCACTGCTCCATCCAGCTCTGGAAAGACTTGGACCAGTTGGAGGGGGTCCAGAGAAAAGCCACAGAAAGGCTCAGAGTGCTGGAATACTTCTTTGAAGACAGGCTGAGAGATTTGGGATTTTTCAGCCTGGAGAAGAGAAGGCTCCAAGGGGACCTTACAGCATCTTCCAGTACCTAAAGGATCTTATAGGAAAGATGGGGACAAAGTTTTTAGCAGGGTCTGTTGTGACAGCGAAAGGTGTAATGATTTTAAACAAAAGAGGGCAGATTTAAACTAGATATAAGGAAGACATTTTTTGTGTTGAAGGTGATGAAACACTGGCCTAGGTTGCCCAGAGAAGTGGTAGATGTCCCATCCCTAAAAACATTCAAGGTCAGGTCAAACAGGGCTCTGAGCAAACAGATTTAGTTGAAGATGTCCCAGCTCATTTTTGGGGGCATTGACTAGATGGGTAGTTCTTAGACCATTGAAATTGTCTTCCAGTTCTGTATGATCCACTACTAGATACACAAATAACAGCCTTGTTGTCATTTTATTGATGTCTCTTTATGTCCTCTGTCACGCTAAGACAGCTTGAATTTTGCCAGCACTTTGGCCACTCACCTTTAGATACTAGGGTAGCAAAATGTGTAAGAGAGAAAACAGCCATGCATTCTCCTCAAAAAGTATTCACATCATTATTTTTTTCTTGGTCTTTTCCCCCCTGCTTAGCCTTGATCGCTCTTCTGAGAGAAGGAGAGAGCCTGGAGGATCTGATGAAGTTGTCTCCAGAGGACCTGCTGCTGAGGTGGGCAAACTATCACCTCGAAAATGCAGGCTGCAACAAAGTCAACAACTTCAGCTCAGACATCAAGGTATGAGAAACACTGACAAACAACAGCAAAACAGCAGCTCCACACCCAAATTCCTGTCCTCCACATGGACTGAGCACTGAAACAATCCAAGTAGCTGAGACTGCTTTGTTGAACACATGGAGCTGGGTACATAAAATGGTTTTAGTGAAATTTACCTTTCCACTCAGTAGCACTCCTCCTTTTCCTGACCTCCCAGTCATCACAGCCAGCCTCAGCACACCAAATGCCTGGGAAAGGAATGCCTGCTGGCTCTGGACAGGGAATATGGACTCTACCAGTGTATTTTCAGTTCCTTTCCTCTATTGCTCTCCTCCTTCCTAAATGTCCCTAAATGATTCTTGACCTGACTCTGGTTTGGAAGCCCGGACCATACTGAAACATGTTAACTATATGTAGAGGAACTGGCTCTTCCAATTCCCCCACTTGTTCTTTCCTTCAGTACTGCACCTGGGTTATGTGGTCCTCTGCCCCAGCCTTTGCTATAGCTCTGAGTGCACTTACCTGCAAGTTCTAATTCAGTGGGACTATTCAAAGTAATATGGCTAGACTGGGAAGCACTTGCATGGATGGGGCTTGAGTCCTTGCAGCATGTTTCCCATACTTGGGAATTCATGAGCTCATGGGTGTAGATTTCAACAGAGCTTTCTTGTAGGGCCTTTGTTCTTCTCAGAGAGATCTATTTGAACCTCAGCGGTGCACACAGATGAATTTCAGACACTAAAACCCAGTGTGAGGCCCAGCCAGCATCCCGGAGCTATAAGGGCTACATCAGGGAGGGTGTCTGAGCTGGCTTCCAGGAAAGCCAGGGGCTGGCTGGCACACTGACTTCACCAGCCACAACCTGACCTGCCTGCTGTCAGTATAGCAAGGGAAAAGCCCGGCTCCAGAGCTACATGGTTGTAGGCTTCACTAGGGACCGAAGCATAAGCACAAGCATTTACTTGAAATACAGAAAAAAACCCACAGGGAATGCTACAGGAGGAGCAGAGAGTCACATTTGACAATCCATTTTTTATTGTAACAGATTTTTGTTTCACTGGGTGGACGTGACTGGAGAATATCAAAAAAAGGGAAGGGAACGGAGTCTTTCCCATCTGCCTGTAGGCTGGCCAAGAGGACTATAGTGCAACTGACTAAATCCTACCTACTACTGAAAGCTAACTCACACTTATGGTATTTACAGTTGGAAAATAAGGCACACATTTACAAGAGTTCAGCATTTACAGCCATTCTCTGTCTCCCCACCTCACTTCTGTTATAAATAATCACCCCTAGATATGGTGGATAGTAATGCAGATGTAAAATATTTAAAATAGTTCATGTAATCTACTTTATATTTTGAAGAACATTAGTTGAGTTAGTCAAGTCCCTAGATATTAACATGTAGCTTTATTTTCAGTTCTTTCAGCTATTTTTGAAGTGAGTTAGTATTTTCTACATATGGAAGCAACATTGTATTTCACAAAAAATTAAAGACACAACACGTTAAATTCTTGTCCTGTCCCTGCCCTTTTGCCTGAAAATTGCTGATACTGTTGTTGGTTTTAACTTTTGTCCTTGAACACTATGCTTTCTCTTCCATAACTGTTCCAGCATTGCTTAGAAATCCGCTTTAAACATCTGCTTTCTCCTTCTGCATTTTCTTTTGTTAAATGCTCAGCAGCCTGACTTCTACAACATTATAAAGGTATGCATTTTCTTATCTCTAGTTTTATGTTCAGATTAAGTACATAATAACTTCATTGTTGCTGTCCTTTTTGTAAGTGCAGCATACAGTATTTTACAGTGTGCATTGAGTGTTCTGCAGCACATATATGTTGGCTTAGGGAAGAAATAGATCTGGCAAGCACAGCATAAAGTAGGAATTGCTAAGTGCTTCCAGCTTAATTAATTTAATTATGTAGCCCAATGATCAATGTAATAAAAACCAAGCATGCAGGCACATTGTTAGGGAAGCACTGGCACGCAGAGGCTGAGCTTTAGATGTAATTTTTCTTCCCTTTAATTTCTCTGTCTGTCACAGGACTCAAGAGCTTATTACCATTTGCTGAACCAAGTCGCCCCCAAAGGAGATGAAGAAGGCATTCCAGCTATTACTATTGACATGTCAGGATTAAGGGTAAGATGAGATAAGTTTAGAGTAAATGCCAATATTTTGTGTCTGTTACTTGCATTGCTGGTCAACATAGGGTTTCACTGGGATGTCAGAACAAGCAAATTCTTTTTAGCATTGTAATGTGATCTTGTATTTCAGAAATCAAAGTTTTCACATTCAAAGAATTATGTGTTTTGACTTTTGTTAGATATTATCTGTGAAACTCTAGCAACTATTCAACCACACTGATAAACTGCTGGCATGTAACAAGTGTATGTAAATATATTGATTTGGGAGTTTCATCAAACCATCACGTTTTACATGGAATATGACTGTAAAAACAATATGATGAGATGATTGAATTACAGGCAAAGCCCATTTGAAAAGACAGACTTGACGTTAGTAGAAGTGGGAGAGGGAGTAGCTATAAATCCATCAAGGATCTGCTTGAACAGTTCCACACCTAGATCCACCCACGGAGGTGGGTCTTGCATGGTGGGGTGAGGCTGATGGCCCACTTTGTGCCGGTGCAGGAGAAGGATGATGTCCAGCGAGCGGAGTGCATGCTGCAGCAGGCAGAGCGCCTGGGCTGCCGGCAGTTCGTCACGGCCACCGATGTCGTCCGGGGGAACCCCAAGCTAAATCTGGCCTTCATTGCCAACTTGTTCAACAAATACCCTGCCCTGCACAAGCCAGAGAACCAGGACATCGACTGGGGCTCCATTGAAGGTCAGGAAAATGCAAAGAAAAGATGTTTCTGGCCACCCGTGCCTCAGTATTCCCAGCTCTGAGCTGATGATACATCAACCTAATTTTGTGTCCTTCAGACATGTATTCACTGCATTGTTAGCACAGGCAGCCTTTAGAAACAAAGGCTGCCCTTTACCTGCATGTAGCTTCTTGTAATGTGGGGGTCTGTTCTGTGGATAGCACTTGCTAAAGACAAATGTTTGTGGGATGTCTGAACCAGTACAGAGTTCAAGTAACAAGCATGCTTGTTGCTTGAAATTAGAGGTCATCTGACATTCTCTTATTTTAGAATATAATTTAAAAATCATATTTTGCATAACCTGCTGCCTGCTTGCTCTGGATTGAGGCTAGAACCACAATTGTAGGGATCATTTGCTGAGCTTCATGTCCTTCTTTCTCAGCCTCATAGTGGTACTGTTCGTGCTGGGGTGGAGGCTGTTCTTGAAATCCTGAAGATACTTAAAGGCCAGTCTGCCTAAATGCTATAATATATAGGGCATGAAGAAATATTGCATTGTGAACTGTGCTTCCTCATTTCACATGTCAACCAGTGCTTCCTTTTGTTCTTTCAGTGCACTGTAAATTCAGAGTTAGGGTGTCTTCACAAGACAGTTACTTTACTGGAGTGTTGTGTTTTGCAGGCCTGTTGATTGATGTATCTGTTGTTTTAGGTGAGACAAGGGAAGAGAGGACATTCAGGAACTGGATGAACTCCCTGGGTGTTAATCCACGTGTAAATCACTTATACAGGTAAGACAAGATATTACTCTTTCTTCAGGTGATAAATACAGCCAGAAATTGTTTAAAAAAAAATCATAGAAACTTTTGGACCCCATAAGAATATATGATGCTTCTTGTTTTTTTAGGGAACTAAGTTTACCTCTGCTAAGTTTAGTTGTGTTTCTTTTCTCTTTTCTTTGGACAATAATGTATCTTTATTTTGTTTCCAGTGACCTGTCAGATGCCTTGGTTATCTTCCAGCTCTATGAAAAGATCAAAGTGCCAGTAGACTGGAACAGAGTGAACAAACCACCGTATCCTAAACTGGGTGGCAACATGAAGAAGGTACAAAAACCTAGAATAGTTCCAGTAATGATGCCTTACCCTCAGAGAATGTCTATGTAGATTCAAACAGCAATGTGGACGCTCATGTTGCTCTCCAGTGCCAACTACAACACATTAAATGATTTTTTTGTCTAGTCAGTGAATAATTTTTCATCCTGAAAAATAAGCATCTATTTGACTCTGTTGACAGGTGAAAAATATTCGTAAAGTATAAGGACTTGACAGCTTTTGCATAATTATTTAAAATCTGTATTTGCAGACCACTTTTGCTACTGTTTGAACCACCAATTATAATGCATCTGCACTGTGAGACATATGGCACCAGCTTAATTGGAGCTGTCTGAATCACTGCAGTCCACATCAAATGAAGACAGTGATGCTAAGCATTCTTGATCAAATGCATCAAGAACCGATCACAGAGTTGCTGCTAAATACAAAGCTTTCTCACAACTATCTGGATGAGTAATTTCACCCAGTTAGACCAGAGCAATCAACTGACCTAAAATATTGACTGGGACACTTTGTCTCAGTGCAATACTGTGATGCTGGAGGTACCCATGAGCCATAAATTTTTGTTTTCCAGGGTAATCTGCTTTTCAGGCCCTTATAACGAAGCATAACATTTCCTTCAATGTTAATGGTTTAGCATGGTATTTTTGTGATGGAACTGCCTGCTGGTATTCAAACAGCTGTATTATCACAGAGGCCCAAAGCTCCTGTTTGCCCAGGAGCATCTGGGCTGTGCAATCCAAGGAATTTAAAGTAACAGTGTCTTGTCTTTTTTTTTTCCTATGTTTTTGAACCACACCATTTGACTGTGCCATTAACAGCTTGAAAACTGCAACTATGCAGTGGAACTGGGAAAGAATCAAGCCAAATTCTCCCTTGTTGGCATTGCTGGGCAAGATCTCAATGAAGGAAACCGTACACTCACACTGGCCTTAATCTGGCAGCTGATGAGAAGGTATGTCAGTCAGCCACAAACTTCAGAGCATTTTAGTATACTCAGTTTGCATTGTAATGGTTTCCTGATGCTATCACTGAGAAGGCTTTACAGGCTACATCTTTCTCACTCCTCTGTTTGCACTTAAACACAAAGGCAGAGTAACCTTTTGCTCACTCCTAGTTAGGGATGCAATCAGGAAGCACATCTTGTGGGCAAGGCCATTACAGTCAGCTCATGCAGAAGATTATTATTGTCACCATCTGTATAGCATGAATATATGTACATTGCATAGAAGAGAGGAAAAGAAGTTGAAGGGTCTCAATATCAGTGAATGGGGACAAGGGATTTACACAGAAGTTTTGTAACCCACTGTCTTAAGTGGGTACAACTCAGTAGCTCTCCTCATTTTAATGCAATTCTCTATGTCTGTATGTTTGTGTTTTTAAGAGCTCCATAACTGAGTGTAAAGAGACCCAGTAGTTAGGAACTGAATACGGACTAAATTCAGACTATAGAACAAGGTATAGGTTTATCAGGTAAGTAATTAAACTAGGGATGTAGTGATTACTTACCATCAGTTTGGGATGTCTTTCCAAGGTGTATGCTCACATATAAGCAAAATATTCCAGGCTTGGTTTTATGCAGAAAGTAAGCAGAATGATTGCCTTCTGTGCCTAAAGTCAGTGGTTATTTTTTAAGCATTATGAGAATGAGTCATTTACACTGAGATCCATTAAGAAGGACCTTCCAGGAATTTTGAGTATCAAAACCTTTTAACACTCCCAAAACAATGATTAAGGAATTGGGTATGAATTAGACTCATTAGATTAATCATATTATAATATAAATCATATGCACTGTGAGTGCATAGGAGGCAGGGGAATATCAGGTCAGAGAGGACTGTTGGGGTGATCCCAGTCAAGCTGCACATGTACAGGACAATTCTGAGCTTATGGTAGACTTGGAGCAAATATCTTGGCTTTCCTCTTCAGGTACACCCTGAATATCCTTGAAGACATTGGTGGTGGAGAGAAGGTCAATGATGAAATCATTGTCAGCTGGGTCAATGAAACACTGACTGCAGCTGGGAAGGATTCAACTATCTCCAGTTTCAAGGTACAATTTTTTGTTAGAAGTGTGTTTGTGTGTATATTATATAGATTGCCTGCATATAGATGTATGTATACATATACAAGCACACTCTATAATATAACTAACTACATAGTTTGAGTATTTGTCATTCCCTTTTAAAGCCATGTTAAAATATACAGAATTTATTCAAGGGTCTTTATTGTGAAAAGGTAATAGAAATATGATGCGAACATAATAGGAAACACCTTAAATTCCCGTTTGACATGGGAAGTCAAAGTATGAAGCCAGGAATGATGACTGGAATTAAGCAAGAACTCCTGTGTTGTTGATTTGAATCAACAGCAATTACAAATAACAGTATTACAATTAACAATAGCAATACATTTATAATCTGGAACTACGAATCAGGGGCACCTTACCCTGTTTTGCAAGGTACCATACAACCACAGAGATGGATCAAGCTAGGGAACACTCAGTGGATATAAGTCAGCAGTTTTCAACAGATGAGAACAGATCCATCAAACTTCATGTAACAAGTTCAGAAATCACACTGCTGATCCCCCTCCCATCTCCCATCAGTAAATGTGTATCAGTGCCCTCTGCCCACAGGAAGCAAATTCACTATCCCTGCATGCCATCTTTTGATTTAATGACATTGTATTCTATGACAAGGTGACCTGCCTAAGGGATGAGGGAGGGGCTGTGGATGTTGTCTACCTGGACTTTAGTAAAGCCTTTGACACAGTTTTCCACAGTATTCTCCTGGAGAAACTGTCTGGTCGTGGCATGGACGAGTGCACTGTTCACTGGGTAAAAAACTGTTTAACATGTATATTGAAGATCTGGATAAGGGGATCAAGTGCACCCTCTGTCATTTTGCAAAGGACACCAATGTGGGTGGCACCATTGATCTGCTGAAGGGCACGAAGGCTCTGCAGAGGAACCTGGATAGTTTGGATTGGTAGATCAAGGCCAGTTGTGTGAGGTTTAACAACACCATGCACTACATCCTGCACTTTGGTCACAACAACTCCATGCAGTGCTACAGACTGGGGGAAGAGTGACTGGAAAGCAGCACAGTGGAAAAGCACCTGGGGGTGCTGGTTGACAGCAGCTGAACATGAACCAGCAGTGTGCCCAGGTGGCCAAGGAGAGGAGTGGCATCCTGGTCTGTATCAGAACTAGTGTGGCCAGCAGGACCAGGGAAGTGATTGTGCCTCTGTACTCGGCCACACGACAAATCCTGTGTTCAGTTCTGGGACCCTCTCTACAAGAAAGACATTGAGGTGCTGGAGCATGTCCAGAGAAGGGCAACACAGGTGGGGAAGAGTCTGGAGCACAAGTCTTATGAGGAGAGGCTGAAGGAGCTGGAGAAAAGGAGGCTGAAGAGAGATGTTGTCATTCTCCACAACTACCTGAAAGGATGTTGTAGGCAGATGGGGGTTGGTCTCCTCTTTGGGTAATGAGTGGCAAGATGAGAGGAAATGGCCTTAAGTTTCAAAATGGCCAGGGGAGGTTTAGCTTGGGTATCAGATGAAATTTCTTCCCTGAAAGTGTGTCAAGCCCTGGAGCAGGCTGCCCATGAAAGTGGTTGAGGATCCTTAAGAGCATTTAAAAGACTTGTAGATGTGGTGCTTAGAGACATGATTTAGTGGTGAACTTCGAAGTTAAGGGTAGATTTGGTGATCTTAAAAGTCTTTTCTAACCTAAACAATTCTATGAGGTCTCATCAGTTGGCTTAAAAAATGTTCCTAAAAGAGTTCTTAGTCTGTCTTAGATAAAAAATTATTCTAAACCCTTTGCAAAGATCTAAATGATATTTGACTGAACTTTGCTCAGTTGCTCTTGAGTCTAGACTCTGGTTTGTGGGAGATCTGTCATCCTGTTCTTGCATCTAATTTTATTTTTTATCTATGCAGGATAGCAAAATCAGCACCAGCATGCCAGTCCTGGATCTCATTGATGCCATTCAACCAGGATCAATCAAGTATGACCTCTTGAAAACAGAGGACCTGAATGACGAGGAGAAACTAAATAATGCTAAGTACGTTCATGCCAAGTGACACTTAACATGAGTTACCTGTTCAGGCTTGCCTAACTCTGTCTTTGAAAACTGCTCTCCTGTCATTCTCATTTGGCACCTCAGTTGAGAAATACCAGCAGAGTTACAAGCATGAAGGCTAGGAATTAGGTAGTAAAAAGACTATCAATGGAAATGAAGTGTGTAATGTTGTAGTTCCTGCTTTATAAATCCCTCGAAGGGATTAAAATCACTTGGCTTCACAAGCTCCTATTTTCTCATATTAAGTTTAAAATTCTTCCAGAGATCAGGGAACAATGCCAGCAATAGTGATTAGAGGTCATGGTAGCTCTCTAGTCACATACAGGTGGAACAAGGGCATATTTAAGACAGAAAGGGGAGGACAGGATTCATGCCTGAAAAACATTTGGTGTATGTGGCTATTGATTTTTTTTCCCCCCTGAATACAATCGATTTCCTAGCAGAGAGTCAATTCTGGGGATATCACCCTTCCCTTTCAGAGTTACACAAATCACCTCCTGGTCTGATCATTTGACTTTGGTTAACTAAGGTTTAACTTTGCCTTTTCAATGTGGTAACTACTAATGAGAAAAGGATGACTGTAAGGCAATCAGAGCTGCCATGATTTTTGTAAAGACTTCTTCCCTTCCATTTCCTACAATCTGTCCTCTTTCTTTCCTTGCCATTCTATGTGTTCTTTTCTCTGTACTTATTTTCTTAATTCCTCTGCTGTTCTTTTCCTCATTTCCCACCATCCTCCCCTCACCCTCCCAATGTTTCTCTACATTTTGGTGAATATTTCACAAATGCATGCACTCGGAAGTGAGAAGAACCTGAAATTTTCTAGCCATTTTAGTGAAAAAATAGAGAGAAGAGACAAACCCACTGGAGAACAGCCAGTAGCTGTGCAACAGTGCACTCTGAGAAGGGCACATCCTGGGTATGACTGAAACAGAAGTCCCCGAATGTTGATTTCCAACAGCACTGATTTCCACTGACATCAGCCTTCTGTTTCCATTCTTGCAAGTTTGTTTACGCGCAAAGACTGAGTCTCAGGGAGGGAGGGGGAATAAGACCAGAATGGCTGGTTCTGAGGATAATCTTTCAGGAGATGGGAGACTAAATATTTCATACCAGAACTTGGCCTGCAGTCTCCCATCCTGCAGGTAAAATCAGTGCTCTAACCATCAGGGAATACACTCTGCCTTTTACTAGAAATTTAGGTCTTTATGAACCTGTCTCGTACAGTCCTGTATAAAGGTCTAACTTCTGTGAATCAGTAAAACCCACTGTGGTATTGACCATGTAAAACACTTAACAGAGGGAAAATTAATGCTACTGCACTAATTTATGTCTTTATTGTTTCTTTTTTCCCTTTTACCCCTGCAATGCAGATATGCCATCTCTATGGCAAGAAAAATCGGAGCAAGAGTCTATGCCCTTCCAGAAGACCTGGTTGAAGTCAAACCTAAAATGGTCATGACAGTCTTTGCTTGCCTTATGGGAAAAGGCATGAAGAAAGTTTAAAGCACAAAAGACTTATACTGATGCCTGTTATTCACCCTTTAGATTCCCTCAAACTGGATGTTCTTTTCTGTATCAAAGAAATATGCAGGGTGCTCATGTTTTTAAGGCATGAATGTTATACATGGTTCCAGATCCTACAGAGGTCATGTATTCATGTGTATCCAGGAAATACTTTGTTTTGAACAGTAATATGTGCTTGATTTCTTTACCTTAGTTTACACTTTGCTAGATATAACAATTTCATATTCCTGAATAAGTTTTCAATACAGAGGCCTAAACATATCCTTTTATTATTGGATACCAAGGTTTTCTGTCAGAGGTCAGCTGGAGATCTTTTTGTCTTGGGACATACAGACTGCTTTTAGGACTATGAAATGTTATACACTGCTTCTGCCTGAAAATGTCATCATGCTTTTCATAGCATTTCTGCCATACTTACCTTCGGTTTGCACCTGGGATAACACAAAGGGCTTCTCCAAGCCAATTCAAGTATTAGTGTGACTATATTTTTGGAATTGTAGGATTCTCTTAGGAAATTCTTTTGGAAAGAGAGAAGTATTTGGTGTCTGCGATGTGTTGCTGGTGTGTGAACCGAGCAGTACTTTTCACTGCAAGTTATGCCTCTGCCATCAGTGGCATTACTCACAGGTTACATTACTGCTCACTGAAGAAAAACATACTGCAGCCTGGTCCTCCAAATTCTGGAACCTTTGCAAGAAACATTCTCCAAAGGATAACTCATTTTTATGTCATAATACACTTAAAGCATAAACAGATTGCAAAGCATGATATAAATGGAAACCTTGTTAAAGGAACTAGGGGAATGTACTAAGTTAGTAGCAATACAATAAGAAGTGAACCAAAGGGATGCAGAATGACATATTTATGTAGTCAATAAAAATTAAACTCTGTTAACTTCACAGACTTGCACTCAAGGGGCTGCGGCTCTGATTCAGGAGAGCATTTAAATCTGTGCTTGCATATGAAACACATACTAAAATGCTTCCCTGAACCCAGGCTAGGATCCTCAATGCGGCTAAATCAGCTTAGTTTTGCAGTTAACAAGGCACTGTCAATTTGCCTCAGATGAGGACCTAGCCCTGTCTATAGATAGTCAGTGGGATATATTTGCACTGAATCTCTTCCTTGGCATGAGACATTTACTGTTCTGGCCTTTACATGGATTTTACTGTGGTGAAATGCAGAAGGAGGGAATATTGCCTTAATGCAATCCCGTTGACACAGTCTCAGCTCTCTCCCTATCCTCCTCCCTCTCCTCCAGCCCTTCAGAATTGCCTTAATAAAGAACCAATATTCAAGGACATAAGAAGTCTCTCCAAATAAAATGTTCTATAAAGCCAAATGTGTAGTCTTTGCTTTCAGTAGTGCATGTGCTAAGGGGGAAGTGTGTATCATATATCTGAAACAGAGAGAAATTTAAAAATAATCTCTAGGCTTGCCAAGGATATCTCTTCAGTATTGTTACCAAAACCACAGTTTGCAGAGAGTGGGAAGAATTATTTCCTAGGCTATTTCTGATCATGCCACTCCAAGACACTGCCAAAGACGGGACATAGTGCTGGCTGGATCTGCAGTGTGATTTCCTCCATTTGGCACTATGCCCGTCATGCTCTTCCTTTGCCCATGGGCCCATAAACTTTACTTCTTTTAAGCATTCTGCAATGCAGATGTGCTGCTTGGTTTCTGCAGTAATGGCCAGAACCTGTTCCTGATCAGATCTGGCTGCCCTGTTCCTCTTATGAACCTATGTATTTAATACAGGGCGAGAAAGGTACAGCATCCTAAGGCCCGTTCTGTCTGGTCCCAGTATTTCCCAATGCTGGCAGAGGAGGAGAACATCTCAAGTGTTATACAATGGAGATGCCACCCCAGCTTATTGCCCAGGAAAGGGTAATTAGCAGATTGTGGCCCCTATGCCACTCTTCCCCTTCTCAGATGTAGGACCTGCTGTTGCCAGAGAAGAGGGGTGGCACTGAAAAAACAGTTGCTCTCCCTTAATGATTGATTTGGGAATCCTGCAGAGGAAAACCAGACGAGAGGAATCTGTGACCGCAGAACTGTGACCGCAGCAATTTGCTTGAGTGGGATGACCATGTACTTTGTGTGTGTTGCATACATGGGTGTATGCAAACTGAAGGGGCCATTTTTGGCTGGATAGATGGTATAGATCTGAAAGGACCAGGTAATCCTGCCTGAAGACAGCCCTGCTCTGGGTTCCCTCTTCAGGGAGATGGTCTCAGCCCAGACTCAGGGATAGTCATGAAAGATGAAGTAGATGACAGATGGTAAATGGCAGCAGTACCAAGGTGAGAGAGCTGGCTTTTCCCTTGATCTGAAACGAATGGAGGCACTTGCTCTACCCAGAGAGTAGAAGAAATGTTTAGTCATTTCCCATTCACCAGCCCTTTGCAACTCAGGTTTTTGCACAGGGGTAAGATTTTTAGAGGAGCCTGCTGAGAGAGGCAAGAAGAGGAGGCTTTTGCACACCATATATTTCCACCAGGCAAGATGTAGGAATTCAGGAGCGCTGGAGATCGAATTCTGCCTCTACCTCAGGCTCTGGAAAAAGGCCAGGTGATGCATGCTGTTATTTGAAGAATGTTTTGTGAAAGAGGCTGCTTTTTCTCCCTGCTCAGCATCCCAGCACCGGAGCCAGGCACCTGCCACGCAGACTGCTTTTGGGAAAATTCTCTCTCTGAGCCCCAATCTGCAGGTCTGCAGCAGCGCTGAGAGCCCCGGCACCAGCCCAGTGCAGCAGGGACAGCTAACCACGAGATGGCGCTCACTCTATGTGGAGTTCTAGGGACTAGAAGGCTTGAGCTCCAACAATGCACTCCCCTGAGAATGGAGAAAAATTGGGTACTTAACTGAGGTAAAACGCCGACCCCTGCCAGAGAGCAAAAGGGAGTAAGTGCTGTTGGCAGGGATATAGCAAATGCCTTACCATATCTTCATCTCTATCTTGGAATCTCCTTTGAAAAATGAATCTGTCATGACCCCAAAGGTATGGGGCTGCATTCTGGTACAGGAGTATAAATATTTTTGCTTTTCAGTGCATATCTGTTTGATTAGGTATTCTTGTTTATTTGATGGATTTGAGGTTTAGCTTTTATGAATGGTAATAGCAGCCAGTAATAAAGCTTCAAACAGATACTGAAAGGGTTAAGCCTATGACAAACATCACCAAAAAAACCCCATCAGGATCTGGAATTTTTTTCTGTTGCTTTTCTCCAACTTTTCCCATCACTCTTAGAGAAAGCAGCTGTCTTTGGGATTCACTCCCAAATCAAGCTGGCTTTGTAAGCACTTCCATTATTGATTTTCATGGCACAATTAATCATAATTTTCAATGCTTCAAAAAGGCTTAGACATTCATACGAATAAAAATAAAGCATCAGCAGTTATACTAAGTGAAAGGAAAAAATATGAGGGCAATCAAAGAATATGCTTCAGGGTACAGTCTGATCACCAGATGGACACAGAAGGAAATATCCCCCCGTAGTATAGTAAAGCATAATTAGGTGCATGATGAGGATTTTACACCTTCTTGTAAATCATCTATCCTAGCTAGAAATCATCTGTTCTGGCCTTAGAAAGGGCATAGCAACCGGTAGGTTTGACTGCTGTGTGCTCTTATACACGTGAAGATACGTTTCTACTTCCTCCAGAGCTGGAACTGACCAAAACCCCCAACCTGACATCACTTGTCCTTCTAACTGCAGCTTAATTCTGTTGTGAGCCTAATCACAAACTTCAGATCCTGGTGTCCATTGCTGCCTAACTGAGCAGCAGCTTCAGCCTGGCTTCCGCATGGAAAATAGGGCCTTGTCTCTGGCAGATGGCTGCAAAAAGCACACGAACAGCCATAACACTGGTCCTACAGCAACTATTCAGCTACTGCTGCATTCAGCTTGATGGAGAAATGGATGCTGGTGCCTCTGATCTTGAAAATGCATAGGCTGAGACACTAATGTCCAGCTCTCTATCCCCTGCCCCTTCTGGCAGCCTCCTCTACCATCTGAAGAAGAGACTTACCAAGAATTTGGGAGCATTTTCCTTCAGGCTGCTCAGCTATGAAAGCCTGGTACTTTTCAGGCAAGCAGACAAGGCAAGGAGCAAGAGAGTAGCACCACCACTGAGCGCCTCGCCCTCATTTCATGCTGTGTGCTAAGAAACATTAGAGCTAAAATTTATCCACAAACTTGAGAAGCTTCTCTTCATGCAGGACACAAAACAGAGGAACTCTGTGTACTGGTAAGATGACATCTGTGGGCTTTGTACAGCTAAGTGTGGGAAAACTCTGAATTAGGACCAACATCACTTAAAAATGTTCTCATTTTGTTTATAATTTTTATGTTAATTAGTACTCAGTGGCAGTTCTCTTCTGCCATCAGGAAAACTGTGTCATTTCCTGACAATTCATTTGCTGCTCTGAAAGTAACAGTAACTCTGAGTCTCTTAGTTCTCATTGAGTAAAATGACTATATTTCAAAGCACTGTTTTTCATTGATCCTTGTTTATTTTTTGTACCCTTATAACATTTTAAAGGCAACAGTGCCTTACGGGAAACCTAATTTGTTCCCAAGATGCAAACTGCTATTACTATGACAGATTCATGATAAATTGTCCAAAGCTGAGAAAAGCCAGAACTCACACAGGCCGTGTGTTCACACGTAATGCTATGTCTGATATTTGTGAAAAGAGCAGAAATCTACATAACCAGCCATGCATAGATGCACTGAACTCCCTCAGGACAGGCACTCATTTAGTGCATTTGTTAAGGATCTAAAGAAATACAGCAATGAAAATCTGTAAATGCACAAAGCATGGAGAAGAACCCCACACATCCACTCAGGAAATCTCCTAGCAGCTGAGTGATGGGCATGGTGCTGCACAGGTGAAAAAACAATGTCCCATTGCCAGGCACCTCTGGTAGCCTATGAAATTGTCCTGGTTCTTCACTGCACTTAAGCAAACTGAACACCTCAGAGCACATGTTGGTTTGTCACTGAGGTGGGGAGATATCTTCTGACAAGCCCCTCAGCAATGTGCCCTCTCTTGATTTTGCAGCCCTGGAGTAGAACACCCTGCACATCAGAGAGGTGGTGCATAAGCCTTAGGACCATCATCATCTACATGCCTTCTCGTGAAGACCTGTGTTTGCTTGGGTGCTAGTGAAACTGTCCTGTGGTTAAGTAACATGCCAATGAAAGGCTAAATCAGCCACAGCAGTGAAAAGTAACAGAGATCTCTGAGGAGGGATGCCAACCCTGCCATGATTCCACTGCTTGCTGTGTTGTCAAATCACATTTAACATAAGGGAAATGTCCCATAATTCTTCTCAGACCCACATGCTGCCCATGTGGTGATGAGACCTTACGGAATAGTCAATTGCCTCTAGAAACTTCCCAACATTGCTGTTGGAGGCAGATTCTAGAAATACAGGTTCTGCTAATTTTAGAGGTTGTGAATTGTGCTAATGGGACCTGGACTGTCAAAAGACTTGTTGGCCTGTCAAGCTTTACAACATGTGGAAACAAGCTTCTGCTGACCTGGGGACATCCATTTGGAAGCACTCAGAGGCTTTGAGCTTAGTAGAGGAACAAATTTTCATAGGGTTGTTTCGCTCTGCAGTTCTCATACAAGCTCTGGGTGGGGGAATACTGAGCAGTGTGACAGAAATACCTCTCTAGCCTACACTGATCCATTTGTGTGCACCTTGGCCGAAGTATGCTCTCTTGTAGGTGGCACTTGGAGCACCTTCCCCAGTGCTCGGTACCTCTGCTTGGACTTCTCCTGTGCCTTTGACATCCTTTAACAAAATTAAACTTGCTTTGCAAGTGCTCCTTGTTAAGACACAGGCAAATAAATCAATATGTACTGGCACAAAGAAAACATGGGTCACTTGGTCAGCATGTTGTTTGGGTGGTAGTTGATAACAGACCTTCAGGAAACAGAGGGCATGAGGAAAGTGTTTAAACAGTACAGACACCTCCACACTTACCCCAAACCATGCATACACTTACAGCGTCTTTCTTTCTGGTGACCCTGGAAGGCTGACTAGCAAAGAGAGTCAAATATAAAAATAAATAAAATAGGTTGGCATAACTGAGTCCTCAAAAATACCAAATACACATGTATTTTCAGTCTCTGCTCATACCTGTCAGCTATTATTGAAACATACTGCCTGCCTGTACAGCACTCGCCCAGGGACAAGCAGCCTGTTTCCTCCCAGGTTAACCCATAATTTTCTTGCACACATAGCATCTGATTTTTATATTTGAGAATGATGTGAGGGAGAAATGCCAGAATCACAGAAATTTAGACATAGTCCAGATTTTCCCCTCCTGGTGGTTTCATGAGCTGCAAAATTGTTTCCTGAATGAAATGACAGAGGTTGGTGACATTGGCCATGTATGTAAATGATCACAGTGTCCTACAGAGATTAATTGGTTCATGAATAAAGATGAGGAGCTGAGGTGTGCAGGGAGAAATCATTTATCAATTATATGCCTTGGAAAACTGAAAGATGATGCGGCCTTAACGGCTGAATGGGTTTGAAAGGGGGACTTGTAAATTGAGTTCTAATTCTGTTCTGCCACATTCATAATAAAGAGCTGTTACACTAATTGCATCCTTGTGTGGTTCATGAGCAACGGCACTCAGCTGCGTCGCACAGTAAGCAACAGAGATCAGAGTTTAGTCTTTTGCTTCATGTGGGAGGGATGCTAACTGCTTACCTTTGGCCTCCTCAGTAATGATAACTCACAAAAAAAAGGGGCAAGAGCCTATAAGCATATCTCAGATTATTTTGCACTTGAATCTGAATTTAAAGAAACAAGAAGGACAGCACAGACTTACTTGGCTTCTGTGTTCTGTTTCAGTCCCATGGATGCATCCACATGATTACCCATCCCTGGAGGGACTCCCTGATCAACTGGAAACAAGAGGATTCTGGAGTATCAACACAATAACAGACCATGCTAATCCCAAACAAGGAAAAGGATCTGAGGGATGTGGCTGCTGATAACAACTGACCTCCACTCCCTCCTGCCCCTTCTGTGTGCTTATTAAAAGGCTTACTGTTACAAAGAGATGGCAGCAACCTAGCATGTGCTTTAGGACACACTGAAATACAGACTCAGATCTGAGAATCTTGATGCAGGATGAGTCTTGTTATTTAAAATCTTGCTGCTGGAATCTTTGCAAGCCCCAGGATCCAAAGGATAGCTACATTTAGGTCCTGGTTGAGTTTAAAGGAAATCCCGTGACACTTGGTTGCTGAAACAGTTTCCCATTACTGCAAGGCTTCAGGTCACATCTGCTGTGGTAACACTTCCAAGCATAGCCCATGGTCTATCCAGTGGAGAAGGAATAATGAATCCAGGTACAGCAAAACCTTTGAACCCAGACGGAATTTTTGATCAAGCAGCTCTTCACCAGGGAATGCTGATTCAGCAGCAGCAAAAAGGGTTCCCGGAAAGGATCTGTTTTGATGAATTTCCCAATTAGAGAAAAATAAATTTGTTCAAGAAAGGAACACTAAATCGCCTCAAATTCAAAAAAAATTTTCCCTTGCAACAGTTTCTAAATTCGACTTTATTGCCTCCAGGTCTTGAAAAACAGAGCATAGAAATGCAAGTTAGTGTTCAATAAAATTATTAAAAAGCCTTGAAAAAATCAAACAACAGTTGAAATTACCAAAATGAAATGTTTTTATTAACTTAATTGTTTTTGTAGTTGCCCATCACCATGTTTTTCAAGGCTGCATTTTTCTTCCCAGGTTCTCAGAAATTCTTGAAGGGTATTGTTACCTATTGCTGTAGGCAGAGCAAGTAAATCTTGATTTATGAGTTTTGTAGCCTGGAACGTTGCATATTGCTTATGACCATAATAAGGACCTGAAGTGTTCAAGCTGAGGGAGGGAGATAGACAGAATCCATGAGATACACTGGAAGAGATGCAGGCTCCTACCTCCAAGTGAGTCACCTCAGCTCCGGTGGCCATGAATAGGACCAGGTGCTTCATCACCTTCTGAGATGTCTACAGGAGGTCACAGATGAACTGCTCACAAAAAATGCCCACTTCTCTGCAGTGCCTATTCAAGCAGCATGAGACAGCTCACTTAGGTATAGCAATCTGCAGTGGGGAGGACTAACCTTAGAGGAGATGATTCTCTCTTTCTAAAGGATGAGATGAGAAAGTAGGGGAAATGTCAGTGTAAGTCAAAGGACTGGGAGCAGGGCAGTTAATGCAGTTAATGCTTAAGTTTGGTGCCTGAATACATTCCCACCCCCTTCTATTATGTTACCAGATTTTTTAAATAATGTTCTGCCTGGGCACACCTAGAGTGCTCCTCAGGAGCTCACAAGAATTTGGGGGGAATCAGTGTATAGGTTGTTCATTAGAACAAAACACATCTAGACAGTAGAAATAAATACTCTGAGGAAAGAAAAGCTGAATTGCTCAAAGACTGAACTGTCATAAAAATTGTCTTTGTGCGTGAAAGGTGTCACAGCATAAATATCTTTGCAGTGGCAACCTCCATGCTTTCAGAAATCAGGTCACTTTATGGAGGTGCTTGCTGACCAGGAGCCTCATTTTAGACAACCAGACTCAAACAGTTTGGCTGCTGGTGCTGGGGTGGTGGTGCTGGGGTGGAGCTAGGGGCTCTAGTGAGTGTGGAGCTGCCATTTAGTCACAGGTGAGGAGGATGTTGACTTCATTGTTTAAATGCTAATGGAAGGGGGGCGGGGGGGAAGGGAGGAAGATGATAGACCCAAATAAGCAATGTCCAGCACAAGCTTGAGAGGCTTTGTGTCCTACCTTGAGTCTTGAGAACTCTGAGTCTTTCAGACAAACAAGAGGTATGGGGATATACATTTCTTTCTCCTGGCCAGTCACATCTTTCATTTTAGTTTTTGTTTCTTTTTAGATTTTTAATTCTACATTTACTTTTCTGTTTATTGTGTTTTAAAGCTCATGTGCTGACCCTTAGCCCCAAGACCCTGATTTGTCCTTCTCTCAGAATTTCCTCTATAGCCTTTGTTTCCTCAAACACCCATTTTTTATTTTTTTCATACAAAATACTTCCAGTGCATTCCAGAAACCAAAAAGCAACCAACATCGAAAAACATCTTACACCTGCCATTTGTCCAAAACTTTCTTCTCAGGTAGATAACAGAAAGTGTTCCCTTCTCCCACTTCATTAGCGCTTTAAGACATGCAGAGATATAATCCTTTTCTTTCCTGCAATACCAGCAGCCCAGCTCCATTGGGTTTTCAATCTCTTCTGTTAAACCTATCTCAGGAGATCAAATTTTTCTTCATATTTGTGCATCAGACATTTCCAGACAAAACAGTGTCTGGATGACCAAGTTTCCTGTCTTTTATCCTATGCTGGCAGCTTCCTTTTTCCTGTGTGAGGAAAGAGCATCTATCTGGTTTAAAGATCAACCTTCATGGCAGAGCACTGCCCACTGCCCTTTCTGGGAATGGCCTCTGTACCCTACCAGAACTTCCTGTTTGTTTGAATATCTAGAAAAGATTAAATAGGAACTACAAAATCTAGTTAAAGTGTCAGTGGTATAGCTTCCCATGACCCTTTTTTTTTCCTTTTCCTTTGGTGTCTGGTTTGTGCTTGAGTCCAGTTTGGGGATTTTCAGTGTTGGTGCATTTTAACAGAGATGTTAACCCCTGGGTACTCACAGGGGAGCATGATTCACCTCTGCTGTCACCTAAAACTTACCTGTCTGGATTCTTAGGACAGGTCTGAGCTACTGAATTAAAAAAAAAAAAAATAAATAAAAAAAGAGCTGTCCTCTTCTGGAATGAATTCCCTCTGGCAGAAAACCATGTTGTGTTTCTGGGGACCACTCACCTGAAAAAACTTTTATATCAGATAACCAGTTTGATTCTCTCATTCTGCACCTATACAACATGCTCAGCCAAGAGCTAGCATTACGATGGATCTGATGCTGGAGATGTAAAGCAGCAGTTTTCTTCCTCATAAGGCTGCTATTGGGGTATTTTCTATCAAATACCATTCCTGGAACTCTTACATTGGTTCATGGAAGAAGAAGAGTTGGACCATGATAATAAGCTGTGTCTTAGTCAAGTTTGGATTTATTGTTCTGTCACAGAACATAGAGGGAGACCATCTAGTCTGGACAAGTCAAACTCATACAGCTTTTCAGCATGTCCTATCTGGACAACTGTGGATAGAGATATGGGAAGCAAATCTTGGAGCATGCAAAAATTAGTAATAATGAGAGGAAGAGTCATTTGTACTTTTTCTAGGGAAGCAAACCTAGTATGGTATATGGAAAATACATGGACATCAGAACATCACAGAAACATATGCCCTCACTGGCTACTTGTTTTCTCTGCTAGAAAAAGACAGGCAAAGACACTTTCCTGCTCAGGATTTTCCTATTTCACTTAATAACCTCACTCCCACTGCTCTGACCCAGCTTCATGCTTGGCTATGGTGTCTTAGAGGATTGCTGGATGCAGAGCATGCTGTTGGACCTCCACAGATATTAGAGGTTCACAAAAGCTTTGTGTTTAGTGTTCTTTTTATGTGTGATTCATAGCCACAAAAAATAACACAAAGATTGAGATGACAAAGTGACTTGTCAATATGAAAATGTCCAAAATGTATTTTATACTCTCGTACATGGACGACGTCAATACAAGCAGGACCTCCCCAGGGAGCTCTGTCATATTGACTTAGCCACCAGGAGCTTGGGGTTGAGGTGAGAGGCAGTATTAAATTTTAACTACTCTTTAAATAACATTTTAAAAATCAATAATGTGGGTCCTGAACCCTCGGCTTTCCAATTGCATTTGGTTTCATTGTGGATGACACAAAGATGAAGTTTCACCTGCTCTTTTTTACCATATTTATCTGGGTTCAGAAGAAGCATGTCTTCACTCTTCCAAGGTAAATATCTGCTGATGGTACTGGGCTTTTAGTGTGTGGTGAGAGGGACAGGGAAAGTATTGAGGCAAAATAATTCCAGGTTGCATAAGAAAACATTTGGCAAAGGCTGACATTTATTTATTGCCCTTGTAATTGGATATGTAGTTCAATTTAACATATAGATGGTGGAGGAAATCAAATTATTTTAAGTCTTCTTTGCATCCATAAATCCTCTGTTTTTAATCATATTAAAACTATTCTTTTGGTCTAAGTGCAAATCAATTCTGTTCATTCAGTGCTTTTGAATGCCAATAAAGGGGATTCTGAAACTTAATGGGAAAAAATAATTTGTTTCATTTGCTTTAAAACAAGATCTTAAATGAATTACTTCTTGAGGTAGAAAGGGAAGCCATTTCAGAAAGTGCTAACAATCTGTTTTCTTTCCAAAGCAGCTTTTATGGTTGTTTTTCCAGGCATAAATCATTTTCGAATAACCATTTGGTATTTGTAAAATGTTTCAGAAGCAGTTTTATTGTCACCTATTGATAAACTTCAGAAATGCCCTGAAACCAAATGCTTTCTCAGAACACAAGAACATATGTCAGAGACAAAGACAGGCAAAGTGCTTTTATTTTCTACATGTACAACTGGTTTAAAAACCTGAAATGTTTTAACAGGTAGAACTAAAAGTATAAGTCCTTCATGTGGTGATATTAAGCAAAGCTGAACAACCTATGATAAAGTACAGCCTGCTCCCAGAACTGAAATACCTGCACAAAGAACAGTGAATTATGTCTCACAGCCCTTCTGCGACTGCACCACACGCCAGTGGCAGACCTGTGGCTGGTGAACACCAGTGAGTTCATGGCTTAAAAAGAGGATCTTTCACCTCTTTTTGTGTTGCACTCATATTCTCTTGTGGACTGCTATGGAGGTGTGAGGGTTACAGTAGGGGGACACTTAAACCTGATTTTAGGTGAATTCAGTGGAAGAATATTGCTCTGTGCTACTTGAAGGTTCATTCATTTTTTGTTTAAATAAAACACTGAAAATCTAACTCTTACAGAAGAATATGGCATTTCCCACTAGAAAGCATGAATCTAACCCTCCCAGCCCCGCTTATGAAAATAGCTAAAATAATGAGATTTAAAAGGTGACATATTCTATCTGACTTTTATTTGAATGCTAGTGTTGGAGGATTTACCAGGCATGTATTAAAGCCTCCTCTGCGAAGTTACAGTGTGATTACTGCATTTGGATTTCTATAAAAAATACCCAACATTGTGAGACTTGTGGAAAAGTTGGTAACACTGGAAAGGCACTTACCTCACTTTGTCATAGTTACAGGGTAAGACCTTAGCATTGTAGTGTGGGGATGGCAGCGGGACTTCCATTTATCCAGAGGTAAAAGGGAGAGGAAAAAAGAAATGGGGAGCAGTGACAGAACCCAGTGGAACCCTGGGAGGAAGTTGGAGGAGGGGAATGAGAGGGATCCTTTCAAGGACAAACTCAAGGAGCAACCAGGGAAGCAGGGCATGAGAACAGAAAGTGAAAGAAAAGAGATGTGTTCAAGAAGACCATGTCCAGATGTATGGGTGCAGCAGGGCAAGGAAGCTGGGGGTGGAGCACTGGTTCTGAGAATGGTATAAAGGCAAAAATTAAAGCCTTTGAATGGGTGTTTTCTGACAACAGTGGGGCAGAATACAGATGAAAGAGGGCATAACGCCAAATTGAAGTAGAGGAACTAAGAAGCCTAACAACTACAATTTTTGCTGTTAATAAACCCCATGTTAAAGATGACTACATGTGCAAGGGCAGAATTTTTATCGTGTTCAGTGTATTCAGGGCCTATCACAAGAGATATAGAGGAATTGTATCACCTGTTTGGTACTTAGCACACTCAGCTGACATATTTCTGCAACAAAGGGTGGGATACGAGTACATACCAGTTCCTCATTTTGGTACTCTCAGGCTGTGGGAATCATAGGATGAAATCAGATGCAGCAGGCCTTTTCTGGTCTCCACATGAAAAGACTT
Organism: Anabacerthia variegaticeps; assembly: GCA_035583185.1. Lineage (NCBI taxonomy): Eukaryota > Metazoa > Chordata > Aves > Passeriformes > Furnariidae > Anabacerthia > Anabacerthia variegaticeps. Next base: position 55,200,438 of record JAWWEW010000001.1, read on the forward strand.
CCACAGCTCTGAGAAGCCAAACTCACTCTTAAAGTAGCCCCAAACAAACACTTCAGAATGCACTTACCTGAAGAGAAAGGCAAACTGCCAACCTTGCCTATCTCTGATTGCTTTTTGATGCTCGGTCAAATGATGATGGAGGCAAAAATAGGGTTGGCATATTGTTGGTTCTGCATGAGAAACAACAGTGATTGCTTGGAGCCTGGCTAAAAGTAAAGATGAATCACCTGGATGCCAGATGCTGTCAGGTTTCTGGTTGAAATCAGTCACAACAATGGGATGTGACAATCATGTTATGCTGCTTGAAAACACTAGTTTTGAGATCCCTTCCTGTTTTCTTTTCAAGACAGTCTTCGCAGACAGGGCTGGCAAGGACTTTCATGGTGCCTGGTTTATGCAGTGCCACCAGTTGCACATGATTAGATGGCTGAGAGCAACCCTGGCCATGGAAATGGAAATAGGGGTCTGACAGTCCCTGTAGTCTCTTTCTTCTACACACACAAATTATCTTAATTATCTCTCCAATGTAATTTTGAACTACATGGTTTGCAGGGCACTGAAGATCAAGGCTCAATTTACAATGCAGAATGATAATTTTTTTCTTTCCAGAAAGTGAATTTCACTTCTGTCACCAACAGTGGGGTCAAGCCTGGAGTAGCTGGGAAGCACCATGTCATGTACAGCATGCCCAGACCATGGTTTCCAAATAGAAGTGGAATATAAGTTACTGGGCAAAGATGGGGAGGACAGTGGTACAGACCAACTGATATGTTACCTGATAGAGGGACACAAATTAGGAGATCAGAAAAACTTGACTGAAATAGGAATGCCCATCTACAAAACATCCTTGCCAGCTGGTTGAAGGAGGTGATTGTCCCACTCTGCTCTGTACTGGTGTGGCCTCACCTTGAATATTGTGTGCAGTTTTGGGCACCACCATGTAGGAAACATATTAAGCTCTTAGAGAGTGTCCAGAGGAGGGCAACAAAGATGGTGAAGGGCCTTGAGGGGAAGCCGTGTGAGGAGCAGCTGAGGGCACTTGGTGTGTTCAGCCTGGAGAAGAGGAGACTGAGGGGAGACCTCATTGCAGTCAAGAACTTCCTTGTGAGGGGAAGAGGAGGGGAAGGTACTGATCTCTTCTCTGTAGTGACCAGTGACAGGACTCAAGGGAATGGCCTAAAGCTGTGTCAGGGGAGGTTTGGGTTGGATATGGGAAAAGGTTCTTCCCCCAGAGGGTGGTTGGGCACTGGAAGAGGCTCCCCAAGGAAGTGGTCACAGCACCAAGCCTGGCAGAGTTCAAGAGGCATTTGGATGACACTCTCAGGCACCTGGTGTGACTCTTGGGGATGGTCCTGTGCAGGGTCAGGAGTTGGACTCAATGACCCTTGTGAGTCCCTTCCAACTCAGCACATTCTGTGATTCTGCATGATTCTATATTTGGCTTTTGCCAAACTGGGAGGGATTTTGGCAGACTGGGAGATCTGAAGTCTCTGCTGAACAGTGACTGAGGCTTCCTGGTCTAAGCTAGTTTTCCACCAGTGCTGCTGCACTATAGCTGGGTCTGGAGGCTGTTTTGCTGGTGCCAGCTTGTAGGAGGAGTCTCAGCATCCAGCAGCAGATATTGGCTACCAAAGCCCTGCACCACCTCTTTCACAGGGGTGGAAGCAGAGGCTGGAACAGTGCTCTGCACCTTCTCCATTGTATCATCTTTGAGTTCATTGCAGCCAAGCCAGATGAGATGAGAAAGGCCAAGTCTGCTTCCCTATTTTTGCACAAACTGGAGCTGTTCCAAGTATCTGCACTTTAATAAATACCCTTGTGTTTTAGGGATGAAGTCCTGTGGGCTCTTCCACAAACAGATGAACAAGTTGAAGCCCTTCAGGATTTACTGAACACCACCGAGGTAAACAGATTCTTCTGGCTCTCTAGTCTCTAGGTCATATTTTTCACCCAAGTGCCCTAATACTGCTTCTCCTCCAAAAGAAAGATTTATCCCACTTTCACTCACTTGTTCTAATACAGCAACTCAGCAAATGCTTGGTTTTCATTGCTCCACTACATCCTGATTTACATGAGAAGACCCCTCCATAATGTTATAGTAATGAATTATATCAGAGCTCATATTTCTACAATTGATTTTGTGTATTAAGACTCTGCAAAATTGGCAAAGCACCAAAACACAGTAAATAGAAATACATTTCCTAGGGAATCTCAGCACTTTTAATCAATGCAATCTTGACCTACATGGCTTGCATACCTTTGAAAACCAGGACTGGATTTTTGTGGTATTTTTCTCAAAGTAGCATTTAGAAGGTGTGTTTCAGATGACTGAGAGCTTTCAATGGTGTCTATGCCCAGTCTTTCTTGGCTCCTATTTATTCTATGTCATCCCAAAATCCTACTAGGCTTCTGCTGTCCAAACTATCATCTTCTGATACTTCCCTTAAGTTCCTAAAAACCTTTTGATAACCTTCCTTGGTCTTTTCCACCTCCACAAGTCAACTCATGTATCCGTACTTTTTGTTGAACCAATATAAATGTCCCCTCCTATAAGTTTTCTTTACTACTGTAATTCTTGACTTTCTCATACACAGGAGCTCCAAGAAGTCAGGAAGATAAGTACACTCAGTACAGAGAGAGCATGTGGTCGTTCCTATACCTACCAAGTCACTTATGTGAATATAAAAATCAAACATTTTTCATGCGTTATAAACTGGAAATCTTTTTTTCTATGGCTGTAAATTAGGCAAGTTATAGGAATAAAACAGAATGGGAGTGGGAAAAGGAAGGGCCATAGGAGATGGAAATGGAAAGAAAAAGAAAGGGAAAGGAAAACAGAAAGACACAAACAATACCTCCCAAGAAATTTTAATGGCTACAATATAGCAATTAAAAAAAGCAATTGAAAACTAGCATCTTACAAGAGGAATTACAATTATAGATGCTACTACTGCAAAAGTTGGAAAGTAAAAACATAAAACAAAGGAAATGCTTTGTTCTTACAACAGACACATTGCATGTAGCATCCATCAGAAGACCTAGACACAGGAACATCTACAAGAACCTTTTTAGCTGCCCCTGGGGCAAGATTGACCATTGCTGATGATGGGTAAAGACAACAACAATCATATGCATTACAAAGCTTCCCATTTATTCCCATTCATTGCTTCTCTGACACCTCAGCTGTGTTAAACGAGAGTCCTTTAGTTTTCCTTACTCTCAATTCAAAAAATGTTTAAGCCAAAGAGAAACTATGTTTGAACTGGTGCATGTCAGTGCAGACAGCAAGGCAACAGGGCAACAGGGACAGTGGTGCTGGGGAGCTAAGCATCCAGCTTGCTTCTTGGATGCGTTTTCCAAATAATGCCGATCCATGCAATGTTGTCACTACTCTGCCAATAATGTCTGAGATGGCTACACTGAGACTAACTCAGCCATTTGTAGCACCTTGCAGTAATACATGCAGAGGCCAAATGTTTTACCATTTATTGCTCCAAAGTCTTTTAGATTAAAAGCATGGATGAGCTTTCTCTATGATATTGAAGACACGTTCTCTCTTGAGAAATGAGTGAGGTAAACAGTTGACAGCTGGTACACACCTGGAAATACGGTGCCCTAAATTGTACACAATATTCCTGGTGCAACTGCATCAGAAAGGGTTTAAAAAAAACCCTACTGTCTGGTGACTCCATTCTGTATCATGCCATAAAAATGCATCCAACAATTATGCTGATTTTTTCCACATTCTAATTTTATGCCTTATTTTCTGCTGTCACCCCTAGATCTTTTTGTATTATTAGTTCTAAAGTTTCAGTCTTTTATTGAACATGTTGGCTTCAGATTTTATTATTGTAAAATATTTCATTTTACCAAGGAGAATCTCATTTTCTTATTTTGGTCCCATTTCTAATCTCTGTATTGCTGCTTCAACTTGACTTATATTCAGACCCCTTCAGGCATTTCTTTCCTCCCTGATCAAAGTCATCAGAGAATACAATAACTACAAAGACTAGTCTGATCTTCATTAATTCTCCAAATACCCTCAGGGAAAATAACTCTCAGCAGATTTGAAAACATGTAACATAATAACCAGATAAATATATCTATTATACTAGAAATACTATCTCAGAAAAGGTTATGTTCCCGTCTTTGTTCTTGATTTATGAATTTATGTGCAGAAGTCATTATAAACACTTCTTAAATACACACATTTCATTTCCAGCAGCAGCAGAATGCTATAACATATCACAGGGAACATTAAACTGCTTGTTACAAGGGGTCTCTTAAATTGAAAACATATGCTTTGATTATTTTCAAAATGCTTATTAACTGTTAGTGAGAATACTTTTTCTTTCCTCAGTAACAAAAATAAAATGCTTTTGAAAAATTTGTAGGTCATTCTCTGGCAACCTGTTGTGGTTGAAAACATCAAGAAGGACAGAGAAGTCCATTTCTATGTCAGGGCATCCAACATAAATAGCACAAAAGCTCAGTTAAGGCAACTGGATATCCAACACAAGTATGTATTTTTTTTTGTTGTTGTTGTTGTGAATGTTTCTGTGAAGTTGTTTGTCATTTATTTAACAGGCGGTTTTGCTCTTCCTTTGTTATTCAGAATCTTGATAGGAGATGTTCAAGGGTTTATTGAAAAACAGACTGCCAATGACACAGTCAATCCACGCAGATCTTCTTCATATTATGAAAACTACCATTCAATGAAAGAAGTAAGATATTTTTGTTGTAAACATCTGTAGATTCAAAGGGTGGAATTTGTCTCATGATTAAGAATGGAGATAAAGGGAAAGAAATCACCAATAGGTAATAATTATCACTGTATTGCTCAACAATTGAGTTTTATTTATTGTAATGCTTTCATAGGAAAGAAAAACGCACCAGACAAAATCTCTCATACATGTATTGCCTCAAAGTGCCATTCAAAGGCAGTCAATACAGAAGCAAAATGAAGTCACAAAATAAACATGTAAATATTTAAAACATTAAATGAGTAATAATTTAACCAAATAGAACTAAAGAGGAATTTCAGGCCTATACTTGGACTGTGTTGTGACTGTATCTTACCATTTGTTTCAAGAGAAATTAGTTAGGCAAGTGATAAATGGGCTGAATTATTAGTTTTTCTTTACCATCAGGTAAAGAGACAAGATTTTGGGAGGTAGAACGAATTTAAGTCACTTTTAGGGATGAAGGAAAACAACAGAGAGAGTATCTATATACTAACTTCACTCTTGCAGATATATCACTGGATGGAAGAAGTAGTCAAAGTCCACTCTGATCTCCTACAGAAAATATATATTGGATCATCATATGAAAAGCGACCACTTTATGTCCTGAAGGTACAGCTGTGACTTACTGCAAAAACTTTCCAAGCACTAATGTAAGCAAGTGATGGGGCTTGGCCAGAACACTTCCCTAAATCTATACTTACAGTCATACTTTTAGTAGTTTTTAGAAGTTTCCTAAGCTGTTCTAGTAAGATGCATCTGATGACATTGGGTTCCTTGTTGGGTCACAAAGAAGTTATCACATCTAGGTCATCACCCAAAGGCATGAAACATTGGCACAGTGGATACCCTACTCTGTTGACTATGCAGCCAATCTAGTTTGCTGCCCTGCATAGCTGATGATAGACTCACTTGACCTCAGGTCTTGCTGTAATCTTGTGCCTATGTTAGGACCTTGCAAGCAGCCTGAATGTAGTCTCCTGGCGGCATGTGAACATAAGTGATGGCTTCATCCTGGCCCAGGATCAGTCTGAGCTCTCCATACAAGGCACATGCTTCTTCTTCCATCTTGGTTACCCTTTCACTTCTGCTTTTATGGGGTACCCTTTACAATGGTGACATTTTAATTCAATTTCTCTTTTGTCAGATTTCTAAAAGCCAAGAAAAATCCAAAAGTGCCATATGGATCGACTGTGGTATCCATGCTAGAGAATGGATTGCTCCTGCTTTTTGCCTGTGGTTCGTAGGCCACGTGAGTAGATAATCACATCTGATTACTGTTGTCAAAGCAAAGAAAAAAATCTTGATGCCGTTTACCTTTGTCCAGTTGCACTCTAAACTCCATAAAGCCTTAATCCATTTACTTCCAACACCAACATGTGAAATTTGTGCCTAACCTGCATACCAGTGAGCATGTGTGGGCATGTGTGTGTGCGTGTGTGTATGAGAGAGTGAGAAATTCACAAGGATTGAATGCAAAGGAGCTCAAATGCACTTTCAAGTATGAAAAAAACTTCAAAGTATGGGCAGAAAATTCATCAGGGATGTTTATGATTATGAATGGTCAGGGATGGAGAGGGCATGCCAGGGCTAAGTCTATACTGCCACATGGATTCAAGAACTGGTCTTGGCTCTGGGTCAAGCAGCACACAGTGGCTCATGTACATATTACTGCATCTGGCACTTCCTGGAGAAGATCAGAAGACAGTCAGGGTGAGCTCAAGCTGTCCTACAATCCTTGGCTCTTCCCTACATGCCTTTCTAGAGCAATAGGTACCCCACACTTGCCTGCTCCAGACATGGCATGGCTCAAAACCAGCATGCACTCCAGCAATCTCTACTCACCACTTGTTGGGATGCTTCAGCTGCTGCTACTGCTCCTCCTGCCTCTGTTTTTCATTTGTGCTCTTACTTTTTTTCTGGATTTGCCTCATGCAGAGAATAAAGCCACACAAGCCACTTTCTTCTGAAGGTACCAGCCCTGCTAGACACACCCTCATTTCAGACCTCTGGAACATGACCAACAACAGCCAGCCATGCACATAGTTCATGGGAACTAGAAAATCACAGACAGGATGAACCTGTAGAATGGGCTTAGATCAACCAGTCTTTATGTGCAGCCGCAGACCAACAGTCACATCTATCTTTAATATTTTTAGTGTCTATAATATCTACACTGCTCAGGATAGTGAACAAAGGTATGCCAAAAGACACAATACCTACAGTTTGCATCTGGATTTCAACATACATTGCCTTGGTCTTTTTGAACCTAAGGTATCTCTGCTCAACTTTTTATGCTGAGCTGTTGGTTCATTTCCTGGTATGGACCAGGAAAAGGCCTGGGCCAGACATGGTTGTCCACCTTGCTCATTAATATTTTGAAATATTATTTATTGTTACTTTTTCACAAAAGTGAAGTTCACAGTAAAAATAAGCTAGATGAGATTGAGACTTCACAATCACCAGTACTGTAGTCAGAGAAACAACATAGAGGAATCCTTGAAACGTGAATTATGGCTTGGCTGTGATGGAACTCAATAATGTTAATGTTAATAATAATAATAAAAAGAAGTGTTTCTTCTTCTCATCAGTCACAACTGTAAAGCCTCAATCACTATAACATTTGAAAGGATATTACAGGAGTTAGGGACAGATACAGCTGAATGTACCTTTTGACACACAGATAATCCCAGCCTTCAAGGGTCTGTTGGAAAGAAATGCATTTGCCCTTTTCATGCTGCTCCAAATAATTACCAGCTGTGCTGTCACTTTGCCAGTGACGTGTCCCTGCAGCATTTTTCAGAAGTAACAAGCTGAACATTTAGGTTCTCCATCCCTTTGATCTAATTTATGTGCTTTAAATTAAAATTTTATTTCTGTATCACTTCATGAAGTAACATTTAAAAATCTGACATTAATACATATCTGCACACACACATTAAAACCACCATCTCTCTCTAGCAAATCCTAGGCATTCTTTATAATGGATCCATTCTTTATCATTTAATTTTGCTGTTAAGATTGTAGAAAGATTGACATTTCTCATTTCGTCAAAGGAAGTGCATTGCCTGAGGAAAACTGAGGATTTAAAATGAAAGAAGGTGGTTTGAATAAAGTATAAAGAAAAAAAAGAAACAAAAAAATATGATTAAGGACTTAGTCTATTCTGATAGTAACAAAACCAATTATTTAGGTTAAAATTTATTCCTGCGTCATGGAGCAACAACCAGGTTAGGTATCACTAAAGCCTTCAAAATAAGCTGCGAGGCAAAATTAACAATGTGGGTCTTACTGACTCTTGTCCTACAATTGCATTAAACTCACAATGCAACCAAAAGAAATAATGTTACATACTGCAGCCATTTGAAATGTTACTTGTTATTTTCGGGCTTGCTTTAATTTGTGCTACTTTTGTGGTATTTTGGCTGGGAGGGAGGATTCCTATTATTTATGCAAGCAGCAAAAGCTCAAACCTTCCTGTTAATAGGATTCAATTCTATCTCATGACCACCCATTAACACTAAAGGACTGGAGTGTATCTGATTGACTGTATCAATTCAATTCCTACTCTCTCCATGGCAGTTCTAAGCAAAGAGCTACTTTGCTATTCAGCAATTTCCGTGATGTGACGTGCCTTATCAGGAGGCAGACAAGTCTGATAATTGCACGATTATTTTACCATGCCACCAGGTGTCTTTCTAGGAAGGTAAGAAAAACACTATTACGAATGCTTTTAATAAGTTTCTCTTGTGCTTTATAGGCAATCCATGTGCGTGAGAGAGACCTGACCATGACAATGCTTCTGCAGCACTTTGATTTCTATGTCATGCCTGTGATGAATGTGGATGGCTATGAGTACACATGGAGCCATCCCTCTGTATGTAGACCTTTTCTGACAGGTTGTGCTATGTACTGATTTGCTGTTTATGGGTACTATCACTGTGCGCGCTTAGGGCATTATTTTCATCCTGGAACTGCACATGCCAGACTCTTGATCTGTGCTTGAAATTTCTGCATCTTTGCCCTACTTAAATCACAACAAATACAGCAACTATTTGGAATTTTATCCACAGTACCTTTGTGTCTTTCAAGATACTAGAAATGCATTTGGAAGTTACAGACTCTCATCCCGGTATTTTAATACTTCCAGATGTCAGGGAACAACTGTGTCAGCCTTCAGGAGCAAGGTTATAAATACTGGCACAATCCAGCACAAGCTGAAGATTGTCCTGAATCACCTAGAGCACAGCCAATAACTCACTCCTTACTCCTGCCAAGGCAGGCCTCTTCTCGGAGTACTTTTTGTTTGAGATAAACAAAAGTACAACAGGTATCTTTTGTCCAGCATTTTATTTGTTGGCTGGAAATCCCAAGCTGTTGAGACAGTTTTTGATTTTTAGATCCTTCACTCAAATTCTAGAAAAAAAAAATCTCCTCCACTCTTACTCATTTAACCTTCAACACAGCTTGGCTCATACTTGTATGACTGTGCACCATCACCTCAACAGCTGCACACGAAATTTCCAACTTTCCATGTGCCGGCAGTAAGGCCTACAGAAAGGTTGTACTTGAGTTCATAAACTGAAAAACCTGGCAAAACTGGATGTTTTTTCCACTCTTTTCACAGTCCAAATTCCATTGAAATCAGACCAGATGTGATCACTTCTTATCCTACCCAACATTTCCTTTTATCATCCACCCTTGTTGGCAAGTAGATTGTAGTTTTAGAATCTTCCTTGTTCTTCATTGGCACTGTAGAGGCACTAGGAAAAAGTCACAGGGAGATGGATTTTTTTTCAGTTCTTTTCCTGAACATGGTTTGTGTGCCTCTCTCCTTAGAATCGCCTGTGGAGAAAAAGCCGCTCATCGCATGGTAACAGCAAGTGTATTGGTACTGACATGAACAGGAATTTTGATGCACATTGGTGTGGTAGGACATAATTTTGTTCCTATTGTACCCCCACCCGACTTTTAGCCTTTAAAATTCTTTATTTTGAAAACATTTTCATTTACCATTGAATGAAGTTAATATGAAGACAAATGCAGCAGATTATCTGCTTTGAACCAATGAAAACCTCCTCAGCTTCAGATACTTTTTGTTGGGATTCTGGATTTTTTTCTGCCTAGATGACACACCAGGGAGTAGCCTCTTCCCAGCACAACAGAGATCCAGGCCCCTGGATCCTGCCCCTTGAATCACACCATGACACACCTGGTGGAGGCTGTTGGTGGGAAGGAGGAAAGAGGGAAGAGGTGACCCCTGTCATGTCACTCAAGGCCTGTTGCACTATCCAGTAGAATAGATGTTCCACCATGGTGTACGAACTGATGACCTCAGTCATCCTTCCACAATGCCTAGGAGATGAAGATTATTTTGGCTCTTATTGTTCCTTGTGAAGGCTATATCACATTTACGTACTGCAGGCACTTCAGTACTTAAGAAGTTTTTAATAGTCTGCAAAATAGCTACCTTAAAATACTACCTTATAGATGATCTGATGTCACTCAGTGCTGACACTAATGTCCCATACGGCTTTCAGTCATTTTAGTCCACTGCTGAACTGGCTATAATAGAAAAACATGCATTTTTTTCACGAAACACTAAAGATCCTGACTGCTTCCAGAAAGTTACTTGGCCTTATTCAGAAGACAGCAGAAGTGGTGAATCCTAGTTGACTTCTCAATAACTTGTTCCTGTGTTTACTTTTCAGTTTGTGTTTCGTCAGCTTCCCATTGTGAACTTGTTTCCCCCAAGATTAAATAATCACTTAGAAATGCCTTTTTTCCTGCAGTTCTTCTAGATTTTAAGATGTGATCTCACAATCATTTGACGATTTTAAAAACATTTTCTTCCTCTCCTCTTAGACTTTTTATCCAGTCTTTAAAGAATTTTTATCCCACACTTTCTCCAATTGTTTCCAAGTGCATAGTAGATGAGAAATCCTAGTAGGCTCGCACGGATTTCTACAAGCATGCAAATTCTTTCCATAGCATGGCAGAATCCGCGATTTCTTGTGTATTAGCATCATATTCAGTTCTTTTATTAGATGAACAGAAATGCAGAAAGAAAGAAGGAGTAAAACTGTGCACTTTTGTTACAGGTCAAGGAGCATCTTCCTATGAATGTCAGGAGACATACTGTGGACCCTACCCAGAGTCTGAGCCTGAAGTGAAAGCAGTGGCTCGCTTTATCAGAGATCACAAAGACACCATTAAAGCCTACATAACCATGCACTCTTACTCCCAGTTGGTATTGTTTCCATATTCTTACACTACGAACAAAAGCAAAGACCATGATGAGCTGGTAAGTATTCCCAGCTCCTGAAGTTTCACATTTATTTCAGAACTACTTACCCTGCTTGGTTAACCCTGTGATGAAGGAGTCACAGTGCTCTGAGAGTCAAGAATTACAAAACAAGATTTTTCTTTATGTTCTTAACAACTTGGTCTGGGCTAGTCTAGTAGTGTCTAAGTCAGCAACCTGCTTCTGAAGACTATGGAAAAATGAAAATATTTATTCCAGATTGATAACACATCAACAACACCTGATGTGTTGAAGCTGCTGCTAAAAGAGCAGAGGCATGTTGTTTTGGACACCTTAAAAAGACAGATATGTGCAAATTCCTCATCTCATGTTGTAAGGTTTACAGAAACTCTTGAAATTACTTGGGTGTGTAACTCTAAAAAACACCCTTCACATACCTAAGTCATGAAGTATTCTGGTGGGCGCTTGTTACTTTTATTATGTTTTTTTTTTCCTAGGGATACTTCTCTATGATAGTCTTAATGGTAGGATAGAAAACATATTCTGCTTACGTAGAATTTTACATTCTTGAGCCATCAAATCACGCAGTAAAAACTCTCCCTGAAGACAGACAGTGTTCAAAACAGAAAAGATAGCTGCTGTTTTTCCCCCACTGACAATAAAACTCTGGGTTTGTCTGCAGGTGGAAAGGATATCCAGGCTAAATTGGGATTTGCTAACACAGAATAATCAAGGCATAGGAGTAGGTGGACAGCTTAGTTAGAGTCGTCTTATATAAAGATGTCAAAATCCCTAGAGCAAGGGATTCCCTCTCCTGCACTTCCTAGCTCACTTTCAGTGTTTCCTAAGCATCAAGTGGGAAGGCAATGAATTCCGCTATTTGCACCAAAGGCTTCTGCACAGAAGTAAGAAAGGAGCAGAAATCATGTTAAGGTGACAGGCTTTGGGATTTGCCATCTGGGAAGCCAGTGCACGCCTGAGGTGGATGGGTCATTTCATACACTGTTTGACATAAGGACAGACAGTAGGAGAGTTTATGGAGGACTGACATTTGCACACACTGTGGTAATTTTTACTGCTTTTCAACATCAGCATCTACTGTGTCACTTAACGTATTTTATTTTTTAAAATCATATTTTAAAAAACATTTTAAAAAGAAATGTTTTATATATGAGGACCGTAAAAAGTACACAAGTCCAATACAGCATTTCCTTTGGTAAATACTGCCAGTCAACACAAAACAAACTTGCTTCCAAATAACATATATATTCTGTGATTATTTGTTTACTGTTTAATTTCCTTAAACAAACTGTTTTATATACCACAATTTAAAAAGTGTAGTTGTGAGTGAACAGTAATAATGCATTTCTGACTCCTTCCCTGTAAAGCAGAAAGAGGCACCCTAATTCCGGGTATTTAAGTCTTCTTTATGGCTTCAGAGCAGAGTTGTCTCAATTAAAATATTTTCCTGTTGTTTTTGTCAATACCATGTAAATCTACAGTGACTTAAGTACTGTGGCAGAAAAGAAGACAAGTGAAAACAAATGGTTTGACAACAGTTTACTGCTTGAAGTATATTTTTTATCTATCTGCACCAGAAATGCAATCTGTAGCATTGGTATATGCTGAAAATTTTTACCACATTATGTGGGTTTTCTAGAACCTTTTATAAGAGTATTTAACCAATGTAAGATCCAGAGCACAGTGTAAGTAAGTTCTAACTGCACACATACTAATTATTATCACAAGGCCTTAAAACTAAAAATGTTTTGTTTAATTTCAGGAAAGTCTGGCAAAGAAAGCAGCTAAGGCTATAAAGAGGACAACAAAGGAAACTTATAGACCTGGTCCTGGTGCACAAACAATCTGTAAGTATATCCTTGCTGGCATCAGAAGACAGCTTTTGAACAGAAGACTAAAGTTCTGGTTTCAGGCAATTTATCTATTTTTCCCTTCCTCACATAGATTTAGCTCCTGGAGGGTCTGACGACTGGGCTTATGATCTTGGCATTAAATATTCTTTTACCTTTGAGCTACGAGACACAGGAACTTATGGATTTTTGCTTCCTTCTCGTGAAATTAGGCCAACTTGCTTAGAAGCACTTTCAGCTGTGAAAGAGATAGCAAAACATATTCTTCAAAATTTGTGATGTTGAATATAATTTATTCCAGCAGGACTGCACTTAGTTATAAAAGTAATAAAAAGGCTTGCTGCCTTATTAAAATTATTTCTACATAGGCATAAAAAAAAAAAAAAAAAAAGAATGACTGCACCCCCTATATTTTAGGATACACCACACTTTTTCAATCATACTTATATACCTACACCTGCAATGGTATCTCAGTGCACCACACATATATATAAAGAGAGCACTGTATAAGGGGAAAATAGCACAGATGTCCCACTAGATGATGGGAACTCTAGGTGATGAAGCCTCGAACGGGCCTCTTACTGACACGCGTCATACTGGGCAGACTCCATCCATTTTGGTCACTTGAGGTATTAAGGGATTTCCTTCCAGGAAAACAACCCTACTCGTCGTTTCTGCTGTCAAATAAAAAGGATGTTCACATGAGAACTTCTTGCTGCACATTTCAATAAAGGACACACAGGTGGCCAAACCACTAAGGGGGAACTGACCTCACAAGGCTCCACTACAATTTGCCAAGTGCATTTATCCTGCAGCCAGGGGTTTGTGTGACAAGAGGCCTGACAGCTCTGTAAGATGTTGTAAGGCCATTCTAAGGTGACAAGGGACAATGGTTCTAAATCAAAAAAAGGTAGGTTTAGATTAAGAAAGAATTATTTTACAATGCAGGTGGTGGGGGAGTGGCACAGGTTGCCCATAGAGGCGGTGGACGCTCCATCCCTGGAAACATTGAAGGCCAGGTTGGACAGGGCTCTGAGCATCCTGGTCTAGTTTAAGATCACAGAATTACCAAACCAATCAGGTTGGAAAAAATTCTGAGGCCATCGAGTCGAACCTGTGACCGAACACCACCGTGCCAGCTAGACCACGGCCCTGAGTGCCACGTCCAGTCTTTCCTCAAGCACCTGCAGGGTCGGTGACTCCACCGCCTCCCCGGGCACTCCATCCCAACGTCTAATCGCCCTATCTGAGAAAAAAACTCCTCCTAATGGCCAACCCCAACCTGCCCTGGCACAGCTCAAGGACGCCTGGGGGAAAAGGCCCACCCCCCGTGGCTCCGGCCTCCTTTCAGCGGACCCCCCACCCCGCCTTTCCCGCACTCGGTGCCCCGCCCGCCCCGTGAGGCGGGGCCGGGCCCGCACCGGGCCGCCCTCCCCGCCCTCCTCCAACATGGCGGCGCCGGCGCTTCCGCCCTTCCCGCCGCCCTCCCCCTTCCGACGTCACCGGCGTCATCGTGCCCGTCACCATCTTCCCCCTCCTCCCTCTCCTCCTCCTCCTCCTCGGCGGCGGCGGCACGGGCGGCGGCGGCGCGGGCG